>JAMJFZ010000242.1:40985000-41652500 GCA_026225945.1 Cricetomys ansorgei | reverse complement strand
GCGCCCGCCTGCCCTCCCACCCGCGCGCCGGCGGCTCGCGCACACACCCGCGCCGCCTCCTAATGTTATTAGAAGCTGCACCGCGGATCTCGGGGCTCTTCTGCTCGCTTTTTTTTTTTTTTTTTTTTTTCTTCTTCCTCTCCAGAAATTAAAGCCGAGGAGCATCTCAAAGTGGAAAAGGTCCCCCTTCTGGTAGGATGGATACAAAAGGAGGCAACAGTTTATAGTCTTCGCGGGGGCAGAAGGGACATTTTTGCGGGGTTTTACATTGTTGGACTTCTTTTATTTTTTTTTAAGTGCTGTTTCTGTCGCCCAGACTGGGGGAATCTTTTTGTAAAGCAACAGCAGACCTGCCAACTCTCTCTTATTTGGAGTCTTTATTAAAGGCAAGTTGTTTAGACTTTTTTTTTTCCTTTGCCTGCTTAGAGAAAGTCGTTGAGGAAGAATGTCAAAACGTGATTGAAACAAAACAGTTCTTGGTTCAGTCCTTTACATAACGTTCTTTAGTTGACATTGAAATAACGCTTTTACTCGTGTTTTGTTTTTTAAAAAATGAAAATAAAACAAGAATGAGCAAGAGGTAAGAAAATAGGCGCTTAAGAATCTGGACGAGAAAACAGTTTTTAGACGACGCTGAATGTCTTCCTGGTTGGTGGGGATTTTTATTTTCGTTCTGGACACTTGGGTTTCCAGCTTCTCACTTGCTTCATCCCAACACAAGAAATTTGTCATTCGCTTCCTCTTTCCTCGGATGGAGCAGGAAGACGTTTTATTTATTTTATTTTGTCTCTATTTATTTGATTGGACACGCTTGTCAAGTCATTAAAATTAAGAGATTCACAACACAGTTAATTACACAAAATGAGCGGAGTGTAATACATGCTAATGGTCTTAACCCAGACTTTTATAATTTTCCACTCTGTAAAAATAAAATACAACTATTCAGAGGCTGTCCAAAGAGATCAAAGCACTGGAAATGTATTTCTTCTCCCAATCTCACTTTTAAACTGCTCTGATTCTAAAATGAGTAACTAGATACAGTATATCTCCCAACTTCTTCAGTGTGACTAAGAGCCTTGGTACATATAGAGTGCTTCCTAAAGTGAAATCAACTGCAGTCAAATAAATACAACTTTGCACGACTGCGAAATATAAAGCACAGAATTTTACTTGTAGAATCTATATCAGAACACTCAGGATTCAGGATTTTGTACATAACTTTTTAAGCATTCCGATTTAGAAAGGAAAAGATATGCAAACCTTAAGTTTTTACAATGCCCCTCTTTCGACCATTTCTCCCCCAGATAGTATGGTGTCTGGTATGTGTGATCCCAAGTTCTGATGAGCACTAGCTAAAGTACTGATGACGTTTAAACCTTGTTTTACTAGAATGTGAAGAATTGTTAACATGATATGAAAGTGCAGCCGTTGTTGCTAAAGTTGTTTTCATGGTGGGTTGACACGCTCTATTCTAACTGGAAATATTCTACTTTGTCTCAATCTGAAATTGAGACTGGCCAATGCCAGTATTTCTCTCCTTTTCCTCTTTTGAGCAAAAGAGAGTGAGCTGTGCCTCAAGAACTTGTGATTCTGGTTTGGGATGGTTCTGTGTGGTATTTAAAGGAGGAAGTAAAGGCTACCCCTCCAAAGTAAGACTAAAAACAAATGTTACCCAAATCTAACAGATTGGAAATTCTTATAAGAGAAATGTCTTTAACACAACACTTATTTTTCATTTCAATAGTAAAGGAAGGGAGTGGGGGGGGGATAAAGTCCCTAAATATAGCTTCTAAAATGTATCGGTTCCTGCAAAGCCATGGTCTCTGAGCAAAAAAGCATCCACTCTGTGACTATTTGGGTGTCATTGCAGGCTATGGGATGATAATACATAGAGGAACACATAGAAAGGATTTTACTAAAGGCCAGACAAGCGTTTTCTGAGATCTCATCAAGAGCACACAAAGCAAGAGACAACAAATTGCAGAGTTCCTTTCCCCTTTTGAAGGGACAAATGTTACCAAAAATGGCAGGCCAAACTCCCACTGGCTTCAGCATCCCTTACCATCATGTTCTCTGTGAATTAATCAATTATGAGAACTTGAAAGCCCTTGGCTTTTATTAGGCACTGCTGCATAGACTCACAGCGCTCTCCATGCTTCCTGTAAAGAGACGTCAAACCTAGCACCCAGAGCTCGTGATGGAGACAGTGCAGTTGCTAAGCAGGGAAGCCTGAGTTTTGTCTTTTTTGTTTTGCCAGCTCAAAAGCATAATTATCACCTGCAAATGAGTAAACATGACTAAGGAATAAAGACTTTTTTTTCTTCCTTAATAAAATGCATTTTGAAGGCAGTGAACTACTATACATTCAGTTATTTACCTTGTGACTTGAATGTACATCTTTCCCATTCTTCTGAGTTGAAATTCAGCCACAATCAAAACATCATTCATTCAACAGCTGAACATTGTCATCCACCTATTTGTGCTATCCACCAAGTGATCTATGTCACATCTCATGAATAAGTATAAAACACATAAATAATATGTAAGCTTAGGGCACACTGTCCACATAATCTGAATAACAGCATAACGTTAAAATGAGGAATGTTCTGCACTACCAGGGCTTTCTATCAAGTACTTAAGCCATCTGCACAATGAAAATTTCCATTTCTGATTTACTCATAATTGCTTTAATGCCTTGGGGTTTTTGTTTGTTTGTTTTGTTTTTTGTTTTTCTCTCTCTTACATTGACTCCATAGCATCTACTTTAAAAAATATTGTGGATTCATTGAAATTTTCCAAATGGATGAAACAAACAATACCTTTAACTGAAAATCCTACTTGGCAAGATTTACCTTTTCCTCAACCATGAATTCCAACAGTACAGATATTGCTAAAGGACAGGTTAATTTAAAAGGAATGCTGTGTCCATGAAATCTGACCTCAAAGGAATTAATTATAGAAAAACACATAAAATGTCAGTTCAAATAAATCTTCAATTTAAAATTAAAAAGTTACAAAGCATGGATCTCTTTGCTAAGTTAGAAGGAACACTGTCCAAGTTGCAATCTGGCATGCACTTAAATTTTTATAGAAATATCCTTAACCAGTGACTAACTAACTGTACTACAATGTTATGTAACATTCTTAGATTATTTTAATAATTGATCTAAAATATATCTTAACAATTTAAGTTTACTCAGAACTAGTATGGTAGTTGTATAAGCAATATGCCCATATTTACTTAGAGCTTTCTTTTAATGAAGAACATTGAGCAAAGATTTTAAAAACCTTTAAACCTGCATATATATTAGATGTGGATGAAGCATCCCATCTAAAATTCATAAAATATGTACTACATATATATGTATATATATATATACATTTATATATGCAATCACAATCAGAGGCATATCAATGAATTATCATTAGAACATTTAAATAGATGTTAAATAACTGTGTGAAAAATATCAGTGATGTGTGCAGAAAGGTGATGTACTTAGCATGCAAAAACTGCCTGAATTCCAGTCCCCTTCCTTACTGGAGACCCTGTTACTTGCACAGGTAATCTCCCATAAGACACTTGATATTTGTTCTCTACATTCTTAACCACTCCCTGTCTCTTTCTAATCTGTGAACTGGGGAATAAAGGTTGACTGCAAAACATTTAAGCACTTTCCATGAAAGGTAGGTAGCAAATGCATAACTACAATATATGAATTTTGCTACTATGAACGATTTATTCAACTTTCTTTTTTTTTCCTACTGAACAGTATTTACTTGACAGTGTTTTCCTGTCATAAAATCTGAGTCATTATGTCTTTTGCAAATGTCAGATGAGTATGTCTAAGTACTCTCCTGTCTCTTGGTTGGCTATATCAAAAAAGGTAATGTTTAAAAACACACATAGTGTAGATTTATTCATTGTGTTATACACTAATGAACTCACTGGTGTTTTCATACACAGAAACAATTAAGGCTAGAGGTTTGCCAGTGACATCGTTGATTCTCAGTGCTTTCAAGTCTTTGTTAATCTATGTTAATCTAAATACCAGAAGGGGAAATCACTCTTTCTTGAGTGTGCAGGTTGTGAAAAGGGGGATCTAATAGCATGATCATTGAAGATAACCACTGCTTTTTAAAGTCTACTTAAAAGGTGGGATGCCGGCTCAAGTGAATAGATTACAGTATATTAGACAAACCAGATGGTATTCATCCCGGAATCCTAAAGGATTAATCATGTGGATAAGTGAGCAACTAATAAAAAGATCAACATTCACCTTAAAGAGTCTATGAAGGAATAAGATGTTTGGTAGAAATTGAATCCTTTACTTAAATACTGCAGATATTAGTTGTAGAGCATTGTAGAGCGTACTGACACATGCTAAAAAATAAAAATCACTGTAATCAGAAGCACAACACTGAGAGACAGTGAAATGAGGAAATATGTTTTCTAAAAAGGTAATTTTTTCCCATTTAACGGATTCTGAACAAACTTTGCATCAGTTATATGGATCTAGATAATATCACCATTGGACAAATATTTCTGAAGTTTAAGATTAATTGCATTAATTCCCATGTATTTTATAGAACGTATAATTTGTTTTATGTCTCCAAATTTTTATATTTAAGCATTTATTGACATGAGCAGAAAGGGATTTCTGTGATCCACATAGTTTAATCAGATTATTAAAATGCCAGAATATCTGGTAGACACTCTAGGTCACAGAAGTAAGAACACTGGCACTTCCATCAGGAGATAATTAAAAGAAACCCTATAACATAAAGGGTAGCTACAGTTAAGAGAGAGAATAAACTTCAATTTGGAAGTTAAAAACTATGCACAACAAAGGAGAATTGTGGCCATGTGTGAGACCGGCTGTTTTAGGCATCAATTTTTAAACTTGTTCAGCTATCTCTTTCCTGAGAGAGACAGTGGTAACAGAATGAACAGGCTAAGAATATTTTGTCCTTCCAACCTATTTTCAAAGAACTCAAAACACTACAGTCTCATTTGATAGATTCAAATTATTGTTTAGGGTTTTTTTGTTGGTGGTGGTTTTGTTTTTGTTTTTTGTTTTCTTGTTTTGTTTTGTTTTGTTTTATTTCTGTACACCACAAAAATATATAACAAATGTTTTATGTGACTAGAGGTTATGGGGTGGGTGCAGATTTTTTTTTTTTATGTCACAGACAAGGGGTAGGAGAGAAGAGAGAAAACAATAACATTAAAGGTATGTTATCAATCCCAAGATATTATATTTTATTTATTTAATACTGTGTGTTTGTGTGTGCACAGCACATACCCATATGCCACAGGACGTGTGTAGAAGTCAGAAGACAACCTTTGGGAGTCAGTGCTCTTCTACTTTCTTGAGTCAGGCTCTGTGTCTGCCATATTATGTACTCCAGAAGAGCTGATCCCCAAGCTTCTGGGTGAAATCTATTTCTGCCACCTCCTGGCACAGAAGGAGCCCTGGGATTACAGAGGCACACGACAGCATCTGACACATGGTCGTGATAGAACTCGGGTCATCACGCTTGCCAGCACCCTCAATCGCAAGATTTAAGGAATAGTGATACTTTTCATCCATGTTTAAGTTCGGCGAAGAGTTAAACAGAATACACTACTTGCTCCCCCAAAGCCTAGAAATGGATGCTGTCGTTTGTAAGGACTTAATTTGTGAAGAACACAACCAAACTACCCATCTGTGGCATTTTCCTAAACAGGGTCTAACCTATTTTTGATGATTCTGAATGCACTTGGTGCATTTTTGGTAAACTTGAATGAATATTTATAAATGTTCATTATTACTGTAATCAAGACATGCTGAGATGCCAGTTAATTCTGATAAGAACTGTTCATATTCCTTAAGCTTCAACCATGGACCATCCATTCTTTTCTGCCCCCAGTAACCATGTTGCCGTTGTCAATTTTTGATAATTTCATTCTCCTAATAATAAAATGTCCCAATTCAAGAGTAAATGAATCTCTCCATATAAGTCTCTCTCTAATCTCTACTTTTTATTTTAATTCATAAAACAGGCTGAGATCCTTTTCACTCGAGTTCATCGCCCTACATGCCTACCTGATGATTTCCATCCTTTACCAACTGGTGGAAACACACAATGAAGGCAGTAGATACAAACGGGAGAGTGGGAAGTGGAAGAGATCCTTCTTAGTCGTACTGTTGATGTTATAAAGAATCAATGTCATACCACTGATGACATTCGTCATTCAGCCCAGGGAATTTCGCACACTCGATTCATAATAAATGGAGTCAATATCCTTTTAAAGGAAATTTTCTAAGCAGAAAGTTCCTGCCCACATTCTTAGTCTAATATATGCTATCCTTTCATCCTTTCGCCATTGTCCCCTCCTTAAAATACAAACAAACAGAGGTCCAGCAGCTGGGTGAGTGGGTAAAGGAGCTCACTGCCAAGCTTTATGACCTAAGTCAGATCCTGGGATCCATCTGGTGGCAGGAGAGAACTGGCTGACATAGGTTGTCTTCTGGCTTCCACATATGTGTACATATGGATTCAAGCATACATACAAATACAATAAAATTTTAATTAAAAAATTCTGCATTTCCTTTCACCAATAGGTTTCCAACTCCATATTTGTTGGTTTTTTTTTTTACTCATGTTATCAAACCAAAGAAAAGCCTAGAAATTTTCATGCAGCTTATGTGAATTAATATCCATTGCTATTTCACGAATTTTCCCTGCAAAACTGCATGGTGTGAGTCATTTCTCCCTGGTTATGCACCTAGTGTTATCAGTTTGGGGTATTCAAATCCCCCTCCATGATCATCTTTTTATTGCTGGCTTGCCATTTTCATATCTGGCCCTTTTCTGTTCCCTTAAAGGGGCATTGACCTCTCTCTCCCTCTCATCCCAAGTGAAGAAGATGAAATGTAAATGTTTCCCCACTCTTCCTCCTTTTTCTTTATTTTTTATTAAAATTGTGACATAAAATGTCACTCTGAAGGAAAGCCTTGAGTTCACCATTCCATCCCCCATCCCTATGGATGGATGCCTTGCCTTTTAATCATATTGCCCTTGCTTTTCCATAAGGCAATAAAATAAGTCTCAACAGAGGTTTCCAGTTATGACTTAAGTATAAAAAAATGGAATTAAAAATGTTTGATGATGCAGAATCCATTCCATAGGGACCCCCCCCCCCCCGTATTTCCCAAGCTTTTATTTTCTCCTTGCCTTCCGCTAGTCTTTCTTAATTTTGTCTTACATGACTCTTCCTCCCAAACATCCCCTTAGGAATTTAAAGCCTTCCTTTCCTTGCTCACCTGTTTTGTGGGATTTTTTTTTTCTTCCTTATCAGCATACTTCTTTGTTCTTTCCCCCTATGGACTCTACCTTGACCTTCTTCAAATAGTCATCATAACTAGAAGTCTCAGTCTACCTTCTCTTCTGACTCATCAGCTGGGTATGACCTGAGGTCTCTGTGATTATCCCCTTCCTCTGATGGACCTGATATATGAATGAGTATCCTGCTCATGGAAGACTCTTATAAATGGACTCAGGGTGCTAGTAGGGGGTGCTGATGACGTCAGTCTTACACATTCTTTTAAACTGACCAGTTTCCTAATCACATTTCTTAAATCTCTATATCACACATTTGGACACTAAGCCCTATGTTTTCAAGCTTAAACATGGAGCCTGCCCTACAGTACCGAGCACTACTTCCTGGATGTGTCTTATAAACTGCAGATACCCCTCTGGGAAGTGTGTTATGTGCCTTTAATCTCTCCCCTATTTATGACTGGGCTGAGTATTGTGTCAACTTTTAATGTACATTGCCACTATCTGACAGTGTAAGGTTCCGGTGGAGGCTATAATGGGATGGAACCTGCTGGCCTAAGGAGTTCTTATCATTCATACTGTTCTTTATTCTTAAGAAATCCTCTCAGTACCTCATTTTAAACATGGGTTCCATTAAAGACTGGCTTTTTTTGTAGAAGCCCCCCTGGCTTTTCTAGACCCTTGCATTTTGCTTTTTCCTCCCACACAGCTTCTCATCTTCAACCTCCATGTAACTGAAGTAGCCATAGGAACTGGCTTATTATGGTATGGCAGGCAGCTCACACCACAGTACCCAGTGATCCTTGCCCTCTGTTGTTGTGCCAGCCCAGATCCTGAGTGTGAACTGTTTTCTAAGTGATAGCATACAGGAGGAGAAAATGCTGGGATACTAGATGCTACTCTGGGCTCAGACTGTGAAAATTCATCTATTTGGCTGTTTATGAAGCTCTCTTCTCATTTTTTTGCCCTCTGCCTCCCTCTCTTCCTTTCTCTCCCTTTCTTCTTTCCAAGTCTCCATCTTGCTATCACCATCTCTGTTGTTTCTCATTTGCTCCTTACCAGACTGTGAGTTGCTCAGTCTGGATGTCTTCATTTAGATACCTTACCAATACTCCCCAGCAATCTGAGGCTCTTGGTCCAAATAACCAGTGAGGGACTGAACACACAAGCAACCATGAGTGTGCTTAGGGATGACTTCTTCTCCAGCCACTCCCACAACTATACATCCTGGCTCTGAATGAGACCTCAGCTAAATCCTTGTAAAAGATCCATCAGCAGAAAACCAGCTAAGCTGCAACCAGAATGTCTGACCCATTGAGCTCTAAATAAAATGTTTGTTATTTTATGTCCCTTTGTTGCAAGTTAATTTGCTGAACATCACAGATATGTGTTATGGACATAGTTTGTATAGCAGACTTATTATTCTGAATGAGTAGCAGTAATGCCTTCATGAAATAGTCAGCTCTGTGTCTTTGGGTTCTAGCATAGTGCCTGAATCAGAGTGGCACATGTTTTAATCTCAAGCATTCAGGAGGCAAAGCAGAAGCAGAAGAAGTAGGCAGCTTCTTTTGGTTCTGGTTCTGTTTTACACAGTGAATTCCAGGCCAGTCAGAATTATACAGTGAGACCCTGTCTCAAAACAACAACAACAACAAAATTTATTGACGCTGTGCATGCCTGTAATTCCAGTACATAGGAGGTGGACAACACAAGCACACATGTGCAGGTACTCTTGCTCACTTATACACAGGACCAGTGAGATGGTGATAGAATTCCTGTTGATCCTCAGTACCAATGTAAAGGTGGAAAGAGAGAATGGATTCCACAGAGTTGTCCTATGGCTTCCACTGGCACACCGTAGCAGGTATGCTCCCCACACAGAAACATCAAACACACACACAAATAGACATGCAACACTAATATTTTTAAAAGTTAAAACTCACCAAGTCTGTGTATGCATGTGTGTGTGTGTGTGTGTGTGTGTGTGTGTGTGAGAGAGAGAGAGAGAGAGAGAGAGAGAGAGAGAAAGAGGAGAGAGAGAGAGATGAGAGGAAGGGGGAAGGGGGGAAGGGGGAGAGAGAACCTAATGAAGAATTTCCCTTTCTCCAAAATGTTGTAAAGAACCACTGGCAATATGTTGCTGTGACATTTGGGTCTCTAGGTAACTAGGTTGGGTCACCTTAAGCAGGAAACTAGCACTGAAAAGGGTCTGGTAGATTCTAGAATCAGTGAGAGTTGAAGAAGGACATTCAAAGAGCCCACAGGCAGAGAGGGCAAGTCCATCAGTGCTCAGGTTGGGCCCCTCAGCACGCTGGATGGAGCATTGCTACTCTGACTGTCACTGCACACAGTGTTCATGCCCTGCTTGCTCTTTCCACCATTCTCTGGGGACCTCAAGCTCTGAGTTCTGAATGTAACATCTTTTGGCTGAGCTGCAGTCATATTTTTTTAACCCCATACTATAGTACATCTATCTTTTAATAGATGGAGAAAAGGTCCATTCCTCCTCCAAAATCACACAAAAGACATAACCATAAAGGGATCAGAGGCTGGGGTGGGGGGAAGCAAATGAAATAAGTGAATTATTTCAAAATTCAGTAATACACATCCATTGAAACAGTTCTTTCCCTAATGGTTTAGTTTCTCTCTTCTCTTTCTCCCTCCCTCTCCCCATTCTTCTTCTCCTCTGTCTCCAACCCAGAGATTGGCTAAGCCAGCAGGCAAGTGCTCTACAAACAAGCTATATCCCCCATATTAATATTGTCTTCTAGGTCACTTCAGTGTACGATGTGTGTGTGTGTCTATGTGTGCTCGCCCGTGTGTGTGTGCGTGTATTAATCCGTACAGATTCCTGTTTAGTACCTGTTTTCTAAGTAATGGCCCATGCATCCATATGTAAATGTGGCTCCCCTCTTGACACTAACTTGCCATCTATTATAGTCCATTTTTAATCAGATGAGTGAAGAAAGGGGTTCTTATATAATCCCCATGCCCAAGTGTATTGGCATACTTTTAGTCTAAGGAAATGAATTGGGAAAATGCCAGGTACTGGGTCTTGTGTCTATTGTAAAGGTACAGAATAGGGTTTCCCTCTCTGTTTCTGTTATCTGTGTTTTCCGATGAATTTGAAAGCTTTCTGCAATATGTCCTAGTAGAACTTTTTGCCTTGTGGAGCTAATAATGAATATTAACATAACTCTTATATCCTTGAATTATTTTCTAGCTCTACAAAAACTCCCACTAAAACTAACCCTTAGAAATGCATTTTCTCCCACTGATCTATGCTTGAAATTTCCAGGAGCCCTACCTGTGTTGGTTCCCCAAATCTCCCAAGCTTGGGCTTCAGTGGGAAAGTCACATCAATGACCCCTTTGCTTGCTTTGGCCTCTGTTTATGCTTTTTGCCCAGACACTTTAAGAACTCAATCTGAATCTTCTTCTAAATCTCTAAACAACACCTCTATCTTAATCGAGGAACTTTCTAAAACTCTTTTTCTCTTTTCTACCTACTTTGCTTCACAACAACTGTAGCTTTGAATCTGTGTTGTTACTTCGATGTACATGTTACCAGTTCTGTTGTCGGGTGGCATAAAGGATATGGGGAGACCAACTTAAAAAAATAAAAAGGAATTCTGTTAAAGATCCAGTAATTAAAGATCCAGAAAAGGCAAACAAACTAAAACAACAAACAACTAAAGAACTACAGTAAAACATGATAAGCAGGATGCTTAAAGAATAATTAAAATATGAAAGAGGGCAACAAATGGAGAGATTGTGGAAATGGGCTTCACAGAAGAGGCAATGCTCAGCTTGGGTGAACGTTCAACCATCTTATTGTCATTTGTTATATCCAAATATATGTTTATTGTTCTTTATAGAATTATATAATGATAACTTGCTTATCCATAAATTCCTCCTCTTCTTTTCTTTGTATATAATTATTTCAAAAGAAACTGTGGAAAAAAATCTTCGGAAAAGTTGTCCTTTTCTAAATTATATGCACATGCACACACATTTACACAAGCATGCACACATACACAAACACACACACACATACCCACACACAAATGCAAGCATGCACATATGCATACACATGCACAATGCACACACATTTACACAAGCATGCACACACACACAAACACACACCACACACATCTCCTATCTTCACTCATTCACTCCATTCATTTTTTTTTACTTCAGGGACATGAAAACTAAACTCATTCCTCTTCTTTTCTGATACAGAAACAGCCTTAGATGAGCAAGATTTGCCTCCAATCACAGTATTGGCTAACAAGAGAATCATCCCTAGTTATCGTAGAAAAAGATAGATGTGTCACAGTTCCCATGATGGCCACCCTGTTGTTTCTATATTGCTGCTTGATCATATGTTCATCTTGGAATTTTAACGTGGGATGTGTTTCTCCTATGCTCTGCTTTTTCCCTTCTCCTTTGGAACCTCTGCACATCTTCAGAACGAATGCTCAGTCTCAGTGGTCCTTCTCTGGCCTTTGCTTTTCCAGGTCTGAACTTCTTTGCTACTAGCTCCTACCATGCTTATTTCTTTCTTCCTCACTTTTTGTGATTTTGTTTGTTTCTTCTCCTCCTTTCTTACTTTCATTTACTCATCATAACTACATGTGTGTGGAGCACAATATGACCGTTCAACACATGTCCCTGATGTGTAATAAACAAACCAAGGTAATTAGCATCTTTGTTACCTCAAATATTTGCCATTTCTTTTTATTGGGAACACTCAAAAATCATCCCCTCCAGCTAGTCTGGAATCTACTATGAATTGTTACAACTTATTTTCAGCTTCCTCTGACATCATACTTGCTAATACTTCATTGGTCAGAAAAAAGGCACGTAGAATGGTCCAAATCTAGGGAAAGTAAGGCACATCTCCTTTTAGTCAGAAAATCACAGCAGAGGACATGGACACAGGATGTCCATGGGTCAAATGACCCAGTCTGTTATGCAGGACCTTTAGAAGAATATCTTATAAAATATATGATCATAGCTGGTATACTGGTTAGTTTTATGTCAACTTGACACATGCTAACATCATCTGAAAGGAGGGAAGCTCAATTGAGAAAATGCCTTCATAATATCAGGCTGTAGGTAAGCCTGTAGTTCATTTTCTTAATTAGTGACTGTTGTAGGAAGGCCCAGCCCGTTGTGGGTGATGCTATCCCTGGGCTGTTGGTCCTGAGTCTATAAGAAAGTGGTCTGAATAAGCCATGGAGAGCAAGCCAGTAAGCAGTACCCCTCCATGGCCTCTGCATCAGTTCCAGACTCCAGGTTCCTGCCCTATGTGAGTTCCTGTCATTACTGGCTTTGAAAATGAATTGTGATGTGGAACTATGAGCAAAATGAATCCTTTCCTCCACAAGTTACTTTTGGTCATAGTGTTTCCTGACAGCAATAGAATTTCTAGCAACTTCTAACTACAACAGCTGGGAAGATGGCTCAGTGGGTAAAGCACTTGTAGTGAAACTGTGAAGACTTGAGTTCAAATCCCCAGAACTCATATAAAAGTCAATAGGATAGTGCATCTGTAATCCCAGTGCCCTTAGGTAAGATGGGAGGTAGAGACAAGAGAATCCCCAGAAGTATGAATGATAAACAAGAGACCCTTTCTCAAATAAGAACCAACATCTGAGATTGTCCTCTGACCATTAGCTAATGAAAGTGCACACGCGCGCACACACACACACACAAAAGCACACGTATGTGTGTGTGTGTGTATATACACACACACACACACAATACAGTCATCTCTCAATATCCCTGGGGGATTAGAACTAGAATCCCCATCAAGATACTAAAGTTTGTGGCTGCCAAGTCCTTTATATAAAGCAACATCATACTTTCATAGAACCTGCACATTCTCACCCATGCACTTTAAATCACCACTAGATGATTACTTGCAATACCCAATGCAATGGAGATGCTGTGTAAATAGTAGTTACATTGTATTTCTTAGGGGATGAGGGTAGGGATAAACAATCTGAACATGTTGGATAAAATGCAATACTTTTCTGAATATTTTGAATCCATGAAAAGTTGAACATCTAGATTTGAAACAACCTATAGACATGAGGTCACCTGTATATGCTAGGAAAACAGACTTTTATAAAGAATACAGTTAAAATCAGAAAATTTATATTCAGGAGATGCAAACTGGAAAACTCAATGAATGACACACACACACAAAAGCATATTGTGATGTCTTTACTCTTACATGTAACTAAATTACTCTTGAGATGGGAACATGGAATAAGCCAAAGACCTCTGATAATATAAAAGCTCAACCCCATAAGTGGCGTGTAGATTAGGGTATCCAAATTGGGTTTTCCTTTTCTTTCTTTTCTTTTTTTTTTTTTTTTGTTTTTCAGGATAGGGTTTCTCTGTTGTAACTCTGGCTGTCCTGGAACTCACTCTGTAGACCAGGCTGGCCTTGAACTCATAAAGATCCTCCTGTCTCTGCCTCCCAAGTGCTGGGATTAAAGGCAAGCATGCACCACCACTACCCAGCTCAGGGTGTCCAAATTGCAAGGCAACATATTTACTGTAGAAACAATAGTTCACACATTAAGTTTTCAATGAAAATAATCAGTCTGTAGGAAACATAGCAAAACATACAGATGGGGTGTGCTGGCACATCAGCTCTTTGAAGAGTGAAAGGGAAAATCTTGATTTGGGGTATTTGCCAATACCTGTGGTGTAAACGTTCTGACCATGGCCAATTTCCAACTACTCATGTGGTGTCATGGACTCTGTCATGTCATGAATCTTGAGAGAAAAAGAGAGATGAGTGAGCCAGCTTCAGGAATAGTAAAGAGTTAGCTGTGACACACAGCCAGAAAGGCCCCATGAACAGTTCCATGGACATAAGTATGCCACTTGAGACTTCATCTAGAACAACAAATTTATGGAAGACACCAGCACATCCTTGGATAAAGCCATTGCATGTCTACTGCTGCAGTATCACTATAATTCTGGCTGTGGAGCTTTAATAAAAACCTAGCTGAGCCAGGACAAGTTGGGAGAAAGGCAAAGTAAAATAATGAGGGAGGGGTGTGCTAGCTAGTTTTATGTCAACTTGACACAAGCCGAAGTCGTTTGAAAAGAGGTAACCTCAATGAAGAAATTGCCTCCATAAATCAGTCTGTGGGCAAGTCTGTAGGGCATTTTGTTTATTGGTGATTGTGAGTGGTGCCCATCCCTGGGCTGGTGGTGCTGGGTGCTATAAGAATACAGGCTGAACAAGCCATGGGGAACAAGCCCACATAAGCCACACTCCTCATGGCCTTGCATCAGCTCCTGCCTCCAGGTTCCTGCCCTGTTTAAGTTCCTGCCCTGAATTTCCTCAGTGATGGACTTCAAGTGTAAGCTGAAATAAAGCCTTTTCTCCCCAAGTTGCTTCAGTCATGGTGTTTCTTCACAGAAATAGTAACCATAACTAAGAAAAGGGGCTTCACGGGAGGTATTAGTCCAAATGGTATCTTAGTGGGGATTACATGGGAGGGTCCTCTCTTGTGGATACCAGAGAAGAGCAGCAGCTGGCTTCTAGCAAGCGACTGCCAGCCAGCAGGCTCCCTCCTGCAGGCCCAGTCTGGGGGAATCTCAGGTTTCTTCCCAACAAAGCAGAACTTTCCCTTCTCAGTTTCAACTTATTTGCTATACCTGGAGATACCTGCACACAGTGTACCTCTTCATACATATCACCCACCAAGTTCCCAAACCTGCCTGTCTTTTATGACCACCCTGATCCCTGCTGCATTCTCCAGACGAGTACATCCACAAAGGCTTCATTCAAAAAAGCTCTAAGGGATAAGCAATGACGTAAGTGGTGCTATTGTAAAAATGATAAAGTAAAATTTATATGTTGAAAGCTGCTGGGAAAGGAGAGTGTTGTTTATTCAACCTTGAAACATGGATTAGGGGCACATTTTTGACTGTTAGATTATAATCCAAAATCCTTTTAAAACAATTGTTACATTTTACAAACAATTATCTTAAATGTATACTCCCCAAATTATAGACTAAAATGCATATATTAAAAAAAAATCCACAGAACTATGATTGACAGAATAATTTTCCATTTTTTATGTGATTTGCTATTTCAAAATCCCCATCTGCATGATCTTAAACCAGACCTCAGTGATGAAACCCTACTCTCGCCACGTGCCCGTGATCACCTTCTTAGTACTCTGTCCTAAGAAGTCAACGATGGCTTCTGTCTTTCCAGAACTCACCAGTTTTTCTCTATCTTCTCTCCTCTTGTAAAGTAGAAGTTTCTCTCCTAAAGACCTCTTTTTCCTTGGAATTCAGCACTTGTAGAGAGCTGCTTCTGTGACAGGTACTGTACAAAATCACCAGGATAAAAACCCATGGTATCAAAGGGAGAGACAGATAGATAAATAAATCCACAACTACATTCTAATGAAAAATGCAAGGAGATACAGCTTCAAGAATGGCCTAAAGAATGGACCAAGGCATACCATCTGGAGATGAGAAAGCAGGGACTTGTTTCCTGAGAAATCAGAGTTCACAGGAAGGCCTAGCATTTACTTCCCAGATTTTACATCTCCTGATGTCCAAATAATGACTATAAGAGCTATAGTGGAATGGCAGTTGGTTTAGTCTGCAGATGAGAGCAATGATAAAGGGAAACTTGTTGATAGTAAGACTGGACTGGGAGAAAAGTCCAGATGCTAAAAGCCTAGCAAGGACGGGTGCAAAGACTCACCAGGACAAGGTTCAGGGAAAGGAAAAGAGAATGCAGAAACCAGTGAGAGATGGTTGCAATGATCCCAGTATTTGAGGTTCACAAGTCACCTTAGAGCAGGACAGTGGAGACAAAGACTTTAGCATTCAGGGGAAATATAGGCATGGAACGGAACCCTCAGAGGATGGAGATGGAGGAAGAACTGGAGGCTATTGATTCCTGGTTTAGATAGAGGAGACTCTCATCATCTGAAGCTCTGAGGAAGGCTGAACAAGGGTTGAAGAGAAGACAGCACTTGTTTCAGGACTTGCTAATGTGAGAAATGCAGACGATGGATACTGATGGAGGGTTAAACAATCTCTCAGCTTGGTCATTTACTTGTCAATCATACCAGTTACACTTGGGAAGTGTCTCCACAGGCCCATGTATTACAGGCTCATCAGCCAGCCTACCACACCCTTGAGAGGCAGAGGGACCTTAAGGAGGGGAGATATGAGGAGTGGAAGTGAGATTACTGGAGATGTGACCTTAAAGAGGATACAAGGAGCCCTGTCACTTCACAAATGCCATGTGCTCCTGCTAATGTGTCCTGCTTCACCACAGGTCCAAAGATAATAGAGCCAATTTAATGTTGACTAATACTTTTAAAGTCATCAGACAGAACCTTTCTCCTTTTAAATAGATTATCTTTTGGCGCTTTTGTCACAGAGATAGAAAACTGACCACTACTATAATACCGTGTGTAATTCATATTCCTTCCAGTGGTTTTGGGTTCCCATCCTCAATGCACTTAACACACAGTTCCTAGTCTATAATAATTCTTCAACACTCCTGTAGGTTATGGAAAGTATTGCTATTCTTAAAAAAAAAAAAATGGAAGTACTGATTGTGTTTGTAAAAGGATGCTCATTCCATACCACTGTTTTTCCCTCTTCCTGTGTTCAGAGTCAGAACTACAGTAATTCATGGAAATGGTCTTTGTCCCATGTATGATAATGGTTTTCATAGTTTCGTGATAATCTGGGAGCAAGAATAGGTGCTAGCTGCCTTCTCGCAGAGTGGGAAAAGCATATTCGATTCTCAGCCTGGGTCTGTTGATGAGTTGAAACTACAACAAACAGCGAATTGATCAACAGGCGCTTTCGGGCCTATGCTGTCTCCCTGCACCTCTGAATGGGCTTTACTCTAAAGAGAAGGTGGTGGGATTCTCCAAACAACATACCATGTATTAGAGAATCTGTGTAGCTGCGATGCATTAGCAGGGATCACACTACCTTGGTTTTACTGTTTCCAAAAGGAACATTGTAATGCTAAAAGTTAAGAAAGATTCTTTTCACTTTCTGTTGGCAGTGAAGTTGAGTAATATGATCACATCAAAAAAAGTCCCGGATCTCTTGCAGAATAAAAAGTTGTTTTTAAGAACTGACAACTTGGAGCACAAGGCAGTTTCTGTTTTCACATTACCCTCAAGAACTCATTGCACCAGGAATCTGAACCCTCGGGAATAATAAAATAATTATAGTTTTATTTTACTCTATCCTGACATTCAATTTGATCCATTCATGTCTGCATATTTCAGATGGAAAAAAAAAGAAAGCTGTTGGCTACATTAAGGTGAGGTTTTCTAATAATCTATAATCCTCTCTGAAGAGTCTTATTTTCATTTATACATTTCTTAATAACAGTTTCTTTGTCGATGATCTTTGTACCCTGAAGATACTGGTAAACTCTCACCACAAAAAAAAAAAAAAAAAAAGAAAACCTCAGAAAAATCTCAGTGTTTTAAAATAACTTATGCATTTTAAAGTAATGCAAATGTGTCATATGACATAGAATGTCATTCAGAATGTGTGTGGATGTGTTAGAGCCACTAGGAAAGACAATTCTAAAAGTCATACAACTAGTCTTTGATCTTGGACTTCCCTGTGGCAGTGTTTATATGATGTTCATAATTTTTTTGAGAGAGAGAGCAGAACTCAGAGATCTGAGAGGGGGGTCTGGAAACCATCCTCTGTAGTGATTTTGCTTTAAAATGCATCCAGTTCAAGGGTTAAATGCAAGCCAAGCAGTCACTTCAACTGTGTTTTTGAAGAAAATAAAGCAGCTTGACGTGAGTTAAATGAAGGGCACTATGACTTAAGAGAAATGGACACGCAGAGAAAAAGGTCACAAGATTAAATTTTCCCTGAGGGAAAAGTCCTCCTTTGGAATCATTAACCCCCCTTCTAGGTCACTCCTGAAAAACAGCAGGAAATCCTCCTGCCAGAGAAAGATGGGTGCCCCGGCCACACACTGACCCTGGAGGCAGGCCTTATCCCATCTCCCTGACCAGCTCCCCTTTGGGCATGCTTGATTTTTAAGGCCTTTATTTTAAAGAAGCAAGATCTCTCCTTTTTTGAACCCTGAAGTTATAAAATATTCTGCCTGGTTTTCTACACAGAAAAGCCTACTGCTGTTCCCGATAGACAGTGGACATATATAAAAAAATGATGACAGTTGCTTCAGAATCCGAGCAACTTGTGAGCTTCCCTTCCATCTTTCTAAGCTATACAATTTTCTTAACCCTAATTTTCATAGCTACTTACCATCACTTCAGAAATATATGACTATTCTGTTTGTGCAAAGATCGAGTCATTAGTTACAATGAAGGCATTCTTCGTTAGAGAGTCAACGCTGAAGGACATCTTTTTACACGGCCTCCACTTCCATTTCTGTTGATTCATATCATATCTATTGATTCATAAAAGGGGAAATGGGTACCAGAATAAAAACCTTTTGATATGAAAATAAGTTATTTAGAGAAATAAATACAAACACATCCCAGACAAATTGGTTTTAAATACCTTTCTTCCTCATCCTTTTTCCCCCCACTCCATGACATGTCCTACATCACCAGCTTTCCCTGATGTATTATACCACAAAATAAAACACCATGTTAATAAGGAATTTGACTGCTCATCACAAACATGGAACAGAAGGATGAAGTAAAGTACAGATAACTTCCAAGAGCTTGGGAATAGTATGGGCTTCCACTTCAAGTTTTTTGTTTTGATTTGTTTTTGCTTTTTTTGGATGCTTTAAAACTGATACCAAAGTGCCAGGCAGGGTGACACACACCTGTAATCCTAGCACTTTGGGAGGCAAAGGCCAGTGCATCTATGTGAGTTTGAGGCCATTCTAGACTACATAGTGAATTTCGGGGCAGCAAAGTTATATGGGGAGATCCTGTTTCTATAATCAAACAGACAATTAAACAAGTAAGTAAACTGATACTAAAGAAAAAGAACACTGTATAAGAGTTGCAAGGAAGTTTGCCTTGTGGTACGTGCCTATAACCCTGTACTCAGAGGCTGAAGGGAGACTGCAAGTTCAAAGCCACCCTGTGGCCATTTTGAATTCTGAGCCAGCAAAAGCTCTATTGAGCCCTTGCTTCCAAACAACACTATCACCAAACTACCCAATTACCACCGCCAACAAACCTGTGGCAAAGAAAAGAAAGCTGTACCCAAGACTCACTGGCAGGTAATTGGGAAAACCCTGTGTCCCAATTTCTCTGTAGGTTTTTGTGTTCTCAACAGAAGAAAGAACATGAAGATTTTAACGGACAGCATGACAGGTCCTTGGTCCCTGGGGAATCAAGACAAACCAAAGCATGTATGAGAAACAAAACTGAAATGCAGGTTGGGAACTCAGAAGCAGCCCCGGTGAGGGCACAGCTGCTGACAGTCAGGTCCCTCAGCCTTTGCCTTTCTGTACAGCTTCTGGTGCTAAATAGCCACAAGAGCCCATTTTAGTGAACACATAAGTCACTAACCACGTAGCTTCCACTGGGTATAAAGGTAGAAATTTCCTCTCGTGGTAGGACAAGGAATTGTAGGGCTCCCTGTTTTCTGGCCCAAATGTACTTCTGAGGCAGAAAATCAAAAACACTCCGCAAACCTCCCAACTAGAATAAACTCATTAAATCTGGTGAGGGTCACCACGAAGACTTTCAGACTCAGGTAGCCACAGCCACGGACAGCTGGCTCTCACTCCTTACCTCCAAGCACACTTTGCTTGGATGCTTGGATAAATAAAAGTGAACAAATATTCCATTGTTCCTGGTGTTTATTAAAATGGCCCCAGGAATTCCCTGCAGACACCTGCTTAAACAAAACCAATGAACGGGACACTGATTTGATGCACAGCACAGACCTGGGAAGCTAAATAAAAAGTTTCAAGTGACATAGGCCAGAACACGTCTGAGCGCCCTCCTCCACAAATAAATCACTTAAAACGTCCCTTCTCTAAGCTTTCTTGGTGTTCATTAGTTTCAAAACACATATTAACTCATCACTCATTCTACCTTAATTTCATCTTTCTACCTCAGTAGCAAAATGCTGTCACTAAATGAAAAAGTCCAACTGGAGTCTGCTGCAGACAGACTCCTGCTTGCTGCCTAGGCCTCCCGAAGTTGTCTATCTAAATGGCTTTTCAAAAATTAAGGCTTGTATTTCTCTCCTGTCAATTTCAATTTGAAGTGTGCAAATGTCTTTTAACATCAGCCCGTTGATCGTTGTTGATTGGCAGAAGAGGTTCACTTATTCACAGAGCCAGATTCATGTATTCACATGGCCCCTCTATTTACAGGGATTCTTCCCGATCGTCCAGCTAGAAGCCCTCTGTGCACACATGAGTGAAAGTGTGCATATGTGGGTGATACCAGATTAAAGAAAACGTAGGCACCCCTAAACCAGATGGCACATGCCTGTAATCCAAGCACTCAGGAAGCAGAGTCTAGAGGACCCACACAAGTTCAAAGCCAGCCTGACCTACATAGTGAGACCCTATTTCAGAAAACCAAATAAACAAAATATGGGAAACTTCTATAAGTGGCATGTTTGCTAAGATGTCCAGACTTCTATAGAACCATCATCACCAGGTTGAGTCTTTGTGAAGCTAACACTATAAACATATTCACGATGGTCTCCTGGAAGCCTTAAGGACTTAGACTGAACAGTCTATGTTCATCTGCATCTTTCCTTTGTTTCTTTTCTTCTACTTCTCCCTCAGACAAGCTTCTGTTTGTATTGTAAATGAAGGCTTTTAAAGACACGGAGGAAGGAAGGGTATAGGACCACTTTTCTGACATTATCCAGTTGGTGATGCTTGCTCATTGCCATCCATCTGATGGAAGAAAGTGGAGTTTTTGAGAAGCAATGGTGATTCCAGTCTGAAATAAAATGCTCAAAAGGAATTAGCTGCGGTGCAGGAGAAACAAAGACTGAGGAACAAAAAAAAAAAAAAAAAATCCTGGAGTAAGATGCTTTCTTCCCATTTGCTTCCAGCGCCTGGCTGATGTGAGGGGCAAGGGGGAGGCTAAGCCACCTCCCTTCAACGGCACTAATTGTTTGCCTTAGTGCAATAATCAAATGCAGCCATATTAATCTCTCTGGTTATTAACTTGATTTTTACACATTAAGATTTAGATTTAATCCCCCAGGACCGTCTATTAATGCTTTTAAAGTTGAAGGGTTTCAACAGTTTTAAGTTCTTTCCTTTCTTTTAGCTGCAGGCAGTAAAATTGGAACGTGCGCAGAGTTTTGTATTTCCCGGTCCTGGGGGACTTTCCGAGACAGTGCTGTCGAGGACCATGAATCATGCTAATACAGAGAGCAGCCTCTCCAGCTATTAAAATGTCTCCAACAATGTGATTATTTTAAAATGGAAAAACTAATATCACATGTGTTACTTAAAGATCAACTATTCTTTGGAAGTCACCGAGAGAATGCATTTGGATTTTCTTTTTAATCAAATTGTTTCTGCATGCTGCCAAAAACGTGAACTGTCTCAGCTCTAGAGAAAGAAAACTTCCAGCACCTTTTATAAAATACACCCTTACCAGGAGCTTCGGGTCAGTAGAGCATAAAAATGGCCAAAAGACCAAGTCAATAAGCATGAAAAACTGTTTTATTTCTGTTTGAGCAAGTTGTAGTGACAACGACCTACCAGAACTGTCTCTGGCTTTATGCTTTCGTAGTCATAGAAAGATAATATCCAAGCAGAAAAGGGAGCTGGCCGTTGTGATGGGCAGAGGGTATAAAGCAGCATAGCAGCTAGCCTTCTATCGGCTGAGGGCTTAGTCTGCAGACTTCAGCGAGGTTGTTGTGTAGGGAGGTATGCAAGCAAACACTATCCAGGGCATTTTGTATTGTAACACACAGAAAGAATAAGGTCACTTCTTTTTCTCACTGCTTTTAAATGGATGGGGATCATCTTAAGGCCTTGATTTCTAAGCTGATTTAAAATAAAGGCCACTAAGAACACATGAGCACTGGTTAGGAATGGTTCATGTCATGATCAAAGCATACGAGCTGAAAGTTGTTTACCCATAAACGATCAATATTTTTAAGATTTCATAGCAGTTCCTCTTACATTTCTTTCTGTCTGTCTTTACTATTTTATGTGTGGCTGCGGGGGCTTGTGTATGGTGGGTATGTAGGTGTCATGAGGAGGCCAGAGAAGGGTGTTGGGCATCCTGATCTTTGATGTTCTGCCCTGTTCCCTTGAGGCAGACTCCCTTGCTGAACTTGAGATGGGCTAGCAGCTGTCAGCCCCAGCAATTCTCTTGTCTCTTCCTTCCCATAGGGTGAGGTTATAGGTATGAATAGGACCTTGACTAGCTTTTGATACGGGTTCTGAGGATTTGAACCCAGGTCCTCATGTTTGTACTGTGAGTGTTTTTACCTACTGAACCATCTCCCTAATCCTTGAGATTTCTCTCTCTCTCTGTCCCTCCCTTTCCTCCTCTCAGCATGCATACTGTTATGTATATTTTCTATTAGTAAAAATCTTTTTATAATGCTAATATTGTAGTAGATTTTATCTAAGACTAAAAAGCAGCAATCAATTTTTGATGCAGGCACATGATGTATGCATCTTAAATGTATTTATTTTTTTGCGGTGGTATCTACAACTATTGACTATTGAAAAGGCAGAAAGATGTAAGAGTTACAAATTTTTCCTATACTTTGAGATACATGGATCCCATTGACACGTCCTTGAAGCACTGGACATGTTCTGAAAGATAGGATCAAGAACCCTTTCAATTCTGAGATAAAATGCTTATATCAGCTCCAGTGTGCTTTCCTGGAACTGCAAGCATAGACACCATTAGTTGCCCAATGGTTAAAACATTGACTCAAAGGCAGTTTGCATTACCTATGGACACGCGCAGTGTGTGGGAAGGCGTAGAAGTCAGGATGAGTACATAAAGTACTGGTGTTGGATTCACCAGAAAAGTCACACATGGCCCCTACGCATCTGTGCAGGACGTCGTTGATGGCTCCAGTGCGCGAAGCCTAAACCCTAATCAGTCATCCAGAGTAATCAACCTTCACAGAGTTTCAGGGAGTGAAATTCTAGGAGCATCCTAGGACTTTGTGACTCTTAGAATAACAGTGCAGGTAGGAGATGCAGAGATGAAGGACATCCTTTGATTCTTCTGACAGATCCTGAGTTGTAGTCTGCGTTTAATAGACAAATTCCACAGGTGCAAAAAATGGAACCACCCTTGTAATAGTTCCGTGTCATTTCTTGCTATCACTGGGCTACCAGCTTCCCTTCTAATACAGTCCACCCCGTGTGTGTGGTGGGCTTGGGGAAGTGGAGGTTAGAGCCAGAGCAGAGGCCATGAACCTAGCAAAGATAAGGGAAATGTATCATTTACCGAGTTGTGGTCTGCATCAAGGGGATCTCTTACATCCTAACTCTGAAAAGTTATGGGACACTGTGTGGAGAATGGTCTGGGAAGTTGCTCAACCTGCTTGAAGTCACATGAATTAGAGAGACAAAATGGGATGTCAACTCCAAACCAATCAGAGTCTAGAACCTGTGTTTGTTCTATGGGCTTATGATAGAGTTAAGGCAGGGTTGAGGTTGGAACACTTGCTATCAGGGCTTTAACATTCTCAACTGACAGCTGAAAGTCAAAGCAGGACAAACACGGGCACCAAGTCTAAGAAAACTTTTCTCTAAAGCCAAGCCCACTCCTCATCGTTGACCTTAGATGAGTTGCTCCTAAAAACATCACCATCATTAGGAAAAAGATACACTAGAATGATAGCTCTCATTTCTGAAGCAGAGACATGATACCAGATATGGTCTTCGTGTTACAAAACAACAAATGTAAGTTGGATGTAAGTATGGTTGTACTTAACAGCGTGAGAAAAACCAAGAAAGCACTGAGGCCAGGAGCTTGCCTAAGGCTTCAGACTAGTCCATGCTTCTGTCCCAAGTCTCCGTTCCACTCTTTTCTCAAATACTGTAGAATGTCTTCAGTGTTCATATTTTTAAGATAGATTGATGAGGATGTGCTCATTAAGTAACACAGGACTGATGACTGACTCCCCTTGCTGCTAGCCGAGTAGCAGTTGACAAGAAAGGTTATGCTTCTGCCTCCTCCAGACATGTAAGTTCTCCAGACTCTCCATAAGCCCATCCACCATGCACAGCTGCTTCCAGCCTGATTCTTGCTTCTCTTTAGGATGTCTCACCCTCTTTGAGTCTTCTATCAAAACTACCTGTCCCATTAGGCATGGGGCATGTTGCACATATTTCTCTTCTACAGTCTCCGTGACGTCAGGATATTCCAGAACAGGGGTAATACTTTGTTCCTGCCTCTACCAATACTTATTATTCTCCCTCACGAGGCTGAATAACTGTTCAAATTCTAGTTGAAGGTCACGTTCATTCTCAAAAAAATATCTTCTAGGGGTATCACAGAAGTATATGCTCATAGACCTAACTAACTTTTCTTCTGCCATACCTGGTTTAGCCACAATTTGCTATGACCATATCAGGCCAGCGATGCTGGTAGGCCGAGAAGCCCTGGCCTCTTCTGACTAGTGGCAGATGTGTGGGTGATGGTAATAAATGTTGCTTTGATGCTTGCTTTGTCCCAGTGTCTATAGGTTAAAGCAAATTAACCTCATCTGCACATGATATTCTCTGACCTCATTGTTGATGGATGAGTAAAAAAGAAATG
The DNA here is from genome assembly GCA_026225945.1 of Cricetomys ansorgei. Lineage (NCBI taxonomy): Eukaryota > Metazoa > Chordata > Mammalia > Rodentia > Nesomyidae > Cricetomys > Cricetomys ansorgei. The sequence goes on along the minus strand of JAMJFZ010000242.1, from coordinate 41,627,419 downwards.
GCCCAGCAAATATGAAAAATAAGCATCAGCAAATATTTCCCTCATTGTAATTTAAATGTAATAATTAATAACCTGCCCTATTCTCACAGGCTAAGAAGTGAGTTGAATAAGCTCATGGTTGGGAGCAGGTCTTACATTTCAAATAACCCATCTCTGATTCTGACTGTCTAAAACTTCCTACCTGTATAGAGTCTGGCTGCACATCCACTGTGGGGGTGTCTGGGAGCTCACATTTGAGGGGTTATACCCAATTTGGGCAATAAATTAATGTCACTGGAATAAAGAAAAACAGTCAATAAAACAAAAATAAAATAATGTGGGTGAGCCACCATCTTTTCTTTCTTCTCCACTCTTTTCTCTGCCCTAATAGTCAATTTTTCTTTCCATGTCTGTTCCCAGAGAAACAGATCTTACTCTTACTTAACTTGAGCTGTATTCTTCATGTGGAATCTTTCCTGCTCTCTCATAACATCTCATCTATCTCATACCTCCCCAGCACCATGGCAAGGTTACGATATTCTATTTTTAAAAACAGTAGTTGATCGGAAGAGTAAAGACCTCATACCAGCAGGAACACATCTTCTAGAAGCTTGTGATGGAAGCAAATCCTTGAGCCCCTGCGCAGGACTACAGATCCGGCCTTTACTCTGCTTTCAGATAATGGTGATCTTGCCTTTGAGAACAACACTGTGGGTGGTCTCTTCACTCTGGAGCTACTTTCAAGTTCTCTCCCTCCTTTAACTGCCCAAGGTCTCAATCAAGCAACCCACACCCAGTGATTTCTCCACTCCCATTTGTTTAAGCCTGTAAGCCCCTGAGTGTTTATGTTAAATTTATGGCCACTAAAATCCTGAGCAAGTTCAATCCTCATTGATATTACAAACACATACATATTTAATAGTAAGCCTTTGTTCCTTCAAGTGGCTAGGCTCCTCCTCCAAGACTATTCTAACTGCCATTAACAGTCCCTTCCAGCCCTCAAAGCAGGAAAGTGACCAGTTTAGGGTGAAAAAAAATTCCACTAATCACTACCTACCAATATCTGAGCTTGAAATTCATCAACACCTGAACTTGAAATCCCACCAATCCCAGGGCACCCTGGGAAGCTCTGCCCTGCCACCCAACCCTATATAAACAGCTGCATTCTGTTCGGTTCTCTGCCCAACTACGGCGGTTGCCTTCTTCACGCGGGGGCAGCCACTATTCTAGATTGTTCCCTCTAAATAAATCTCTTTTGTGAGATGTGCTACATGGAGCTATCTTCATAATCAGAGCAAAGCAGAACTAAAGCACCTCAGCTCAGCCGAGGATCTCGTTCCCTCAGAGCTGCAACACCTCTAGTGGGGAAACCTCTCCCCTCAGAGCTCTGTGGTTCCTTGACTGCCGACTGCCAGGGCACCTTTCTTCTCAGAGCTCCAGTGGGGACCCCTTCCCCACTCCAGAGTTGTGTGGTCCCTTGATTCACAACTGCCAGGGTTCCTTTCTATCTCTTTCTGAGTTGTGAGCACTGACAAAGCCCACCTAGAATCCAAGCAACCAGCAAGAGGTTGGTGGCAGAATACACACTGGAATTAAAGACAGAACACATGACTTAGATTAGTAATTTCCAGATGTCAGCTTCATAACTTACCTCTTTAAGCCTCAGTGTTGCCATTTAAAAAGTGGTAATACCTTCTTTATTCTGGAGAAGGAATGAAATTATAATGTCAAAATATTATGCACTGTGTAGTAGAAACTTAATAAATGCCAAATTCAAATTAAACTGCTACTCATATTTGGTGGGTACTTTAGAAACAGACTTACTAAGATTTTTGTGGGCTGTGTGGTGAGAGATTTTTTTTTTTAACTTATTAAATGCTCATTTACAAGACATCTCCTAATGACTTCAGGAGAACCACAACGTTCACTAGGTCAATTAACCACAATTTTAAAAATTGCTCAATATATATTTTATATGATACTGAATACTTTGCACTTGTTTCACATGGAATTTCCATTCCATTCCGCACCAGGGGAGGTGGGAAGCCTCAATGTTGTTTGAAAACAATTTTTTAAATCATACAGAAAATTAGCCGAAATAAACCAGTAAAAATAGCTTAGTGCTACTTTATCATTTTCAGAGAATCACAATGAAATGGAATGAGTTATAAGAGAGACTCAGTGTGTCCAGAAGAATATTATGGCTTGAGATGACTCAGTGGCAGGGTTCTTAGTCAGCATACACAAGATCATGGGTTTGATCCTCGGTATAGCAAAGGCAAAATAAAAGAGAAATGAACAAGTCAGAATTTCTCTATTCTTTTTAATACCCATGTTTATGGCGTCTACCTACCTAGCACCATAAAGAGGTGCTTCTGTTATTAGTGTAAACAACAGAAACCAATCAGCTGACTTTTGAGCATGTTTATCTTGTTTATGTCTCTGTTGGGTTTCATGTGTTCATTGATTAAATACTGACTGTGACACAAGGCTATTTTTTTAAAAAGGAGTTATCAATATTTTATTTTGTCCTTCCAAGTTCCTTCTTTCCTCTCCCAAGACACATTTTTCAGGAGGTTACTGGCTGAGGTTCATGACCTTAGAAGAAGAGTATGACAAGGCATATTGTCTTTTGCTTTTATTTTAATTCAAAACTCTTGAAGAATTTAAGATTGAGACAGATAAATATTTGGTTAAAGAAAATCATTTTCCCTTGGACCTAAACAAAGCTTTCTTCAATCTGGGGTACGAATGAAATGAGCAGATGAAGAGCAGAGTCCTGTAGTGCCAAAGACAGAGTTTAGAAAGTTTGGAAGACATTGGGTCAGAGAGACTCTGCATCTCACTTCCTAATAGTATCTCAGCCCCCAATACTGTGAGCCCCAGAGGGTTTGTGGCTTCCTGTCTCCTGTAGGCTGGGGGTAACAAAGAGCTCTGTGGAGACTCCTGAGTGATCCTGCTCTGTGAGGTATTTGGGGTCAATGGATTGGGATGAGGAGCCACAAGCAATAATGGGACCATCACAAGGTCAATCTCTGTGAAGCAACGGCACTTGAATAAGAGGAGGAAGGGACAGATCCCTCAAGAATCCTGTGAGGCCATCTCCATCTGCCACTCAGAGCTCTGCAGACGGTAGAGAAGATAAGAACTCTCAAGATGACCAAAATTAAGTTTCTGCCTCCTCTCACAGAATGGAAGTACAAATAGAATTTAAATTATACTATAATAAAATTAGACCGCTTTTTACGTACCTGTGAAGAATTAAAATTATAAATCTCAAGTGTGGTTTCTACCATTTGTATCATTGGAATATTGCATATGTACATGCATATATAGAGATATAATAAACACACACACACACACACACACACACATATATATATATATGAAATCAGGCATTGTGATACATGCTCAGGAAGCAAGGCAGGTGGAATTCTATAAGTCTGAGGCCAGCCTGGTCTACATAAGGAGTTTCAGATCATCCAGGGCTACACAGTGAGATCTTATCTCAAACAAACAAACAAAAAAAGTCCCACAAAACCACATACACAGAATATACTGGAAACCATCTCAGTTGGGAGGGTCTTGTACTTCCGGATGCATATTTTAGTCTCCTAGCTCCACAGGCATGTGTGTCCTCCGGCTGTACTCTCTGATGCACCTTTCCATGTGACTACAACAAGCATCCTTGTGCCATAGGCACCTTGTGAGACACTCCTGGGACGTTTCAGTGGGGTTTGACAGGACTGAAATACTGCAATCTGACTCTTATCCAAAGATCCAACTGTTACTCACCACCTACACGTCAGTCCCTCATTTTCCTTTGTAATGTTCTGAAAGTCTTAACTGTCAACCAGTGTATGGGCTGATTTCCTAGCTTTTCAGTATTTTCTTTCCTCTTTGGTAACATGATTTTTTTTAAATGAGTGATCTCTCTATGGAATTAATTATTACCTTGAAGAGTATATTCACATAGTTCCATCAAGACATCTTAAAAATTATCAAACCCTTGACAGACACACTGTGTAGCTTTTAAAACTCAAGTCATGTATGCACTGAAATTTTCCCAACACCATCGAATCAAAATTTTTATTTGGAAAAAAAAAACATTCTTTTTCTGCCTTTCCCCTTTCTCTTACTCTCTGTTAAGTCCAGATCCTGGAGCTGCTGTTACCTTGTGGGCATATGCTGAAGCACACAGACTCACTGTAGTTCTGGGTGAGATGAGACGTATAGCACGCTATGGCTTCTCATCACCACACGGCATATGCTTTGCGGAGGCAGGCACATTATCTGTCAACCTGATGGTTAATGATTGTCAATTTGACAGGATCTAGAATCAACTAGAGACAAACCTCTGGGCACGCTATGAGGGAGTTTTTAGATTGGGTTAATTGAAGTGGAAAGACTCACTTGACCTGTGGAGGCTCCATTCCCTACGTCAGGGTCTGGGTCTGAATGAAAAGGAATGTGAGCGGATTGCCAGCATTCATCTCTCCCTGCTTCCTGACTTTGGACACAATGTAATTGGCTGTCTCTGGTTCCTGTCAACATAGCTAGAGTTACTTTTATGACACCCAATATACAAACACACACACACACACACACACACACACACACACACACACACAGAGCGTGAGAGAGAGGGTGTGTGTGTGTGTGTGTGTGTGTGTGTGTGTACTGTTGTGCTCTCAGACTGTGAGCCCAACTAAAGCCTGCCTTCCTTAAGTTACTTTTGTCAGATATTTTATCACAGCAATGAGGGAACAAACAAACAAAAAACCCAAAAACGATCCCATCATTGTTGTGATTTGGATACAAAATGTCTCCTCAAAATGCCCACTGCTCAAGGCTTAGTTACCAGCTGCTGAGGGTATTGAAGGCCAATTGGATTATGAGGGCACTAACCTTACTACCAGATTAATCCATGGGTTCATAGCTGCATGGCCTGTCAAGAGGTGGGAGTACCACACTGAAGGGTGTGCCCTTGAATGGGATATCTTGTTTCTGGCTCTTTCCTGGCTCATTTATTGCTTCCTGGCTGATATGAGATGTGCAGCTTTCCTCTACCTCACCTTTCTTCTGGACGTGTCTACCTCACCAGGGCCTAAAAACAATGGGATCAGTAGACTATGGTTGAAATGAGGCAAAATAAATCATTCCACTTTTTAAATAGTTTCTCTCGGCTATTAGCTAAGGTCAGAAAAGCTAACACATTCATTTTGTTTCCTGTTTATAGAACTTATCAGAACCAGATAGCTAGCAGTTCTTTACTGATACACAATGGCCTCCCTCCAGCTGACCATTGGAAGAAGGAAATACCATTAAATGACAGAAATGTTTCAGCCTCTAAGACAACAATAGCTACAGTGCTCATGGAGGCTACTCTTCATCCTTAACTTGCAGCAGATAAAACTTTGATGTGATAAAAAAAAATTGCACAAGATGCCACGAAGGGGCTAATCTAAGGGCAGCCACATACTCTGCCACTTAAAATTGGAGGTTATGGAAATACACTTGGGAAGCATCAGGGGACTCTTGGCAGCTACTCCCTGCTCTGAGGTTAGAGGCAGCCTCACACAGTGCTATGGAGCAAGCTTCCTCTAGGGAGCCTATGAGAGGGGTCCTGCAGGACATGGTGTGCTACAGGTCTAATTTCAAGCCAGTAGTCTAAACTCTCACTGTAAGTATCTGGGTGTATATGGCAGCTAACCCTGTACTGGGATCAGGGCCAGGGGATGAGGATAAGGAGTTGGGGGACATACTCTATTCCTCCCCCTCAGAACTTTGATGGCATGAATTCATTGGCATGGGTAGGAGGAGATGCATAAAGCAGACTCTCCATGTCTAAGAGGCCTCTATTGGAAGAATGGTAAGAAGTCCAAATTATCTTCCTCAGTTAACCCAAGACCATGAACAGCTGCAGGCAGAAGCTGAAAGGCTTGTTTCTGAAAGCATTTCTCCCTCCTCCCTCCCTTCCTCCCTTCTTCCTCCCTCCCTCCTTCCCTTCCTTCTTCCCTCTATCCTTCTCTACCTTCTGGCCTTCCTCTGATTAGTGAATGAGCAATGTGTTCAGAGCTAGAAGCACCAAAGGCTGATGGAAAGTTGAGGAGAAGCACATCCTTCCCCTGTCTACAGATGGATCATCTGTCTACAACAGAGTCAAGACTAAAAGAAGCCCGATGATTCAATGAGAAGGGCTATGGACTATTCGAGCACCAGGAAAGGCACTGCAGGCAGATAATGCACATTCTAATGAAGCACTCTGGCAGCAGAGCAGTGGTCAGAGACCTTTCAGGATGCTGAGGCAGGAAGACATGAGCATAAAGACATTACCTAATGACCATGATACAGGTAAAGCTTCTGAACCAATACTTCACAGGTATTAATATCAGCCTGGTCTATTCACACTCGCAGGCCAGTAGGGTCTGGCAACCAAGGTAATAGGCAGTGACTGGTTGTAAAGAAATTCTTCTGTAAAGTCTTAGTATGGACTAAGGAGAAAACCTGTTGGAAAATTTGCTAGCGTAGCTCCTGCCAAGCAGAAAGTACTCAGTCTTCCCCCTCCAAAGCCTGCTTTTACCTCATAGCCTTTTACTGAGATTAACCTAACATTTTTATAGTTTCTTTTGTGTGGCTGTGTGTATGTGTGTTTGCATTGGGGGTACATGCATGCCATAGTGTGTGTAGAGGTCAGAGGGCAATTTGTAGGATGAAGTTTGTTCCTGGGAAATCCAATCCAGGTCATTTAGAGAGCAGCACCTTTACCTACTGCACCATCTCACTGCTCCCAAGCCAGAACTCCAATCCCTTCTATGACTCTAGAAACCAATATGCCCCTATCTTTTCAAATAACAGAAGGCAAACATGTCCAACAGATTATACTTCAATATTGAAGGCACTTGTTATTTTCATGGCGTAGTCACATCGCTTGGAAATGAGCAAGTTACGCTTTTGGGGCTTCAGTGGGCCTTTCTGTATGAAGGCAAGGGCTTAGTGCTTCTGGGGTGTTGTTATGCATGAGTTACTGTGTGAGCCCAAAAGAAGATGACTAAAAGGGAGGCGGGAACAAATAGAAATACTCCCCAAGCTGGCATATACACCAAAGGCTCCACAGAAAGGACCTCTATGGCGTTATATTCTTCCTATGATATTTCACTAAGTTCTTGTTCACTTGGAGAAAGCACTCTTAACTTTTATGTGATTCCAGACAATAGCCCTATTTGGGCTGATTTCAAGGTCATTAATGAGTTTCAATTGCCCCCCAATGTCTTTTTTACACTTGATTTCTAGTGCTTGGAAACTGTCCAATAGGAGGGACACTTTAAGATTAAGGCAGACATGGCAAATTTCTCACCCCCTTTGTTTGCATGTGCAGACATCACCAATCAATCACCATTCTGTTCTGCTGAGTCACCTTCCTTCACTGGGTGCTACAAGCAGTCACTTCCAATCAGAGGAGTTAAAGCCATCTTTTCTCTGTCTGCTTTAATGCTCTGCTCCATATGGAAATGCAAACATTTGAAGAAGAGTAAAAATTTGCTATCAGTCACCGACAACTGAATGTTAAAATAACTCAGAGCATGGGAAGCAGCACTTGCTCCAACATTAAGGGAGGGAACTCAAGGGCTCTGGCACGCAGGAGGGAGGCAGCAGAATCCAAGAGCTCCCTGAAGATAGACTTCACCTACTTAACAATTTCGCCTAAGGCCAGTGCTGCCAAAAGGATCAGTTCTCTCCAGGGCATCTATTTCAACCATTTACCATCAAATAAAACTTACAACTGGCATATGAATTCTTAGGCCAAGGGCATTTTATTTTTTTGAAATTTTAAAGTACTTGTTGGGTAAACTACTTTAAAAATTCAAGAGCCCTAAAAGAATCCCAGGAAAAACCGTGGAGGAAAGGTGAGCCCGGTGTAGACTGTCAAGGCGGGCTCAGTGCCGTGCACATCATGCAAGCGCAGCTGCTCCTGAGGCCCGTGGACTTGCAAATACTATGTGCTTGCACAGTTAACAGTCCTTTGCTGCACACTGGCAAACCAACAGGGAAAGGGAGGCAGGATCAAAGACATTTAGGAAGAAGTATAAAGACTTGAGTTTATGGTTCAGATGGAGTAACAGGGAACAGATTTACTTTCTGGCCAGAAACAGTCAAAAGAGAAGGAAAAAAAAGTGAACACAGTTAATCAAACTCTGGGCATCAGACAACCAAAGAAATAGGAACTGAATGAGAAGAGTCTAAGATTAATGCCCCCTTTTCCAGGCCATGGTGCAGGGAGGGGAACCCTGAGGAAACGTAAAGCAGACAGACCTGCCGAGCCTAGGGAAAACAAGTTAATAAGATAGATACCAGGGAGAAGAGAGGCAAATGGGGAAGTCTCCAGAGATGTATACGGAGTCCTTCCCAAGTATTCAGTTAAGTAGGATCAGCACAGCTGTGGTAAAGAAAATTCTGAGAGACTGGGGAACCACCTGGAGCACAGTTCCTCACTTCCACGCCAGTAACGTCTTTCGGTGGCAGGTTTCCTGGATGGGTTGTCATAAGGGTTGCAGGATACTGATCAGGAAGCCTGGTCTCTACTTATGTCCTCATTATGTAGTAGTAATGATACCCCAAAATGTCTCCAGCATTGCCAGATTGTCTCGGGGAGAAAAAAAAAAAAGGGAGAACAGTGGAATAAAAGAAACAAGGCTCGATGCTGATGCGGAGTTGGGGATCAAGCCTTTTCCCACCAGCCAGCACAGAAAAGCTCAACAGTCCTGCTACACACCGAGTGGAGTACAGGGAAAAGGCTCATCTCAGCAGTGAGGGAGAGTTGGATTGAGCATGCTCCCATCTAACAAAGTTATCAGGTCAAGAAAGACAGGAGCAAGCTATTTACAAGCAACTTACTTCCATTCCAGCACGAAGCTTTGGAATATCCTAAGAGTACAGAAATATCTAGCATTTCAAAGGTCAAGTTTATAACATGTGGGATTCATAATAAGGAAGTCAATTAGTCAATTGAAACTGACTGACAACTGGCACCAAATTAGCGAAGGGGAACATTAAATAGTTATTAACTTTTAATTTTATATCATTGGGAAGTTAAATAGGGAAGTAAAGAATTTTTGAAAGAACCAACATGAACTTCAGAAAAATGAATATGGGTTGAGGATATAGCTTAGTTAGAAGAGTCCCCACTGTGCACAAAAGTTGTGTGTTCAGTTCTCAGAACCATATGGTACACACACTTGTGGTCCCAGAAATTGGGAGGCAAAGGCAGAAAGACCAGAAGTTCAAAGTTATCTTCAGTCATAAGCCAAGTTCAAGACCTGCCTGGGATACATAAGATACCCTGTATCAGAAAGAGAGAGGGGGGGATGGGCCAAATAAGATGAATGGAATAGTATAAAATCTAAAGTATATTATAGCAGGTGAGATTTGTAGTAGACAGCAGAGAAGAAAAGAATAGTGAACTGGATAATACAATGAGAAAATATAGCATGAGTAGCCAAGTATGCATGGAAACTGAATTCAGAGCATTCAACAGATTGGAAATGACCAAAAATATTTGAAAAAGCAATTGCTGAAAGTTATAAATCTGCACATGCAAATTCAATAAACTCTTAAGCATAAAAATTGCCAAATAAAATGCACCAAGTTCCATCCTAATGAAATAGCTCAAAATTGGCAATAAAAACAACATAATACAAAGGAAAAATAATGGGTGATATCAGGTTTCATGGTTTCATATTAGAATTAATGTAAGTGAGAAGGAAGTAGAACAGCCTTCCTCCTCTTCCTCCCTCCTCCTCCTCCTCTACCTCCTCCTCCTCCTTTGACATGGTTTCTCCATGTATTCCACTGTCCTTGAACCTGCTCTGTAGACCAGGCTGGCCTTGAGCCCAAGAGATCTGCCTGTCTCTGCCTCCTGAGTACTTAGATTAAAGGTGTGGTCCACCATGCCTGGCAGGAACAGCATTCTAAAACACTGAAAGAAAAAACTTTCAGTTCTATACCTAGCAAAAATATCTCCCAAATCAAAGACAAAATAGTATTTTTAGAAACCCCAAAACTGGAAGAGTTCATTAACAGCTCATAGTCAATATAAGCACTAAAGGAAAACTTTAAGTAGAAGAAAAACTATGCTATTTAAAAATACCAGCTTACACAATAGAAAGAAGAACACTAGAATTGGCAACTACTTATAAATTGAGCCTTTTGTTCCATTCAAATCTCTTAAAAGATAATTGATGATGTGGTTTAATAACATATCTGACAATAAAATATATAACATCAATAGTACAAATTGAAGCATAGAAATATGTTACTAGGCTTTTTATCTATGAATAGAGTATCACTTGAAGGAAGAAGATGTGTAGAAAAAGCCCTACACAATAACTAAAATAATAAAACACTGAGTTGAAGCTGGTAGATGAAATAGAACAATTACAAGTTCAATTATTGCAGTTGAGGCAGAAAGCACAGTAAATAAAGGGGGCATAGATAAGGCAGGATAAATAAATTTTAAGGTGATTGTTTCTCTTATAAATTTATTGACTTTCAACTTTTAAAATCATCAAAAAATTGGAAAGTCTATAACAAAGAGACTTACTGCTGTGTCTCCCCAGAATTCACATTTGAAACTGTGTTTTTCAAAGTGTTGGTATTAGCAAGTAAGGCCTTTGAAAGTTGCTGGGTTATGAGAATGGGGACCTCAGAAATAAAATTAAAAGAAGACAACTCCAGAGAGCTCTCTTGTTCTTTCCCTACCATCTGAGGATGGGATAAAAGGAGTCTCCAGAAGAGTCCCCTTTCCAGAATGTAGCATGCTGGTTTCCTAGGCTCAGAATTCCCAGCTTCCAGAACTACAACAGGGCTCTGTTCAGAACCCAGAGTCCATGGTACTCTGCTACAGCAGCCCAAACAAAGTAAGACAGAAAGAAACCCTGCAGCAATAAGAGGTAAATAGCAGTAAAATATGAAAAGAATCTCAACATTAATTATTTTAAAATAAAATTTAAATCAAAACGAGACCTCATTACACACATATAAAATGACAAGTATGGACAAACCTGTATAATATCCCCTAAAATTTCTGCTTATAATTTCCATTTTAACTAGTTTTACTGAGGTATATTTAATGTATAATAAGCTATATATACGGTAAAGTATACAATTTGAAATTTGACAAGTTTATATATACATGGAGCTATTGTCACTATCAAAACATTGATCTATGCCCTCAAGAGTTCCATCCTACAGGGACTGGAGGGATGGCTCAGTGGTTCAGAGCATCAGTCCACTTGCAGAGGACTGGGGTTCAGTTCTCAGCATCCACATGGTGACTTGCAACCATCCATTAACTCCACTGTTAGGGACTCTGATGCCCTCTTCTGGACTCTGCAGACACTGCATTCAGGTGGTATACATACATGCAGTCAAAACATTCCTCCACATAAATAAAGTAAATAAATCTAAAAGCAAAGATTTGAGTTATAATTCCTTCTCTCACATATCTTCCCAATGTCACCCAAATATAAAATGGCATTAGTCTACCCTAAACCTGATCTTTTTCATGTCTGGTAGTGTTTAACATTCTCTGGGATGGAAACTTCCCCTGGAAGGGGTAGAGCGGGCATAGCTGCTAGTTTCCTGTGGCCACTTCAAAGCATCAGCAGGGAGGGGAGGGGTCTCAAGCTGTCCAGCTGCTGCAACTGTGTGACACTGAGTTGGCCTCTGTCCTTGGGTCTTCAAGGCTGCAATGATCAACCTCAGGAAAGAGGAAATGGTAACCAGACTCCAGGGCACCCCAGGGGCTTTCCAGATGCATTTAACACTTGCCATTTCCACTGTTCACAGAGCACAGAATTAACACACAGACCTCTAAGTGCTGGCATGGCTTTGCCCGAAATCTAATCTTTCTAGAAGGACACATTAATCCCCCAAACTGAACTATCTGATTGGATTGTGTAGGTCATTATTTAAAGATATCTATAGAGTCACAATGGTGATTTTAGCTTTATATGTGGGTCCCTTTGGCATAATGTCAGAGTGACAAAGAGAACATTCAGGTAGGCCATCATAACAGGTTTTTAACATGTAGTTAGTACCTAAAAGCTGTATCAGTTTAAGCATAAACTGCGTAGGAGCACATGTGTCCCAAGACACTATTACTGACCCTGTAAAATTACAGCCAGTGCAGATGAGGGTCTGAGGTCATGCTAATGGGAGGTTTTACACCACAAAAAGAATGTGTCATGTGACTTCTACAGGGACTTCCACTCATTTCAATGGTGAATTGGATACTAGGTTGAAATTTTAAAGGCTATTTGTCCTAAGAGATTATGAGTTTACATGGCCTCAGGTTGTATTCCATCATTATAAAAGTCCAGGAGTTCTCCGTAAAGTTTGTTTTACCAGCCAGAGTTGGGAATTACATCTCTTACAATGAATTCCTCCACAATAGCCATTTGACATTTTGGAGGCAATCCCTAGCTTAACTGGTTGCAGGTAAAAATTAGAAGTATAGCTTGGATTTAATAACAGTCTCTGGCTATGCTTGTTTGCAACTACTCTGCCAATTACATCTTTATGTATTTTTTAATATTCTATAAGGTGCTTTGTTTAATCTCTTTCTTGTCTCAGATATTAAACGGTTTTGTCTGCTTTTGTTTTGATTTTCGTTTGTAAAATTTAACTCAGATCACTTCTTAAGAATGTAGTAAATGAACATATTACAAAATAAAGTCTCGTGTCTTGAGAAGACTTGGAGTTACGCTTTGAAACTTTTGTTCCTGGAGACAGAATTGCTTTGCATGTTGCATTTAGGATTCAATATTTGCCCTGAGTATTTTCGGTGTTGTTCATGTTTGTTTATCAAACCAAAGGATGTGTAAGACTTGTCCCGGAAATGGCAAGAATGAGAGTGTAAAGGAAAGCACGTGGATGCTGCACAGGGTGAGAGGGAACAGGAAGAAAAGCATCCTTAGGAGATCAGCAAATGGCGGTTGGTGGAATTTGGCTCTTTTTGGTGGTTTGAGCAGGGAGACTGGGGACAGATCACTTCCTCATCAGTATTGTTGTTGTTGACATAGAAGGCAATGTTTAGTCAGCTTTCTGTCACTATGCCAAATGTCTATGAAAAGTCAACTTAAAAGGAGACAGGGCCTATGATTTCAGAGATGTCGGTGGTAGTCATGTGTGCCCCCCCCCCATGCTTTTGGTCCTGTGGTGAGATAGCATGCCTTGGTGGGAGTGGGGGGCAAAAGAAGCTGCTTGCCTCATGTTGACCAGGAAATGAAAGCTGAGAGGCAAGGGTGTGTCAAGACATCAGTGTTCGCTTCCAGGGAACACTCTCTCCCCCATGATGCTCCTTCACTGTGCCCACTTAAAAGTTCCATCACTTCCCAATAGCACCAGATTTGGGACCAAACAATGAATACATGAGCCTTTCTGGGGATGCTGATCCAAGCTAGAGTGGTTAATTAATACAGTAAAGAAAAATAAAGTGTGTGTGTGTGTGTTCTCTGGTTTCCACCCAAAATAACACTTTTGAAGGAGTGGGATTCTCCCTCCCACTGGAGGCTGGGCTCCATGAAACATCAGGTAGTATCATCCAATAGAGCTCCATTCTGACACTGGCAATACTCTCAGATTCCACAGGCTTGGTTCAGTCTTGTAATACTGTTACCATGCCCTGCCTTGGACATCGCAGATGGCAATCATTTGAGGTTCCCCTTGAGGTTTATTAACTTGCTAGAGTGGCTCACAGAATTCAAGGACGTGCCTTTACCTGCATTTGCCCATTAACGTTAAAGGGTATTTTACTGGATACAGATGAACAACCCAATGGAAGAAGGGAATATATTACAGAATGGAAGACAGAACACAGAGCTTTCATGCTCTCTATGGGCACACCACCCTGCAGGAACTTCTTCTCCAGGATAGAAAGAGACAGGCAAGGAGAGGGCATGAGAGAGATGACTGAAAATTCAATTTTTGCCAGCCTTTCAGCAGGATTAAAAAGTTTTAAATAAACTTTTAATTTTCAAATGACCTTATGTTTAATGAAAATTTACATTAGCATTGTGGAGGGCTCCCATATACCCCACATCTACTTCCTTCTGCATTCTTGTTACAATTAACGAACAAATATTGATAGATTATTATAAACCAAAGTCCACACTTCGTTCATGTTTCCTCATGTGCCTGTTAATGTTCCAGGTTCCCATTCCGGACTCTGCATTAATTCGCTTGTCAGATCTCCTTAGGCTCTGCTTCGCTCTGACAATTTCTCAAATTTCCCACAGTTTTGATCATCTTGATTGTTTGAAAGCGTGGAGATCAGGTGTCCTGTAGAATGTTCTTTGACTTGGAATTGTCTTATGCTTCCTGTGTGACTATACTGGAGTTATAGGTTTAAGAGAGGAAGTCTGTGGATGTAAAATGTCATCCTTCCTCAGACTGTATGGAGGGATGTGCTGTAATCACGATGTTGACCTTGTTAGAAAAGCCCTGTTTATCTCTAACTGACACCATTTGCCAGGCTTCTCTTGTGTGTTCTTCTTCTGTGCTCCACTTGCTACGCCGTACTCTTCTGGAAGATGTCATAATGAACCAAGTTATTTTTAAGGGATGGTTAGTTAAATTGCATTCCATGAGGAAAAGCAGAATAAATCACTCGGAATATTCCTATAGAGGAAGTACATCTATTTCATCCACTTAGCTATTTGTTCAATCGCTTTAGCTTATTAGTGTGTATTATATTATATATTACATCCTGGTATATTCTGAGTTAAAACGTGCTCATTTTGTTTACTTTGTTTGCTACTTCATTTTGTTTTCAAACTGTTCCACCCTAGTATCAGGAGCTCCTCCATTTGGCTCATGACTCAAGGATATATTCAACCATTGTGGGTTTCTTTTCAGTTGATCTTTTTTTTATTTTCTGAAACTTTAAAATCTTACAGTGGCATCTTGAATCCTCTTGCTTTCAGTTCTAAAATCAACCAGTCTTTTAAGAGCACTGGTTCCTTTATGTCCTAGTTTGCTTTCTATTTCTGAGATACACAGTGAGTAAAAGCATCTTGAGGAGGAAAGGGTTTATTTGGCTCATGTTTCCACAGCACAGTTGCATCACTGAGAGCAAAAACTCAAGGTAGGAGCCTAGAGGCAGGAACTCAAGCAGAGGCCAGAGAGGAATGCTGCTTACTAACTTGCTCTCTGTGTCTTGCTCAGCTTGCTTTTTTTAAATACAACCCAGGACCATCTGCTGCCCCTGGGCAGGAAGTCCTGGGTTGTGTAAGATAGAAAGCCGAGCAAGCCGATAATCAGCCTTCCTCCATGGTCACGCTCCCGCTTGAGCTCCTGCCCTGGCTTCCATTGATGTTGAACTTTAAACTACAAGATGTAACAAACCCTTTCTTTCTAAGTTGGTATTGGTTAGTGTTTTATCACAGCACCAAAAAAACAAAGAACATTCCTGTGTCCCCATTCTCCAGTCCCTAATGCTGTTATTTTACTTTCTGTCTCTATGAACTCCATTACACTAGTTACTTCATATAAATGGGACATACAGTGTGAACTCTTTGTATCTGCTTAGTTTTTACTTAACACAATGTGGTTAAGTTTATTTTGGGTTATAGTATGTTTCACAGCTCCCTTGTACTGTAAGGTCACATAACCTTTCTTTGTACATGTTTATGTGTTCATTTGTCTTGGGCCATTTGTGAATGATGCTGCTGTAAATTCTGGGTTTGTGTCTCTGCTTTCCATTTGGTATAAATCTAGAATTGGACTTGCTGGACCACTCTACATTTTGAGTTTTGAGGAACTGACATATTGGTTTTCACAACACAATTATTTTATATATATATCGATCAGTTAGGCACAAGTGCTCTAGGGGAGCACCTATTACTAATATTTTGCAAAATGGACATTGTATTAATCTTCCTTATAAATATTAGCTTTCCTATCAATTAGTACTGATTTTAGCCCTCATCAGACAAGTTTTTTTTTTTTTTAAACAGTGGTTGGCAATTGATAACAGAGATTCACAACTGGTCAAAACGTAGAGACCAAGTGATTACGGCGTGCTTGGCCCTGGGCAGAACACTATATCACCTCTTCTCCAAGGCTCAGGGAACATTATGGAAGAGAAGGCAGAAAGATCGCAAGGGAAAGATTGCTGTGGAATATTGTCCTCTGGATATGACGCGGAGGTGGCACCCATGTACTCACTGCAGTTGTGGCGCCCTGCACAAGACCTGCAGAAGATGGGGCTCTTCAACATTATCATGGAAGGGGAGGGTACAAGGGCTCACAAAGCCCTACTTCTCCCTGAAGGACTATTGACAATTAATGTAGGCTAGAAAAGGCATGTCTCTTTCTTCAGGGTCATAACTACTGACAAGTTGCCCATGCTCCAGAAAATAAGCTCTCACCCATGCTCATGCCTGAGATCCTATTTAAACCCAGTGGGTCATACATACCCAAAAGGTATCAAAGTAGGAAGGTGATGTGTTGAAAAGACTTTCAGTATGAAGACAGATGGGGGTGAGACTGGGTAATCGGAAGTGAGAAGGATTAAAATTGATTATACATGTACCAACCTGTCAAAGAATAAAAATAAAGAAATTAGAAAAATACAACCATAGTGAGTGTGAACTGATGCCTCACTGCAGCTTTTGTCTGTATCTTCCAATGACTGCTGATACTGAGCAAAGTTTTATGTTATTAACAGTCTGTATTTGAAGAAGTATCTCAACTCCTTTGTCTATTTTAATTAGATTGTTTGGAGCTTTAAAAATTCTTTATATATTTTGAGTATTAGTCCCTTGTTAAATGTATGATTTCCAAATATTTTCTCTTTCTGTATGTCATCTTGTTACTTTGTTGATAATGCTCTTGGATACATGGAAATTCCAAATGCTGCTGGAGTCTAACTTACCATCTTTCTTTGGTTCCCATTACCAGATAAAATATCACAAAGCTTTGCCCTTATGTTTTCTTCTACAACTTTTAGTCTTGACTTTTATACTGAGGCTTTTGATCCATTTGGAGATAATTTTCTTATCAGTCTATTGCTGTGTCAACTGTATTAATTGACATGCACACACATAAGAATTGTCCATATCTTTACATGACTTAGTAGTTGATCCTTTTTGGTCACTCATCTTTTGTTGCATGGATGACTTTTTTATTCATTAGTATATTAAAGGACAAGCTTTTAAAACTTTTAGTATTTAGAGTATATTAATAAAGCTGACTCAAATATCTTTAGGTGTTGATAGAAGTATGCTCTCAGATCATCAGAATGTGTTTCCAATCATCCAAGAGAACAAATACTGGGTCTACTGGGAAGGCTACATTTATCTTTGTAAGGAAATGTCAGGTTCTTCTTTAAGATAGTCTGTATCATTGTACATCATCACCAGGAAACTATGAGAGTTCTTACTTCAAGGCTGAGCCAGAAGTTATTGTCCTTAGCTTTTTAAATTTTAACTGTGTTAATAGGCGTTTAGTGATATTCACTTTTTATTTACATGTAAACCATATACTGTAAAACTCACTCTCTTGGGGATAGCCAGGTGGCTTAGACATGTCAAAGGACATTCAACTGTTGCAGAGGACCTGAGTTCTGTTCCTAGCACCCATGTCAGGTGGCTCTTAATTGTCTGTAATGTCAGGGAAACGTCTGAGGCACTCTGTTAGCCTCTGTAAACACTTACACACACACACACACACACACACACACCCCTAATTTAAAATAAGTCTTTAAAAATTAACTTTCTTTATATGATTGAAAAGTTTGTTTTTATATACACACAGCGTTAAGTCATCACCATAATCTACATTGAGAATACTTTTACCATTCTTTTAAGAAAAATCTACACTAGCAGTCACTCTCTATTTCCCTTGCCCACAGTTATTATTTCTTGGTGCATAGACTGGTGCTTTGCAAATATTTCATATAAGTGCAATAGCATCGTCTATAGTTCTGCCTTCCATGTATGGTTTCTTTCAATTATAATAATATTTTCCAGATTCATTCATGCCTAACATCTATCAGTATTATTTCATTTTCATTTTTGGGTAATATTCTACTGTATAGATTTATCGCAACTTGTTTACCACTTAATTAAGGATAGGCATTTGAGTTGTCCCCATCTCCTGACTGTTTTGCGTAATGGTCCTATGACCCTCTGTGTATAAGAATTTGTTTGGACATATGTTCTAAGTTCTTTTGGGAGTATACTAAGAGTAGAAATGCTGGGTCATATGCTAATTGTCTGTTTATCTCTTTAAGCATTCCACAAACTGTTTTCCAAGGTGTTGGCTCTATCTTGCAGCTGTCTCCAGCAATGTCTGAACATTTTAATTTTTCTCTGCCCATATCCACACTTGCTATATTTGTTATTACTGAGTGGGTCTCATTGTGCTTTGATGTGTCATTTCTCTGTAATTGTGATGATCTCTCATGTGCTTATTGTATAGATTGTGTGTGTGTGTGTGTGTGTGTGTGTATTATGTATGTGCATGTTTGTGTGCAGATATGCTCACTCATGCAGGCACATGTGGCCAGAAGATGGTGATGTGATGTCTTTCTCAATTGCTTCCTCGTTGTTTTATGAGATGAGGTCACTCACTGAACCTGGAGTTCCCTCTATGCTGGCTGCCACCCTATACTGAAGTTATGGATAAGAGCCCCTACATCTGGCTGGGGATCTAGTCTCAGGTCCTCGAGCTTGTTAAACAAGCACTTTACCAGCTGAGCCATCTCCACAGCACCGACTTTTTATTTTCTGGATAGTAAGGCACAATAGCTTTTATTTTGATGTATGATTTGTAAATTTTACTTTTGTGACTCTGTATTTGGTGCCAATATAGGAAATCAAGCCTGGTGCATGTTGCTTGCATTCTCTCCTATTTTCATCCTTATTTTCAGTGTTTTCATTCTGACCTCTGACTTATGGTTGACTTTGTTCTCAGGTGTGAGAACATTGTCTTATTTACATTTACCTACTAACGACAGTGCTGAGTGCCAGCCCGTGTGTATTCTTGTTTTCTGTATGCTGTCTTTGATACAATGTCTGTTAGATATTTCACCCACTTCTAGATAAGAATTTTCATATTCTTCCTGTTCAATTCATTTTGTCCTTTGGATACAAATTCTCCATCAGATAAGTGTTTTGCAGGTATTTTCTATTCATCTGTATCTTGTCTGTTCATTCTGTTAACAACACCTTTCATAGAGCAAAAATACTCACTCTTCATAGCATTCAACTTATAATTTTTCTTTCATTGATTATGCTTCCAGTGTGGTATCTAAAAATTCAACATCTAACCCAAGGTCTTGTAGATTTTCTCCTGTTCTCATCAGGAAGCTGTATAGCTTTCCATTTGATGATTGAATCTATGGTGCATAGTAAAAACTATAACACACAAAAGGTCAATGTCCGGGTTCATTTTCATTGCACAAGACTATCCAATTGTTATCTTCCTATGTCGAAAGTATATCATTCTTCAATTGAATTATCTTTGTAGTCTTGTCAAAAGCCAGTTGGCTGTGTTTATATAGTTAATTTATGTGCTTGCTATCTCATTCCATTGATCTCTGTGTCTATTATTTTTCCAGTAACATAATGTCTTGATTCATATATCCACTATTTGTTCATGCAATTATTCATCCATTCATTTATCATTTCCTTAATAAATATTTATTGATTATCTTCAGTGTATAAGATATTATGCTAGAAATCAATCCAGAAAATGAAGATATTTCAGACACCATCACTGGCCTCTAAGAGCTTTTGCAGATTTGGAAAGTTGGGCTCAAAGTTATTACAATATTTGCAAACAAATAATGTAGAACAATACCAGGGTAGAAAGGTAGAAAACCAGCTATATGGCATGCTATAAGAGGAGTTTTCTAAAAAGATGTTGCCAGTGCTTAGAACAAAGAGATCTGAGTATGGACTGGAGGGATAGGTAAGGCTTCCCAAAGTGAAGATTAGAAACTTGTCAAGGTCAAAGTAGAATAAACAAGGTGAGGGGGAAAGTGCAAGTTGAGTAGCTCTTTCCGACAGAAGCACCATCAAAGCCACACACACAGCACTCAATTTATATTCTGAAACACATTGATTCTATAGTTGTATGATAATCTGATATATCCCACATACAACTGTATCAAAATTAAAACATATTTAGCCATTTTAAATTTGTTTGTTTGTTTTGGTGCTCAGTCGTGACTATCCTGTATGAAGACTGCTTTTAAAGCACTTACTCATTTGGACTAGTCATTTTTTAAGTGCTCAACATCCATATGTGAACTGTGGCTGCCATGCTGGGTTTTAGAGGAAAGGATATAAAGGCAGGTTGGGGCCAAGCTATACAGGACTTGAATGCTATGCAATGAATTTCAGTTAACTCTGTAACTGATGGCTCAGTACTGACATTCTAGAGCAAGTAAGGAACTCCAACTCACACAATGCTCCTCCCCTTGACTGGCAGTCCAGAGTAGGTACTCAGTATATGTATGCTGAGTGACTGTTGAGCACTCTGAGGAAGATTTTGTGTGGCTTAACTGAGAATGCATTTAAGGAAGCAGAACCGGGGAATATTGCCTAGCACATTAGTATTAGCATAATACAGGTCAATCTCTTCTAGGGTTGAGTCTCTTACAGTAGCGAAGTATGGATGGGACAGGTTTATGTAGGACAAATTTAGTGACCTTTGAGGCTGGATCTGCTCACATATAATTGCTTCATACAGAAAAGAAATGTTTTCCTTAGTGTATATGATTTGAGGGTGATAGGTCTGGGAAACATCTGCTATATAAAGCATTCTTATATAGTTTTTTCATTTGAGAATGATCCCTTGACAGTGAAAATGTAGAAATCCTCCAACATGAGAGGGGTAATAGCATTGTAATCCCCGTCCTTAGCTGGATGTAGAAAAAACCCACACAGGGTACTTGGATTTGTTGTGGTTGAGAGTGCCAATCTTCTTGCCAAATCTATTTTCTCAAGCTAGCAGGGGACCTGAGCTGAAAAGCTTTTTGTTACTTACTTATTTATTTATTTATTTTCCATTTGAGATATTTTCCAAAGACTGATCGTGAAGTATCTATCAAGAGGCCTTTCTACAAAAAGAAAATGGAACATTTTCACACCAGGGTATGTGAGGTGTTGTGTATTAGTCCTGTTAAACTCGACAGCGCCCTCCTAGACTTTTCAAGAAAAATACCTCCTCGTATTAGGGCAATGTCCTTCATGAGTGATGACAGATATCTGCATGTTAATATTCATATTTAATTGCACTTTCTCTGTAACTAAGCCAAACTGGTTTTCTGCTTTAGTACATTTTTAGTGCAATGGACATACGTATCCTCGGTTTGGGTTTTTCAGTTCTTGATTAGAATTCAGTTCTAACATCTTTTGTAGATAGGGAACCATACCTGGTGTCTGGTATTAATACCAGCTTCCAGGAGTTTGGAAGGATGTTGACTGCTGCTTTTGTCTCAGCCCTGCAAGTGGCCAAGAGCTGGGTCTGTGCTGCTGGGTCATGGTTGGAACATGCCCATTATTACAAAGCATTTGAGCTTTTGAGAAATTATCTCCGCATCACCAAGGCGTACATCCCATTAGCATGGCAGCTCTAATAAGCCACAGTCTCAACAGATTGCTAAAAATTAGCCTTGATCCCTCATAGAGAAAGGTAATGGTTCTAGGGAAGGTACAACATTTTTGTATGAATGTAAAATCTGATATGAGACTATGAGTGCTTTTTTCTATGACAGTGTGGGATTAGAAAATTATAGTACTGATTTAGTACTCGGTATTAGTTAAATATATTATGAACCACTCTCATTGAGAACTAATTTTACATATGGTTTTGGAACCAAAAGCTAGGTTGGAATTCTGGGCTCACTATCCATCAGTGTATGCCTGTCAACTTTCTAAGATTCAATTTTCTGTATGTAAATCAGGCTTTACCAACATTAACCTCGTAAGAATTCTGCAGTATTTAATATGGAACACACAGACTTTTTTTTTTTTCTGGAACGTATACGAATGGTATTCATTAGCATGAAACACTGCTAACTGTTAGCTTGCAGACCCAGATATCCTTTACTCCCCTTCCCTTTGATGCTCTTTCCAGAATGAAGCTGAGTCTGGTAGGTAGAGTAAGGAATTCTAAATGGCCTTGGGAATATGATTGATGGGTAGTTCCAGCTTCTGTATCCACTGCGGTAACCACAATGAGCACTCAGTCAACAACTGATCGTGGCAAGGATTCTAATACAGGTGTGTCATGGGAAAAGTAGAGGATTTGATAATGATCTGGCTAAATCCTTCTTAAAACTCTGCTTAGGTGACCTCCTTTTCCCTAGCCTCCTTCTTTCTCTTTGATCCCACAGGTGCCAAATCTGTACCATTGTCTGCGAGTGTCCCTTCCTTGCTCCTATTGTCTTCCCGAGAATACTTTTCCATATGTGACCCCATCTTGCTCTTCCTTGGCAGACCTGAGCTAATGCAGCTGTCCACTACCTGAGATTTGCAGGTTGATTTGGAACCAAATTTAACTGGATTGTAGTTGCACTTCCACAGAATGTTCCAATATTAAACTATTGGTGTGTGTGTGTGTGTGTGTGTGTATGTGTGTGTGTGCATGTGTATGTGTGTGTGTGTGTGTACATACGTATGCATGTTTTTGTGCGCAGATGCATTCGTTTGTGGAGGACAGAGGTCAACTTGAGGTGTTGTTTCCTCGGGTACTATCAACCTTGGTTTTGAAACAGAGTCTATCATTTGGTCCAGAACTTGAAAGGTTGGCTGGCCATTGAGCCTTCAAATTCCTCCTGTTTCTACCTCCCCAGTTTGAGATTACAGGCATGCACACACCACTACACCTGGCTTTTTTATGTGGGTTCTGAGAGTTGGATCAAAGTTGCATAAAAGCACTTTACTGACTGGACTATCTCCTCCTCCCTCAGGGTCAAACCATTAAGGCCCGAGAAAGGAAGAGGAGTGCATCGAGGAGACAGCACAACAACAAAACCTGAGCAAAGCCTTTCCCTTGCTCGCCTCAGTGCTTGCCACTTCTTGGTGTTAGGCTAATGCCATGCAGGAGTCCTCCAGGATGCCCTTCTAGCCTCTGCCTCCTGTACTACCTGGTCCTCTGTGCCCCTCATTAACTTCCAGGCACACTCTGTGACTTAGAATTTCATGTGGAAAAGACCCTTGGTTTGAACTGAGTTCCTCCAAAGATAGGAATGCATCTTTGTTATTTCCCTGTCCTTCTTAGTGCTTATCACTGGGGACTCATGGTTTTTATTTGCTGTTTGTTAAAAGAGAAAACCAAGTGGCCCATGAAAGCTGAGAGTACAAGAACTCTGGGCAATTCTCCCAGTTCCTCCCCTGTGTTGGGAGGGTCCCTCTGGGCAGATCATGGACAACCTTCACGAACAGGAGGTTATTAGAAGTGTTGCCACTTAAAATATTTATTTTTTGCCTTAGTTCATTAAAGTGTTCAATTATTGATTCTGTTCCTATTTTGATGAATCTGTTTGGCTTTATGCTTAAGTATTTCCCTGTAGAAAGGATCCCTTTCCAGTCTCAAATTGGAGGGGGTAAATATATACAGCAAAGAGAATTAACAGGATAAAGAGCCACAATTTAGGGAACAAGAAAGAGGTGTAAAACCAAATCTTGTGTAAGGGCAGTACTGGGGGCAGGGGGCTTCCAAGAGGCTGGGGGAGGGTGTCCCATAGGCACTGACCCTGTGGAGGGGAAATAGAATGTGTAGAGGGCTCCAGAGATCAAAGATGCTTCCAGGGGTGGCCTTTAGATTCACCACATGTCTGTCATGGAATTAGACATGCAGACTGCCCCACACTTTTATTCCCCAGCCTCCCTGCTGGCTCTCTGAGTTCAAACTGAAAGTGCACAGGGAGGGGGGCCTGTGGGGACCAGGGAGGGGTGATGAAAAAGGCAGCTGAGACGGAATTTGGAAGAATTCTGTTCATGAGAAGGTGTTGCCTCTAAGTTCTGAGCAGGGAAGAAAGAGAGGGGAACAGGAAGGGGGGGAGAGAGAGAGAGGGAGAGAGAGAGAGAGAAGAAAGAAAGAAAGAAAGAAAAAAGGAAGGAAGGAAGGAAGAAAGAAAGAAAGAAAGAAAGAAAATAAATAAATAAATAAATAAATAAATAAATAAATAAAGAAAGAAAGAAAGAAAGAAAGAAAGAAAGAAAGAAAGAAAGAAAGAAAGAAAAGAGAAAGAAAGAAACACATGCGCACAATACCTGCGGATTTCATTAGTAACAATTTTATATGACTTGGCTTAAAATTGGATGTCTTCTTAAGTCTTATCTCAGCAAGAGTCTGAAGTGTGGTGGCAAGGATTCTGACTTTTCCCTTGCTTCATTCTCTCCCACTTACCCCCTGCGTTGGTTTTTCCCCTTCATGTAGATCTATTGGTGTCTAATTTGGATGGCAAATTGCTGACTGTGGCATGCTATAGTCCTGGCATACTGAGCTTGCTTAGGAATCTTAAATGTTAAAAATGAAAATAGACAAATCCTAAAGGTGCCAGCTGCTTAACTTCACTTGAGAGAGAGGAAGGTTTTCACTACAGACTGCAGTTGTAAAAATAAGAGCATTGGGAAGGGAAGGCAGACCAGCCTTCCCACACAAGATAAGGCACAGAGCAAAACTCCCCCAAGAAAAAATGGCTGGCATAAACCTCTGGCTGAAAGCCAGAATCCAAGGTGTGGCCTTTAAGGCTGTTTCTAGTACAGGTTGTCCAAGGTTTGAAACCAACAGACCAATAGGAATCCCTAATTGTCTGGAGGGAGTGGAGTGTCCTTTTCAGCCCAGCTTCAGGAGGGCTGCAGGCTGTAAAGCCCAGATGGGACATCAGAACCCTCTGACTCCAGTCCCAATTCTTCAGCTTGCTGTCCACATAATGATTGTCAGCTCACTTCACTTTTCTGAGGCCCAGCTTTACACTGATATAGAGATACCCCAAAATAATGTGGGTTTGGTTTCTGATCTTTATACTTCTCCTTATACAGTGCTGAAAAAATTGCCCCCCCCCGACAAAAAAAAAAGTATTACATGAGATTTTTGGTTTCATAGTGTATATTTTAAATTATTTATTTATTTTATGTGCATTGGTGTTTTGCTTATTATGTGTCTGTCTGTGTGAGGAGTCTCAAATTCCCGGAACTGGAGTTACAGACAGCCATGAGCTGCCATGTGGGTGCTAGGAATTGAACCCAGCCCCTCTGGAAGAGCAGTGAGTGTTCTTAACCACTGAGCAATCTTTCCAGCCCCTACGGTGTATTTTAAGATGTGTGTTTACACCATACTGCAGTCTATTGTGGATATGATAATTTTATACCTGAAAAATATACATATCTTAATTTAAAAATGCTTTATTGTGAAAATAATAATAATTTTCAGAGCCTTCTAGGAGTTGTACCTTGGCTGGTAGAGGGACTTCGCTCCTTGTTGATGGCTGCTGACTGATCAGGCTTGCTTGTTGGAGGTTGGGGGATGAAATTGATTTTTAGAAACAACACAGGTTGGCTATATCAGTTGGCTCTACCTTTCACAAAAGCTCTTGACATAGCATGAGATACAGTTTGATAGCCTTCTTACCTAGCTAGAATTTGTTTTTAAAAAATTGATGTTCATCCTCTGAAATTCTGCCAACTACTTTTCTAACCAGATTTCCTAAAGTTTTAAAACCTCTGTTCTTTGTTGTCATTTCTGCAATGCTCATGGCATCTTCACCAAGTGTAGATTCCACTGTATTACACATTTTTTGTTTGTTTTGTTTTTGTTTTACCTTGGCTATTCGTTTTTCTTTTCTGGCAAGGAATCTTGAATAAGTCATTATTTCTAGTAGCAAAAAGTATATCTGGACTATATATACAAGGACTTGGTGAGGTATCTAGAAGTTTCCAGGGTCCTCTGAATGCATATTCACAAGAGGAACAAACTGTGCAAAGTAGAAAAAAAGAAGCTTCTCCAGTAGATGGAATGAAGGCATCTGCTCCACTCTGCCCGGCCTCTTCTGTGAGCAGCAAGAGGACATGCTGCTGGCTTGTCAAGCAGGAGCTCCCTCCCCCACTGATCCCCTTTGCAGTTGCAGATGTAGACAGAAAGCCCACAGAGAGGATGAGGGAGCCAGACATTAATTAGAGTGCAAACTGAAGAAGAGGACAGCGTGCTTAAAGATACACACACATACACATGTGTACGTATATAAATGTACACACAAACACATATAAATATATATGAGTGACATGAAAGTATTGGGACGTTATGAGGGGTAGGGAGCTGTCTGAAGAGAGGGGAAAACAAGAGAGGATAATGGGGAAAGAAAGACAAAGCATTTTTTCATAAGGAGCAAATATGAGCAAGGTACAATAACATATACATATAAGAAAAGACATATATATCCATCCAAATGAAACCTATTGTTTTGAATACTCACAAAAGAAATAATAAAAATATAACTTAAGAAGTCAGGCGTGGTGGCACACACCTTGAATCCCAGAACTCAAGAGGCAGAGGCAGGCTTTCTGCTCAAGGCCAGCCTGGTCCACATAGCAAGTTTCAGGGCAGCCAGGAATACATAGATAGAAAGATCCCATCTCAAAACACAAAGTCCTCCCTCCCTCCCTCCGCCTCTCTCTCTCTCTCTCTCTCTCTCTCTCTCAAGAAATGAGGCATTTCAGAACAGGTCTATCCTGGAGACACTTGACCATCTTCTAATTGATCTTGCCTTTCTCAGCTTCCTCCAACCCACAGAGACCTCATGCTTCTTACACCATTGTGAACATCCTCATGGAGTCTGGCACGAGCAAAGTGATATTCCAGAGAAATGTCCATGGGATTGCCTTGACCTGCTGCTTATGGTCACTTGAAAGGAACACAGGCAATGTGGACCTTTGGTAATAACGAGTGTTTTAGCACCAATTGGGCAGGCTCTGTTTCACTCTGTGGCATCCTTAAAAGCCAAGAAGCCATCTTCCAGAGATAGGTAAATGACTGAGGAATTGCTAAATAAATCTCAGTCCTTGCACAGAAGACCTTTCTCAGCACTAGGTGTATAAAGCCAAGGTGTGCCAGAAGAGGAGGCCACTGCATGGACATGCATTTGTGAATGATGGAGTTGTTGACTTTCAGTGGGGATTTCCAACACCTTTCTTTCTTCTTTACCCTAATGGAAGTCCCAGGAGCAAATAGCACATTTGGTTCTGGACAAAGATGCTTGGGGAAAGCGGAGAAAGACACGAGTAGAGGGAAGGTGGAGAAAGCTGAGGCAGAAGACACAGTGGATGGGAAAGTGTGGCTCCACCTGATTCAGCCAGACCCTCTAGAAGGAGAGCAGAGGAAACAGCTAAACACCTTCATATCCCCTGGAGTCTTCAAAGGAGTCCTGCAAGGCAGGGCATCCATAATCCTCACTTGTTTAATATCTCACGCCTTTGCATCTGTGAGGTGCAGAGTCAATTAGAACGCCTGGGACGAGAGCAGCATTTTAACTGCACACATGTCCACGGAGTCAGGCAGACACATGGCGCCTTATCTCATCTCCAGCCACATTGGGAGAATGTTGAGGAATAGGGTGTTGTGGATTCATTTTTCTTCTGGAAACATCAGGAAAAGCCATAAAGCAGTTGATTCCAAGCTGAGCAGGCTCCAGTGGACAAGAGAGGCGAATTCTATCCCAGCCGCCTTCACTCCCATCCACACACTGTCCAGATTCCCACTATTAAAATGGTTCCGCTGCAGTCTCAGCGCAGGTGTGTGGTGACTTTAATTATTTAGGGTGTAATTTCTGGGCCTGGGAAGATGGATAGTACATCTTAAAGAAAGCAGACAGTCCTTGCAACACACCACACCTAAGTTCTCTGTGAAACAATGACAATGGGCAATAAGGTCTGGATTTTGGTATTGTGAAGCTTATTTTCAGAGGAAGCACTAACATTTTAGCTGCTTGGGCTTTGGGGATCCACTTGCCATGGAGACATGAAGCCTAGATTTAATAAAATCACATGCTGTCAAGTCCACACGATATTATTTTTCTTATACTGGGCTGAAGGCTTAGATTATTATTCACTCCTGACTTGCCCCTGGGACACAAAACCTATATTATAATCTCTTCAGTGCTGGCCAAGGAGTTTTCAAATAAGTTGGTAATTACTACCCCATTTTATGGATTAATAAAATGAGGAAATATAGAATTTGTTTTTAACCAAGACAAGTATAAAGTCCAACTTGTCTGAAATTAATTCTAGGCTATGTCAGTGATGCTGCGTTCTGCTTTTCTAAGATATTTCTATCATTTGGAAAGAAATGACACAGCTTCTTATTTAAAATAAGATAAAAATCTTGTATAACTTTAGAATACAATACAATCAATAAATATGCAAAAATTCAGTGTGGTCTACACTGAATTTGATTGGCTGTATTTGACTGGGCTAGACAGGGTAGGAAATATTCCTGTTTTGTGTTAGAATTTTCCTTTTCCTTCCTTCCTTTCTTTTATTGCAGTGCTAGTCTTATGCATTTCAGTTTTTTATATACCTGGTAAAGACTGTTTCACCAGGTAGCAGGTAAGTATTCCTTCCCAATGGGCTTGGCTTCTTATTTAATATGAGTCTTTAGATGTTAGCCAGAGCAAGTATATACACCAGATCTCTTCATTTATTTTGATAGAACTCATAAATTTTGTTCCAGGCTAGTTATAGATCCTTCTGAGCCAATATGATTCTTATGCCTCTCATTAGAATAACTCATAGAAAGAAGAGAATGCACTAGAAGAGGAGTGGAGAAATTTCTATACAGGAATCCATGATTAGGAAATAGATTACTTCTTCTTGAAAGCTAATTCCATGCTCATTTGCATGTTCCCACAAGATGATATCATATCCTGGCTCATAAGATATGTACCAAATCCTGCATACTCCAAGAATACTGAAGGCCAGACAGTTCAGAAAGGGCTGAATATATGTCATTAGTCTGTACTGACATACCGAGAATATCAGTAAGTGGTTTTCCTGTTGTGTGGTAATAAGAAGTATTCAGTGGTGTTATAGAGCAACTCTAGCCTATTGAAAACAGCATATGTTAGAGGACTTGACTATTAAGATGGTCCCACTTTTATCTGTTTGAAGTATAGGGATTCCCTTCCTTTACTTCTAAGACTGTGTGTGAACCACTACATGTCTACAGTGACTTCAGTGCCTCTGAGAGTAAGTAGAGAATGAAAGGGGGTGATGAAGCTCAACTTAATCCATTGGAGGTACTGACCTTTGACTTTCATAGCATGCTAAATTGCTTGACTAACTTTACTGGATGACTTAAAGTCGTTTTTCTAATCTTGCTGATCTATCAGTGTAATTTACATTGTGCTCTTGGTCAACAAACTGAGGTAGTTTGGTTCAATTTACCTAGTGGCTTAATGAAAGACTTGGAAAATGACAGGATTCAAATACCATACTTCCACAAGGTAGCCAAAGCAAACTCTAAGTTTTCTGTCTTAATGAAGCAAAGTAACGAGTGGCAATTTCATTAAAAATATATACCTTCTTTTTTCCAGTTAGATTTTTCTTAAATTCTTATACAATTGTATTCAGATGTGTTAATATTTATAACAGTATCTTGATGATCACATGATATGGGAAATAGGAGCAAAATATATTCATATACATGTGCTAAACTTTCTTCCCTTTGGATAAGATGTTGTGAATGTGCTCTCCTCTATCCTTGTTCTTGCTCCTCACATTAAGTCAATCAGAAAGCATTCAAAATAAGTTGATATTTATATGCCCTCATACATGTGCTTGCTCACCAATGGGATCTTGCTCCCTTACATAGACACCATCGATATAAAAATTGTTGGCAGCACAATTTTCCAAGGATTCACATGGGACTTTCTTAAGAAACAGGACATCACCAAAGAGTCAGCTTACATCAGACAGAGACAAAAAGTATTCTTCATGACTGCCTTCTCTCATCATTCTGACATGCAGAGCCATGACTATGAAGAATGATTAGTTTGAATTTAGTTGTATGTAAATATTGTCTAATAGAGACACTGAGAATTAACAGAATGATTTAAAGCTGGAGGATGGGGCAGGAGGATGGAAGATGCAGGAGAGGCACAGATGGCTTGCAAGGCTCACATCCTATCATTAGATCTTGACTAATTGAAAGTCAGTTTAAGATACTCATGCTGTGTTTGTCTTAAAACATCATGATTATCTCAGCCGATTGCACTGAGCCAGTAGCAATGTGCCTACTAAGAGGCTATGTCAATACTGTGTTGTAGTACTTATGTTTCTTATACTGGGATTATAGGGCACATGAACAACAAAGGTAATTGAAATGCACAAATAATTCCGAAGTCCGATAGACAGATAGTTGTAAACACTTTCTCACAAAGCTGCCCAGTCACCGATACTCTCTGAGTTCTGTCTCTGCTCACAGCCCTCTCTCTACACCTATGGGTGTGGGAGGAAAGATAAGCCAAGAAATGGTAAAGCAAGAAAGAAGCAGAAGAATAAAAGTGTGAAGAACAGAAAAGGATGTTCTACATTATTGAGAAATGGTCCCTGCAAGGCTGAGACGACTGGAATGTATTTGCTTCAGGCCAGGATATCCTGAGTAATTTGCCTCCAAAGAACAAAGAACTATTGTAAGCCTCAGAGGGGCAACATTTCCCATCACGTTAAGGTTTATAGGTTTGAACTTTGGAGACCTGTGCTCTCAAGGCTTTTTATTTTCTCCTGCATACTTGGCCTGCAATTAAGGTCCAACTCTAAGGTCTGGACTAAGACAACATCACCTAATTTCAAAATAACTGATAAGAGTGCACACAGTGTGCTGTAAATAGCATCAGATTTGAAATTCATAGATCTCACTTTAAATCCAGAGTAGCTGTGTAGCTGAGGACTATGGGGCACAGCGGTTAAAGTTTTAAGTGTCAACTTCTTAGTTGTTTTGTAAAATTGGGACAGTAATACTCGAAAGGATTCTCACAAAGACACATGATTTGTGTCTTTATCCTCTCTCTGTCTCTCTCTGTCTCTCTCTCTCTCTCTGTCTCTCTCTCTCCTCCCTCTTTCCCTCCCTTCATCCCTCCCTACCCACCTCCCCTGTATTATAAACTGGAAAGGCTTATTAGGCATTTTACAGCTGTCTTTGTGTATGATGAAAGTATGGAAATCAGGTGACAACTTGCAGGATTTGATTCTCTTTTTCTACTATGTGGATTTCAGGTATTGAACTCAGGCCACCAGGCTTAATAGCAAGCTCCTTTACTCAATGAGCTATCTCACAGGTCCCTTAGTTGGTATTTTAAAGAAGCAAAACTCTTATGAAAGATCAGATGAATCATTTCAGTGATTTTCAGACTTTGTAAGTATATTTGGAAAATGCTCTTTAATGTAGATTTGATAGTCTGTCCCTAGTAGTTCTGACTCAAGAAGTAGGGATCTCCAGGTGATTCTGACACAAGTAAACTATAGATAGCCCTTCCAGAAACACTGGCATGAGCTACCAGTTGTTACATCTGAAGAGCAATAAACCGGGAGAGAAGCAATCCCTCAGAACCACATGGAACCAATGCCATTCTTCACATTCTCTCAAACACTGCTCTATTTTCCCAGCTAGCACTGTGATCCACAACAGTTCAAGTCAATGCTTGTGAAAATCAGCCTGGCAACCCTTCTGTCAGTGCTGGACTCGGGGCTCTATGCCTTTTCTTTTCCATGTTTTCTCAGACCCTCTAGCTCCTTATTCTCATGCCAGGAACATGAATCCTGGTTTCCTTAACCTCTCTGGGAAAGTTCTTTACTCAGAACCTGTCTTCACTCACAGTTGCTCACTCTCTTCACTTTCTCAACCTTCACTACCCTTCTCATTTTGGTATATGAAAGGCTCATAGAAACTGTTCAAAGTTTACTGATGGAATCAGATGAATGGTCACCTCCAGCCTGGATGATCCTCAAGGTAAGTGTCTGCAGAACGCCTCATCAGTGATTCCTGCATTCTTTGTGATCCTTTCTCAGTCTCCTGGGAGGAGTCATGGTTCAGACATAAAGACACTTCTGGAGAATCATGGCGGTGGGGCAGTAGGCAGAGTCCAACAGATCGTTGGCCACTCCCCTGCTGCCCCTCTCAATACAGTAGCCACCAGCCCCTCACCAGTTTGTGGACCTGGAAAAACTATTCTGCATCTGAGTCTGGTGGGGAAAACTTTAAGAATTAAAGGTGGATGGAAAGGCAACAGACCTGGAAAATCAATTGCCCATGAGTAGAAAGAGGAAAGATGGTGGAATGTAGCAGGGTGCTTGGTGGAGATATGGAGCTAGAGTCATGGTGGGGACAGACACAGAAATGCCTCTAGGAGGCAGGGGTCACTGCTACTCCCCATCACCACATCTCAGGCAGAGAGACACTGAACTGGAGACATAGTCACGGCAGTGGCATGAGCAAGATAGCAGACAGAGAAGCTCAGGTAGGACAAGTACTTGTGCTACCAGGAGATTAGGGCCACAGTTGGGCTGCCTATCAGTACCTGGCAGGCTGGAGCTGCTACCCAGAGAATAGAGCTAGCTGCACAGTAGAAAGAGACACAGAGCTAGGGGATCTGGAGGCAGGGGAACAATTGTGAGTGAGTGCCATTAAGAAACACATAACTGGAGGAGGTGGCAGACATTGGAGTTTATCCAAGGTGGAAAAGGGACAGGTCCTCAGGCTACCATTAGACCCTCCTGGCCCCTTCACTGCCTGTCAGACTGGAGCCACTGTTCCCATGGCTGGGGCTGCCACTTGTAGTGGCATCTCTCCAGGATGGGGTGGGGAAAGCGTGGTCTGCAGTACTCCCCGAGTGCCTGGAGCATGGATCATAGGCATCACCATGGTTTTTGGTGACAGCAGGCAGCTCAGATCAACAGCATCCACATGGCCTACATTAGCCTGATATTAAGCTTGACAAAGTTTAACCTGAAGTTGGGCTTCACTGTTCAAACACACAGGTACTTGAGCATCATACCGGTGTACCCAAACATCTCGCCGGACACCCAGATATCACAAGGCACCCAGACATTAGGAAGGCATGCAGACATCACACAGGTACCCAGAAATCATGTGGGTACCTGGATATCATGCCAGCATGAGTGCTTCATAAAGCCAGGCTCAAGTACCCAGTAAACACTGACAGAGTCAGCCATGCAGATGGAACTCTGCAGCCCAAGGGTAGCACGCAGCCCATGCTCTCCCCAACCCCACTGGGGAGAGCATTACAAGTGGCATCCATGGCCAGAGCAGCAACTCAGGTCTGGGTGGTGGTGAAATGGCCAGACAGTTCTGGTGGTAGCCTGGAGGCTGGTCCCTTGTGAGGAGACTCAACCTAGAAGATAACACATTTTTCAGCTGGGATATCTTGTTGTTGCTCAGGATCAGGGTGATCCTGTGGTATGGCAGTGTGTTGGAGGGGAGACCCGCTCGAGCTCCAAAATGCTGCACACCACCCTATCCTAAGCACCATCCATCTTGCTACCTCAGCCGTTGTACTGCTGTCACCAAAAACCATGGTGATGCCTATGATCCATGCTCCAGGCACCATTCTTTTTCTTAGAGGGCATAGGGGTGAGAGGGTGGACCTGGGAAGGATGAGAAGAGGGTGTGATCAAGATACATTGTATGAAACTCTCCAATAATTAATAAAAGTATCGTATGGAAACAAAAGAATGCATCTGTATGTCAGAATCTTTTCTAAAAAAACGAATATTTTAAAATTAAGGTATAATTTCATAACTCCTCCTTTTCTTTCCTTTCTTCAACTCCTCTCACGTATCCCAGCCGTGCTCTCTTTCACATTCATCACCACATCTTAAGTATCTGCAGTCCTTACTGTGTGTTTTGCTCCATGAGGCTATTTGTAGCTGCGACCTTCTTCCACAAAGGGGAATGCCTTTCAGTTACCTTGACTATAATGTTCCTTTATTTGGTCTTCCTCCCTCCCTTCCTCCCTCCCGAACTTACTTTCCTTCTTTCTTTTCCTTTTTCTCTTTGGGTTACATAGGATGCTTTCCCACTACAATTGGTCAATATTCTTGCTTTTTAACTAGAACAAAACTCTAGTTAAAATCAGAAACCATCTCCCTTCTTTATGCTTTGCTGTCTGCAAAGTCAGTTATCCACAGATGTCTGAAGAACCTGTGTCCTTCATGGAGAGCTGCTTTAGGGCTAATCATATAAACATAGCCCTTTGGACCAAATATTGAAACTTATCTTTAAAAAGTCTGCATATTGTTTGAGTTTTCCCCCCTCCACCACATTCCTTTTAAGCTTAAAAATGTAATAAAAAGTATTGATTTTAGTTCTTTTTCAAGATATAGTCTACATAGTTTGTCAAATCTAATCTGCCAATTTCAACGATATTTCTAAAGATCTGGGTGTGTCAGATCCAATTCAGACTGTAATGTAATTATTGGAAATACATACTTTCCCCCATTTCATCTTGATTAGAGGCATCACAAGGGACCTGTTGGTTTATTAAAATAATTTAAATTATTCATTTCCAAATTAAAACACTAGGTGTGAAATTACAGTGCTTTGGAGGATGCTCTGAAGGTTCCTGATGTGAAATTATGGAAAGAAATATTTCAAAATTACAAATCCATTAAAAAAGATGAGAAAACTAGAGGAAGACAAAAATCTAAATATTAGTAGTTAATAATATTTGTCAGAGTCTCCTTGACACTGGAACTTAACGGTTCTCATTTCTGAAAGATTAATACAAGGTTAGGAAAGAA
Source organism: Cricetomys ansorgei (assembly GCA_026225945.1). NCBI lineage: Eukaryota > Metazoa > Chordata > Mammalia > Rodentia > Nesomyidae > Cricetomys > Cricetomys ansorgei. The sequence goes on along the minus strand of JAMJFZ010000242.1, from coordinate 41,592,611 downwards.
TACTAACGTCAAAACATTTCACCTTAAAAAATATTTGTCTATTTATTCAGTGAGTGAGTGTGTGTGTCTGCGAGTGTGTGTGTATCTGTCTCTGTCTGTCTGTCTGCCATGGAACACATGCACAGGTCAGAGGATAATTTGCTGAAGTCAGTTATCTCCTGCCAATATGAGTCCTAGGGATCAAATTCAAGCTGTCAGGCCTGGTGACAAGCACTACCAATCCATCAGGCCATTTCACCAGCCCAAGTCAAAACATTTGAAATAGCTAATATAGAGACTGAACTCTATCACAGAGGAATCACAAAGCTCCAACTGGATGCAGGTCTGCACCACGTCAATGGGTGTATGGTCTTAAGATTATCAGTCCTGCAAGTGATAGTGTTGAAAATAGGATCTTCAACAAGTGGTCAGATACTGAGCCAAGCTGGGATGCCTGGGGACAGAGAGATGCTTGCCTCATGGCTCACTGAATTTCCTTTAGGAAAGGGAGATCTTAAGACATTTCTATATGCTTAGCTCATCTTCAGAACTTAGAATTCACCATGGCCAAAATCCTATCTGCAAAAATATGACTCATGTGAATTAAAGTTCAGAGCTTCTTGAATTGAGTGGGTTGTGATTGTGCAAATTTAATTTTAGATAATGTAGCACGTTTTGACTTTTGCTTTCAGGTTTCTATTACCCAGAGGGAGAACTGCTAAATCAGGAGGAGCTATTGCCCTCTCTGCTGAAATAGCATTGCTCATGTAAGGTGGAGACTCAGGACAAGCCTTTTCCTGTCGTCATTGCTCTGTGACCTTGGGCAATTTACATGGCCTCACTGGACCTCAGGTGAAAAATGAATTACAGCAGATGCTCCTGGGGAACTCTTCAGCCCTTCCAGCTTCTCTAAGGGCACAAGCAGTATACTACTCCAAAAAAGGTTTATAATGGTCTACAAATTCACATAAGCAACATGAGGTGAGTACTGCTTGCTTAGCAGGTGTCAGAACTCAACAAATACTGGGATCGTCTACTTCTATGAATTTATAGATCAGTGGCGACGCTTGATCACCATGAAAGGCAGGTTGGGAGGTTGGGAATTGGGTGGGTGATATTTTAATAAATGTCACTAGAAAATAGTGGAATTGGAATTCCAGTGCACTCAAGAGGACCACGTCAAATTCAATCTGAGTGAACAATGAGGTTAGCTACCACCAACTTTGAGATGTGCAAAGTGAGTCCCAGAGACATCAAAAACATGACCCAAAACATGCCAACACTCTGATCTGGAGTACTTGGGTCAAGGGTCAAAGCTTTGACTATGGCCAATAGCATCAGGGAATGATAGTTACCCAGAGGTTCTAAGACAGCATAACAAGACAGGGTTTCACACCAGGGCAAAGATTGGCAATTGTGTGCAAACATTTCTGTAAAGAAATGGAGAAGCCCGAGACATGGACCTGCCTGCCATTAGTATTCCCCTCATTGAGCTCATGGCAGCTGCTAACTTAACAACATCATTCTGCTGACCTAGAAAATACCATTCAACCTTAAACTTCAGGAAAAAAGTTCACTATGACTCATAACCTATTATAGAAACTCAACAAATCATATAAGTATGTGTGACACATGCAGTAAGAGTGTTTAGTACTCTAACAAGAAATGTGGGGTAATTCACTTCAGTGTTGAAACACTTGAGGAATTATTAGAAAGCTCTGTAGTATTCAAAATATAAAATGGACATTTCCTTCAGCCCAGACATCCATTTATTCTAAAACAGTATCTCAGGGAACATGATGTTTGTTTTACTTTTACAGGTTTAGGTTAAAATTTATAATCATCTTTTCTACAAAGTAAAGAGCAAAGGAGATTACAAAGCTACTTAGAGTCTGATGTGTGGGGTGAAGTAATTATAATGGTGAAGAAGGAGGGAGCAGGAGGTATAAATATGACTGAATCAGTAAGAGGTAGCAGTGACAGGGCCAGGCATTAGTCTGACCTGGAGAAAGCAACAATAATTCGGAAATGAATAGCAAGGAAGAATAAAGATTTTGGACGTGGCAAAGGAATTGAGAAATTTTATGATCATTCAAGTCAATTTAATACAGCAGCTGACTCTAGCACTTAAGCCATTTCAGTGAGAAGATACAAAGTAAGAAATTTTCAGTCTACAAGGAGTGTGTACTCTAGAAATGAGCGCGAGCAGAATTCAACAACTAAGAATGAACCTTTATGTTCATAGAAACAAGTGCAGAAAGAAGCACTGAAAAGTAAAATATACTTGCCATTAAATGAATACAATACATTATAAAATCTATAGCAGAGGTTGGGTACTTTGTAAAGGGCCAGATAGTAAATCTTTTAGAAACTGATGCCAGTGGACAAAATTGAGTGTGTTGCGTAGGTACTTATTTGTTGAAAAAGAAAGATCCTGGACTGTTTGATCCCCAACCAAGCATACTCTGCAGCTAAGAGGTTTTCTAGGGACAAAGAGCAACTGGTTTCTGTGTGCAGTGCTTTGCTCTCCAAGAACTTTGCCACCTCAGCTTGGGCAGCTAGACACAAAAGAGGTCACTTGCTAAGTTACCAACTCCCAACTGTCAAAAAATGGTCTCTATTGTGAAGGGACCCACATAGAATATTCAGGTCCTGGGCAGGAGTGCTGGATACATGTGAGAATGGGTGAGAAGAACGAGGGAAGTCTGTAGGGATCAATGGACTAAGTTAATGGAGACATACAAAGATACAATACACAGATTTACAAAGCAAGAATATATCTTCTCATTTCATTAATGTGATCAAATGGCTAAAAATCTGAGGTGTTAGGATAACTGGATGAGCATGTAGGAAAGACCCAAATTAAATAACTTTCATATGTCATAGGTTAAAATAAATAGTAATGAATAGACATTATGTTTAAGTGCGAGTAAACAATCTATGTAAACAGATGTAGTTAAATCTGGATAGATGGTAAATAGATAGATGATAGATAGACAGACAGACAGAGAGGAAGGGATGGACATCTGTATTCTATTTAGCATTGCTTTGGATTTATTAGCCAACAAGTTTAGACAAAGAAAAACTACAATAAGAATAAGAATTCAAATGGTAGAAAACTATTTTTAGTTGTATGTAATACTGTGCATATATTAAAAATGGCAAAACTGAAAACAAAATGACAAGTATAAAGCAAGCAGAAAATGTCCAGACTTATATATATAATACTTCTGAAAGAGACAAAATATACAAGGATAATGAGATCACTACCATTCATATGTAGAAGAGGAGAGAACATTATGAAGGTGTCAGTTTTAAGTTAATGTATATATACACTTAAGCATTCCTACAAGAGGGGCTGGAGAGACAGCTCAGCAGTTAAGAGTGGTGATCGTCCAGAAGATCCCAGCTCAGTTCCTAGAATCCATTTAGGATAGCTGACAACTCTAGCTCTGGAGGAACTGGTATTCTCTTGTGGCACACACACACACACACATACAACTTAGGTAAAGAGATTCTTAATAAGAACATAATTAAGCATCTGAGATGTAGCTCCATAGTAGAATACTTGTCTAGGGTGTGGAAGGTTCTGGTTTTGGTCCCTAGGAGTACAAAAGGAAAAGGAAGAGAGAGAGAGAGAGAGAGAGAGAGAGAGAGAGAGAGAGAGAGAGAGAGAGAGAGAGAGAGACAGACTAGGATTTCTTTTGCAGTGCATTCCTGAGCCTGTGTTTTATTGTTAAACACTCTATCCACACAAGCACAGCTTCCGTCTCTCACAACAGTTTCTTTTCCAAGGAGTCTAATTTCTTCAAAACTCCCAAAGCCATAGAGATGGAGAAGTTGCTCTGCCGTGCTTCAGACACTCAGGGAAGCTCTTCTGAAACCATCTCATGTACCAATGGCTCCATGGAAAGTACCAGAAGAGCAAGTGAGCAACAACGTGTGAATCATAGGATTTTAAAATTTCAAGTTTAGAAAAATTGTTTGTAAAGTCAATATAAAATAACAAATAACAAGAATAGCTAAAAAATCCCAAGAAAAAGAAGGGGAGCTGAGTGTTTTAGATATTCAAATAGACAATTACGTTTCCATAAATAAAACATTTGGATAGCAGCACATTGATACAACGAGCATTGAGATGGGACAGGAGACCCAGACACAAAGTCACATGTGAGGTTCACAGGAAGCAAGTGTGCTCAGTGTGCGCGATATACCACGATAAAGGCAGGATGTCAAGTCACAAGGAAAAGACAGACTATTTAAGGAGTAATGTTGAGATAACGAGATCGCCATACAGAAAAAGATGTCATTAGATCCATCCCTCACAGGGTATGCCAGGAGGAAATCTAAATGAATAGTAATTTAAAAGCAGGTAACCAAATCACAAAGCACAAGCAGCAAACACAAATGCACTCATCTACAGCCTAGGAATGAAGAAAACTTCCCTAAGACCCACAATGCAGAATGAATAAAATGAGAAAACTACATCTGGATCTATAAATTAAAATGCTTGCACATAGGTGCACGGCCACACAACATATCTGAAAAAGATGGATGATGCCAGGCCAATGCTTTGTATTTACAGCTAGCACTGCTAGTATTCCCATCAGTTTCTCTACTATACAGAGGACTTCTAAAAATAAATCATAGGCCAACAGCCTGAATGTGGGCTACAGATGTGGAAGAAGAAAACATACAGGACCAGAAACACAAGTGACTTTTAAACACAGGTAAGTTCGGATTTATTCACAATAAAATAAATGCAAATTCAAACTATACCAAGCTATATGGTATATACACCAAAGTATACCATCAGACTAAAAAAAATTCCCACAGCTAGACAACCTACCCTCTTCCGAGGCTGCTGGGAAACAGCTGTCCTCATATAGTATAGAAGGGATGGAATGTGGTGTATTTTCTATGAGGGAGAATCTGAAAATCTCCAAAGTCACATTTGCATTTACTCTTTGAGTCAGTGATTCTACTTACCTCCATCTAGTGGAGACCGGATCAGACTTTAAGCTGTGTATCCAAAGCTAATATAGTACAGGAATGAACTTTGTACAGTAGCATTAGCAGGCATAAAACCTGCTAATGACCTTTGGGATTAAGCTGTTGATACCACTGACATTGCGATCTTCATTGTGATCTTCAAGTTAAGCAAACCATTAAGTGTCCATGTTGAATTGTAGTATATAATATTAATATGAATTTTATTCTAATATTAATATGAATTGACATATACTTTTTACTTTAATTAGCACACAAAGTATTGTTTCAGCATGGTACTTTCAAACATAGTCTGTTTTTTATTGATTGTCTGATCACCTCCTCTTCTCCATCCCTGTGTCCTCCCCCACCAATAGCTTCTTTTCTACTTTCGTGTGAGTTTTTACTACTCAATCTTTCTCTCATCTTTTCTATCCTGTGGTCCACTTTCTGGCTTCACAACCTACACTCACACATATATCCACACATGCGTAGACATAAACATTAAAAACCAGGATCTGCAGATGAGGGAACATGTGGTTTTTGACTTTCTGAGTCTGAGTTTCTTTGCTTAACATAATAATTTCCAGATCTATCCATTTTCCTGTGAATTTCATAATTTCATTTTCCTTTATGGCTGAGTAAATTCCCATTGTGTGTATGCACCACATTTTCATTATCCATTCGTCTGTTGATGGACATCAAGGCTGTTTCCATTTCCTTGATGGATAATATATTTTTATATAGAAATTTGTGCATCTGTAAGCATTTTCATGTACATATGAGTTAATTTTTGAAGTTGAGAGAAGAGTGGCAGGATTTTCATTATTCTGAACTTTGTATTAGGAAAAGAACATGTATTTCATAACAGACAATAAAAGAATATCTATTCTAGCTCTACTGAAGGAATAGTTGGTCTAAGTGATGAACTCAGGAACAAAGATCATATTACTGCCTTCAGCTTCAGTCCTTACAAAATTCTTAATCCCACAAGAAACTGAGACTTTTTGAAGAAAATGCAGTTTCACATCTGAGTAGGAAAAGGAAAACTGGATACTGGAATTAGCTAAGACATCTATCAAAGATGTTTGGAGCTCCATCAAAAGAACCAAGAGTCAATTAAAAGAGTTCACCTCTGCCAAAGTGGGACAATTTGGTCAGGAATAAGGAAATGAAAAGGATGCACAAAGCATATTGTATTTGTTTAAGTCCGTGGTTTCTCAGTGACATTTAAAAATTAAAAATTAGGACTTACCTTCCGAGCACTTGCAGGGGGTTTGTTCCTTTCAGAATTAGTAAGCAAAGGTGGGAATCCAAGCAGGAAGCCTGGCTCTCCTGTGCAAACGGTGCCTCCTCATAATCTAGCAGCTGAGGCGAAGGTGCTCTTCACAGAAGCATCCCTGCTGTCAAAGACAGAGAGACACTAAATAGCACTACTGTACAGCCTCTAATGCATTGATGAATTAATATTAGCTGACCTTCCTGGGTGCCATTGGCTGCTGCTAACATCACAAAGAGCAACAAGCAGGTAAACACTCTTCTCAATGGAGGTACCTGGCAGCACTCGTGGAGTGGTGCTGGAGTGGTTTAGAGTGTGGCCTGAAAATCCACCTTGGAACTCGTGAGTCTTGAGTCTAGCCACCAGTTTATAAGCTATGTCACAACCGACTCTGAGAAGTTCAAAACCCAGGAGCCCTACGGCAAAACCGGTCTCTTCTTTCACTAAAGATACAGGTGTATCTTAGTTAGGGTACCTATTTCTGTGATAAAACAAAACTTGGGGAGGAAAAGTTTATTTGACACAGAGCTTAGAGTCCACCATCAAGGGAAGTTAAAAGCGGGGCTCAAGGCAGGAACTGAAGCAGAGGCAATGGAGGAGCACTGCTTCCTGGCACACTCCTCATGGCTTGTTTGGCTTTCCTTTACCACCTAGGACCTGACCTCTCCTCTGTCAGCACTCATAGACTTGCCTGCAGGCAATCTGATGGAGGAATTTTTCTCAATTGAAGTTCTTCTTCCCATTCGACACTACACTGTATCAAGTCAACAGCAATAAAATTCTATGCAGGACAGGTGTTCTAAAGAAAGAGAAAGAACAGAATGCTTGCCATTCAAAGAGACAAATGACAGCATGTGGGCCTTGATTGGATGTCAGTTCAAATGTCCTAAGGTGCAAACAAGCAAATATAAAGGGCAATTGGTGAAGCATGAACGGTGACCACCAGTGAGATAATATTAAGTTGCTTTTATTTTATACCTGAAGCACAGTTTCATGGACGGATTTGAAAGTTGTTTTATTCAGTGATACACATGGAAATATTTTGGAATGAAAGGAATATAGAATTTGTTTCTATGTAACCTGGGAGAAAAAAGGAAGAAAAAGCAAGGGTAACAGGAATGCACATGAGTTGGTCAATGTGAGTATTTCAAAAATTTCCATACTAAAAATAATTTATAAAATGTTCCTTCCTGGGTCTCCATAGAATATTTCAACTTTGCATTTTTAGTAATGTGGCCTTTAAACAAATTTTGTATTTTCTGGAAAGACCACATTCTGAAATGTATGTGTCACTCATGTATTACGTGCTGAGTTGTGGTGCTGAAAACTAGAGACTTCCCACCACTGTCCTCTCTGACCCTCTGTCTATGATTATCCTAGAGAGAAGCAGAGAAGTAGAGAGGAGAGGCCTCCACATATGGCCTGGATTTTAGGTATAGCCTCCACACACTACTACTTCAACAGTTTACAGGGAGTAATTGTTTGAAATCAGCTACATTATACATCAACCCAACATCTATGATTCACTTGGTTGGTAGTTTAGCAAAGTCCACAAATCTCCTACTTAGGTAGCACTTTTGCTGTGATAAAACACTAACCTAAAGCAACTTGGGGAAGGGAAGGGTTTATTTAACTTACAAGATACAGTCTATCAAAAAGGGAAGTTAGGACAGGAACTTGGGACAGGAGCTTGAGGCAGGAACCTAGAGGCAGGAACTGAAGCAATGACAATGGAGGAAACTTGCTTACTGACTTACACTCCATGGCTTGCTCAGTCTGCTTTACTATACACTCCAGGGCCACCTGCCCAGGAGTGGCAGAACCCACAGAGGGCTGCCCTCCAACATCAGTCAGCAATCAAGTAAATACCCCCTACACATGCTCCCAGATCAATTTGATGGTGGCAGCTTTTCAACTGAGCCTCCTTCTCCCCAAGAAACTAATTTATTTAATATCGCTAAAAAATTGACCAGCACAGCAATCTAGTTGATTATCTATACCACAGAAAGATCCATCCCCAGTCAGACAAGCTCATAGACAAAGTTCACATCGCTGGCTCTTCAGCGCAGCTTCTTTGGAGAGTAAATACTGTTGTTGTCTTCAATTACATTATTTAATATTTTTAAACTAGAAAGCATTCATTACACTCTAAATGTGTTGGATTTATGGAAAGCCAATGATGGTGCTCTTGAATTCAGCCAACTTCTACATTTCCTGTTTGCTTTTCTCTTTTGTTCAAGGTCTCTTAGCCATTACATTTCTTCTTCATGCAAACTTTCCAACCAAAGAGCTACCCTCAAGTCTGACTCCAATATTGACAGTGACGAAAAGAATTAACAGGAAGCATTTTCTCCCGTAACAGGAAGTGTTTTCTCACCGTTAAAATTACCTTCACAGTGGTTGGATGGAACAGGAACCCCAAGTGGAAAGTGCTCTGCCATGGATGTTGCTCTCAGTGTTGCTGCCTTATTGACTGATTCAGAGCTGCACTCATCTGGAAACACAGGAAGAGAGAAATTTATTAGACAACTAAAACTCGGAGCGGCTTTTGGAGGGTCCCTGTTTCACAGGAGGGAGAGTTCTCTTTGTTCTCTAAAGCTGTGCTGGCACGGGATGAGATAACTCAGTCTCCGTCTCACTCTGAGCCTTTTGCCAGGGCAAAGAGAGTTTTAAAAACTCAATGTGCCCCTGTGCCACTACACGCATAGCTCACTCACATGTTGCCCCTGACCTTTCTTTGGTCCATTAGGCCCAGTGTTCTGCTTCTGCTGCTGTGCAGGAACACAAATGTCTTCAAGATGCCCAGAATTGGGTGGATCCTCACAGCCACACCAGTCCTCCGTGTCAGCATCCTTAAAGAAATATAAATAGCAATTCACTAAGTCTTAATTCTGAACTGTCAACAAAACATACGATATCCGTCTTTGTCAAGTTCGAGTCTGTGAACTAGTCAAGCCAGTGGAGAAACTACCATTGCTGAACTGGTAGGGTAGCATAAATCTATAACCTTTAATAGGCTGAATTGTTAATGAGGGCTAGAGAAAGATCCTTGTAGTGGTAGTGGATACTGTGGAATCAAAAGCTTCTGTGACAGCCGAGAGCGTCTTTCCCCAGTGCTCCCCAAATGTCTCCAGTTTAAATGGAAGAGACCATAAGTAAGTAGTGACATTGTCATTTCCATGCCCGTTCAGCTGTTGGCCTTGCTTCCGAGTCTTCCAGCAAGCATATCAATTAGTAGATCCAATTGTGAGGGCATTTTGTTGTGTGTGTGGGTAATTCAAACACCTGTCCACTGGAATCTGGACTGGAGCCACTGAACAGTTGTCAGATGGTAACTGTAATGTTCATAGATTCAATCCATAGATCTGTCTCTATGTTGCATAAAATGCCAAAAACTTATATAGCCAGACATCTGGCAACTGAGAGAGTATCTATCTCTTTAGCACTCTGACTGGCCCTCGAAGTTCTATTTATGCACGCTATGCCGATTCTGGGAAAGCAAGCGTGATTTTAAAATGGTTATATCCCTTGTTTCTGTTCACAGAGTCATAGCAACAACTTCTGCCTACTTACTGCCTGCCAGTACTGCAGTCCAACCAACATATAAAGAGAGCTTCCAAGTCTCTATCTTCCCGTAGCCATTTCTGCTAAGCTTGTCCTACAATGCTTTCTGGCCAAATACATTCAAACAGCCACTCACCTCCCATCCCCCGACCCCCAGGTACAGAAGCCACTTTCCCAAAGTAATCTGCTTGTTTGGAGAAACATCACATTCACTTAAACTTTGGGGGAGCAAATAGGACTTCATAGGAAATGTATTATGAGGAGTCCTGACAGACTCACCTTTGCCCTTGTCAGTACTTTTACTAAGAAGGGAACATAAACAAATGAAAGGTAGATAATATGTCACTTATATCTATTTGTGATGAAAAATGATAACCTGGAATATAGGTAATGGTGTGCTTCCGGAAATGTTACTCTTATTGCTTTAATCAATCCATCTAGCAAGCATGTATGCATTGGAGTATGTGAGTGCATGTGTGAATATTAAGGCATAGTAGAATTTTATTAGGGAGATTTTGAAATTCGAAGTTCAGAGGGGGAGAAAATCCTTAATCATAGTTCACCTGACTTTCTGGTAGGCTTGTTATTTCTAGAGCTTCTGATACAGTCTTTACCTCAGTATCACTTTCTCATTTCTTTTTTGTTTCTTGTGTGTGCTTTCTCTTCCCCATCTCCTCCCTGCAGGAAGCATTTCTGGCACCCACAGTCTGTGGACTAACCCTGCTGGGGTATCAAGGGTTAAGGGGTTTTTCATTACAGATGAAGAGATGGATCAGAAGAGAATCCCCTCAGGACCCGTGTGAAGGGGGGGCAGCCTGATGTTTTGGCTATTTGCCATTAAAGCTCATTAAAAAGACTCCATAGCTATGTCTAATTCTAATGAAAAATTAATGCTAAAACATTAAGGGCTAGGGAATCTTAATAGTGATGGTGACAGAAGGCAGGGCCACCAGGCTCTGTGGCTCTCCATCCACTCATACTCTGGGCTCTCAACAATGGGGTTTGACCTTAAACACCATGCCATAGCCCATGGTAGCCTCTTAGTGTGACCTCAGGTGTTCCAAACCACTAGGAAAGGGAAGGAATTTGGGCCAGCAGGTTTGTTTTACACACACAGTAAGCTAGCCCCACCCCACCCTTCTCTTTCTTTTTTTGAGACAAGGTCTCATGTAGCCCCTATTAGCCACAATTCTGTCATCTAGGTTTCATATGAATTCATCTTGAACTTCTGATCTTCCTGCCTTCCTAAATGCTGGGATTATAAGTGTACAGAGTCATGCATGGCATAGTAGGCTAGTTTTCAGAATAATTCAATAACATAAGCAGAAATTAGCCAAGTCTTTTGTTGTCAACCTGGAGACACCTTAGGGAACCAATATTTCTAAGTAGGATTAAAATGGAAGCATTTTCTGGGCTGTCAATTACATTAGTGGGAAATGGTTTTTTCTATTTTGAAATTAATAATTATGATAGTGCCAACATGATTTTCTGAATACTTATAAGTCGGAAACGAATTGACATACAAGCCTCAACCTATGTAATCCCGCAGTTAGTGGGACTCACACCGCAGTCTCCGTATAGCTGAGTCCCAACGTTGCCAATGTAGCTCAGTGTGAGTCACTGTTGACTTATCTGGCCTTCCTCTCCATGCTGCTGGCTCCCTCCATTCTCCAGTACCTCCCAGGCACTCGCCTATATCTGGCTGGAGAGAAAACTGTTAAGGAAATGGCCAATCTAACTTAAAGCATATCCAATAGTACAAACAGAAGTGATGATTTGTGTCCCTCTGACACGGCTGATCAGGCTTCAGCTGTACTCCTCCCTGGGACTTTTCCTCCAAGATGCTGTGGGATGAGGAAGCTATGAACACTGCAGGCTCTCTGGGTGATGGGGAAAAAGTCCATCTTTGTGAACAAAATCTTTTCAGTCTCTTCTGTCCTTCGGTGTTTGTTCTTCCTTGCCTCTCAGGGCCACTTGCTCGATAGTTTCATATCTAAAATCTACAGCTGGACTGACTCAAGATTTGTTGGCATCTTCAAAATGTGGTGAGTTACCCGAGCTGACGTGACCCCCCCAACTGTGCTGGTATTATAGTGACACCACTACCTACCATAGCAACGGCCTGTATGTGAGGTCTAGACTCACCCAATCCATGCTACATGGAAGTCTCCTCTACCCAGTCCACTTCCTGGGTAAAGTTGTTCTCCTAAGCTCCCTCTTCTCCTCCTTGTTCTTATTCCTCAAGCTAGAAAGGAGTTTCCCAGTCCCTCTGACTTCTACCACATCTGATTTTCTTGTAACTGTGGAGTTGGCTCATCTGAACTGGGAGATAAGGGAATGTAGAAAATCTTCTCTCCAGACAACACCCTGCTATGCTTTGATTTCAAAAGCTAAATGTTACCCAGGCCTCTCCCTCTGTCTTCCTCCAGCCTATATTATATTCCACCTCAGGAAGAATGTCTGATGGGCTGAGAGGATTTTGTTTGGGGGAAGGTAAAGAGGAAAGTAATTGTATTTAAAAACCAATAACCCTCTCAAATACACTGACATGGATAATTTACATGCCCTTCCACTACAAAATATTCATGTAGCTCTGGAACTTGGGCTGGAGATGTGCTGAGAAACGATTAATGTTTTCTCCTCTGTTTTGCAGAGACTTCTGGTGTCCTGCGTTGTATGAAACTAACCTCTGAGTCAAGCAATTGCCTTGTTGAGGAATTCATCTGTACCCCTTTGTAAAAAGATTACTCCAGCATGGCGTGTTGACAGTTTAAACCCTGTCACGGATGGATGGGGAGGGTCACATGAGCATTCAGTTCTGCCTTAGAACCTGTTGTATACAACTCTGTCCTAAGTGATATGGCCTTGGAGAGAGGCTGGAATATATATACGCCAAGGAAGTGTAGAGGATGTGGCTTCATCTATGTGACTACAGAGAAACCCTCATCCCTGCTGGGAAAAGGCTTTCAAGTGAGGCCCTTGAGGGAGAAACATCCACACTCCTGTAAGTAGCCTTCATCTATGCTCTGTAAGGAATCACAATAGAACCATTCATTCCCTAGAACGGAATTTGGCAGAGTTGTTCCTCAGTTTATAACTGGGACCTTAGGAAGAGGGGTGATGTTGCTTATACCTCCCTCTGAGAAGGAATTTTATCAATAGCCCATATCTGCAACTTTGTATAGGAAGTAGAAACATCATGGAACATTATAGAAGTTCCAGACATGGATACAAGGAAGGAATATAGACATAGAACCATGACATTTTCTAGTGCAACTGTAGTTTAGAATAAAATCTTTACCATAGGCTCATGTATTTGAACACTTAGTCTCAAGCTGGTGGTGACATTTTGGAGGGTTGTGGAATTTTTAGAGCCTTGGTGGAAGAAGTGGGTCTTTGGAAGTGGGCCTTGAAGTCTTATAGCCCGGCCTACTCCTTGTCTACTCTCTGCTTCCTGACAATGAACTGAAAGTGATGGGACTAGCCACCTCATGCTCCTGCTGCCAAGCTTTCCTTTCTGCAGTGGGCTATATCCCTTGTTAACCCATGAGCCAGAATATCAGCCCTTCATCTCTTAAGATACTTCTTGTCAAGTATGTAGCCATAGCAACACACAAGTAACCGACACAAGCATCAAATGTAAGTGGACACACATCCTCACTCACTGGCTCAGAAAACTAATGCACATCGGAATGACAGTAGCAGTCCTGAAGACTCCTTCAAGCTTGCTTGTCTGAGTGCAGAACTGGCCCATGAGCCCGGTCAGCATAGTCATCAGATAAGCTATCGACAGTCCACTAAGTTGAAGAAGAAATGAGCATTTCTGATACTTCACCTATGACTTTACACTAGTGCCCCTTTCAACTCATATACTAAGCTATGGAGTCTTGAGGAAGAGGGGGAACTCACAATGTATACAGGAATTTGACAATGGCCCCATCATTTTTTATTCAATTTTTTAGTGTATTATGACATGTAACTTATAAGAAGTAAGATTAGTGGGATTTTATTCCTTTCTTCACAAAATAGTAGGTTTCAGTATAACATCTGCACACATATATATCTTTGTACTTTGCCCGCATTTGCCTCATTATCTCTATCCCTTCTGCCTCCACCAATCCCCTTCATTCTCCCAAATAGCCCCTTTTTTCTTACATGTCACATATATGTGTGTGTGTGTGTGTGTGTGTGTACATAATACATATACACATATTGTTAAATCTAGATTATGCATATGAAGGAAAACATGTGTATTCTCTAAAGAGGAGAATTGTCATTAGTTTGTATAGGGTGTGGCTGTGGCATGTCTGGTACTACACAGAGGGTCTCAACTCCTGGAAACATTAGGAGTTGTTAAACTTAAAAATAGTCACACATTTTAAAAATAAAATGCAGGTTCAAAATTTGATGTTTTTATTTTCTCCTATAAAATGTGGCTGTCCTTCATTAACAAGTTGCCTATATTTTTTAAATGAACCATTTAGACCATATTGTTCTCATAAAAATATTAGATGAATATGATAATGTGAAATGCTATTTAAACAGAGTCATGGCTTTTCCTGGGTAGAAAAATGTGCTTTGTATTAACAAAGTAGGATAAAACATCTTTAAAATTTTTCCTCTACTTTTAAAAATTATTTTTTGTCTAGTAGTATAATGTACATAATATTTAAGCACAGTGACACATGATTTTTTAAATCTTTGTATTTATATGAGAGTAATTAGGAATGTATTTTTGTAAATATGAATGTATGTTTGTTTGCATGTGTGTGGGTCCATGTGTACGGGCTCGTGTGTGTGCGTGTTTGTGTGTGTGCACATATGTGGAGGCCAGAGGTTAAAACTGGGTATTTTCCTTAATTGATAGCTACCTTAACTAATGAAGCAGGGCCTCTCATTTTGAACCCAGAGCTCACTTACTTGACTAGTATAAGTAGCCAACTGGTATAGCTTGCAATTCCCATCCAACATTTAAGGGGTGCTAGGATCTGAACACCAATCCCTGTGCTTGCAATGCAAATGCTTTACCCACTGAGACATCTTTCCAACTCCAAGGTGCTCATGTCTTATATGTTACTCTACTTACACATCAATACTTACTTTAACTTAGGGAGCAGGGTTGAGAGATGGGTTTAAAACTGTTACCTCCTCTAATGGAAAGCCTGTGGTTTAGACCACTAGGTACTAACTAGGGCAACTAACTGCTGGCAGCATGGACCTAACTCTGACCCAAGAATCTTAGAGAGAGTCATTTCCCTGCTCTTACACCAGCCCAAGCCCTGAGGAATAGATAGTGTTAAACCATTACCACGGCGGCCAATTAGATCTTTATACTATCAAAAATGCTTCCACAACCTTTTACGCAGTCAATTTCTGTGCACTATAGAGGAACTTCTAAAACTTGTGTTACTTTGTGACAGCATAAAGATGGCCAGGCAGCCATTATGGTCCATCATGTCACCAGGTGCTCTTTAACCAGGAGATTACTGACAAGATGGATGTAATGACAACGAGGAAAATGTTCAAGTGTGACTATCTGTCACGTCAGCCCATGGTCTACCACCTGGGTGAGTTTGGCTTATTACAGTATTCTCGCAAAATCGCAAACCGAGGCCACACGTCTCAGCGAAACAACCCCGTCATTTTAATTTTGTTCTTATTTTCAAAATAGACCCAAAGGCTACAGGCACGCTAATGTGTCAAGTTTCCAGCAGAGGAGAATTTCAGTGGCAGCCATAAACCTCAGCAACTGGGCCTTACAGTGGAGAAACTGACAGGCCCTTAACTATAGCTGCACTAACAGGTGTCACTAGGAAAAAGGCTGGCTTAATAAACCACAATTTGGCCCAATTCCACGGGACTGCTACAATCTCAGCTAAGCCACTGATGCTCATTCTGGCCTAATGATTTGATTTGTGTACTTCAGCTTCTGTGTATTGCCAGTTTCTGATGGGTCCTGTCTACCCTGAATGTTAGGTTATGTGATGAAACCAGGTGCTCAGTTTTGACAGCCAGGTCCCTATGCCTGGGAGATGAAAGCTGGAATTAGGAAGCAAGACATGTCAGTGAAGGGGGCAAGAGTCAGTGATGGATTCTGGGAGAAGCGAGACTTCTCTAGCCTTGTCAATGTAGAGTCCTTTTCAGCAGTCATGGAAGGGCAGTGAATTGTAGCTGGTAGGAAGGAAGGGCAGCTGAGTCTGCAATCAATGGCTGCACATTTAGAAATCCAGGAGGTCAGGCACGGCTCCAGGCCCTAGGGGGACAACATAATTGTTCTCTTAAAGAGGCTGTAGTTTAGTGGGAGATAAAAATGTCAAGAAATCATACAGGTTTCTTGATTTGCTCCCTGATGAGTCCAAGTTTGGGTGGGGGTGAGGTAAAATGGTAGATATTTTTGATTTTCTGTATGCCACTTACCATCATGGCATTCACCCGCTCATCTGTACATATATACACACGTACATTCTATGTTTTGGCATGCTTGTTATGTGTGCCTTTTCTTCTCAACCCTAAAACGTTCTTCCTCAAACCAGGCCCTTCTCACAGCTTTCTTCTTCCTGTTGGAAACACCCTTCCGTTCACGCCTTCCCAACAATGCCCATCTGAAGCCAGCTGTCTCTTCCTCCACAACCTAATTTGTTTTATTTCTTCCTTCGGTTTCCTGTATTTACCAGCCCAGTCTGACCCTTAGGTGATGGGTAGAATGCTGTGTACACGATGTTAGTGTTTGGCTTGCAATGGAATGAGCTCTCACATTGAGCAACAGTGAGCCCGCCTCCCCATCCCCTGTCACTCTTGATCACATCACACCCTCTACTTTGTTTTTCTACATATCCCCTTTTGATGTTTTAGTAATTAGTTCCATGTGTCCAGAAACCCCATCTTGTTTGCTACTAACAAATGATCTCAATGCCTAGTTCGATTACAGCCTTTTAACTTCACACCAGTAAATACTTATTGATTGAAAGGATGAATGAAACTTTCTCAAATTCAGATAAGTTTCTTCTTCTCCAATGAAACTTCATGAATTCCCTGTTCCAGCTCAAAAGTTATTTGTTTTAAATTTCCTTGGTGTTTCCATAACAGTGAGAACATAATTCGATCAAAATCCTTATAAGACATATTCTAATAATGAACTTCTTGTTATTTGCCACACTTGGTTCAAGAGACAGGGCAGGAGGTATACCTTTCTCATTTGGTTCTGTAAGCTCATTGCTATTTATTGAATGACTTGTGAAATTAATGAATAAACTGTGACGTGGTTCAGAAACACACGTGCCAACTCTATCTACCGGAATAGTGAAAAGAGTAAAAAATATCATCACAAGATAAATGGAAAGTTTTGTGCCAATTTGACTACAATTATGCTGAATATAGTTTTGGTGATTTGAATAGGAGACTCACAGACGTCTGGGTTGACACCTGTTTTGACTTTGTCAGGAACTAGCTTGAGGTTCCAAACAGAATTAATGCTCTGTGCATCTCACACCTAGCCTTTCAAACTGAGCTGTGTGTGTCCATCCAGAGATGCTCAGACCAACAGTCCCCTTAGGGTTCAGTCATCAGACCATCTGTGTAAGAGAAGGAAGGACTTGTCAGAACTGGCATGATGCCCTGAGTTAAGTCTAGTGAATAGAATGATGGAGACCTGACTGGCCGTCCATAGTTTGCTAGACCACATCCTCAGAGTTTGATCTTCTATCTGGCACATGGCTGTACTGATTTACTAGACCAGACTAGGCAACCAGAGGGGTGCCCTCCCAAGGCAAGTCCTCAAGAGTAAGTCCTTAAGAAATGTATGGTCTAGTTGGGAGGGATAATTAAGTACATATGTGATTATACTTCAGAGAAATGCATATGAGAAATTGCCCTGAGAGTGGTCCCAAGGGGCTATAAATTCAGCTCTCTGATGTTTTGTGGGCATCCAGCTACAGAAGCCATGTGTTCGGTACTGGGAATGTAATGATAAATAAAGCAACACTCCTGAGCAATGTATTAGTTTCCAGCCTCTCAAGGAAGACAGGCATGCAAACGTATTGTCATAAAATGAAAAATACTTTAAAATTTATTTTATTACACTTAGTGTGTGTGCATGCATTTGTGTGCGGGAGAGGATGTGTGTGTGTGTATGCGTGTGTGTGTGCGCGCACACACACACACACACACACACACACACACACACACACACACACACACACACACACAGTGATCAGAGGACAACTTGTGGGAATCAGTTACCTCCTTCCACTATGTTGGCCCCGGGGCTTGACCTCAGGTCGTCAACCTTAGTGGCAAGCGCCTCCACTCTTGAGCTATTTTGCAAGCCACAAATGGGCACTATTAATAAAAGTGTCACAGAAGATTAGGTGAGTAGCATTTTGCTCAACTGGAACTTCATGGTGGATCTCTGAAGTGACAGCTTCAAAGCTGAGGCCTTCTTGGTACGACTCAGCCATTTCATAGCACTTATTAGGTACCAAACATTGTTGACAGTATCCATAGATGATGCTCTTAGTATTGTGTTATGTGTGAATCTCTGCATACGTGTGTGTGCACCTGTGTGTGGGGTCTGAGGCTGACACTGACTGTTTTCTTCAGGAGCTTCCACTCCTTTTTGTGATAGGGTTTCTTGCTGAATGTGGAGCTTACCAATTTGGTGAGGGTGACAAGTGAGCAAGCAAGCCCCAGGGATTGTCCTGACTTGGCCTCCCAGTCCTGGAAGTAGTGGCATGCACCTCCCTACCCAGATTTCGATAGGGATGCCCAGGACCTGCTCTCACCTCACTCTCACAGCAGTCCTCTAAGGTAGGTGTTGGTTTCTCCATGAACCAAGAAGAAAACCAATGCTCATTGAATTCAAGTAAATCTCCAAGGACACACACTCGGTAAGGGTTGGAGTTCAGTCTCCAGTCCATGAAGCTCAGTTCTCGGAGCTGGTGATAAGATCGCATAGCTGGTAGAACTCAAATTGCACCTTCCAGAATCTTGGAAGGCAAACAGTTATCTGGAACAACAACATTAATGGAAACACTTCTTGGTTATTTTTAAAAAGTAAATACTCATAGAAAAATGAATAGAATACTAAAAGGAAATCCATAAAAGAGGAGAATTAAATTATTTCCAAGTATGTAGAAATATTTTAACTCACTAACAAGAAACAAAAGCAAAACAGAATCCCTTCTGCACTCACTAAATTGAAAAACATTCCACCCAATCATTGCTAGCGCCTTTCTGAGAACAATTCAGCAACTTACATCAAAAGCCTCAAAAGGTCACATTTTAAAAATGTAACAAGTACACTTTCAGGAAATTATATGAAGGGAATTGAAATTTATGTTCAACAACTCCACCAGTCAGGACATTCGCCACAGTCCTGTTTACAACTATGTCAAATCAAAAGCTGTGTCAATACCCAGTAATGTAGGGTGGATTGGGAAAGTCATGGTGCCGTTCCCTCACAGGACATGTTGGTGTAGCCCTGCCGCGTCACGCTGAGGGATGTTAGTAAATGACACAGAAGTTATTTATAGCTTACGGATAAGTAAACAGGCATGCAAGGTACATTCCCAGTTTCATAAAATCTATTAGTAAGTTTAGAAAAAAGTAACCATTACTTGTCTTTATGTGACAATATGACAGGAAACTCTTTCAGTCCTTAGGCTCTTACTTTTACTTATTTGAATCTCCTAGTTTCTATAAAATTAAAAGATAGCACCATTTTATAACTAAAACTAGAAAAATGTTTTTCTATTTTTTAAAAAAATCTCTTTATTTTAAATCATGTGTAAACATTTGGGAGTATGTGCACATGAGTTCAGGCACCTGCAGAGGCCAGAAGAGGCTGTCAGATCCCCTGGAGCTGCGGTCACAGGGTCTCTGATATGGGTGCTGGGAAGTAAACTTGATGGTCTGCAAGAACAGTGTTTGCATTCTTAGCCAATGAGTCATCTCTTCAGCCCTAGCAACTGTGATTCTTCAGGTGAGTTATTTATGTAAATAAAGACACACAAGATGTCTTGGCCAGAGGACTCAGTGTAACAGGTGAGCCTAGGCCAGTTGGGGAGGAGACAATGCATTTTGAGGACAGATGAGAGAGGAAACAAGCTCTGGCTTTGCTTGAAGCGCTCCGGAGCTCAGGCTGGATTCTGTGGATAATGAGTCCCTAACAGGTGTTGAGCAACAAGGCAGGTGGAGATGGCCAGAATCCATTCCAGAACCTCACTTTGCAGACACACAGAGAGAAAGAGCCTTCAGGGAGCCTGAGGGAAAAGCCTGGTTATGGTGAAGGAAGAGATGGCGAAGATCTGATTCAGATCAACAACTTAAATGCAGAAAGCAGGATATCATTCAGAATTCGCTAATAACCTCATGGAGATTTGATGAATCTATATGGTGGCAGAAAAGGTGGCCTCAATCAATGTTTTAGTTTCTCATCAAAACATTTTCATGTGGTTTGTAATCTTTGTGCTAAGGCTTATTTTCTTTAAAAAAAAAATAGAGAGAGAGATAGATAGATAGATAGATAGATAGATAGATAGATAAATAGATAGATAGAATACAGCCTCTCCCACCCGTCTGTGCGTCTGTGTGCACATGCATATGAATGTGCCACAGCATGCATATAGAGGTCTGAGGATAACTTGAGGAAGGAGACCTGGGAACTTAGGCTGTCAGGATTGGCAACAAGTACCTTTCCCTGTTGAGCCCATCTCACTGGTTCTGCACTGTGGCTTCTGACACCAAAAGAGAAATACAATGACTCGGGAAGATGAGGTGTTCTATGTCCAAGCTCAAGGGTTTTCTGATATGCAAGATGATGGGTGGAACTTTCTTGAAGACAAACCTTGGATATTGGAGAGACTGTGAAAGATTTAATCTGGGAGACAAGAAAAGAAGGATGTAAAATAATACAGATCTAGTTGTTACATGCAAAACAAAGCCTGGGGCGGAAGATCTCCGAGGGAGTCCAGATTGGCTGAAACACAGTGTTACAGGGAAAGTAGTTGCAGATAAATCTGGAAAATTTAGAGCTAGACTAAATAACTTTGTTTGCTTGTTTATGCAATTGTTTGTTTAATGTTATAAGAAATACAACACTTGTGAGGCCTTTTAGGCCCCAGATGTCACACAGAAGACACAGTGCTAATAGCATTGGCAATGGTGTGCCTCAAAACAAAAATATTTATAGCCACTATTTTAAAAACACTTAACTATTCGAATATTTTAAATGCTTGGAGCCAGGCTTTCGTCTCATCTATGGCTCACACAGTTTTGTAAAGGTGTTGTTATCACTCTCATTTTAAAGAAGAGGAAACTGAGGCACAGAGGGGCTAATAAACCTAAGATCATAAACTAGCAGGCAGGAGAAGTCAGTTTTAAACTCATGTCAGTTGGATCCCAAGGAGAGAAAGGAGCAACCGTGAGATGCAAGGTGTCCTCCCTGGGCTATAAGATGAGAGTGGGGGTATGACTTATGAGCAGCAGGCGGGCTTGTGGAAGCCAAAAAGAACCTAGGCAAGGAGAACAGACAGACAGGCTGTGTGTGAGTAGGGGATGGGAACAAGCTCAGCTTAGTGAGAGAAGGAGGGGCACAGGGTATGGAGTAGTGTATCACAGAGGAAGGGAAGACTCACAAGCTGTGGATTTGGGTCTTCCTTCGTTTCTTGGAGTGCAGTGTTACCCACTAGAGCATCTTGGTTGGATAATATATCTGGATGTGCTTGCCTTCATAGGAATTCATGAACCAAATGAGAGTGTAAGGGGTAAAGTCAGGATTCTATAAGAAATGGCTTGTGAAAAGACATAATGTAGAAAATAACTCCAAAGGAGCAGAATGACAGGTTCCTGTAGAAGACACAGCAAGTCTGGTGGTCAGAGCTTTGAAGTCTTGGCTGAGAATTAGACAATTTATTCAATATATGAGATAGGAAGTTTTTGGCAAGGTGTCATAATCAGAGTCATGTTTTAGAGACATCTTCTAATGGCTGACTAGAGCGAGGGCTCCTGGGAGACCAGGAAGCCAGATAGGAAATTTGTGGTGCCCAAGAAGGCAGGAACAATGGGG
Organism: Cricetomys ansorgei; assembly: GCA_026225945.1. Taxonomy (NCBI): domain Eukaryota; kingdom Metazoa; phylum Chordata; class Mammalia; order Rodentia; family Nesomyidae; genus Cricetomys; species Cricetomys ansorgei. Next base: position 41,570,736 of record JAMJFZ010000242.1, on the reverse strand, counting down.
AAGCAAAGAGGGAGAATATTTGAGAGATGAGACAGAAGAATGGTCTAGAAACCCAGAGTGAATATTGAAGAAGCACTCAAAGCAATTCCTGTTCCCTTGACTGGCTGACTGGCTGGCTGTCTGATTACTGACTGAACAGATAGCTGTGTTTGAGCATCTAGGCAGCAGGCTTTCAAGAAAAGATGTTGAGTTCAGCTTGTGTCCAGTGCCTGATTTATTTAGGATCTGCCCCAAAAGAGGCTGGAATCAGAGTGGAAACATGAATCAGGAACATATTTTAACCTGGATCAGAGGTGAAGTAGTAAGACTATCCATCCCAAAGTGGTTAGTCCCCTGCAGCCTGGGGCGCAGGCAGAATCACTAGCACAGAGAAGAGAAAAATGGGAGTGGTAAAGGACACATCTGCAGAGACATGTGGATATCTAGGGAGTGAACAGAGAAAAAAATAAACTGTGAAGTAGGTGGAGAAGAACTTGGAGGAAAAAGGATCAAATGTGTAAGTAAAATGGAAGAATAAGAGAGCTGTAGCAATTTAGAAGTGAGCTGTAACCTTTGCAGAAGGCTCTTACTTGGGTAAGAAGTGGAGTCGGGGGCTGGAAGCTGCTTTACTGGGGATGGGGATGCTTTCACAGACACACAGAGAGTGGCTGTGATTTTGTGACTTCAGGTTTGACTTAGAGGGGAAAAGATTACACAGAGGGAGGTGAAGCAAGAGTACAAGTCCCTAGAAGGCAGGCGAGGATGGTGTCCAGCCCCACGTGATGGGACAGGGCATAAGATCTCCTCTAATCTTCTCCCTCCTGGAGCAGCCTCTCATACTCACTGAATGTGGTCAGCTGGCCCAATGCTGCACTTGGATATTTTGGTTTCATTGACTAACACTGACTATAATCTGTTCCATCTATCTGTCTCTTTCTTAAATTTCTCATTATTCCACCCAGGCAAGCTGGAAGATACCCAGGTCAGCTTAAACATGGAATATTCCTCAGCACCTGTGAGTAAGGCAGGGCCTCTAGAAGCCCTTGGGCCAGCTTATATAGATGTGGACATGTCACTGGGTAGACATCTTCTGAGTCTCATTCTCTGGAGTTACTGCTCTATTTCTTTTCAGATGAGGAAACTGAGTCAGAGAGGCCCTACAGGCAGTTGGGGGGCAGATCCAGGATCAAGGCTTTGGCTTAGTGGACTCCTGGCCATATTGTAATGATCGTATTCTATTGGATTTAAGGTAGATAGACTTCACTTGAGGAGGCCAATGGTGAGGTTTCTACAGAATGCATGGTGATAGGGATCAAAGGGATGCTGGGAATAGAAAGTCATGGATGGAACCACATTGAAAAGTTTGACTTAGAGAAAAGGCATAAACTTAGTCTTGCAGGGTTGTAAGGCAAACTGCATGAGTATTATACCCCCCAAATTATCAGTTCCCCCCAAAAGTGGCTTCCAACCAACATTTCGCCTTTGGTTGATTCTAAATCTGAGCCAGAAAAAGTTCAAGGTGAACCTAGGGTGCCATCCTGTGCCAGAAAACAACAAAGTGCTCAAAGATGAATGGGATTGTGTTGAAAGGACACGGGGAGCCTGGAGACCTGGCTGGAAAGAGTCTTTTACTGACTGAGTTGAAGACAACCGAATAACAACAACAAAATGAGTAAGTAAAAAGAAAGGAGTCTTTGAGTCCATGAAGCAAGAAGAAAGGAAGGAGGAGGTAGGAGGGAGGGAAAGAAGGGGAGAGACAGAAAGAGAGAGAGGAAAGAGAGAGCATATAAGTACAAAAGAAGCAAATTAATAAATGCAAGATAATATAATTAGGAAACGATCATTTGTTATGAAATAGAAACATCGTTAGTATGAGCAAAACCATTGGGTTGTTGGGGGAAAGAATATTTTCATACACTTGAATCACCTTACATTTACTATTAATTTACTAATTTTACTTATTGTAAAATTATTACTTTTATTAAAACATTATTAATTTTACTTATTGTAAAAATTACTTATTTATAATTACTACTAATTACAAAAATTGAAATGCATATTTGCAATAGCCAGGCAATCTCTAGTTTAATATCAGTGGCCTAAGAAATGGTCAGTGGGTGCTTCCTTGTGTGGATTACAGTGGGAAGCATAAAGCATACAGCATCATATATGAGACTGTGTCATACCTTACCACATGTCTAACAGTTCTAATCATGACAAAAACAAATATAGTACAACTGGCTGCAGCTCTTTCAAGATCTTAAAGATGGAAAATGGGGGGAAGGAATATTGTTTTAGCTTAAAGGAACTGATGAGATCTGGCAACCAAACGCAGCCTGGGAAACTGAGTTGTATGCTAGATTTTTGAAGATAAGAAATGATCACGTTAAGATAGCTGAAGGGATTTGTTCATGAACTATATGTAGATGATGCCTGAAAAATAATCCTTGAGTTGACTGATCTGGAATTGCCATAGAATGAGCCTAGGTGTTGTGTCTCGGCTGTGCTAATGGCTTTGTAGTTGCAAAACACCAAGCTTCCATGAGGTTTATGCAGAGGACCAATATCCAAATGTCTCCTACAGAGCTTTCAGATATACCTGGGTCTATTTTCAACTAATGTTTTAAAAATGTGTCTGTATAGTCCTAGCAAACAATACAGAAAATTATAAAAATGACAAATACCGATTTCAGTGTTAAATTATGAAAATGACATTTTCTAACCATTCCTAAGTCTCAAAAATCTCTTCTTAAGCCAATGGTAGCACATGCCTTTAATCCTAGTACTTGTGAAGGCAGAGGCAGGCAGATTTCTGTGAGTTCAAGGCAAGCCTGGTCTACAGAGTGAGTTCCATGACAGCCAGAGTTACAACCCAGAAACTTGTCTCAATAAATAATAAATAATAAATAAATAAATAAGAAAGAAAAAACCAACTCAGCTTCTGCCATCCACCAAAAGAAAATAGTTTATGGATACTGTATACTGTGACACTAGATAGATTTGATAACATCATGAAAATGGTTTATACCCAATAATCCCACTCCTACATAATAGCATGAAAACTTATGTCCATGAAAAACATTTTTCATTCTGTGCATAGTCAATCAGACACAAAAGTCCTCCAGTGGGTGAATGGACAGAAAGTTTGTGACCATTCAGTGGAAAACCAGGTACCAATAAGAGTGAACTATGGATAAAGACAATAGGATGGTCAGGGATCAAAAACATTATACAAAGTTAAAAAAGCCAGATTCCAGGGCTGGGAAGATGGCACAGTTAGTAAAGTATTTGTTGTGAAAGCATGAGGGGCTGATTTCACATCCTTGGCTAAGCAGGGTGGTGCATATCGGCAACACCTGTGCTGGGAGGGATCAGGGTCAGGCAGAGCTTTGGAGCTCACTGAAAAACTTCCTAACTCAGGTGAGCTCCAGGTTCAATGCGAGTTTTCATTTTAAAGATAATATGTTGGAAAACAACCAAAGAAGACATCTGACTTTGACCTCTGGCTTCTCCATGCCCATGCATATGAATAAATATATGTACCACACACACACACACACACACACACACACACACAGAGAGAGACAGAGAGAGACAGAGAGAGAGACAGAGAGAGAGACAGAGAGAAAGACAGAGAGAGAGAGGCCAGACTCAAAGTTTATGCTCTATATTATTCCATTCATATTACCATGTCCTTGGTTTAACACATTATCAAGAACAGAGCATGAATTGCCAGCAGTTGCTATCAAAAGAAAACATGAGGAGATTTAGGGCTGATGGACTGCACTGAATCTTGATCATGTTATTGGTTGCCTACGTGTATTAAAATTCTCAGGCCTATACACTGAAGGATCAAAATTATTGTGCCTTAAAATATAAAGAGAGATTAGAAATAGTAAATACTGCCATTATTGAATTCTAATACTGATGAGACATTCAATGAAAATACTTAATATATTATAACAAACAGGGTACTTTTAAATGATAATAAAATATGCCTTTATTACTGTCTATAGAAATTGATCAACCTATACATTTATGACTTGTGCACTTTTCTGGAAGTGTGTTTTATTTCGCTAAAAATATAAAATACAAATGAATGATGCATCTGCTTTGGTGTAGGCGTGCTATCACACAGGTGAAAACAATGCTTCGATTGGCTACATCACATGCTAGAGATAACTCCTACCAGTCTAGGCTTAAGACAAGATAGCAAATAACAGTAATATGGTTTTTTGTTAGTTCAACATTTACTATAGAACAGAATAAAAGAGGTATAGGCAACCCAGCTAGTCAACTTCCTATGTGAAGTTATGGGTGACTCAGATACTCTGGTCTTTTCAGTGGCTCATCATGTTTGACATCCAGGTGTCCACCAATACTGTTGATATAGCAACTACCAATTCCCTTCACCCACAAATGTTACATTATTATGGTCAGTACCAACAAGACTGAAAGTGTTGGCTGGGTTTCAAAATGGTGCAATGCTTGATGATCTGCAGACTCTAGGATAATCATAAGATGCATATAACATTTGGATCATATTTTACATTTTTATATGGAGAAAGGAAATGAAATTAATGTGGTAATTAAATGCCAGGCATTTCAATGGGTGTCTGTTTTATTCCATTCTCAGCATTTCCTATTCAGCTTGGGGTATTAACTACTTCGTACACATGTGGAAATGGCTATGGTAACTTTGCAAGGTCTTCTGGAAAATTTGTGGTTTAACTTGGGAGACAGTCTAAGCTCTGATAGAAGAATTATCCAAAGGTTATTACTCTAACTTCATGGCTAGAATCTTAAGGAAGATCCTTAGATGAGTTGCCTGTAATGGGGCTGGCAATTTCTTCTTCCACGTGCTTGGGTCCATACAGCTCCTGAGGCATGTTCATGTCCCAGGCATGTGGGGGACTTTCTTCCTATGAAGTGATTGATGACATCAGTGGTTAGCTGAAGCCATTAGTATCAATGCCATCTCAGCTCAACCTCAGGAGTACCAGACTCCATAAAAATTCCATTGTATCAAATACGCAGCCTAAATTCCAGAGAGTGACAGAAATTTGTCCTCAAGTGACAGCCTCCTTACCACAGAACTTATGGGCTCATGTGCTTGGATTTCTTCCATGGACCAATTCCAGCTGTCCTACCCTTTGATGATTTATTTCAGATACCATCCAGGCTTTACCTAGGAACTCCACCATGAAAAGATAGCAGGAATTCTAGGGAGTTGTCATGGCAACCCCTAGATCTCATCTTCAGAATGGCCCATGGCTGTTGAGTCCAGATTTATCACAATTATATTTCTATATGGAAGGCAAGTCCTTCTGAGGCAACCAGACCCTAGCAAATGGACCAAATTTGCAATTATCTGGATCATTCTAACACTCTTTGTATTTGTAGCAAGATTTTAATGCACTCAAATGTTAGCTTATCGGTGGCCTCTGTGTGCCTCAAAGGCCATCAGAGGAGGGAGCTATCTGACTTTGTACTTCATGAACAAACTCAGGTCTTATGATGACATCAATGACAAAATTGGTACCAGCTAGTGTCTTTATTTGCCACTTAGAGTGAAGAGAGTGGGTTGAGCCTTATTTTGGATTCTCTTTTGCATTTCCCTTTGTCTCATGAACCATGCTTGAAACAATGGCTGCACAAAACCCAGTTACTGAGGATCTGCTTCCAAGCAGCTTGGCTTGGGCCTGCCCTCGTCCTGTGTGGTGGGTGTTTGTCTAGTACTGCCAGTGCGATTTTTATTGCACCTCATGATGTGCACAGATGTGCTTAGTAAGCATCCCCAGAGGTAGAGAGACTCTGCTCAATATCCCTGTTCCCAAATGACACTACCTTATAGAATCTCTTTCTGGGCTACCTCCTCTGGGATGCTGTAACCATGTGAAGTCTCTGGATTTTGGTGTTTTAACAAGGGTTTAATTACTAAGGTAAGTGTATGCACCTGCTAAGGCATTCCTAATTATTTGATAATGGTGCAATCTTTCTCAATACAGCCAGTTTTGTGGTGTAAGCTACACTAATGAAGCACACTGAGAGAACACATTCCCCCAATGTTGGGAAAGCTTATTTAAATTAAATAAATTTGCAAAGGACTGAATTTTTACTACTGGCCTCAACAATTATGCATCGGTATTTCATGATGCGAACTAGTAAGCACGTGTGTCAAACTGAAGTAGGCTTCCTGTGATTTCGTTTTCAAAGAATCTTTAAATGACATATTGTCGGTAAAATTTAAACATTGTCATTTTTTTTGAATTGCTCCACATACCCTACCTCATCTTAAATACAATTGTTGCATTTTGCCAATAAAACGAAAACAAAACCCCTCATACAACCAAAAAAAAAAAAAAAAAAACTCAGCTTATCTCTTTTATTATTATTTTTTTGACAGGGCTGAAGGCTTGCCTTTTTCTTTTCCACCTGATTCTTCCCATTGCCACATGTGGTCTGCAGTGAGCTGGTAATAGGGTTATTGCTGTAACATCTGCAAATGAGCACCTTGCCTTGTAGCCTCCCTGGAAACTCGCTGATGGCAACTGCAGTAAGTCAGCGTTGATGCTACATCCAAGTGTTTCAAACTTTGTTGTTTGGCACTTAAAAAAAAAATGGCAGATGGTTTTGGAATCACTGTTAGGAACTACGTTAGGGAAACACTGGGCCATTTCTCAAGCACACACGTTAATTTTAGTACATGGAGAAAAATGAACAGATCTAAACAGGTTCCGCATTTTTTGTTTTTCCCAAATTATTTGAGTGAATCAGCCTGGTCCAACAGAAAGCCACAATTAGTACAGCTGTCCGAGTAAATGTGAATGAACTTCTTTAACTATAGAATTATCTTGAAATTTTATGAGAACCAAATCGATTATTTTATTTTTAAAAAGTAATATGTCTGTACCTCAGTTAGTAGAGTGTTTGCCTTGTATACAGGAAGACCTAGGTTCCTGAACCCCAGTATTGCATAAACCAGGCATGGTGGGCGACACGTGTTATCTCAGCACTTAAAAGTTAGGGGCAGGAGAATCAGAACTTCAAGGTCACCCTCGGTTATATGATCACTCAGAGGCCATCCTGGTGCATAAATTTCTGTCTCAATTACCTTTTTTCAGTAAAATAGAAAATCACCTCGCATACAGCAATTATAGCTGTGATTTTCCAAGTCTTTTAGAAATGAAGACAGGACAAATGAGAACACAGACAAATTAAAAATCTGTAGCACAGGAGGACTGTGGGAGTAGTGATGTTAGGTGTGGTCAGGATTTGGTGTTGCAGCTGATCAAGGCCAGCCTCAACTCTTCCAGGAGACCAATGCCTTGTCAGCCACTGGTTTACCCTGAGCTCAGGCCCACACTAGGCTAGATTACACTGTCTCTGTTGTGTCACTGGTCACAGAGTCTGGAGGATGTGCCAACTGGGGATCAGAGCCATGGTGGGGGGAGTGCCACAGAAATAAAACTTGCAGCAGCAGGCAAATCAGAAGGAGGAGGGGCCTCCCAGCTGATTCCTCAGCGTCCTAGAGATTTCTGTTATTAATGTGGCTTGGGGCATGGACTGCTGATAATTACTGCTAGCTGGAATAATTAATAAGAATAATTGCTCGGCATGGAAAGGGAAAGGGAAGCTTTGGGAGCAGGAAGAAGCAGGCTAGAGGAGTGGGAGACTCCCAGAGCGCATTGATACTGACAGGAAGTTCACAGGCAAGCATCCTGACAATCCAGGACTTGTCTGGATGCCAAGGGTAAAAGTTAAGAGATATTGAGTGTGACTCAATTCTGATCTTGGAATGCAGTGGAGAATCGGCCTGTAGTGGCTTCAGGGAGAAGTGATTCCCTTTGAAAATAATAGGTGGGGGTTGTGGCCAATAATAAAAAAAAAATGATGTGCAGGGAATTTAGAAGCAGCTTTCATTGAGCAGATAAGTATGCATCTGGTGTAAGCACAGTGGAGACGGCAGAAGACAAGCTAATGGGAAGATGGGTAAAGAGTGATGGCTAGCTTAAGGTTTAGGAGAGTTTATCCCAGCTTGAAAGAAGAAAAGCATCTGTTAGCAGCCAAACATTGGTGTTGATGGTGTGTAAAATAACCACAATTTTCATGTAATAGGATAAATTTTCTCCACACTATGCAGAGTTGCCAGCACACTGCTCAACACTGCAGCTTTTTGTACATTATACTTAAATGTTCCCCCAAAGGCAGGACAAGCATATACTTAGAGGGACTTTGAAAAGTGAAGAGACTGCACGGGAAAGCTTATGTGTACATAGCATGTGGAGTCTTCCCAGAGCCTGTACAATGACCTGCAGAGTGAGAGGCCTATGTGAAGTGCTAGGTGGTCACTGTGACCCTCTACAGAAGACAGAACACCTCACCCAATGTTGCCTTGTGAGAAACCCATAAGGTCTAGAAGTGATTACTTCTGATCCCCTCTTTCCTAAGAGAATCACGAAGCCAAATTACATCCAAAAAGGTAGATTCATCAAGTTATCTCTACCCAGTGTTTGATACTGAGTCTTGCTTCTTCATGCAAAATGCCCTTAACCCTCTCTCCATCTGTTATGTAAAAGAATTATAATTGTAAAGCAAGACAAAGAAGTCTGCTAAAGCAGCCTATGGCGAGGATTTGGTGGTGAGCTCTTCCAAGGTCCTACCACAGATCACCCTGGGATGGCATTCCTTCATTGAGCTCTTATAAAGTTGTTTGGATGAAGCTAGGTGAAGGGCTGGCATGTTCTGGGGACAGTGGTAGCTCATGCTCATTTGAGCTGTATTGTGTTCCTGTGACAACGGAGAATTCCAAAGAGCAGAATGCTAAGCAAACAGTACCTTTTTAATGGCTGTGGCAAGACAGCCAAGTGGACACCAGCTTCATGGGTTTAGGCTAAAAGGTAGAGTATACTTCCAGATGAAGGAGTGGCTGGAAGGGCCCAGGAAAATGTTTAATTCTGATCCTTTGTATCTTTAGGAAACGCTCTCCACCTTCCCCAAATGAGGTATTCTTAGCTATGGATTATACTGGAGCAATCTCCTTCTTCCTCTTACATGTAGCCTTCTGGCTGATGACCCTGAGAAGGGTGGAGCTCACACCATTCAGTTGGTGCTGGCCCTATAATAGAGTTAGCCAAATTCAAAGGCAAACCCAGGTATACCTCAGAATTTGAGGAGATCCAATAGGCTAAAAAAAAAAAATACAATAGTTGTTGGGGGTGAAGTTCAGTAATGGAGTGCTGTCCATGAGATCCTGAATTTAATTTGCTATACCACCAAAATCACAAAACCAAAACCAAACCAAACAAACAAAAAAACAAAGCCATCACTGTTTATCAGCTTTTAAATATGATGGCTGAGAGAGGTGGATTACATTGAACTGAAGGATGTCTACCTTCGAGGAAGCAGGTAAGGGTGGGAGGGGCCAGAATCCAAGTTTGGAGACCCTAATCCTTGAGAAGAGAAGAATGTTTGCAGTGCCCTTGCCATCCTGCCCGGTTGTACAACATCCAGAACACTTGGCTAAATATTCCAATCTATGCAGAAAGAATGAGAGAAAGCCTGATAGCAAGATACAGTAGAAAGTTCAAAGACTTTATAGTCAAATACACACGGGACTAAATCCTGGATTCTCAACTCATTGGAGTGACCTTGGATGAAACTTTAACCTCCGTATAATGTGAGCAGTGATACGTAGATGACAGGATTGGGGTCAGAATTAAAGCAGAATATACAATGTTCCCAGCTTATAGCCTGATACTATGATAGGGTTAGCTGAATCCAAAGGCAAACCAAGGTATAACCTGACATAGGCATTACTAGACACCACTTCCTTTGTCCTTTTTAGACATTTCATCTACGACTTCTACTTTACCCACCACTCATCCTGACATATGTATAAGCAATTAAATAACACACCTAGTTATAATAGGTCTAAGATGAACCCTGGCTACATTGCCTTAAAAAGCACGGTGTCATTTCTCTTCTCTGGTTACAGTCTTAGCAGTGTCTGTGTTTGTTTCAACAGTGTGGTGTCTAGGTCCACTCAAGGGATATTTAGTGAGAGTCTCCTAGGTGTCAAGAAGTGTGTCTGAATCCATCACAAGCCAAGTCTTTATCATCTCCAGATACCAAAACCAAAGCTCTGCTGGGGAGGAATACTTGGCTGTCCATCCCCGGCTCACATTTTTGAATGGTGGTTTCCATGATGTTGCAGAAGGACTAAGACTCAGAGACCATGGTAGGAGAAGAAGACAAACATGTGTTAGTTTGACAAAACCCTTTCATCTTTAACTTTCAATGGGTATGATATATGTAGTCTATGACTAAAATTGGTTTAAGTAGTTTTTAAAGTGTTAAAACATGTAGCTTTTAAAACAAGTTTAGAAATCAGAAATCATCCATGCTCTACTTTGATGATGAAACCCGTTCATAGATGAAGGGTTAGAAACCCAGTCTAGATGAGCGGCTGAGCCCTTCAGCCCTAGTCTCTCCTCTTGACTTCTACAATGTACAGTCATTCCACCCTCTACTTCCACCTTCTCGTGCCTGTCTAGGAAGCAAGACTTATGGACTGCATCTTCCCCTCTACCTGTAGGCTTCTCTTCAGTGAACCTCCTCTGCTTAAGGCTGCATTTAGTGCTGGATTTTTCCTCATTTAATCCCTACTAGACTGTTAGATTGGATCCAAGGGAGCTGCGGTGTTTGTTTTAAAGTATCCTGGAGATGGGCTAGATGTTATCCTTGCTAAGACTCTGATCGGGGTAGCTGTCTTTTTTTTACTTCTCAGAAAAGAACCCCAAGATGACTGCATTAAGTTTCTGGTCTCCAGAGACCAGATGTAACCAAATGGAAACCGTTGTTAAATTACAAAGAAAGTCTTTTGTTTAGCTGAGTCTGAGGCCAAAATGATCTCAAGCAATGCTGCGGCAGCACCCAGTCCTTTGAGACTAGGCAAGGAGGAGACCGTGAGCTTCCTGGATGCCTTTGGATACATTCAACCCCTGAGTAAAATTGCAGGCCATCTGAAGCCCCAAGGGAACTAGTTCCCAAATATAAGTTTTTAACTTGTTTACCTTCAGCCTGGAGCCATTCCCTGTGGACCCTGCCATCGGCATTCATGCAGCCCCATCTTCTGGGGTGAAGGCTATGTCTTTTCCCAGCTATGCTGAAGGATATTTTATTTCCCAAACGCTTCAAAATGGAGCCAAATTGTCCTTGTCCCAAAGGAGCAAACAAAACACTGGCAGGGAATGGAGGCTTTCAAATGTCCTCTCCCGTGTTCCTTAGGGACAAAGCCACATCAGAAGGGACCAGCCCTTTAGCCTTCTTGTCTCTTGACTCAGCTGTCTGGCTCAGACCAAATAGACTTTGCTCTATTTCCATGGCTGTAGGTCTTTCCTTCTTCATTTCTTCTCGTTGACCTTGAGGTTGACCTTGAGAGCCTTCTCCCTTTTTAGGATGAAGTTCAACTCCACAGAAACAGAATGAGCGTGGTTATGTTTTATATTTAGGCACATAATATCTGCTTTACAGACTATATTACTTTGGGGCCTAGAAAAGTAGGTATTCTGAGAATAAATGGGATGAGAAGATAGAGCAGAGGAATAAACACCTTTTCTCCCCAATAAGATAGATACTAAGTTACTTAGTTGTTTAAAAATACACCCTTTATTGTCCTGTCTTGTCAATTGAGAATAAAGTTTGTAGATCTCAGCATTACTTTTAGAAGTTTTTCTTAAAGATCTGAGAAACTAGCAGCCATCATTCCAGGCCAAGGCAGCAGATGATGGCTACACTATCCACTATCCACAGAGCAAAGAAGAAATCCTTTTACCTTTTAGTATCTCAATTTTTCTCTCTTTTAAATGGAAGTTTTGGACCAGGTGGCCTTTAGCCAAATGTGTGAGGACGCTAAAAGACACAAGGGCAAGCAAAGGGCAGCTAGAAGTAGTCTCAGTAAATAATTAGAAATCTAGAGTTCAAATGGCTCTAATTTCATTTCTGCTTTGTGATAAAATATCCCAACAGAAAAGTATTTTAGGGGAAAAAGATTTTTTTTTTCCTTCACAAGTCTAGGAAAGAGTCCATCACTTGGGAAAAGGCACAGCAAGAGGGATCAAAAGCATCTAGTCATATCCTATCTACCATCAGGAGCAGAAAGAAATAAAGACATGCATGCCTTATTTGCTGTCTTCCTTTCCTCTTTCACAGCCATGACTCAAAGCCAGGGAATGGTGCCACCCACAGTGGCCTGAGTCATCCCACATCACTTAACTTAATCATCAAGACGATGTCTCACAGACATGCTCATAGGCCAACCAAATCTAGACAGTCCCTCACTGGGACTTCTTTTTTAGGTGAGTCTAGGTTGTGTCAAGTTGACAATTAGAACTGACTACCACAGATGGATCCAGGTCTAGTTGGTTCAACTTCAGTTTCAAGAATAAGATTTGCTCTTTCCCCATTTTCTTCTTCAGCATGTCTGCTTACTTCAGTGGCTGCCATGGGAACCATATGAAAGTGACCACCATCTAGAAGAAAATACAAAGACTCCCCTATCTTATATGTCACGTTGAGAAAACCAAGAGATATTTCTCATGTGTTATCTGAGAGAATTGCATTGTAATTACTTTGTTTAGATCCCAAAGGATTTAGATTATTTGAGATGAGATTCCTCCCACCACCACGGGGAAGGTGCTCAGCCCTTTTTCCAGTAAAGGTAAGACTGCTCCAGAGGTCCATGACACAGGCTTGCAGACAAGGATAAGGAGAGAATAATAGCTGGATGGGAACCATGACCCACTCCCATGTGATCAGAAGATAATAAGAAAAATGATGAGGGAAGTTGGCTAACAGCAAAGAAGGGCGAGTGACAATGGAAAGAGCACAGGCCCCATGAAGTCCCAGAGAGGCAGAATTGTCACATGCCACCAAGGTCAATCAAAGAATTCTAGATCTTCACTGTTAAACTCAGAGTCAACTTTCTAGCTGCTTTTAACTAGTCTCCTTGGGATCACATCAGTTGTTCTACCTTCTGTACGAGGGCTAGAGAGATGTTCCATGCCACCCACCGCCACCTCTCCTCTCCCCTCCTCTCCCCTCCCCTCTCCTTTCTTCCCCCCCTCTCCTGTCCTCTCCTCCCCTCTCTCCTTCTCTCCCATCCCTTCTCCTTTTCTCTCCCCCTTCCCATCTCTCCCCTTGTCTCTCCGTTTTCCTCCCTCCTTCTTCCTTTCTCTACTTGTCCTCCTTTGCCTCCACATTTTCTCTCTTTTAGACCAGGTCTTACAATGCAGCTCCGTTTGGCAACAAACTTTCAATCCTTCAGCCACCAAGTGTTGTGATCACAGCTAGCTTTTGTATTTCTCCAATCAGTTAGATGTGAGTTAGCTGCAATCATTTCTATCTTCCCTTCTCAAATCCTAAAGTAGGTCTACACTGGGTATATATTGAGAATACTAATGCCAAGTATTGGGCAAAGATGGCTGCCTATTTCTCTCCTTCCTTCATTCCCCCCCACCTCCTTTCCCACCATTCCTTCCTTTCTTCCTCCCTCCCTTCCCTCCTTTCTTCTATTCTTTCTTTGATAAATTATGGCAGCTGCTGTGGCCAACGTTCTGCTGGGTACACAGACACAGCAGGGGCTAAGGAAGACATTTCCTGTGTTTGCATTTTAAATAAGCAACTTCCTGGGACACAAAGAAAGCAGAAAACAGTTTGAAAAGAGGAACGACTTCCTACTTGGAAGGAAGGACTCACAGACTAGCTTGGGCTACATAGCTCTCAGAGTAAATAAAGATAAAATAAATTGAAAAAAAAAACAGAAAAGAGAGGAAAAAAAGGATATATAAAATGAATGAGATGTCAAAAAATTAGTTACTGGAAGAATATTAGATGAAACACAGTGAGATAATGTGAGGAAGAATATGTCTGTAAGGGGTCTAGCTTGGTGGTGGGGTGCAAGACCCTGCACCAAGGTCCAGCACACAGAGGGGAGGATGGCAAATGAGGGGGGGAAAGGAAGGGTTGAAAGAGAAGGAGAAAGGAGGAAAGTTGCAAGAGTTCTCTTCCAGAGGCCATGTGAGAGTACAGCCTCCCCCTCTGCAGCGGCATGTCTGGGGACACTCAGTGAGGAGGTGAGCCCTTGATGTAACAGCAGATGAAACAGCAGGAGAGAGCACTTCACTCTGGCCCGGTTGGGTTGCTCTACTGTGAACTCCGGGTCACACAGGGTTAAGGCAGGGAGAAGGAAGGCAGGAAGTATTCTAATGAGAATTCAATTAATTCGAGGAATCTCAGAAACCAGGTGTGAACTCTGCCGGATATTAAAAGATCCCTAAGAGGAGACTCGGCGTTTTGTAGCAAGTCAGATCAATTTTCGAGGAGCTGGCAAATTGGCAGCTGCCCTGGGGTAGCCTGGGCCTTTCCCTAACCGAGCCAAATAGTTTAAATCCCTTTTTCTGGAAGCCAGCGTGACTGGAGACTTCTGACCAGGCTAAGGTGGTGAGGCGCTCACAGGGCCTCTAGGTCCCGGTATGTGGGTCTGTGCTCCCTCAGAGGCACCCCAGGAAGCTGCACACACACCTGTCACCCGCTGACGAGGTATTTCCAGCTGGTGCCAGGGTTCAGCACCGGAGCAGTTTTCTGTGGGTGTCGGTCTGGACATGGTAAGATGACACGTGACAGTATGGTGCTGGCCTGAGAGCAGCAGGGGCTCAATACACAAGGGGCACAGGCTGAAAACCCCAGGAAGAACAATGTCCCGCCCAAGAGAAGTGTTGAGTGGGGACCCCGCAGGGGCCACTCGGAGGCCCTTTAAGGACTTTATGTCCGCATGATTAGCCAAGATGAAGGGGCCAGCTGCAAACTTTAATTTCCTGATGACACAAAGGAACCATGAACAATATATAGATAGGATTTGAATTTGTAATAAGCAGAGGCTTAATCCACAGCACAGGATAGTCTGAGTAGACAAAAAAAAAAAAAAAATCATGAAGTTCTTAGGCTCCATTCAGACCCACTCTTTACTGACACTTTTACTTGAAGCAATTTATCTTAGAAGACCCACTAGGTGAGCCATGAGAAAGAATGGGCACAGTGGCTGGATGACCCTGAGTTCTTCACAATCCCACTTCTAAGCAAGAAGACAGCCAGTGTGTGTATAAGGGCCTTACATGCACCTGGCTGGGAGAATGTTCTGGAAGAACAGAAAAGAGTGCACTTATCAGCTGAGAATATTTTGCCAGACACCAAACTTCTGTTACTGAATTCTTAATCCTGAGTCAGGGAGGGAATTTTTGAAAATGATGCTTTCTTCAGTTTTAACAAATAAACATATAGAGTTGGGTTTGCTGTTGCTCATTTTTCAATTGGGGTTGGCATTTAATTAGGCCTTAGAAAATGAGGTTCGACTTTCGTCTCTTTTCTTCCCCTTTTTTGCTATCTTGAAGTGCTAAGGTGAGTAATTAAAAAATAAGTGTAGGTCAACAGGAAGTGGCTCTAAAGACAAGCAAAGCTTAGGACAAAGGGGACCACATGTTTTGACAAGCACAGGGTCTGAGAAAGGGGCAGGAGGCTTTTCAACTGTTCTCAGAATAGGGAGCCTTTTGTCTGCACAACTTGGAGAGACCCCTGTGGCATCAGCTTCCCTCTGCACGTGCAGACGTATTGTGAACCCAACATGTTAATCTTATTAATTATAGAGAGCCCCGCTGGGGACTTTACCTACATTATCTTATTCAGTCTGCACGACGACCCGCCAATGCCTTTATCAACGCCATTTTTCAGGTGACGTGGTTTGGACTATGAGAACTCAGCACACTTGTCCATGGACAGCCCTGTTCATGTATTGTAGTTACAATTGGTGCCCAGGCTCTGCGACTCCAGAGATACCCTGCACAGAATGTCAAGGACACTTGGATGTATAGGATGACTGTGGGGTCACTGCTGGGACCTGAGTCTGTTAGATCTCTTTTGGGTTGCCGAAAGTCAAAACCTGTAACATGGTCGTAGGTATTTATCCTGGTTCTTATCCACTACTGCCATCTACTCTCAGTCATGGAAAATAATTACAAAGAATAAAAAGACATCCTTTGAAAACTGTGTGTGTGTGTGTGTGTGTGTGTGTGTGTATGTGTGTACGTGTGTGTATGTGTATGTGCACGTGTGTGTGTATGTGTGTGTGTGTGTGCACGTGTGTGTGTGTGTGTGTATGTGTGTGTGTGTGTGTTGTAGGAGGTCACACGTATGCCATAGTGCATGTGTAGAGGCCAGAGGACAACTATGTGGAATTGTTTCTAGCCTTCCACCTTTATGCGGGATCCTGGAATTGAACTTGTGTCATTAGGCTTATGCAACAAGTTCCTTTACCCACTAAGCCATCTTGTTGGCCCAAGACATTGTTTTTTACCTGTACTTTTTGACTCTGGTGTCAGAATTTCTTCAGCAGTGTGGCTTCAGAGTAGGAAAGTAATAGGGTGCTTTTTGCACTGAAAAGAACTCAGTTTTTTCTTTGTTTTGCTTGTGCTTTTTAATTCGAAAACTAAATCAAACAGAATGGGAAGAGCGTGCTTGTTTGATGAGACCAACTTTAAGTGTTATATGTGTGTTCTTGTGAAGCAGTGTCAGAAACCATGACCAAGTGTAAGTGTTGAGAAACTCGATCCTCCTGTTCTTCTCTTGGCACTGCAAGCTGCTTCAAGGCTGAAGTTGGCTGGTTGGAGGCTTGCCAACTGCCAGGCCTGGGTGACGGCTTCTGAGTGCAGCTGCTGGAACAACTGGGTTCTGTTCCTTGGGGAATGTGTCACCACCCAACTGCCTGGGCAGTGACAAGAATAAGTGAAGATCAGAAGAAAGAGAAGCCAGTGCCCATGGGATCCTCCATCGCCAAATGCCCGTGTCTCTCTGCTTCTCACTTGCTTTCCATTTTCTCTTTGTTCCCCAAACTCTGTGTAAGGACAGGATGCTGGGTTACCCCACTGGGGAGACACTGTGTCAGTAATGGGTCTTTGAATATTTCTGATCACAGGGTACCAGAAAGTTGCCACAGAGTTGGCTGCCAGAGCCCTTGTCCACACTTCCTGTCTAGGGCAACCGAGCTGATTAATGCGGCCAAAGAACAGTGGAGCCGCTCACGGGAACCGAGAGGGTCGGGCCAGGTCTAACAGCTCTTGGCACATGTTACTACACAGCTTAAGTTACGGTTTTGAAAATTGAGTTCTACTTCAGTCCTCCTCAGTGCCAAGCCACCAATTCTGGGGACTGATGCATGACAAAACTTTCCCATCCGTGGTCAATAACGTGTCCATTTTATTTGAACCATAGGATCTTGGGGAGGGAAAGGAATTTTGTTCACCATCCAGGCAAAGCATGGGGCGTAGGAGGCTGGGGGTAGGCAATTGTGTTTGAGTACCTTGGTCCACACTGTTGGAAGAGAGCACAGTAATCACTTATGGCTGTTGCTCTCTCTCTACCTCTGAAGAACCTGGTGTTGAGTGAATCCATGAGAAGCTGCCTCTGCCTGAAGATCTGTGGTAACTTGCCTTTTCCAAGTCTTCTATGCTGAGTTTCTACAGCAGTAGATGATATGTGCATTATGAAAAGCTAGCAAAGAAAATCTATGACATTTTAGGTCAACAACATACCCGTGTACATCACATTTTGCCACTACAATGCCATACTGTATAGAAAGGCAGCACAATCAGACGTACCAGGCTTGATCCTCATTTTTTTTTAAGATTTATTTTTATTTTTAAAATTATGCATGCATCTGTGTGTGGGTATTTGCACATGTGTGCACGTGTCCTTAGAATGCAGAGGAGGGTGTCAGGTCCCCTGAAATGTGAGTTAAAGATGGTTATGAGCCACTAGACTTGGGTGCTGGGTCATCTGCTCTACGTATGCATTCTTTGCTGCTGAGCCATCTTTTCAGCCCCCAGGTTTGGTGTTCTTGATTGACCCCAAAACACTGCTTCACTTTGCTAAGACTAAGTCTCCAAACTTTCCAAGAGAGGATCATAAAACTTCTTGCTTCATAGAATCGTTCTTAGGAGCCAGTACAACGTAATATTAATCCTCTTGACCCATGATAGCTTTCCTGCAACTGTTTAATATGCTAGGACATGCAAGGGTCCTACTCATGATAGGAACCATCAGCCTTGGTTTTCTATACCTCTCTGTAAAATCCTGGTGACTAGATTTATTGACACATTAGAAGTAAGATCACACTTCTCAAACATCAGGCTACTTAATTACCTTGCGCAGTTTGATACTCCATCTACCTATTGCTTTCAAACCAATGTGACTCCCGAAGGGACCAAATGCAGATTCACATACAATGAAGAAGTGAACTAAACCCCAAACAAACTCTGAACCATGCCCTCCTGTTGAAGACCACAGGCCAGAGTCATGCTGGCCTTTTGAGTAGCCTGCATCATTTGATTAACCTCATAAAGGCCTGTGCAGTTTGGGGTTATAAACCTGGGCCCCTCAGTTTGCTCTTCCAGCTTTAAGAACCTCTTATAGCAAGGAGTTAGAACTACAAGTCTGGCTATGTGATTTATAATAGTCCTAGCTAGCCCGAATCGTGGAGGTAGAAAGAACACACTAAATGCCAAGGTTTTAAAGACAGTGTCTCAGAGAAATGACCATAAATAGCAGCTCAGGAGGCCACTTACATGAAGTTAGGCCCGTTTAGGACTAGGGGCTATTACAGTGTGAGCTCATCATAACTTGATTCAAGTGCAATGAGCAGGAAGTGGGGATGACTAGTCAGAGTGAGAAAGCTAAGTGTAGATCAGATAACCACATTAAAAAGATTAAAATGCCCAGCCAGCTATAAATGCCTGCTAAACTCCTAAAAAGGAGTCTGAAGAGACCCATAAAATCATAAGGAAGAAAGTAAGGGAGCCGGAAGCTTTAACCAGATGTTCTGTGATATGAATGACTATGTTAGTAAATTTTCATCCCAGCAATATGGCTTTGTATTGATCTTTGGCTTTTATTAGTCAGTGCTGCTATGAGATTAAATATTGTCTGGAAGGAAATACAGGCTTCCCCTTCTAGAAGTCTCTTCTCGGTAACCCTATGCTTGTGATCGCTGAGCACACCGGGAGTTTATAATGAATTGCATAACAGTGTGGGGGCTCAAGTCTATAAAAAGAGTTATATAAGGGGTAGCCTCATAGAAAACAACCTCATTTGGGAAGCACGCATTGTGTGAGGCACTGGGGAGAAAACCTATGGAGAGCTGTCTGAAACAGAAATAGACGTGAGTATTTATGACCAGGAGCACCAATTACGATATACGATGCTAAACATTTAATCTATGGTTAGATTTTACTTCAGACCCAAGCTGAAGTCAGCAGAATTAAATCTTCAAGTGGATTCCAGCAGCCTTAAATCCTTCTGATACTGTTAGTAGTGGCAGGATTCCAAAACGCATTCTGTTAATAAGACAGTAAAGTATAAAATCGAGTTATCTCCTTCAAGGAGGAAAACACAGAGGACAGGGAACTGATTTGGTAAAACGACATTCCCAGGATTCAGGCCTTTTCTACCTGACTTCTTTTCAATTTGTTCTTTTACTACCAGACTGTTCTCTTCAAAAAATACCAAGAGATGAAGGAAAAAGAAAAGAAAAAGAAGTCACTCCCCATTTTCTTTAAGACTATGAATTGTACCCTTGGGGGAAAAAATTTAGGAAGTTTTTCTTCTTATTTTTCACAGGTCACAGGGTAAGACTTTGCCAGTCAGCCTGTAACACACACTATCAAGTCTCCTTGGGCTAACAAAGAGAATTCATCAGATGCCATCCTTTCTTTTGTGCTTAACTTCTGGTTTACCTGCAGCTGAAGGAATTCATGTTGCACTCTTTGGGTTGTTTATTCAAGTCCCTAGGGCAATTCTATTAGCTTCCCCTGGAGCAGATTCGGAAGCTTGTCAAACTGCAAGGAAAGGAAGAGAGAAGAGAAAGGAAGAAAGAAAGAATAGAGGGAGGTGAGAGGGAAAGGGGGAAGGGACACCACAGGTTCACAAACACCCTTTAGATGTTCATCGCCTAGGGGAAGAATCAACCTAAAATTCCAGTTGTGTCCATGTGGAGACCACTCATGCTCTCTGACCTCTGCTGGGTACCACTGGGTCAGTTAATGGTGAATTTAAACTTAACTCAGAATCAAAAGTTCTTTGCTTTTAAGAGTTTGGTCAAGCTTCTTTTTAATGAATCCATATGTATCACTATTGATAATTTCATATTTTTTAGCCAATTTTTGACCTGTTTAAAGGTTAGAAAATGGTTAGTATTTCCTTGTGTTGTGTGTGTGTGTGTGTGTGTGTGTGTGTGTGTGTAGGATATCACACACTCTGATATTTTTAAACAGAAACTCATACAATTTCATCATATAAATTATGACATTGAGGAAAAACAATTTATAGGCGAGTCTATAATCAGAAGAGATTTAAATATCACTTTTCTTGAACTAAACAAGATATGCAATTATTTTCCAGGCTCTTCTTGAATAAATAGCTAAATGAAATCTGAAAACAAACACTTCTCATTCTCCTCGTCTGTCTTTACTGGATTCTGATGTTCTGATGCCAGAGCTCACATTCTGACGTCAGAGCTCATGCTTCTACATTGTAATTTGCTCCCATTCCTTCTACTGTCAGCTTCACAAGAGCATGAGCCTCCAGGCCTGTTTCAGCTAACGGGTAAAGCATTTGAATCCAGGGACAGTTGAAGAGGAGCCACCAGAGTACAGATCATAGGTAACTTCTGCAAACCATCTGTGGTTCATAATTCTTACAGCCTATTCCATGTGCTTCCGTGTGAGAGGGTGCTGTTTTGTAAGTTTGTGCTAGGTGTCCAAGTTAGTGATTGCCTAGTTTCTCTGGCTTCCCTATTATTGGATGAAGTAGACAACTCCAAGTATCTCCTCTACTCTTTACTTTTGAGGCTTGTATTAGTAATTTTTCTCATTGCTATGACCAAATATCTGACAAAAGCAACTTAAAGAAGAAACTGTTCTCTTGGCTCACAGTTTGAGGGGGTTGTTTTGGGGAAGATGTGGCACCAGTAGTTCCAGCTCTCACTGCAGTCTGAAGCATCAGTCACGTTGTGCCAGAAGTCAGGAAGCAGAGAGAGATCCCTGCTGATACTCATCTAGCTTTCTCCTTTCCCTCTTTGTATTTGGTCAGAGCCCCAGCCCACTGGATGGTGCTGTTCATACTTAGAGTGGGTCTTCCCCAATCAGTTAAAACTCTTCCAGGAAGTATAGGCCCTAAGTGATTATGAGTCGGTCAAGTTGACAATGATGATAAAACATTACAAGGCCAACTATAAACACAAACAAAACAGTCCAAACACTGTGAATTGAAATAAGTTCTATTCTTTCATCTGACCTTCTACCAGCATCTCATAGTTGTTTCTATAAACAACTTCATGCCACATTGTAAGCAACATCATTATATTCTTGTGCATCCCTTTTGTCCATTCAACAGCTTACTAATCTCCAGTATAAATATCTCTTGAACTAAACTGTCTTCTCTAACAATCAGGAAGGAGAGAGACTCTTATAAGGAAAGGCATGAGGAGCAGGGCAGTGGCAAAGGAAGGAGTCCTATTCCAGTGATGTCAAACATGGTCCAAATACACACCCAGCCACAGATCCTTTATCAGCTATATATACAGAACCAAATTAACTTCAAGAGAATTTTATGTGCAACATGCATGATATTCATGCTCCAGTTGGTCCCCACAGAGGAGACTAGCAAGATGACAAGAATCAGGACATGGAAAAGATGTTACTGCCATTCATAGAATGATAAAGATGGATGCTGTACCATCTTTCCTCTGCGTATTTCAAACTGACAAGGGAATAAAATTTACAGTTAACTCTGGTGCCCCTGACTGTGAAACTCTTTCTGTTGTGGAAGAGATGAAAATGAATAATCCTCAACCACATAAATATGTAGCTGTTCCTGTTGCTTGTCTTTGCTCACTCTCCCTAGAACCCTGGCAGCTCACACACTGCTCACATTCTGTATACCAGATTGGGGCACCTAAAATGATCTCAGGGGATGGGAAAGACATTGAGTGAGAGAACCAACAGTGACTCCTTGATGCTGACCTGAGATGCCCCCATTATCATCTGTATTATCCTTCACTGATAAAATGTTATTCTAACTTGTATTCATCCCAGAGGCTAACTTGGGACTAGTATCTTGTTCCTTCCTTCTCATCTACCCAAGGAGAACTTGTCAAAAATTCTGAATTTTTGACTCCTGAAATTTCTAACTAAGTAATTCTGGGTAACATCCAGGGACCTGTATTTTATTAGACTATATAGCCTAACCCAGATGACTCTTGTTTGAAGTGATCAATAACTATGGACCCATGGCAATGAGGAAGGAAAATCAGGTGAGCTATCTTTTATTCATGAGATTTTTATTTGTTTGGGGGATTTGGAGGTCTTTGGGTAATAGGTACAGAAAATGAGGAGGAATACCTGGACAACTTCTACATTCAAGGAAAGATACTTAAAGAAATAATGTAATTAAGTTCAACTTAACAGGTAAACACATATTTGTTCATTAGGAGCACTATACTAGTTGTTAGACACATAAAAGATGACCATGGATCTCTGTGCTCAAGAAAAGCAGACACCAACCCCAAATTGATTACCTCAGCAGCTCAGATAGCAGACCATTTCTTTCCTTCAATTATCTATCTCAACAAGATCAGAAAGAAACATCATGAAGCAATCAATGGTTTGTTCTTCATCACAGACTTCCCCTAGATAGTCCATGCATCTGGATGAAGCCTGAGGGAAGAATGTCCATGCAACTTCCCAGGGTAACAGGGAATAAAGGGATGTCAAAGATCTGACTAGCTCTCCTCCCCATGCCGCCGAAGGAAACTGACATCTCAGGCTAGACTTGTGAAGATTTCTGGTAAGTTGGTAACAGAGTTCATGCTAATACAATGTCTTCCTAAGCATTGCTATTTCTTATGGAGAGGGTTATACAGTTCTTAGTTCTACAGATGTCTAGGAAGTCCATATCACACCAGGTCCATGATATGGTCTGAGGATACAAACTTGAGTAAGATTCTTCTGTCTCTATATCTGATGGATAAAGAGACAAGGTAATAAGGTTCATGAAGCCAACTTCCTTAGAGCTTTTTTCTATTTGCTAAGTCCTGTAATTCACTGATATGGATCTCATTTTGAGACCCCAGTCATATCCTCCCCAATCTCTTCTTCTACTGTCTGACCAACCTGAATCTTCTTAGCCAGATCTCCCACAGCAGTATAATAACCTATCAAGCACATCCCCTTACCTGGAAGGATGCAGCAAATGGCCCAGAGTATTGTCTTGATGGTGAATGCTTCCTACTTGGCTATTGTGCCTAGATTTGATTTATTTTCCAAGTTCCTTTCAGATGACCCTTCACCTGGAACCAGCCTGTGGATCTATGGCTCACCCACTGTCTCCCAGTTCACACATTCAACAGGGATTGTCCAAAGTACAATTGGCTATCACCTTCCATCTCCGCCTCACTTTCCGTTTTTATGCATTAGAGCACATATGCCATGCCCATTCTCAGTCTTTCCAGATTGTTCTATAGTTGATGTCTCTTCATTTGTCAGTTTACAATAGAAGATTTTAGCTACAATCAAAACTTTGAATATTTGGGGCCTGGGAAATGGCTCAGTCAATAAAATGTCTGCTGCATAAACATAAGTATCTGAATTTACCTTGTCCAGAACGGACAAACGTGATACGTCTGTAACCCCATGACTGGGAGGGAGGTGTAAGGGACAGGCGGATCCCTAGAGCTCATTGGCCAGCCAGGCTAGCCAAATGGATTAGCTTTAGTTTCAATGAGAGGTCCAATATCAACAACAACAACAAAAAGGTGGGGAATGATTAAGATAGAAATACCCAATGTCTGTCTCTGGGCTCCACACGTATGCACACACACATGTGTACACACTCACATGAACATGTGTGTAACACACACACACACACACACACACACACACACAGTGGTTTGGAGATTTCAGTGGGAAATCTTTTCCAATGAATAAATTCTTTGTTTGATTTCCTTAGTTACTAAAGAAAATGAAGAGATAGAATCGATTCTAAGTCTTTTAAAACTCAGTCTTCCATGGACTCATTACTTTCTTCGTGGCTACCTCTAGTAATGAGCTCATTTTTTGACTTCATGTCTTGACCAAAGCAACTCTGAGGTGGCCAAACATCATTCCCCAGGAAATGCAGCACCATGAAACAATTCTCTTTCTCTCTGAGTAAAGTATAAATTATGAAGAAAAGCAAGCGCACTCATGGCTCCCATCAAGTGCTAAATTATTTTGCCTGTATGTACATATCACTTAGTTTTCAGAAGTGTGTAAAACTGGTCATCCAGTTGGAAGATAAAGTTTTCTTTTTAGAACCAGACTTCATCTCTTTTGTCTTCTCAAAGAAACTAATATGCACGTGTCAAACATTGCAGATGCAACATAAATGCAATGGAACTAATGGTGAATTCTGTTGTTAAATCGAAGTGTCTTTCAGTGAGTTGTCAGGTAGCTATCTCGTGCCTCATTCTAAGCTTTGTGTTGTGAGGGAAATCAGGTTTATTTGACATAGTAACAGCACTCAAGGGTTTTCACAACCCTGCCTAAGAGGAAAATACATGAAATGGCTGTAACATCTGGAAAAGCCTTAATGTCTATCCACTTGTGAGGGTTAATTTTGATTATTGACTTGACTGGATTGAATAGCACTGAGATTAGTAAGGGACAGCTCTGGATGTGTCTGAGAGGGCATTCCCTGAGAATACTTGCTAAGGAGGAAGGACTGTGCTTGAGTGTGTATAGTACCACCTGATAAGCTTCGGGCTCCAGGTGGAATAACAAGGGAAGAAAGGAGAAAGCTCCGATTTATCACAGACAACCCCCACCCTGCAACTCCTTCCCAGTCACAGTGCTGAGAGCTGTTCTGCTCTGCTGCATTCTCCCTGCCAAGGCGGTCTGTGGCCTCTGAAGCCATGAACACAATTAATCTTTCCTTCTGTTGAATGGTTTTGTGTCAGACATCCCATCCCAGTGACCACAAAGTTAACTCACCAGCCCATTTTCCTTACTGAAGATATTTCTAATACTCACCAATATTCCTGGATTTTGTTGTTGTTGTTGTTTGTGAGTAGCTAGGAAAACTGCCTTGGAAACCATTGCTTGCATTGACCATGCAAATGGAAAAGACAGCACAGGTGGATGCTAGTCTCTGATAGATGAGTATGTCTCACTTTCATGTCCTTTTCGAATTCAGCAGTGATGAAGGAGACTTCAAGATGAAAAAGTATCAGGCCCGAATCAACATGTGTTGCTTGTCTACGGCCATGCTGCTCATCCGTTGGAACTATGGCATGAGCTAGGAAAACACATTTTGTTAGTCTAGGCCACTGAACTTTAGGGGGATTTGTTACCACATCATAACCTATCATAGCTTAACCAAAAACCTTCATTTTTATGGATGGCACAACTTAACATAAATAATATGGAAATTAAAAGTACTCAGAGGTCAATATAACTATAGACTGGGATAGTTGAAGAGCTAAAGGATGCATAATTTGGTTTTCGTCTTGTAGTATATACATGATGAATTCTGGGAAATGATTGTGATATGGGTCAGTTGTTCATGATGTTAAAGTGTAAAACTTCCAAATAAAAAGGAACAAATAGGAAGGAAATAGGAACTTAACTATAACAGCAATAATATAGCTTATTATGCAGGACTCTGGGTACCAGGCTTCTGGTATGTATTATTTCATTAGTTCTTAATTCCTGCTATAGAATTAATAATCTAATGTCCTCAACAATCCCAGTGACGTAGGAATGCCCTACCTCCACTCCTTTTTTAAAGTAAACAGATGCTTCGAAGTTTCACTCAGAGTCCCGGGACCTACATCATTGCTGGACCCCATCCCATCAGTCTCTGGACTGATGGATGGAAGTGCCATCTCTGGTACCCAAGTGCTTTGCCTTTGCCTATGTCATGCATCCTATTCTCTCCTCTTCTCTGAGTGCTGCTACCAGTTCACCTAGCTTCCCTGGCTCTATCTCTCCACCTGACATCCTAGGCAAGTAAGTTTCATTTTAAAATAAAAACAACAGCAAAACAAGAACAACAACAACAACACTATTTTAAAGCAGGTAAGAGCAAATGTACTTCATTCTGACTTCTCTTCAGGTCATTAGATCGTTTCACCCTTTCCTTTGGTGAAAGTAGAATTTTACTGAACCTCTCCAAAAGGGCTCATCTTGGCTCTTAAAGTTCATGTTCTTCTGGATTCTGTTTTACTGTTTCTTGCTTAATGGACTTTGCAGTCCCTCTTCTTCCACTAGCCCCATAAAGGCTGAGTAATTGGCCCTTCTTCTCACTCTTCTTGTACCTCAAGCCCCTTTCCCTTCTATGGTTTAATTACAAACTAATATATTCAGTTTCCTAGGATCTATAGCTCTAGGTTAGACCTCTCTCAGGAAATTGATAAATACACATTCTGTTCTTTCATTAATTCAAATGCTTCCTCTGAATAAATAAGTTAAGAAAACCCTAAACTTTTTTTTTTCCGAATACTACATCTCTCTCCTTTGAAATTTTCATGCTCAGGCCTGTTTTTCCACCTTTCATTATGACTAGACTCCAGAACTTGGCTAATTACATGACTGGCTTCAATTGTTACCCTTCCCATCTTTTGTGCCCAACTCCCATCACTGGTTTAATTTTATGCTCTGTTGTCTTTTATCTTAACTTTATCTTCTGTTTAATTGCCATTCTTTGCACAATCATTCTGAAATTCTGGTCTGTTACATCATCCCTCAATGTTGTTCAAAGAGCTGCACTTTATTCTGGGCAGTGTCGGAGTACCTTAGTTAGTACCCACCATCTTTCATAACCAGGTCTATGCACCTAGGCACCCATCCTCCTCCGTATTACTCTCTTCTTCCCACTTACAGATGTGAGAATTTTCTGGCCCCGCAACAAGTATCAGGCTCTCTAGTCTTCACCTCTGGTTTCCTGTAGTGTTCCCTCCTTTGATTCACATCCCAGTGTAAGAACTCTTGCCCCTGTGGTACTTGAGCGTGTATCTATAGTGTTTCTGTAACTTTGCATTGTGACTATTTGCCAGTTCCTCTCCTAGCTGAAGGAGTAAGAGCACCAAGGGGAGAAGCATGTTAGGTTCCTCTTTGTATTGTTATGCCTAGAACAGAGATTGACAAGTTATTAGTAGTAATTATGAATCAATGATAGATTATATAAAATATAATATATGCTGAAGATATATAAGTTGAAGAAAATAACTTGAAAATTAAGCTTGAGTTTCCTTCAAATAATGCATAAGACAATATGATCATTAAAATGTCTAGAAAGTCCCCTCTGGTTCTCAGTCCTGTAGTTGTAGCTGAGAGATAAACACTTGGCAAATGCACGGGCTTATTTCTTTTTAAGAAAATTTGGTTGTCTCCCTTATATCTCAGAAGTTGCATCAGACCCACAGGGGTAGATAGAGACAGCTTGATCTTCACACATGAGTGATGTGTGGAGCTGTGGTTGGGCCACTCTATCTGCTTTCTGGGTGGGTTCAGTGGCCTGGAAGCAAGGCCCAGGGCTAAGGTGCTTCAACTTAATTGGGAGAGATTGGACTTAAGCCATCTTTTGATCTTTCATATGTGATAGTGCTGTAAATTCTCTCTTTCTTTTTTTTCATTTTCTCAATCTCATTAACTTCACTCTCAGCTTCATTATTTTCAGAGCTGTCTTCTTACTGTCACATTTTTTCCCATGAACCTACTAATCTGTCATCTGTTACCGTATTTTTAATTATATTTTCCCAATATTTCTTTCCTTGACATCATTTATTTTTAATTCACATGCATATATTATTTTTATGATGCTATGTGGGATCTGCTGTGTGGGGCTACCACTCTTTCCAAAGTCTTTGCTTCTTGAGCCACTGAACGCAAACAGAGCTCTGACTCTGCCGAGCCTGGTGCAGAGCAGGGGTCATGAGGAAGAGCATGGACACATATTGGTGGCCACAGGAATTGGCTCCTCTTCAGTCATTGCTACCTGAGACCTCCTTGTTTGGATTTTTAGGCTTTGTGTTTCAAAATTGCTATCCTGAGCAGCAGGATAGTCGCTCAAAGCATTAAAAAGCTGTTGATTTAGTAGCAAACTGTCCTCAATGTAATAATAACAACAAACACAAGTATTCTAAGGTCTAATGAATAGCCTGGGTTGAGGAAGATGTGCTGGGAGAAGGGCAAGGTAGTTGAGTGATGGAGAAGAAGGCATTTTAGACATTTGCTCAACTACTCATGTTCTCTGTGATTCATGTGGACCAGTTGCTGGGACTCTGCTATACCTCTGACTCCTGAAATGTATGTTCACAGAGCTTAGGGATGTGGCTCAGTGATAGAACTCTTGTCTAACATGTATAAGGCCCTGGGCTCAGTACCCAGTGTCACTGTAAGAAAGTATATTCTCTGACGCCATGCCAAGGGAAAGAGAAAAACAAAATACTGGTAATTATAGGTACCACTTGTGTGCCAAATGCCATATTAGGTATCTTAAGTACATTGTTTACACTCAACAAGCCTATGGAGCAGGTACTTCATTATTTCAACATTGAAAATGAGAAAACAAACAAATAGTAGTTAACAGGTGATGGGCTAGGAGTTGAATTTGTGCATTCTCACTACAAATCCTAGATCTTAGATATCACATCGTTACTGTTGATAGAGAATGTCTAAATATGGAGAACATTGAAAGAATAGTTTCTTCTTGTCTCCCTAGATCCTTAATATAAAATGTCTTGATTCCTCTTTTTTGCTTACATAGGTACCTATGAGGCATAACCACACTCATTCCTATGGCTTTGAGCAACACACATCTGTTGGCAAATCTCAAATCTTTAATGGATTACAGACTCATACATCCTCTTCCTCCTCCCCTTTACCCCTCCTCCCCATCCTTCTCTTTTCCCCTTTCCCCCTCCTATTCCTATTTTTTCTTTTTCTTTTCCTCCTCTCTCATATTTTCCTTCATTATTGAATTACTCAATAGTACAATAAAATGTAATCCAGTTTCTAATACTATTCATTGGATAAAACTTCTATTTCTTCTTTTTCTAAAGAACTTTCTACTCAATTTTAAAGATGTGTGAGCTGGGCAGTGGTGGCACATGTCTTTAATCCCATCACTCAGGAAGCAGAGGTAGGTGGATCTCTGTGAGTTCCAGGCCAGCTTGATCTACAGAGTGAGTTCCAGGACATCCAGATTTATAACAGAGAAACCCTGTCTTGAAAGACTAATGATAGATAGATAGATAGATAGATAGATAGATAGATAGATAGATAGATAGAAGATAGATAATAGATAGATGATAGATAAGATGTGTGAAATTGATTCTTGCTTCTCCACCATCTGCCTTGTTGAATATATGAGTCCCTTGTCCACAGACATGGCTCTCAATTCCGTTTCTTCCTCTTTATTTCCTCTACTGTTCTTTAGTGCCAATGCTCTTTATCTTCCACCTATAAGCACATTTACCACCCTGCAGCCAGAGCTATGTTTCAAAAGGCAAATATGACACAATTTCTTGACTATATATCTCTGCCAACTCTTTGTAAGTTTTGAAAACTTTCTTGGAAGGGGATATAGACTCTCTCAGAAATCTGATACTGTAGATGAACTTTCTAAAAATGTACAAGGAAGTACCAGAATAAATGTTAGGGGACTTAGGGATCCCCTAAAATTACCTAGCAAAATATTCAGGGGCCAAGGACCTTAGGCCATGGGAAAGTACAACAATGTTTTTCAATATCTGGCCCAAGTTCATCAGCAGCCTCATATCCTTAAAGTGTTTCAGCACAAAACAAGGACTGTTTAATCTCTCCTGGGCACCCCTTTTCTTCTTTAAAGTATACACACTATACACAGTATACTTTAAGGTATACTTTCCTTTAAAGTGTACACAGTAATTGTCACATTGGGCTATGAGGGTTTCTGCATGTTCTCTGCCTAGAATTCTAGGAGATAAATAGTATCTAATGCACATTTTATGTCCTAGTCTCACTGTTGACTCTTGGGCACAGTTGGTATTCAGAAAACACCTACTGGGTGATTATGTCAAAGTGGGGAGGGCGTGGTGAATTCTCTCCTCTTTTACCTTTCTGATACAAGCCAGGAGCATGGCTATCTCAGCTCCATCAAATGTCAAAGTGATGGTAATTACACAACACTCAGGTGAGCAATCCTCACTGCTCCTGGAGCCGATCTCACTTCTGATGCTTACTTCCAGGGCTATAATAAAATTTACCTCTGTTACCTGTTGCGCTTTGGGGAAATAAATACTTGGCCAGTTTCCCTCTTTCCCTTTCTTTCCCCAAATATGGTATATCTGTTTTCTGCAGTCTCACTTTCCACAATTCCAGACATCCATAGTCAATGCAATCCAGAAACTTCCAGAACTAAACAGTTCACATTTTAATTTGTATTATAGTCTATTGCTATAGTGATTCTACCTTGTTATTTATTTTTAGTACTATTTTAAAGGAAAAAAAAACAGTGTATAAAATCTATGTATACACATCACATACACACACACACACACACACACACACACACACACACACTTTAGGCATTCCCAGAGGTTAGTTCTTAGAACGTATCCCTCCTAGATAAGGGGGAAGCTATATAGAAGCAAGTTCTGTGATGAATTAATCTGTTCATTAACTCTGGATCAGCACAGTCTCTTCTTTGTGGTCCACAGCTTGAATCAGAGTTTCTCATAGATGACTCAATGGGCTGCCTATGCCCAAATCACTCAGGCATTAGTTTAAAAATAAAAATAGATTATGGGTACCAACTCAAAAAACAAATACAAAAACAATACCTTTATGAGGCAGAAAAATGTACTGGAATCATCATCTTCAGACTGTCCCAAGGGAGCATTCTAGGCACTAAACTTTGGGAACAACTGACCTAGGACCAACTTCTTGGCTTTTTTCCAGCTCATGCTTTCTGAGTCTTGGTTTCTGTACCAAAACCACACTTTTAAATTATCATAACAGAATCATCTTTTGTTGCTGTTGTTGCATAAACAGGGTCAAGAGTGAAAGGTAGAAGTTGGGGACAAAATTTTCTGGGTTTAACTCCCCTTTCTGCCACTTACTTCCTGTGTGAGTCCTTTAATCTCTAGACTGTGTTTTCTTTCATGGCGAAAAGTTTTAGAAATACTTCTGGGATTATTGTGGGAATTTAATATTCAAAATATAAGTAAATTATTTACCTCGCATAGCTCAAACACAAATAAGATACTTAGTCAATGGTAGTTATTAGTAATGGTAGTAGCAATGTAAATGACCTCTAGATATGCAATTTTACCAGTGAGATAAAAGCATGGCTCATACAAATGCAATTTTTTAGATAGGTGCATATGCCTATTTGTTGTATTCATATAAAAATTCTAAGACATAGCTCCTGATCCTCCTTACTGACCTATCTAGTTTGTCCTGTTTTTGTGGCTACTGTCTGTCTAACTAGACTCTTTCCCTTAGTTCCAAACTTCTGGTAGCAGAAGGTCAAACTGTGCCTTTAGAGCACAGTTCTTTTATATCAGGAACATTTGAAAGTACCTAGATGAATCATTATGAGGGCTAATTTTAAAAACCATGTTTGATAAGTGCTGTGGTTTCAGCTGATGGTCTTCTCATGCCCAAAGGAACTTTAACCAATTATTTGCAAAGAGGAACACTTTGAAGGAAGGAAAGAACATGGAAGAGGTGAATGTACAGAAACATATAGTTTAATAGGAATTGCTTGTAAGATGTCTCATTAGACAAGTTCATGACCAGTGAATTCTGTTCACTGAGGCCCCTTTTTAGCTATGATCAAATTGGGATTTTAGAAAATGGTTCAAGGATAGTCTCAAATTTTTTTTATAGGAATAAGTGTAGATCTACAACTTTTATTTAAGGTCGACTTCTTTCTTCTGCACCAAAATTTGTCATGACCACATCTATTCTGGGGCTATCTAGAATTTCCTTCTGATTGGAAATATCTATGTGAGAGTGGGACTATCACCTCAGCTACCATTGTCAATCTGAAAATTTCAATACGGACTCTGCCAGTCCCTGAACCATTGCTGCCTTTACCCAATGACTTTCAGGGATGAAATACAATTGCACAGGAAGCTCCAGTATTTGGAAGGTGACAAGCAAGACTTTGAAATGCATGCCCCAGTGTGTGTTTGCCACCTTTGAATAATCTCCATCTCCATGTCTCTCTGTGGAGAATTTTAAGTGGCTTTAGTACGGTGGGGATGGTATGGGCTAGGCAGAACAATAGGAGACTCAGATTGAAGAGACAGGGATCTGGGGGATAGCTGTACAACAACTCCTTCATGAGTTCTGAGTTCTATCCTAAGCACCAATACAGAAAGGCAGAGCAGAGATAGGTAGAACCCTGGAGTGTACTGGCCAGCCAGCTGATCCAAACTGATAGCCTCCAGGTCCAAGTAAGGTGAACAGATGAACTCAAGCCTCCACATCTACAAATACGTGCCACCGACCCCAGTGGAGGAGACTGAAGACAGAGTCCGCATTGGCTGAGGCAAGGTTTAGTAAACTTTAAGGGTCTGTTGTTTTGGTTTTTATTTCTTGTTTTGGTACAAGGGCTCTACCGCTGAGCTGCATCCCTAGCCTGGTTCTAATATCATTTTTTCCTAATAAAACAAATTATTTAACCAAATGGTATGGAATATTTGACAGTTGATAGTATAACCATGATTTTGTTAAATTTGTAAATTTAGGGAAATTTCTAATTGTAAGTTTAGGAAAATATGGATGACTACATGCTTTCAAGGTTTTTTCTTACAGATTCTCATATCTATCTTTTCAATTCCCAAGAAAGAGGTAAACTCTTCAACTATACTTTTCCTGTCTGTTTCTTGTTCATTTCGTTTCCTGGATGATTCTTTGTTGTTGTTGTTGTTGTTTTGGTTGCCATTGTGACTGTAATTTTTGTTTTCCATTATATTTTTATGGTAAGGCGTCATATGTTTATCACAATTCCACACACTTTATAAAAACCTTTTAGCAATTTTAACAGTTTTGCAATCTGTTGCACATGGATTGGGAAAAGACCATTTTTGTATATAATTTGCAAAGAAGTGATTACATTGATTTATAATGAATATATATTCTTTCTACTGTTATGTATCTTATTACATTGTCAAGAAATGCCAGAAAATATTACAAAGAGTAAGGAATTTTTCTTATAGTTAATTTGGAAAGTCTATGATCTTATATTAGACATGATGTTGGCTGTTTAATAAACAGATATGAGGAGCTAGAGAAATGGCTCAGTGGTTTAGAGAATGTAGTATTTTTCATAAACAACCTAAGTTTAATTCCCAGCAACTCACAACAACTGGTAATTCCAGCTCCAGAAGATTGATGCCTTCCTCTAGCCTCCAGAGGCTATGTACACTTGTGTGCACACATCTCCATACAGACACACGTGAGAATTTAACTTAAAAAAAGATTATTTAATAAAAATAAAGAGATCTGATAGATATGAGTGCATCTGTATATGTTTAGAATATTTCTGGATGAGTATGCAGAAAGCAGTAACAGTGGCTCCCTCTGGGAAGAGGGCTGATGGATGAGATAGAGAGGTCAAATACACAGTAAGAGTATGCTCAGTGAATACATTTTTTTGTGTCCTTTGGATTTTGTTTCATTTATATCTAGAAA
The DNA here is from genome assembly GCA_026225945.1 of Cricetomys ansorgei. Classification (NCBI taxonomy): domain Eukaryota; kingdom Metazoa; phylum Chordata; class Mammalia; order Rodentia; family Nesomyidae; genus Cricetomys; species Cricetomys ansorgei. The sequence goes on along the minus strand of JAMJFZ010000242.1, from coordinate 41,536,930 downwards.
ACATTTAAAATAAAAATAAACAGATTAGGGCAGGGTTGTGGTGGCTCAGCCCTTTAATTCCAGCACTCAGGAGACAGAGTCAGGCAGAACTCTGTGAGCTCAAGGCCACTCTGGTCTACAGAGTGAGTTCTAGGACAACCAGAGTCATAACAGAGAAATCCTGACTTGAAAAACAAACAAAAAGAAACATGTTAACACAACAAAATATCATTTGTTTTCTTATTTAAGCATTTCTTTATAGTTAATAAGAGGTTTTTTAGAGAAATAAACAATGAATAAAAAATTAAGCATATTTTAAGAAAAGATTTTATTTTATTTTACAATTATTTATATACATGGTGTATGTGCATGTGAGTGCAAGTACTCACAGAAACCAGAAGAGGGCATCAGATCTCCTGAAGTTAGAGTTACATTACAGGCAGTTGTGAGCTGTCTGGCATGGATTCTAGGAACTGAACTGGGTTCACTGCAAGAGCAGTTAAGTGCTATTCAAGAGTGAGACAGCTCTCCAGCCCCTATAGGTGCTTTTACTCTCACATTACTCTAATCATTGGATCTCTTGTTTTGTGGAGTCTGATTTAAATTGTTCATTGTCTATGGTATTTTATTATTTACTTTCTGATGAAGAAAACTACCTTGTGCTCTGCTTAGTATGTGTGTACCTTCAGCAATAAGTGACCTGGCTTTTCAGCAGATGGGTTTAGTTGTGATGGTTTATGGGAGAGTTTTGATATTAGTATTACAAAGTAAATTGAGGTGTCCTCTATATTTTCCGTGTTCAAAATTTTATATGATGGCTATTCTTGGTTGTCAATTTGGCTATACCTGGAATTAACTAAAACATAAATGACTGGGTACATCTGTGAGGGACTTTTTTTTCCTAATTAAATCATTTGAAGAGTGAAGACCCACTTTTAATCTAGATCTTTGAGATGAGAGGATAAAACTTTAATCCAGAACTTTTGAAGTGGGAGCATCCATGTTTAATCTGGCCACACCTTCCACTGGCAGCATATATGTAGGGCATTGAAGAAGGAATCTCCCCCCCTCCACCCCCTCTGCCTGCTTGTTCTCACCCTCAAGAGCAAATCCATTCTTTCTCTGGCATTAGAGAGTAATTCTCTGGAATTCCAGAATACACTGAAGACCAGCTGAGACACAAGCCTCTTGGACAGAGAATTCTTGGAACTTCCATTCACAGGCAGTCATTGTTGGACTAGCTGGACCACAACTTGTAAGTCACTCTAATAAATCCTCTTTATATGTTCATTCATTCTATAAGTTCTGCTGCTCTGGAGAACCCTAATTAATGTGGTTTTCTTAGCAAGGGAACGTCTTACACCTGAAAGAACTCAACCATAAAACCACTTGGACCTAAAGCTTCTTTTGTAGGAGATATCTTGATAAAATCTCCAATATGTTTTTTTGCTGTAATTCTATTAAGATTTTTAATGCTTTAATTAGTTAATAATAATTATTATTGATATAATAATAATTAATGCTTTAATATTTCTCAGGAAGTATTGACTTGGAAGCTATCTTCTGAGTGTGGTATTTGTATGATTTTATTCCAAGTGCAGGTAGAACTTGGTCATATGTGGTAAAAACCATTAAGAAGTAACTTTATTAACACAAAATACTTCTTGATTTTCAAATTACAAATTTTCCCTCATAAGTGATCAAATCTTACTCTTCTCAAAGTGGTAAGCTATATATATACAGGTTATATAGAACATCTGGATTTTTAAATTAACTCATATGGCTCTAGTATGTCCATTGATAACACAAGTCAACTCTTGAAAAATATTTAATTTTCTGCTCAGAGTCCATAATAGAAAGGACTGAATGACAATTTACCTGGCTCCAGAAAACTAATCTCTAAGTCAACCACATCTCTGCCATTCATAAATCAGTAAATCCCAGCTTTACTTGTGGGATGGATACATCTGTTGTACATATCTCCTTGTCTTTTTTTGTGAAACTATATGTTACTTTATATCAATTTTTATTTGTATGAAGCCTATTCCTGATACTCACAATGGAGACCTAACATGGAACCAATCAATTAAATTCACTGATAGTCTTTCGGATGCCTAGTATTTCTGGGTCCAAACAGCATCTTTGTCATGGTCTTTATTGTATTTTCTTCAAAGTAGAGGCACAAGCTGGAAAAGGGAGCTGGGCGACAATTTGATCAAGATGACAAGCGCCAGTGGATCCCTGCTGTTAGCTGGGACGCAAGTCTGGTGACATGTACTTGGTGTCATTCCGATGTAGATTCTGACAGAGGCCAATTTATGGCCCAATTTATGTCTTGACTCTCATACGAAGGCCAAGCAAGCTATAAAATGTAATAAGAATTTCTTCAATCAATGTCCAGAGGAAAAACAAATCACTCAGTTACTGACACAATATTGCATCAACACTCCGGTGAAGTTCTCACTAGTGTGTGACATGCCCCCAAGCTACAGGGAGTGAGGAGACTGAAAACCCAGCACAGCAATGCCACATCCTAACGGCAGAACTCCTGAACTTCACAGCTGTTAATAGGCCATCTGCCCTCCCTGTCTTCTATTCTAAGAGTATTCCCATTTTGGGGGTGAGAATTAAAGAAATAAATGAACCCCTCTTCCCTTCCAATATTTCAGCTTCAGACTTTGTTCCGACCTCATGCTGTAAATCCCTTCATCTTATTTCTCCTTACCCCCTTCCCTTCCAGCAGTCAGCCCTTACACACAGAGTTATTTATCTCTCCCCTGGCATGCCATTCCAAGCCAGGCTCCTGGTGAGGTAGCACAGATTAATCCCTGATCACCGTTTCTCTCCAGCCAGTTTTGGGCCTGTGTATTTTCTGTCTGTCTCTTCTTTTAGCTCTAGTCCAGCATGCTTGACATGCCATTAAGCACACTTACAAGCTGGTGTCTTGAAGAGTTGTAGAAAGCAAATGGGGGACTCACTTAACCATGAGATCCAGCCTAACTCTTCCTGATTTTTTCCTTCCAAATCCCATGTGTTCACTGTACAACACATACAAATCTCTCTGCTCTCTTACTCACATTAGAGAGATGGAGAGGTTAATATTCATTGCACAGTGAAAACCTTATCAAATCTCTCTCACATACACATATATACAAAGAGAGAGAGGTGGGAGAGGAAGAGAGGGAGAGGGGGAGGGAGGGAGAGAGAGAGAAAAAGAGAAAGAGAGTGAGAGAGAGAGAGAGGTAGGTGCTACAGAAATATTAATCTGACCCATTGCAATCCTGGTCTCATCCATGTGTGCACTAAGGGCTGGGAGTCAGGGTAATTGGTTTGGGACAAACTGGCTAACCAGAGGCAATTTACTATTTCACCCCTAACACATTGAGAAAGTTACAGGATAGGCTAGGGAAAAAATGCATATTTTAAGAGGTACTTTATCCTTTCTGTTAAACACTAGGAAAATAGTAAGAGCCTGTGAACACTGAGACATTCTGGTGCAGTGGACTGGGAGCTGGAGGAAAGTGGAGTCCCAGTTCCAGCTTCCTCACTTCTGCCTGTGTACCAGGCTGGGATGATACATTAATACAGAACCCAGATAAACGGTTTACTCACTTAACTGGAATGATGACCAAGGGAGAAGTCTGGAGCAAAGTATTCCACTCTAAACAGATAAATAAATGCTTCACTGAATTCATTTCAGTATCTGTTCTGGTGGCACCCAAGCATCTACTTAGAAGACCACACCTCACTGTATCACCGGGGGTTGTTTCTTTTTAACCTGTTCTGAATATACATAGCCGTTTAAAATTCATGCCTGAACTCAAAGCATCTCTGCAGATCATGTTAAGTGTCTAGGGTTCTACTTTAGAGTCTCAGAATTCTGCCCAGCCTCAGAAGGAAAACATGATCTGATTTTTAAGAAGATTGCCTTGGGTTTGGAAGCCACATCTCTGAGCAGGAAGGGCTCAAAGTGCATCACTGTGAGTCATGAACATGTGGCTAAGATACAGTTAAAACAGAGAGGGCTCAGCCTTGGCTTGTACAGACATATACAGAGTATATACCTTGGGTCAGAGATTGAACAATGTGTTTTGCCTTCTTCATTTCATTTAATTCTCAAAATCCCCTCTGATACAATGATAGGTAAGGACAGTGAGACTCAAAGGCGTTGGGTGAGACATCTCAAACCCTCATCGCTGTGCTCTTCTATCTGTTTAGGAAGCCTGGTGAGTGTTTTTTCCATATACACCTCTGAATTAGGCCTTCAGGCTTCAGTTTTAAGTAAGACTTCATCTCTCTCTTCAACTTGCTTGGAGTCACATGAAGTAAGAGTGTGGACACAGCCCGGCAAATTAAGGAATGTGGAAACTTCAGCAATGGGAATAAAGGAAGTGGGGCCACGGGATCACATGAGGTATGGAATTGTGGGAAATCTTTACCAATGAAGAAGTAACTATGCCAAAGAAACAGACTCTACAAACACTGAGCACACTTAGAAGAGAATGAATGAAAGTACTCCTGACAATCAAAAGCCAATAGTAGAGAAGAGGATGGTGGGGGTAGAGCCTGAGGCATATCTGGGATAGTAGATGCACAGTGTGCAAACATATGAACAGTAAACCTTGGAGCTGTATTTGTTATGGTTTCATAAGCCAAATCAAAGCATTTGCTGTTAATATTAAATCCAAAGTAAAGATATAGAGTGTGTTAATCAAGGACAGTCAGCCAGATTTGTGGCTTAGAAGGATCACTGTAGTTGCCATTAAACAATGTATCACAAGCTGTAAAAGGAATAGCATAGAGAAGAGTCAGGGAGCTACCAGATAATCCAGACATGAAAGGTGGCAACAGGCAAAGAGAATGGCAGTGGGAGATGGAAGAGTGGGTTTGAGGTTTGCGAGGAAGAATTAACACGAAATTAGCTTTTACTGGAGAGGAGAGGAGAGGCAGAGAGCAGCTATGACTTGGCTTGGTAAGTGCTAACATTCACTGAGATAGCTTGAGAGTGAGGAGGAAGGTCTGATTCACAGAGACTGAGGGCTGAGAGAGTACAGGTGGAATTTGTAGTGCCAGTGGATGTCAAGTTGGAGCCACCACATAATTAGATATAGAAGTCTGGAAGATGAAGTCATGAATTTAAAAGTCAATTGGACATAGCTAAGGGTTACTAGAATGGACATACAGGGATGATTTCAAATGATGAGCAGGTAAGTGTTCTTAAAAGAGGTCAAGAAGAATAATGGGAGAAGTACAGGAATCCAAAGAATATATTATTTCAGAAATGAAAAACAGCTTTATAAAAGAAGACCTGAGCTCAGATCCCCCAAACCTGAAAGTGTCAATAATCTCAGCATTATTACAGAGAAACAGGAAACAGAGGCAGGAGAATTCCCCCAAGCTTTCAGGCCATTTAGCCTGGTTTGTGCAACTTCGAAGAACAAAAGATCCTGTCTCAAACAAGGTGGAAGGCAAGGACTGACACCAAAGATTGTCCTCTTATTTCCACATGCCTCCATTTGCACATACCCATACCCATATGCATGTGCATGTTCACATGCACACAGAGATAAAAATAAAAAATAATCACACGAAGAAGGATGAGAAGAGAGATTTCTGGGAGTTCTAAACCAGCCCGAGGGATACCAGGAGCACCAGAGCTACTTTTTAAGACCCAGTCTCAAAACAAACAAACAAACATAGAATGGATTTGTGGGCTTGGATGCTGTTATATGGTTCAGTAAGATATAGGTTGAATATTACTCATTGGCTTTTGGAAGTAAGAGGTCACTGGTAACATTAGCAAGTTCTATTTCTCTGAAATACAGATAGAAACCAGAATACTTATGGGGATAATTAGAGATATATGACTGAGAGGAAGAGGGTGATACAGGGAACTAGCCCTCTCTTGTGAAGTCTCAGAGAGTTCAGGGAAAGGCTGAACTAGAGGTAGGGTTTTGTTGAAGCACAAGCTCAGGTGGGTGCTGATTGAGTTCCCATGCAGACATAATATTTCCTTGCTTCCTATGTGTCTGTGATTTGGCTCTCTAGGGCTACTTCAGAACCATGACTTTGGATTCCTGATCCAAAATATTTGGATAATGCCACAAATACAGAACCAGTGCTGTGAAATTCATATAAAAACCATACACAGATGTTTCCAGATTCTGATGAACCCTTGCCCTAAATCTAGGTAGAGTGATCATTATTTATCACATCAAAATCAATAAGTGGTAGTACAATGTTTTTACAGAGGAATCAAAATCGATTCTCAGTACCCACATTGGGTAGTTCACAACTGCCTCTAACTCTAGCTCCAAGGAATCCAGTGCCGCTGGCCTCCGTGGGCACCTGTGTTCATGTGCACACACCCGTACACAGACACACAGACACGCAGACACACAACCAAAAATAAAACAAATCTTCAAAGAAATCAAGAAATGGTAACTACATGAAATAGCCATGATGACCAGAAGAAGACTGTCCCAGTCAGTCAACAGGATTACCTGGGGGCATATTTTTTTTTTTTTTTTTTTTTAGCAAAATGAACTAGTCTTGATAAATTCTTTTGAGGAAAGACACTTCAAAAGGCAATGAATATATAGCTAGTTATGACTCTCAGATTCTTTCTTAGAGTGTGAATATGCAAAGTAGATTCTGAGAAAGAGGAGCTTGTCTTAATGGTTGATGTTAGTCTTGACACTGCAAGGGAGGTTTATCCATAATCTCATTCTCTGTTATCAGCCACACGGCCTTTGTGATAGTGACTTAAAGTGTCTAAAGGATAGTTACCTGTTAGCACCTCTATTTTAGAATAGGCCAGGAGAAGGGGAAAACTTCTAAAGGAAAAATCAAGGGAAAGGAAAAAAATCTTCCCAAATAAGAGATATAAGAAATATTTATACATATGTAATCCTTTCACGTTTTATCAGAATGTTTATTTCCTGGGAACAAATTTTAGAAAATATAAATAATTACACATGGTACCTATGCTTGTTTGTGATGCCACAGAAATCAATCAGGTGTGACCAATCAGAAATCTCTCATTAGATTGACATGAACAGGGTAAAAAATATGATACTATGTAAGGTCCTAGACATATAATGATTAAGCCACATCAAAACAGGATGCATACATGAAATTTTATACATTTCTTCTTTAAGAAATACAATAATTTTCTCTAAAAGCTATGTATGGATTCTTCAGCATATCATGTTGTACATAGTAAACACATGCAATCTTGTCTGTCAATTTCAAATAAAATTTGAAAATTAAACATACTAAAATAACACAAATGAGTCCATATATATCAAGAAAGCATGAAACTTGGAATTAATCTGCCAAAATAAGGGAAATATTTGTACAAAATTAAGCTTCCCTAGAAAAAAATTGAAAACATCTAAATAAATACAAAAGCAGACCATATGCACAGACTGTAAGATTTGATACTTACGATGGTAATATCCTTATGCTGATCTACAGATTCAATGCAATCCTTTGCCAGATTCCAGCTTGCCTTAAAAATAACTTGACAAGTTGGTCTTAAAACACAAGAGACCCTAAATAGACAAAAATATCTTAATTTTTTAAAAAAAGCTAAGCTAATGTTGCTGTGATGGACTTCCTTGTGATTGGATTATTTGATGCAGGAAGTCTCACCTTAAATGTGGACAGTACCTTCTGATGACACTCATATAGAAGGACTTGGAGAAGGGGAACTTTGCTTTTTGTCTGCTTGCTTCCCACGCTTGCTGGCAAATTTATCTATCTCATTACTGCTGCATTCCTTTGATAATATCAGAATCAACTCTTCGGGTTTCTGAGGTAGACTAAAGACCAACATCTCTCTAGGGACCTTCTAGGCCTTCAGTGCCAGATTGGGACTATGGAGGCTTCTAACACATGGATGGAACAACTACTGACTTCTTGTGAGACAGAAGTGAGTTGAACTCCCTGGACCATAACATATAAATCAATCTAATACTATATATATATATATATATATATATATATAGTATTTAAAGAACCCTAACTAATATAGTCACCTCTTCACAGCAACAAAGAGAGTTTAGTGTAGTCACCAGGACATGTTGACCTAATTTGACACTCTAGTGAACCCCTATCTTCTCAGTTCATCAAGGCCATGGAGATGCTTGAATGAGCATTAGAGCCACCAGCAAAGGGATATTAACCAGACTAAGCCACTAGGCAGCTTCTAAGGACTAAGGACCCCAGTCAGGGCTGCTATGGATGACACTATACTTTAGGAAGGCTGTGGTGGGATGTGCAGAGAAGAGGAGCTGCCCCTGGCAGGTCCATCCATAGGCTTTGAAATTCTCAGGCTCACATGAACACTGGTACTGTTTTCCTGCCACACAGAAGCACTGGTCTATGCCTGCTTCAACTCTCAGTTTGCCATCTCCACCCCTTACCCTCTCAGAGAACCCAAGGAGAGGGAACTCCTGGCTGTGAGGTGCTGTGAAATCAGGATTTCTGGGTTGGCTTTGTGCTCCTCTCCCTGTCCATACCCTCTGGCTACTGATCTGGATTTGCATTTAATGCCTGTGAGGGTCAGCTTCCTCACAGTCATTCTCTAAGTCTTGCCTCAGGAGTTGGTGCAAGAACTAAGTGAAACACCTGCCTATTTAATGATAAATATCATTTTAAATGACTAAATATGAAATTCTATTCCCTCCATGATGAATCCATTTATCTCCACCTCCCTGTTTTCAGTCACAACTTAGATTCAACTGCAATAGAGAAGAGACTCCTATGTGTTTTTTGTTTGTTTGTTTGTTTGTTTTTGTGGGTGTGTTTTTTGTTTGTTTTATTTTGCTTCCTTTTTTTATAATTTTTTCTTCTCTCAAGTAATACATCCTCCACTTCCACCTTTCGTCCCAGATCCCCCTTCTCCCCTCTCTCCAAAATCTATCCCCCCCCCTCCTCAGAAAAGAGTAGGTCTCCCAGGGCTACCACTCAAAAAAGGCATAACAAGATGGAACAAGGTCTGGCACAAGCCCCTTTGTCAAGGCAACCCAACAGGAGAAAAAGGATCCCATTCATTCCAACTCTTGGGAGTTCTACAAGAACACCAAGCCAGATAACCATGAGATATATGTAGGGGACCATGCAGGGTCCATGTCTGTTGCTCCAGTCTCTATGAGTCTCTAAGAGTGCTGGTCAGTTGTCTCTGTGGGGCTTAATCTCCTGGTATTCTGGATCCCTCTGGTCCCCACAGTCCCTCCTCCCTCTCTTCCATGGGATTCCCCAGGTTTTGCATGATATTTGGCCCTGGGCCTCTACATCTGCTCCAATCAGCTGCCAGAGTAAGCTTATCTGATGATGATTGGGCTAGTCACCCATCTATGAGCATAGCAGAATATCATTAGGAATCATCTTGGGGCCCTCCAGTCTCTGGTTCCTGGATATTCCTACAGTGTCAGGACTGGGTTCCCTCCTTTGGCATGGGGGTTCTTCCCTTTTAATGTACCAGAAGGTTCTGCTGGAGGGATAGGTTTTCAGGTGAAGATTTTGTGTCTGGGATGGTTTCCCAGACCCACCATTCGAAGTCTTGCCTGGTTTTAGGAGATGGCCTGTTCAGACTTCCTATTCCCCATTACTTTGGGTCCTCACTAGGGTCACCCTCATAGATTCCAAGGGGTTTCCACTGTACCAGGTCTCCAGATCACCCCCTAGATGTTCTCCAATTCTGTCAGTCATCTCTCCCTCTATTCTCTCTCTCCATCCTTTCCTACCACCTGGTCCCCCCTATTCCCATTCCCATCTATCCCAGCTCTTCTCTGACATCTATTTTATTTCCCCTTCTCAGGAAGATCTATGTGTCCCCACTGGGATCTTCTTTGTTGCATAGTATCACTGGGTATGTGAATTGTATGATTATCCTTCACTTAACAGCTAATACCCATTTATAAGTGAATACATACTATGTTTGTCTTTCTGAGTTTGGGTTATCTTGTTCAGGACAACTTTTTCTAGTTCTATCCATTTGCCTACAAATTTCATGATGCCATTCTTTAAATAGCTGAGTAATACTCTATTGTGTATATGTACTATATTTTCTTTATCTATTCTTCTGTTGAGGAATATCTAGGTTGTTTCCAATTTCTAGCTATTATGAATAAAGCCACTATGAACATAGTTGAGCAAGTGTTCTTGTGGTAGGATAGAGCATACTTTGCCCATCCTATATTCAGGACTGGTATAGCTGGGTCTTCAGGTAGCTTGATTTCCAATTTTGTGAGGAAATGTCATATTGATTTACAGAGTGGTTGTACAAGTTTACATCACCACCAACAATGAAGGAGTGTTCCCCTTGCTCCACATCCTCACCAGCATGAGCAGTCATTTGTGTTATTGAACTTAGCAATCCTGACAGGTATAAGATGGAATCTCAGAATAGTTTTAATTTACATTTCCCTGATGGCTAAGGATGTTAAACATTTCCTTAAGTGTTTCCTGGCCATTTGAGATTCCTCTATTGAGAATTCTCTGTTTAGATCTGTATCCCATTTCTTAATTAGATTATTTGAATTGTTGATGTCTAGTTTCTTGAGTTCTTTATATAGTTTGGATATTATCCCTCTGTCAGAAGTGGAGTTGTTGAAAATCTTTTCCTATTCTGTAGGCTGATATTTTGTCTTATTGACAGTGTCCTTTGTCTTACAGAACATTTCAGTGTCATAAGTTCCTGTTTATTAGTCTTTGATCTTAAGTGCCTACACTATTAGTGTTCTGTTCAGGAAGTTGTCTCCTGTGACAATGTTTTCAAGAATATTCCCCAATTTCTCTTCTATCAGGTTCAGTGTATCCAGTTTTATGTTGAAGTCTTTGATCCACTTGGACTTGAGTTTTGTGCAGGGTGATTAATATGGATCTATTTGCATTTTCTACATGCAGACATCTGATTAGACCAGGACCATTGTTGAATTTCCAATTTTTTCCATTGTATGTTTCTGGATTCTTTATTGAATCCAGGAGTCCACAAGTGAATGAATTTATGTTTGGATCTTCTATTCAGTTCCATTGATCAATGTGTCTGTTTTTTATGCAATACCATGCAGTTTTTATTACTATAATTCTATAGTACAGCTTTAAATCAGGAATGGTGATACCTAAGGAAGTTCTTTGATTGTTTAAGGTTATTTAAGCTATTCTGGGATTTTTGTTTTTCCATATGAAGTTGAGTATCATCCTTTGAAGCTCTGTAAAGAATTGTATTAGGATTATGATAGGGATTGAATTGAATCTGTAGATTGCTTTTGGTAAGATGACCAGTTTAACTATGTTAATCCTACTGATCCAAGAGCATGGGAGATCTTTCCATCTTCTGAAATCTTCAATTTCTTTCTTCAAGGACTTGAGGTTTTTGTCATACAAGTCTTTCCCTTCCTTAATTAGAGTTATTACAAGGCATTTTATATTATTTGTGGCTGTTATGAAGAGTGAGTCCCTGATTTATTTCTCCTTTGTATATAGGCAGCTATTGATTTTTTAAAAAATTGGTCTTGTACCCAGTCACTTTACTGAAGCTGTTTATTAGCTGTAGAAGTTCCCTGGTAGAATTTTTAGGATCACTTATATATACTGTCATATCATCTTCAAATAATAATATTTAGAATTCTTCCTTTCCAATTTGTATCCCCTTGATTCCTTCTGTTGTCTTATTCCATTAGCTAGAACTTCAAGTACTATAATGAACAGGTATGCAGATTTGTCTTATTCCCGATTTTAGTGGAATTGCTCTAAGTTTGTCTTCATAGACTTACTAGACTTACATAGACTGTAGACTTACTATTGCTTTTATTATGTTTAAGATGTTCCTTGTATCCCTAATCTCTCCAAGACGTTTATCATGAAGGATGTTGGATTTTGTTAAAGGCTTTTTCAGCATCTGATAAAACAATCATGTTTTTTTTCTTTCTGTTTATTTATATGGTGGATTACACGGATGTACTTTCATATGTTGAATTGTACTTGTATCTCTGGGATGAAGCCTACTTGATCATGGTGGATGGTATTTTTGACACTTTCTTAGATTCAGTTTGCAAGTATTTTATTGAGAATTTTTGCATCTATGTTCATTTTCTGAACTTCCTGGGCCTTTGAGGTGGGATTATTCTCCTCCTCCTCCTCCTCCTCCTCCTCCTCCTCTTCTTCTTCTTCTTCCTCCTCCTCCCCCTCCTCCTCCTCCTTCTCCTCCTCCTCCTCTTCCTCCTCCTCTTCTTCCTCCTTCTTCTCTGGTTTTCTGTTCTTTGTGACCTCTTGTCAAGCTGGGGGTCTTTGCCTGTGTTGGGGGCTGGAGCTCTGATGGCTGACTTAGCCTCTGGTCGAGCAGGAAGTCTCTGCCTCAGTTGGGGGTTGGAGCTTGGCAACTGTTCTTGCTGGCTGTCCTGGCTTGTGCTGTTCTTCTGGCTGATTGGCGTGGTTTGCACTGGTTCTTCTGGTGGCATGGGCTGTGATGGTGCTGGGGGCTAGTTAGTCTCCTGGTATGAGTTGTAATGGCATCAGGGGGCTGTCTGTATGTCTTTGGGGCTAGGTTGACAGGGCTGGAGGGGAGAGGTAGGGCTACAGAGATATACATGGTCTTACTATATAGTTCAGGCTGGGCTTGAATCATGATTTTCCAGCCTCAGTCTCCTAAGTACATGTAATACCATGTACTCTAACCATATTCTTTATTTTAAGATAATTAATAATTTAGTTTTTAATTTAAATTTAATTTAATGAATAATTTAAGATAATTTTAAGATAATTAATGAATAAGTATTTTGATCTGCATTAATATCCTAGAAATCTAACAGAATTTATAGATGAATATCCTCTATTATATAGTTCAAGAAAAATGGTTCACTCTTTCTAGACCTAACTCCAAACTTGTGGGTGTGTGTGTGTGTGTGTGTGTGTGTGTGTGTGTGTGTGTGTGCATGCGCGTGTGTGTGTACCCTGTATATGGAGGCCAGAGATTGACATAAAATGTTTTGTTCTATCATTTTCTATCTTAACTTTTGAGAAAGGATCTCTCACTGAACCCAAAGCTCAGAATTGTCTACATTGGCTGTCTACAAAGCCCCTGGGATCCTCATAGCCACACCTCTTTAGCAGTGAGGTTACAGTTGTCCATAAGTGCACTATAGCACTCAGCCTGTTGTGTGGGCACTGCGGATCTGAAGTCAGGTCATCAAGCTTACATAGGAAGCACTTTAACCAAATTAAACTTCTATCTGGATCCCACAGCTCAGATTTTTCATATGAGAAATAGGAACTTTAATAGGATATCCTGTTTAAAGTCCCTAGAAAAGTTTTATCTGGCACACACTATTTATTATTTAATGATATTAACGTCTTCCACCCTCCTCCTCTTCATATATGCTAATTTGTTTTTTGAATTGTCAAATTAATTACTTTGACCAGTTCAAAAATCAATTATCTGATTTATCCAGGATGAATGACACAGCTAGTGTTAAGTGCCTGAAGTGAAAGGCTAGAGACTTTAGTTGAAGAAATCATCACAGTATTTATTTCCACTGTGGTATCCTCCACCTTGCTCTCAACAATCTTGATCTTACATTTTTTCTTGAAAAAGATAGAAATATTAGATGTAGAACTGAAATAATTAAAGATAGAAATGAAAGACCTTAAGAGACAATAAAGGGAAGAATGCTTGCAAGATATACAGGAAAATAAACAAGATAGACAGTCCTCTTCAAGAGAAGTGTTTAATTATGAATTTATGGTGGCACCTCAAAAGGAAATTGAGGAATGGTGACTACCCCTACTAGATTTCCCAGTTACTATGGAACAAATGACTGAAAATGGCAAAAATTTGCAAAATTATGGGTTAGGCTGGAAATCAATAGAAATGCTAGATCTAAGACCTTTTAAAGAAGCAGTAGTAACATGCATTCACCCAGGGGAGACAGATGTCAAACACCTGGGCTACCTAAAACAGAATTATCTCACAAGACTGAAAAGATTTGGTGATAGTTGTACTAGAAGCTGGTCCTCAGCTGCAATGACTGACATGATGGAGAGAAGAGGCAACAATTATGGAAAATCATAATAGGTCTAAAGGTGTTAATATCATGAAAGATCAATTGTTAGGCAAGGGCCAATATGCTGATGTATGAATACAGATACAATATGATGACTTTGTTATTATACTATGTTGTATTGTAGCTTTAAGCATGTTGGATAAGGTTAAGAAGCCAGAAAAGAGGTCTACACCATTTATAAAGATTATGCAAGACTCAGGAGAAGCCTTCACCGACTTTTTACAAAGATTAACTTCAGCTGAGAACAGAGCAGTCTCAGATCCAGTCACAAGAAGGTATTGAATCTTTGGTGTTTGAAAATGCAAATGCCTAGTATAAAATGGTTATTAGATTTTTAAAAGCATGATCGGTGCCTATAGATTAATGGATCAGAATTACTGTTGATATTGACCCTAAGGCCTATGTTATTGGACAACCAATGGCTAAAAGCTATGTTTTAAAATGTCTGATGTTTTAACTGTTGGATATGAGGTCATGTGCAAAGAGATCGTAGGCAGGGCATCCCTGAAGCTAAAGATAATACAGAAAGAAAGAGTGATAATGTCTCCTCTAGAAGGTTTCTTGGTATTTGTAGAAGGTATGGTAAGTGTCAACATTGGACTAATGAATGTTGAGCAGTAAGAGATATATGAGATAATCCTTTACCAATGGAAAACTCCCTAAGGGGGCTTGCTTTGGCCCCAGCAACAGAAAACATTAGCCAGGCATTCCCTGTCAACGATGGAACAGCTCATCCACACAGCAACTAGAAGAATCTAAACTTGGTATTAGAAATTTCATGCCTGCTGTGGAAGGAAATGATGCCCTAGACTTAGCCATAAACAGAAAGGGGGAATAAGAATAAGGACTCTCACAGAAAGATTAACTTTAAAACTTTTGAATGCCAATAAGGCAGCAACGACAGTAGCTGAAAGACACTGGATTGTAGAGAAAAAATTGCTTAATTAAATCAGCCTGTATACTATAAGGATATGTTATTATTAGAATGGAAGTCAGGGAATGTATTACATTGGGGAAGAGGAGTTGCTTTTATTTCTACAGGAGATAAAAGCTATAGGTGCCATCACAATTTTAAAAAAAGATTTGGTACGAGTAGGAGAAGCTTTGCTGACATAAAAGGTGCAACTCAAGGAAGGAAGAGGAAATGCAAAAAGCTGTATGGGAACAGCTCAATAAACTGGAAAATCTTGATGATGAAATGGACATTTACTGAAGGGATTTTGAAGAAAACTAGACAGATGACCAGGATTGATAGTTGCCGCAGTTATGGAAGATCATTCCATGGATGGGTGAAGTGGATCTTCAAAAGGACATTAAAACTGTTAAGTTTATGGGATTGGTAATTGTTTATATTGTAATAATTAAACTGTGTTAAAGTTATTTGCATAGTACAATTTATATCTTAAACAGAGAGTCAGAATATGTAGAGGAATATTTCATCCTTTAATCTCTCAGCATGGCTTCTCTAGTGTAGAAAGAATGTTAGTACACAGTTTTGATCTCAGTATTCAGAAGGCAGTGGTGGCACATGCTGTTAATCTGAAAGAGAAGCAGAGACAAGAAGCAGAACTCAGAAGGAGTCTGTCAGACAGGAAGTGATGTCTGAGATAAGTCAGAATGAAGGACAGGCAAAATGAAGGGACCATTGGCTTTCGGGTATCAGCCTTTGGCCTTTGTCTCCCCAACCCGAGTGCCAACATATCCTTTTTTCCTCCTTTATTTCCAGCCTAAACTGTCAATGAGAGGCCATATGACTGTGGGACAACTGAAACTTTCTGGCCAAGGGCAACTCCTAAGGCCCCCCTCCCCTCTGCCTGGGCTCTGACAGCCCGCCTGTCCAGGTGTCAACTAAAGCCTCTATCATAATCTCTCTTATTGACTCAAATCTGGTAACACAGTGACTAGTTAAAAGTCATTAGGACGGTTGCCAGTCTTTTAAAACTGCAGGCAGGCTTGTATGGTAGGCTCTGAGAGATCACCCATAGCCATGTGATTGCAAGAATATCTCTCATTGTCCAGGGATATTTTGTAACCTTTTCTATCATGGGAAACAGACAAAAAGAGCCCCAAACGAAAATACTATAGGAAATGCTTAGAGCCCATGGCTTTAAACTCATGCAAAAGAAAGCCACCTCCTTCTGAAAGGAGGGTCTTAAGACAGTGCCATGGATAGAGGGAACTAACTTAAAAGAGTCTAAAACATATTCTAGGATTGCTTCTGCAGTCTGCCACAGGAAAATCCAGGGGAATAAGCCCCCTACCCCAGTCCCCAACCTTTGGTGGCATATGCCACAAATGTCATGGAGTAATGTCTCCCCAGGTTTGGTGGCCATTGCCACAGACTCATGTGAAATGATGATTCCTCAAGCCCCAAACACCCACAAACTAAGTGCTCAGAATGACAGACTAAACTCTTGTGCAAATACCAGCTCTGGGACTCCTCCCATAACCCTGCTTCTCTGCCTTTACTAAAGGTCATTACTAAGCTATTTCTCTCCCTCTCCTTAAAAATCCATGATTGCTTTAGTTCTGGTTTAATTAAAAAGCAAACAAACAAACAAACAAACAAAAAACACTTTTCCTAAGTCATTTTTCCGAGACCATATAAAAGCCCAGATACTGGCTACAGTGCTACTACTTTCCATGTCTCACAGGGAAGGGTGGACATACCTCTCCCCTTAAATGCTTTGGGCTCCATACCCATTGCAAACAAAATAAAGCCCCATGTTGGATGTCAGCTGTATGTTTGTCCTGTGTGGGCTTCCCATTCCCTTGACACAGCACTGACCCACTGGCCTGTGGTGGTGCTCCAAGGAGAGAAGCCATGCAGTGTGGCTCTATGGCAGGTCCACTGGTCCTTGAGAAACTGTGAGTTGGCAAGAATATACAGAATTCCAGGGAGAATGGAGGGTTAAATATATAATGGGAGGAAGTATTTCTTGTACCTAGGGATGTCAGGGGAAACCCATTGAGTTAGGACAGCACAGGTATGCCAGTCCCATTTGCATGTTGGGGCTTGCAGCAACCTGGACCTAGATATTTTCCAGGGGACTAGAGAGGAGACAGACCTTATATGGTCATATATGGAGAAATGTTACAGCACCAGATAAACAATTTGCCAGTTCGCATAACTTTGAGGGGGTGGTGCCTTGCTATGAGAACAGGCAGCATAGCTTGTGGTCTGGCAGAGTAGAGGTGAGGAAACAGCCCGACGCCTTCCACTCTCAGAGATAAGAATTCCTGGGTTCCAAGCATGTTTCTACTTCACCTCAGCTCTGGTACAGCCCCACAAGGAAGATTTAGCAGAGTGAGTCACAGTGAGGACACATCCAACTCTCAGGATATAAAAGTAGGCTCTCAGCACAGAGAATCAGTTATAGAGACAGTATGGAGGATAAGAGGCAGAAAGAAGATAAAACAGAAAGACAATGACATGTTCTGACTGAGAATAAGGCAGAGAAGCAGAGAGGCTGACAGAGGCAGTATGGGGCAGTGAGAGTTCACAGAGACACAGAAGCAGTCTGTGGAGACTGAGGCAGAGACACAGGGCAGTTCAGTAGAAGAAGTCAGTATCAGACAGGAAGAGCGATAGCTTGAAGCTACCAGAACAATTTAGTCTGAGGCAGTCAGAGTGACAACCAGAGTCTGCTGGAGTCACAAGAGTTCAGTCAGAAATAGTTAGCTGGCTCAGAAAGTCAGTTTGAATCAGTTAGCTTGAAGCCAGAACAGTGAGTGAGTTGAATCAGAAGAGTCTGAGTTCAGAAAGAGCTAGTAAGAGTGGCTCAGTTAGCAGTAAGCCTCAGAGGCTTAAACTTTCTAGATTGTATGGAGGCTGAGGCTAAAGCATTCCAGTTCTATGTACAAAGGCTGAAATGTTCCAGGGTTACAGGACTAGGACTGATGATTGAATTAGCAAGTAATAAAAAACTCTTATCCTACAGGTACAGCCTGAAATATACAAACTGATGTTGCTGTGGTTTGGTAAATTTGTTTAATAAAGAAATTGTTTTAAAATTTAAAAATTGAAATGCTACAGATGTCTCTCTCTCCCTCTCCCTCTCCCTCTCCCTCCCTCTTCTCCCTCTCCCTCTCCCTCCCTCTTCTCCCCCTCTCTCTCAGAGACAGAGGGGAGAACTTATCTTCTGACTAGATCTTAGTGCTTCCTTTAGAAGCACTCAGTCTTGCCTTTCATTTTTCTTCCATATAAATGCAGAAATAAATTTCTCCAATTTACTGAAAAGTGTCTCCCTAAGGGACTTGGGGAGGCTGGAAATTAAACTGTGGTGCTAAAATCATCTCACCACTCTAGCTTTGCCCCACAAATGTAAATTTAGGGAATTCCACTTGTCAAAGTCCTCTTTGAAGCTTTGAATAATTGGATTCCAATTATTCTTAACCACATTATTCAGGCCTATGTTCAACTTAATATCTAAATAGATTACATTTTTTTGCCATCTACTAAAATTCCCCAAAGTGAATATTCCATATTACACTCTTCAGTTAAGAGTGAAATTTCTGACTAAAAATGTTTTCAGTCAAATCCCAAGATGGCTGCAAAACCCTCCATGATAATGACGTTGTAAGGATTGGTATCACATCTGAAGTGGCATTAAATCATGGTAATGCTCAGGGAGGAGGGACCACTGTGCTTCCTGTCAGTTGTTTCTATTCTTTAGGTAGCCTCCTCACTATTATCTCTTCCTACTGGGCATGAGGTCAAATCAGCAAAGAGAAAGGAGAGCCTGCAAAGCCTCCCATGGACATGTTGAGCACAATAGAAACTAAGTGTTCTCAACTCTACTCAAAAGCAGGTGCTGATGTCCAGAACAGTGCTGCATTATTTCTTGTTATATAATTTTCCTGGGTTTTTTGTTTATTTACAAAATACTGCTATCAAACAGTAGATTATATTTTTGGACACCCCATCTTTTTCCCCTTCCCACATTTTGCAAGACATAGTCACAATATAAAACAAAAAAATTCTTGAATTGTTAAGAAAGCAAACATATTTCAACAAAGCACAGAGTGCCCTTACCTTTAGGAAGTGCATCTAAGCTACTGGAAGTGTCTGTCAAGCACTCCATGATGCATGTAGACAAGGTATTTGAAATTTATGTCCAAAATTATTGTGTCATATTAAGGAAAGGGAATTAAAATAGTTAATTATCTATTATGGGCCATGAACTGAGCTTGTTGTCTATGTTTTATTACTAATTTAATTTAATCCTTACAGAAATTCAGAGTTTAAAAAGGGATTTGTAAGCTCCTTAAGTTTGCACAGTAGAAGAGTACTGGAATACCCTGATAACTCAGGGATGTTTCTTCAGTCTATCAGTCAACTCCAGGGGTTAACAATAACATACACACACAAAAGAAGGCATCAAATTAGGAAGAAGGTCAGTAGGTAGTACCAGACTGGAACCTGAGGGAGGTCATGGTGAGAGGAAATGATAAAATATTTGTGTAAATGTGTGAACATTTCAATGAGTAAATAATCTTATTAATATATATCAATACCAACCTCCATACGTGACTTTTGCCATTTGGCTGCTGATTCTGAATTCTAGAATTTCTAGTGTAGACATAGTGAGTGAGAGATACTGAGTCAGTGAATTCCAAGTCCAGAGTTTTAAAACCTGTGAGGTATTTCAGAGTCACACAATGCTTGCTATTTTTGTGAAGAAGGAAACAAAAATGCATACAAATAATAGCTAACAAATGGGGTGACATTACCTCTGCCCCTGGGGGGGGTGCTCTCTGCTGTTCTGGATAGCAGCCAGTCCTCTCTCCCTCACTCCTTCTCCCCTCCTTACACCTAGCTTGTTTCTTTCCTTTCTTCATAACCTTCTTTGTTTCTTTTCTTTTCCTTTTTCTTCCCTTTTATTTTTCATTTTCTTTCCTCTTTCTTTCACTTCTTTCTGTCTTTTTTTTTTAGAAGATTTAACTTTACATGATGAGAACCAACAAAAGACAAAAAGCATCACCATAAAAGAAAATGAAACTCAATGCCTAAGTGTGTACAAATGTGAAAATAACACAGCACAACAGATTTCCCACTCTCTCCTCTTTCTTCCTATCATCTTTATCTTCTTCTCTTCCCTTTTCTCCATTCCTCTTTTTTCCTTTCCTTCTTTCCAAATGACAGCCAGAAAAGTGCTAAGAATCTATTGTTTCCTCCTTCTCCTCCAAGGGAAGGCTAGACTTTAAACACTAAAGCATGAGAATCAGGTGCCTACATCTTCTAGTTCAGTATGGAAGTCAATCAAGCTGCTCTGCCCAATTTTCTTTCTCAAATTTTCACCAATATCAGATTGGTATGTGAAGGGGCATGTTATTTTACACACATAAAATAAATCTCATGAAGTTATAAATGCATAATATATTAATAATGTGCTTATACAATGGGCAGTAAAAATGTAGTAGAATATTTCACAATTTTTGGAGAGACATGAAATATTAGACCTTGGCATCAAGGAGCAATTAGAGATAAAACAGAGGAAGGATAAACACAAAGTCATATACAGGTTTGAAGTCAACTTTGAGGCCCATTTTTATAACATCATGTTTAAATTGCTCATTAGACACATATGTATGCTCTTCTATATAGGTGGAATTTCTTGGTGGGTCAAAATCCTCCTATCAAGTTACTGTTTAAAACAAAAGGTAAAGAAAAACAAATCTCTCAATAATAACTTTAAATGTAAATGTATTCAACTTACCAATAAAGAGATGCAGATTGACTCGACTGAGTTAAAAACAAAACAAAACAAAAACCTAAAACAAAAACAAAAACAAAAAAAACCCTCCAGGAACACACCTGACTGGAAAAGATACCCACAACTGAAAATTACAGGCTAAAAAACAATCTATTGAGTGACTGGAAACCCAAATAAACTGGCATAGATATTCTGATTTCTGATCAAATTGATGTACAATCAAAGTCAATTGGCAGTGACAGAGAAATGACTACATATTAATAAAGGAAAAAACATAGCAAGACAAGTTAATTATAAATACATATGCATGAAATAATGGGCTCTTAATCTCATAAACTATAATTGTTATAAAAGGTCAGATGGTTCTTGATACAGTAGTAGCAGATGATCTCAATAGCTTACATTTCTCTCTAAGTAGGTCATCAAACTAAAAAATCAACAAAAAAACCCCTCAGAATTAAATAAATTACTGCACAAATCAAAGTGACTCAATGGATATCTACCGAATATTCCACCCAACAGAAAAATGTTACATATTCTCTGCAGCACATGGAACCTTCTCTAAAATAGATTACCTTCTGTTACATGAAGCAGGTCTTACCAAATATGAAATAATTCAAATAATTTCTTGTACCTTATTTCATATTTGGCCAGACTATGTAAGACTATGTATGTAGAGCTAGGTATCAGTAGCAAAAAGTACAGAAAAGCACATATAAGTAGAGACCGATCAATATATTCTTCAATATTGTTCATTCAAGAAATCAGGGAGAAAATTAACAAGATTCTATTATCAAATGAAAATTAAAGCAAAACTTAACAGATACTTTGGGGACAGCCAGGAGCAAAGTTTATAGCTATGAGTGCTTACATTGAATATCTAGAAAGTTTCCAAATAAGGAACTTAATAATGCATCTCAAATTAATTGAAACAAGAAAATAATAGTTAACAATAAATAAACATCAGAGCAGAAATTAATGAGACAGATATGAAAAGAGCCATACATAGAATTGATCAAAGTTAGTTCTTAAAAAAAAAAAAAGTCAGATTGACAAACCCCTAGCTAAAATAACAAAGAGTTAAAAAAAAATCAAATGAATAATATATATATATATATTAGGAAGTACTTTGAAAACTTGTATTCAAAATTTGATAAATTCCTAGACACCTATGACATGCCAAAATTACATCTTGAAGATAAAACCAATTTAAACACAGCCATAGACAAAGCAGAATAAAGAAGTCTACAAAGTAAAACCCAAGACCAAAGAGATTCAGTGCTGAGATCTATCAAACCTTTAATGAACTCTTACCAATGCTTTTTAAAGTACTCCATAAACTAGAAAGAGAGGAAGACTATTTCTGACTCATTCCATGAAGTTGGCATCATTCTCATATCAAAACTGGATAAGGAAACAACTAAGAAATAAATATAGAACAATCTCACTGACAAATATAAATGCATAAATTTTCAATAAAATTCTTGTATATCAAATTTAATAGCACATTAAGAAGTCCATATACCATGACCAAGTTTGTTTTATTCCAGACATCCAAGATTGGTTCAGTTGTATGTAAATCAGTAAGTGCAATTAGCACATAGATAGACTTAAGGACAAAAACTCATGATCAGCTCAACTTTGACAAAGAACAGCAGCTCTTCATGATAAACATTCTGAAGGAACTCAGAGTTATATGTAAGTACTTCAACACAATAAAGGCTATTTAACAGATCTGTAGCCAACAGCATGCTAAATAGCAAAAACCTAATAGTATTTCCTCTAAGATCTGGAATGAGACAGGATACCAGCCCACTGTCTCTGCTGATATTCAATAGAGTGTTTAAAGTCTTAGCTAGAACAAGAAGGCAAGATAAAGAAATGGAAGGCACAGGAAAGTAAGAAGTCAAATTATACCTATTTACAGTCATGATTCTCTACCTAAAAGATCATAAAGACGTTGCCACAAAATTCTTAGAACGAGTAACTACTTTGACCAAATTAGAAGCGTATAAAAGTTAACACACAGAAATCAGACATGTACATCACAGGAGTAGAACTGAGGTCCCACAATGAACCTGTAGTTACAGGTTACTAATTTTTGACAAACTGTTAAAAACATACATTGGTGAGAAGTCAGCTTCTGACAAATGCTGATGGGAAAACTGGGTTTTCACATGTACAAGAAGAATTAGATACATGTCTCTCACATCACACAAAAAACAATCCCAAATGGAACAAAGGCCTTAATGTAAGACATGAAACTTTAAAAACACTGAACAGACTTCAAGATACAGGCACAGGCATGGGTTTTCTGCAAAAGGAATGTAGCAGTGCTGAAAATAATTGAAAGATTAAGTAACAAAGAAAATTTGGCACATGCATGCAGTGCACGCATGCACACACACACACACACACACACACACACATACACACTGGAATTTTTGTAGCTATAAAGAAAGAGAAGAATTATGACATTTATAGGAAAATGGACACAACTGGAAACCATTATGATAAGTGAAATAAGCCAGAATCTGCAAACATGGCAAGTTTTCTTTCATATGTGAAACCTAGATTTAAAATTACATATTCTTGTATGGATACGTGCATTTACATATGTATGTGTGTAGGCCATGAAAGTAGAAAGTGGGGCTTAAGAAAAAGAAGGGGTATTAAGAGAGTATAAGAGTACAGAGAGCAGTGGATTCCACGTGATAAGGAAGCAGAAGTGGGGACCAACTGGCGTCAAGGAAGATGACCAGATGGAACAGGAAAGGAACACAGAGGAGGCCGTGGAGGAGGATGGGAACTCATGTATGAAGATGCCTCAACAAATCCCATTGCATTGTGTGTAAGCCTAACAAATTAACAAAAAAAGAAACAGTGTCCTAGCATGGCTTCTAAGATTCAAGGGATTTTCAGAAAAGATGACTTTAAATTCATCTCATACTTCCTACATCAAATATTATTGCATTTTCTACATATAAAATATGCATGAGCTGAACTACACATAAATGCCAGTATGTACATGTGTGCATGTAAGATACAGTAAATCTCAGTTGGCTCAGGTGTGTACTGCTTCTGTCAAATCACTGCCCTAAGATTGCGGATGATGTATGAGCTGAAATGACTCTGACTAACTCATGGGTATAATATTGGATAGGATGAAGACGTCCCTACGCTACTACAGCTTTCTTAGTGTTGTAAACATAGTGGAGGGAAAAATTCAGCAAAGTGACAAAGCAAATGGTACTTTGGGCAACTTAAGTGGATTCGAAGATCTTAAAGTGGGCGTATTAAAATATTGGCCACTGTCTCTATCTTAAGAAACAGAAGCAGAGGCAGGAAGATCTCTGTGAGTTTGAGGCCAGTCTGGTCTACAAAGTGAGTTCTAGGACAGCCAGAGTTACAACAGAGAAACCCTGTCTTGAAAAAAATAAAAAAGGAAAAAAAAGAAAAGAAAAGAAAAGAAACAGAAAAGGGGTGGCTAAAGTAAATGTAAAGTGTATAGAGGAAACAAAATGAGAAATGTCAGGATGGGAAGAGGGAATGAGAAAACAAAACAACCAAAAACATGAATAGAGAAAACCTCTGAACAAAAAGCGTGCTTTTAAACCTTTCTGTGTGTCTGTGTGGAGGTCAGAGGACAGCCTCCATGTTAGTCCTCACCTTCCACCTTGTTTGAAGAACAGTCTCTTGATTGTCCACTTCTGCGTACACCAAGGTAGCTTGACTGCAAGCTACCAGGGATTGTCCTGTCTCCACTCCCCACCTTGCTCTAGGAGCAGTGAGCTTATAGACCATGCTACGGTATCTGGACTTACATAGGTTCTTGAGAATTGGAACTCGGGTTCCCAAGCATTCACTGCAAATGTTTTACCTCTGTGCAGTCTCCCAAGACAAAAATTGTTGTTGTTGCTGCTGCTGCTGCTGCTGGTGGTGGTGGTGGTGGTGGTGGTGTGTGTGTGTGTGTGTGTGTGTGTGTTTGGTGCAAGTTTGTAAGTTTGCAGGTGTGTGTGTTCATGGATGTGCATGCAGAGGCCATTCCCCTAATATTGTCTGCCTTATTGCCTTGAGAAAGGTTCTCGCACTGAACTAGCAGCTCATGGTTTTGGCTAGTCTGGCTGGCCAGTGAGCTCTCTGGATCCACCTGTGTTTCACCCCAATGTTCGGATACAGGCACTCACAGCTCTATGTATCCCTATTTTGTTTGTGTCCTGTGGGTTATAACGGGTCCTCATGCTTTCATATCAAAACTTATTAATACTAAGCCATCTCAAAAAGCTTATTTTTAAGATCAAATTGACATTTATATTGACATTTAAGACAAAAGACAGAAATTATGAATGTAAAGATTGAGAGATGTGGCATCCCTAAATCTTTTCTATGTACGAAGGAAATGTTTTCTTTTTAATTCACTTATTTATTATTATGTATATGGGTGTTTTCTTGTGTGTGTGTTTGTGCACCGTTTGCGGGCAGTGCCTGTGGATTCCAGAAGAGGATGATGTCAGCTTTCCTGGGATTTGACTTATAATTTTGTTAGCTGCCACGTGGATCTGGGAATCAAACCTGTGTCCTCTGGAAGTGTGCCAGTGTCCTTAACCTCTGAGGAAGGGGAAAAGGTTTTAACTTCAATGGAATTAATTTGATAACCATGATGAAATGGCCAAATTTCTTGAAAATCCAAAGCCACGAAACATCATTCAAGAACAAAGAGCCCCATTGCTCTGGAAGCCCAGGCAGGAGGGTTGCAAGTTCCATGCCTGCCTGAGCTATTCAGCAGACCTTGTTTCAAGCTAAAAAGTCAGGTGCGTGTGTGGGGGCGGGGGGTGAGGTGTAATTCAGTGGTAGAGTGCTTGCCAAGCATCCTCAAGGCCCTAGATTTGACCCCAACATAACAAAAGAGTGGGGGAAAGAAAAGAAATAAAAGGAAAGGAAAGGAAATAAAAAAACACTGTATTTGCATTTTCAAAATGTCCACAGGCAAAAAAGCAAACGTAGGTGGCTTGACTGAACAAAAATAGTGTCATTTCTTGTTCTTCTGATTAAGAAGGAGATTTCCAAAGCCATTTAGCAAGACTGTTTTTCTAAAAACAATCCCAGACAAAAGTGCCACACGAAAAGAAACTAAATATCATATCCACTTTCTGACCACATTTTTCTGATGAGAGAGGAAAACATACATCTGCACAAAGCCTCCAACATGGTTGCTCATAGAAGCTCTATTTTCAATAGCTAAAGTCTGGGGAAAATATCCAAATAACCATACAAACACACTATGGTCTACCCCACACAGAATACGACTTAACCATGAAAAGGAATGACCACAGCACAACCTGAGTGGAACAAGGCAAAATAATTATGTTAAGCGAAAGACGCAAACCCAAAGGGCAGCTACTCTTTATTGAAAATTCTAGAAAATACAAACTAATTGGTGGTGACCAAGAACAGACAGATGAGTTGCTTTAGAGCTGGGGCAGAGATGTGTGGTTGTTAGAAAGGGGTGA
Source organism: Cricetomys ansorgei (assembly GCA_026225945.1). Taxonomy (NCBI): domain Eukaryota; kingdom Metazoa; phylum Chordata; class Mammalia; order Rodentia; family Nesomyidae; genus Cricetomys; species Cricetomys ansorgei. The sequence continues at coordinate 41,510,656 of JAMJFZ010000242.1, read as the reverse complement.
GGAAGAGGGAAAGTAGATGCTGTTGGGAGGTGATGGACACTTCAGTTATGGTAACTGTAGTCATAGGCTCTTTATGTATGGGACTTACGAATTGTACAGTTCAAATATATGTGGTTTTGGAATATCATTATATTTCAGTAAACTTGTTAAGATGAAAAATTTTAAAGTATTTAATGGGGCTGGAGGATGGCTGGGTTGTTAAGAGCACTGGCAGCTCTTCCAGAGGATTGGAACACAGTTCCCAGAACCTGTGTCACAGGGTTCACAGTTGCCTGTAACTCTGGCTTCAGGGGACCTGACACCCTCTTCCGGCCTCTCCAGGAAATTGCACAACACATGCACATAGACGCACGCCTATACAGGTAAACGAAAGTAAAATGAACAAAAATATAACTTTAAAAGAGAGTAAAAGCAATGAGCATATGCACTACTTCTTTTAAAAGCCTTGATTCATAAACTTCTCCCTTTGCTCTATTTTTCAAGAAACTTTAAAAAAAACTTCCAAGTTGCTGTGGCTTCTCCTTTCCCTTTTCCTTCCTCATGTGAACTAAACCCCAAATAACAACTCTAGTCTTCTAAAGAAAACGATTCTTGCACTTACACCATCTATACTAATTAAGGATGATTTCTTCATTCTTGTATCATAAGCAAAGATCATTGCTATGGATTGTTGGGTTCTGGCTGTGCCTTCTACAGTCTTAGGGTCATGGCTCATCTCACGGACTTGCTGGAGAGGGCAACTGGCAGATGACAAGACTGTACTGTTGCAGATGTCGAGAAGTGGGCCACGGCCTCTGCCTGCTGAAGATGAGCGCGTAGAGCTAGGAAAGATGCTGTCTGCTCAAGATGAGGTGGTTGGGGTGGATCTGAGACTGCCAAAGAAGCCTATTTATTTATAATCCAGGGAGTGGGAAATTAGGCCATTGTGTTTCTGCACAGGGGAAGAATTCATAAAAAGTCACACAGAATTATTCTTATATAACTGACAATGACATCGTTGTGAGGTGGAGACGGGGCTTTATTTGTCTTACTTAAAATGATATATAGAGTACTTGTCTGTTTACTCCACTGCAAACAGCGTCTGCACAAACAGCCGGGAATCCCCAGGGGGTTCTACTGATAGTTATAAGTTACTCGAGCAAAATCTCTCAAGCAACTTGCTGCCTTGCAGGTATCCATTATTCTAAATTCAAAAGCCCTTTTCTTGTTGTTTGTTTGTTGGCGTTGAATGTGGGTATAGCCCCCCACTCCCAATTATGTTACATGCAATATTACTTTAAAAATATAAAATGTGTCAGAACAACGCTACTTTTCAAATAGTAAGTACACGTACACCTAAATCAAAACACACACAGCCAAAGGGAGGGGAATGGTGGATAAATAGGCCTCATAATCAAATCTGGCTCAGGTTAAACTGAAGTTAGTGTGATGGATTCAGCTAGAGCTCTAGTAAATAACAGTGTCTGTAATTAAGCTACCTTGGCTTCTCCTCTGAGGCCCATGGGCAGCTCACAGGTAGAAGGGAGGCAACCAGGAGGCACAGTTCAGAAATAAGCAGGTAGCATGTCCACCCACATGCAGATCCCTCTGCAGCCCTCAGCCCATTTCACCAGGAGTTGGGCCAAGGGAGGCTGCTTTTACCCACATAAGTGCCCCGAATGTTAGTGTCACTGAGCATGTGACAAGGCTATAGGTGGCAATGGAAGGAGTCTAAGACAATACAAGCTAAAGCTACTTCCTTCTTGTCTGTTATAAAACTTAGATCCTTCTGTGGCTGTTGTCCACCTGTGTCTTTTTAAAATTTGTAAATTGTTTTAAATCTATATCTATGTGCATGAGTGCAGGCACACACAGAGCACATATGGAGATCAGACAACAACTCCATGTGTTGGTCCTGACCTTCTACTTGTTTGAGTCAGGGTCTTTTGTTGTTTTCCAGAGTGTGCACCAGGTTATCTGGCCCATGAGTTCCCAGGAACTCTCCTGCCTCTGCCTTCCCACTCACTACAGGATCACAGGCATAAGAGACATGCACTACAAATGCCTGGTTTGGTGTGGGTTCTTGGGGTTCAAACTCTGGTCTTTTTCTATCACACCATCTCCCAGCTTTCCATCCATACGTCTGCATATGTTAGTCTATGAGAGCTCGAGGGTGTACCCTTATTCTACATACGCATACACATACTTCCAACTGAAAACACTAGTACAAACAGCAGCAACGCTTTGTAGCATGAAATTATAGGCCCAAATTTTAGCTTCATTATTTTTTATACTATGTGCGAGACACATCAGATACTGGGTAGAGAATCACTGCCACAAAGAGCTCTCTAGCTTACAGGATAAAAAAGACATAAGTAACCATAATATAATACTGCAAATGCTAAAGCTGAAATAAGTGAGGTGTTATATACACACCGAGGGACGGAGAATTCAGATTTAACTATTTGAAGAAGAGAAGCAAGGATAAACAAGTTACTAAATGTCCCAGGGTCATAGTGTCCTTATTTATAAGTGAACACCCATAGGATAGAAAGCTATACTATCAATATAAGAAATAACAAATTGCATCAATAGCAAGAAACACTGGCTACTGCCTTGGTGGCCGTCCCTCTTGCTCCTAGCCCCAAATTAGAAGATAAATAAAGATGATATTTTGCCAGGGACTGAAATCAGAAATGACTACTCCACATGGGAAGATGGGAAGGAGAGACGACTGAAGGAGGAGTCCTTATTTCCCTTCAGTGTGATGAGTTAACTCATAACAGGGAACAGCAGGACTCTTGTTCCTTTAAATTATATTTAATAGTCCTCCTCCATTTCATTCTCTATCATGCTTACAACAAAGTACACATGTTTCTTCAGTCTTCATAGAGATTCAGTAGTATCAGGTGCACATATGATGGGCTCCACCAAGGCTGCCCCCATGTGACTACTGCCATGCCCTTTTGTGGAGGATTCACCACCCTGCCTCAAGAAGTGTGATTAGCGGACAGTTCCAACCATCAGGCAGACAGGCATTAGGTTTGGAGTGTGAGTCACAAACTTCCCAGGTTGGCTACCGGCCAGTTTGTGCTGGCTCATTCCAGCTCACTGAGAGTTAACAATGTGTTGAATGTCCTTTAAACTCAACAACTGGATATCACATCCAGTGATGTCATATTGATGACTTGCAATCAACCACAATACAAGTATTTAACCACATGATTGACAAATACTACAGAACAGGTTTCACTTTCTGGAAGCCGTTGTTAGACATTTGCTGGGTCACGTCATCCCCGGATGATGCCTGAACAAATCATTGGTACAAGGACCTAACTACCTCTGCCAAACGTGGGATTCCTCTAGGGAACAATCACTGCTCTGGTGTCCCCTGTAAAACTCAAATCCTGACCAGCCTGCATTCTGGACTGATGAATCTCTCTGTCCCATAGCCCGCATCCACCTTCTTTTCAGAGTTCTTCTCTTATCCAGTGAACTCCTGCATGCCCAGTCTTCTCTCATCAACCACCCTCTGGAGAACAGACCCATCCTGAGGTTGGTACCTTGAATTGGTCTAGAAAAGGATATAGTGAGGTGGAGTTTTGAGTATGGGTGCTTAAGTACCAGCTGACAATGTCAGGACAGGGTCCAGACATCATTTCTGGTTATGCCTGTGAGGGTGTCTCAGGAAGAGAGCTTTCTGATGGGCTAACCTGGTAACATAAATGGACCTCTCCAGGTGAATGAGCATCAGTTACTCTGCTGGGGGTCTGAATCAGACAAAGAAGGTAAAGGGAGAGGAAGATCGCATTCCTCCTTGCCTAACTGCGTAAGTGGGGACATCAACATCGAGCATTTGGTGCTCCCTAGATCTCAGGTGTTCAAAACACATGACTGCTGGCTCTCCATCCTGAAAACAGCAGATCATGAGACTTCTAAACCTACATAATCACGTGAGCCAAGAGCTCCTTGTAAACCCCTCTACCCAGCTTCAGGGAGAGTAGTTAGTCCTTATCTCCTGCATTTTTAGCACCTCCAGAGTGTGCCTCAGCTTTCCTTCCTTCTCTCTCTTCTCTCCTCTCTTCCTCTTCTGCCTCTTCTTTCTGTACTGGTGTTGAACCTAGATCCTTTTGAATGCTAGGCCAGTACTGCATCATTAAACTACGTCTCTATCTCCTTTTTCTTTTTTAAAAAAATATTATTCCTATTTCTCTCATACAATACATCCGAACCGCAATTTCACCTCCCTCCACTCATCCCTGTCCCCTACGGGCCTCCCATCCCCAGATCCCCTCCTCCTCCTTTTCCTTCAGAAAAGAACAGGCCTCCCAGGAATATCAGCCAAATACAGCATATGAAGACACAAGACTAGGCACAAATCCTTATATATTGCTGGAAGAGGCAACCCAGTAGGAGGAAAAGGGTCCTAAAAGCAGGTAAAAGAGTCAGAGACAACCCCCAGCTCCCACTTCAGTCCTACAAGAACTCTAAGCTATAACATACATGTCGTGGATCTAGTGCAGAACCATGCAGGCTGCGCGATTGCCGCTTCAGCCTCTGTGAGCCCCAATGAGCCCTGCTTAGTTGATTCTGTGGGTCATGTTTGCTTGGTATACTTGATCCCTAGCTCCTAGGACCCTTCTTCCCCTTCTAACATGGGGTTCCCTTAGCTCCACCTAATGTTTGACTGTGGGTCTCTGGATCTGCTATCAGGAGCTGGAGATAGCCTCTTTGATGACGATTGGGCTAGGCACCAATCTCCGTATAATAATATCATCAAGAATCATTTCATTGATTTGTTGTTGTTATCTTTTGTTTTTAATTGGCCAATTATGTTAGGTTATACCCTAGGTCTCCTGGTATCCATCCTGCAGTCCCTGGCCATCCAGGAAATGTCTAGTATAGGCTCTCTCTCCTGACATGGGCCTCGACTTTGACATTGGTTGGCCACTCCCACAAGTTCTGTGTTTCCATTGCCCCGCAGGTCTTGCAAGCAGAGCAGATTGCAGATCAAAGATTTTTGTGTGGGTTGGTGTCTCAGTCGCCCCACTGGAAGCCTTTCCTGGTAACAGAAGATGGCTTGTTCATGTTCCGTGTGCCCCCATTACTAGAAATCCTCACTAGGGTCCCCTTCCTAGATTCCAGATAGTTTCCATTGCACTAGGTTTCCACATCTCCCCTGAAACGGCCCCCGATTCCCATTGTCTCTCTCCATACTCTCTTCCTCCATTTCTCTTCCCCTCCAGAGGATCCCTCCTGTTCTCATCCCCACCTGCTTCCAGTCTACCTGCATAATCTGTTCTATTTCCCTTCTCAGGGAAACCTATGTGCCCCGCTCAACACTCTCCTTGTTACCTAGCCTCTCTGGGTCTGTGGATTGTAGCATGATTATCATTTACGTAACAGCTAAAATTCACTTATAAGTGAATACATACCATGTTTGTCTTTCTGGGTCTGAGTTATCTCACTCAAGATGATTTTTTTCTAGTTCCATCAATTTGCCTACAAATTTCATGGTTTCATTAAAAAAAAAAGCTGAAAAATACTCCTCTATGTCTATGTACCTCATTTTTGTTATCCATTCTTCAGTTGAGGGACATCTAGATTGTTTCCAGTTTCTGGCTCTATTGATGTTTTGTTCAGAAAGTTGTCTCCTGTGATGAGTTACAGGCTATTCCCCACTTTCTCTTTTATCAGGTTCAGTGTATCTGGTTTTATGTTGAAGTCTTTGATCCGCTTGGACTTGAGTTTTGTGCAGGGTGATAAATATGGATCTATTTGCATTCTTCTACATGCAGACATCCAATAGACCAGCACCATTTGTTGAAGATGCTTCCCTGTTTCCATTGTATATTTCTGGTTTAGTTATCAAAAATCAGATGTCCATAGGTGTGTGGATTTATGTCTGGGTCTTTGAAATTCCGTTTATCAACGTGTCTGTTATTATACTAATGTATTTTTGTTTTTTGTTTCTTATACTATGTGGTTTTTATTCCTACAGCTCTGTAGTATAGCTTGAAATCACAGATGGTGATACCTCCAGATGTTCTTTTATTGTTCAAGATTGTTTTAGTTATTCTGGGATTTTTGTTTTTCTATATGAAGTTGAGTATTGTGTTTTCAAAGTCTGTAAAGAATTGTATTGGAATTTTGATGGGGGTTGCACTGAATCTGTAGTTTGATTGTAGTAAGGTAGCCATTTTTATCATGTTACTCCTATTGATCCATGAGCATGGGAGGTCTTTCCATCTTCTGGTATCTTTGTCAATTTCTTTCTTCAAAGACTTGAAGTTTTCTTTTTTTTTATCATACAGGTCTTTCACTTACTTGGTTAGAGTTATCCCAAGATATTTTATATTATTTGTGTCTATAGTTTTTTGTTTGTTTGGTTGGTTGTTTTTGTTTTCTTGTTTTTGAGACAGGGTTTCTTTGTTGTAACTCTGGCTATCCTGGAACTCACTTTGTAGACCAGGCTAGCCTTGAACTCACAGAGATTCACCTGCCTCTGCTTCCCAAGTGTTGGGATTAGAGGCGTGCACCACCAAAGTCTAGCTATTTGTGGCTATTGTGAAAGTTGTTGTTTCAGTGATTTTTTTCTCAGTCCATTTGTCATTTATATATAGGAGGGCTACTGATTTTTTTTTTTAGTTAATCTTGTATCCAGCCACTTTGTTGAAAATGGTTATCAGCTGTAGGAGCTCCTAGTGGACTTTTTAGGACCACTTATATATACACTATCATATCATCTGCAAGTAATGATACTTTGAATTCTTCCTTTCCATTTTGTATTCCCTTGATCTCCTGTTGTCTAATTGAAGTAGGCTCCTACCCAGTCATGCTCTCCATTTTTCCTTCATAGGGATCATTTCCCAGTAACACTCCGGGTGTATCTTAGCTTTCGAAGAACCTGACACATGACATTGAGGGTGTGTAAGTTACTTGTCTGTGAGACTGTGAGAAAATACCTGACAGAAGCAACTTTAGAAAGTTGAGGTTTATTTTGGCTCACTGTTCCATAGTGGGAGTGACTCAGCAGTTGGAGCAATTCAGTCCATGTGACAAGAGCTTGATGCATGGCTCTCATCATGTCTTGGCACACAGAGTTTGGGAAGGTACCAGAGGGAAGCTGTGCAGAATCTTTTTAATTTTATGTACTCTTATTTGTCAATTCTTGCTACTATTCCCTGGGCACTGGAGTCCTCTTTAGTCCTTGCCTGTGCCTACATCTTAAGATGTTTCCCTCCAGCAGTTTCAAAATTTTGGGTCTTACATTAAGGTCTTTGGTCCATTTTGAGTTGATTTTTGCATATGCTAAGAAGTAGGGATTTAGTTTCAATCTTGTATTGCAAATCAAAGCTACATTATGAGTCCATATTCTTTAGTCACAATGGCTATTGTCAAGAAATCAAACAGAATAAATCCTGGCAAATATAACCCATCTATTGTTGGTGGAATATAAATAAACATAGCCACTATGGAAATAAAAAAATCCACAGAGTGAAGAGACAACTTATAGACAGAAGAAACTCTTTGCTAGGGCCCATTCTGACCAGGGATTAATATCTAGAATTCACTAAAAAACAAAATTAATAATAATAACAATAATAAATAATTCAGTCACTAACAGGCAAATGACTCAGACAGTTCTCAGAAGAAGTACAAGTCTTTATCAACAAATATGGGAAAAATACTATTTATATTTATAGTTGTATTTGAAGCCTCTTATTTTCCTTCCTTTCTCTATTCCTGATTTCCTGGTTCTCAAGACTCTTAGCTTTGAAGTCATGCTTCCTGCCACCCAATGTCTTCTCCCTGCATCTCAGGCTCAAGCTTTGTGACCTATTAATCTCACTACTTAAGGACTTCACTCCCCCGGCATATAGTCTCCATCCTTTCAATGCTGCTCTTTAAAATGAAGTCCCCAGTTCCTACTTTAGCTGTGATTTCTTGATACCTGGGCTCTGTGAACCTTTCTCAAGCCCCAGTCTTAGTCATCTCCCAGTCAAGCTTCTCCTGCTCCAACCAATTTTTAGCTATGTCCTTTCTAATGGTGACATCAATTGTCAGGGCTTGGGAGGAAAGAAACAATTTCTTCACATTCCTCCTCTGCACCATCGCCCCTTCTCCCTGTATTTCCAGGGAGCCTAGAGGCACACTACAGATCTTTTCATAAGTGTATGCAGCACTTGTAAAACTCAAACATGATTTGCACTGACGTAAATCCATGCTTCAAAACCCAGTCATTTGTTACTCGTTACTCAGCCCTTACCTTAAGCCAGCCTTTGACCGCTTCTGAACAAGAAGCTGGGGAAGTGGCACATGCACAGGCTGCACTGTGTCCGTGGCTGGGCTGCTACTCAGACTTTCTCCTTTGACACCCTAAGGGCATGCTGATGTTCTGCTTTAGGTTTTCAGTTTTAGGTTATTGCTGAAATAAGCACTGCTGCTTTATGGACAGGTTTAGGACCATGGCCGTAGCTCTGTCGGGGTCTGGCTGGTGCTTCCTCTCATTCATTCCCATTCAATGTCTTTCATGTCCTTTCTTTTCTTTTGGAAAATCTTAGAGAAAGGAATTGACTTCTACGGACTGTGATTACAATATACGCTGAAATTTTAATTAAAAAAAGGGAAAAACTAAGTTTTAAGTTTTTTGATCTTTCAAATATATGACAGCTGAAGCCATCTAAGCCCCACAAATCACGGTCCGTACCCTCCACCTCCACTACGCCAGTGTCTGCTAATTCAGATTATTCTACTTTAGGAAGAAAAAATTTGTAATTAACTTCCTTGTTTGTTCCAGAAACTTATCCTAAATATGTCATCCCCTGAAACAGACCCCAAGTTTTCTTACTCAACTGTTTTTGGAGACGATGGCCTCAAGGTCCTTCAAATATACATTTATTCAATGTAGGCATCCCTGCCTTCTGTGGTCCATCAATCCTAAATGGTTGTGTCACCTCAGCCTCAACTGGGTCACCCTTTCTGACAAGCCTTTTCTTCCCCTCCTGCTCACATACCCTCTCTGGCCCCTTAGACTTCATCAATCAATCAATCAATCAATCAACCTTTGCTCTTCCTATTCCAGGATGGTGCTATGACTCCACTTTGCTTTGTCATCAGACGTTTTGGCATTTTCAAAGTCAATCAGAGTCACCATCAACCAACCCTTGGCAGGTACCTGGCACTGTTCTTTCTTTTGTGAGAGGCCAGGAGGAGCGGGGCCACAGCAGCGCTTTCAGTCTGGTAGGTAAGGCAAACACATAAAACTATAAAACACATGCCCTGAAGCCAAAACAAGCAACCGCTACAGCAAACTCCTAAATAGCCCCTGCTGGTGGAACACAGAAGGAAGACTTCGCCTGGTAGAAGAGGTGACAGGATTTAGGGTAGAAGCCAGCTTGAGTATGAAGGCTTACCCACATATGATGAGTTTCCTCTAAACCTTTAACAAATAGCTTCTGGAGGTGATGGTGTCACATTAATAATAAAAAACGTGAAAAGTCCAAAATTTGAACAGCTGTTCTACTTCCAGGCATCGTGGTAATGAATCATGGAACCCCATCAATAAAGAGAATAGTATTCAGCTCTGTATATGGGGATCAAGGAGACAAAGCACAGCTGTCTGCCAGGCCCCTCCCACTCTTTTGTCTTAGACTGTATTCCTGGTCATCTGGTGCAGTCAATCTATGACACAGAACGCCATGTTCCTTGGTCAGTCACCCATGCTTCCTGCAACCTCCTGCAACATTAGATAAACACCCCACAGCACTTGTTTCAACAAAGCCAACTGAAATTGAGCCCCTGTGGTCTTCAAATGGCTTCATGGGGTCTGGCTGGTGAAGTAGGCAATGGAGCTGTGACTTACCCGATGTATTTTGGGAATTATGAAGAGTATTTAGCAAAGTGGAGTGTTTTTTCTTCTTTCCAGTAATTGTATCAGTTTTCTCTGAGGAAAGTACAGATTTTTACTGACAATTGCTATTGAAGGTACAGTATGGTTTGTCACAAGTTGTTTTTGGGGGTAGTCCCAATCTCAGAACACTTGTAGGGATATTTTGTCAGCCTTAATGAGAGCTATTGCTATTCAAAATGAATATTCTGGGCTTTGAAGATAGCTTCATCCAGAGGGTGATTGTTTAATAATTAGGAAGCCCTAGATATGGTGGCCAGTACCCCATAAACTGGGTGTGGTGATGCACACTTGTGATCCCAGTACTTAGGAGGTAGAGGCAGGAAGACTGGAAATTCAATGTCATTTGCTGTTCAAGTTCAGCCTGGAGTTCAAGAGACCCTGTGGGTTTTTTTTTTCTTTTCTTAATCAAATAGTTTTTATTGTTCTCTCTCCCTCCCTCCTTCTCTCTCTCTCTCTCTCTCTCTAAGTCAGAAGACAACTTGCAGGAGTCAGTTCTGTCCTTCTATAATGTGATACCCAGGATGGAACTCAAGTGTTCTTTTAGGCTTGGCAGTAAGCTCCTTTACCCACCAAACCCATCTTGTAGGCCCCCTGTCTTAAAACAACAAAAACAAAGCAAGTAAACAAAACCCAGAAATAAACATTCTGGTTCATTCTAACCACATTTTTAAAAATAAAAGAGCATAGTGTGTGTATGTGTGGAAACTTTATTTCTAAATCACACACGCTCTGATTTCCACATGATCCTGAAAGTTCCAGTGTCTGGCAATGAGTTCACATAATTTTGCCGGCAAGTGAGCCACATGTGGGGAGAAGCATCAGGTGCTACAAAGCAACAAAGGTCTCATTCTGTTCTTTGTCAAGGTGACAAGTTCAAGAGTTCCTTATAAATGACCGAAAGTTGATCAGGGCCACACAATCCTATCAGGGCTGCATGGAGCAACCTTCTGTCTCAGCGCTGTTTATCTCCCATTGCATTCACATTCATTTTCACTAATACGGTACAAAGATGTAATGATGTGTAAGTGCTTTTTAATGTCATGTAAGTGAAAACAGGTGGGTGATTTACCATGGGCCCCATAAAGACTGGAACAGGGTTTCCACAGAGAATGCAGAGCCTTTTCTCTATGTGTATGGCTCTTTAAAAAAAGAAAAGAAAGAAAAATCCTAGGTCATATTTCAGCAACCTTGATTTTTCAAAAATTAACTTAGTCAAGTTCATGTAAGACATCCTAGAACAGATCTGTGGACTTAAAGTGAAAGTCAAGAAGATGCTTTATTGGGAAAGAATGCTTCACCCAATGGCAAGCATGCTGTAGTTTAACCTCCACTTCCAGGAAGCAAAGAAGTGAGAGGCCTCAATGAGATGTCATGGTTATCAAAAGAAGCCTGGGGGCTGGGAGAGTGTTCAGTCAGTAAAATGTCTGCTACATGAGCATAAGGATCTGAGTTTGAATCCCAGCACCCACATTAAAAGCTGGAGACAACATCATGGCCTGCAATCCAAGTGCTGTAGAAATGGAGATCACAGGGTGGTGGGAACTCACTTGTTAACCAATGCAGCCAAACCCACGAGTTCTAGGTTCACTGTGTATCTGTGTCAGAGTGATTGGAGGAGACACCTGACATTTACCTCTGGCTATCCTCTATATGTACACATGCACATTCACATGCACCCACAGCTGCACATAAATGTGCCACACAGGAACACACACACACACACACACTTTATTCAGTAGTGCAGCCCATAATTAGAGCATTTGCCTTTCCTAGCTGCTTGGCTGCTGAGCTAGTGGACAGTCCTCAAGGCACAAGGCAAGAGAGAGACTCTGTAAAAGTCCCCTGGGTGCACATTGGGTGGTATTGATTAGCTCTGATTCTGCCAAGGCCAGAATACTCACAAAACATTCTCTAACAGACTAGGGGTGCTTTCCTAAAGCCTCCATTGGCATCATCAAGCTACAGATAATCGTATTAATTTCATCCTCATCAATATTAGCTGAGCTAATAAATTCAAAGAAGCCAGGTGTCTCCATGCCTCCTGTAGCAGAAACGTCTCCTGTGGCATGTGCCGATGTGAGGGTATAATGTAGCTAATATGTAAGAGGGAGGCGAGAGCTAATTTTGTAAGAGTCTTCTTTCTACTCCAGATACTTATGAACTCCACGTTCTCCATGAATTCTCTTTCCCCAATTTCATACAGAAACAGAGGAGAAGCGTCCCCACAGGCTCAAGTCTGCAGCCTTGTTTTTGCCAGCCCACATTGCCTGTCAGACTGTGCATATACATTCCAGAATGCCCGGAGGGAGAGAGAAATTGTGTCCAGACACAGCCATGGGAATGGAATTTCCCATACCTTGAGACTGACCTCTGATTTGACCTTAAAATTAAAAACTTGTTTGTGAACTCCTGAGAGAGAAAAAAAGTATATAACAGTAGCCGCTGTTTAAAAATATAATTGGCAAGCCTACTATAGGAACAACGCATGAGTCAGTCATGGGCTGCCTTGGATCTCAGCGACTCATAGCACAGGTTTCCTGTGTTTTGCTAATCATGAATGGACAAAACAGCAGTGTAAACACCCGGGAGGGCGAAGAACTATTTCTTCCTAATCCCAATTCACTGGTTTGTTTAAGACCTGGCATCTCTTAGTCATTCAGTCAGAGTCTGAGAATTTGTCACAAAGCTTGTTTGTGTTAAAGAATACGGATTGGAGCTTTGGCACTCACTAGAGAGAGATTTGGGTCTTAAATTTTCTCATTTGCCAGCCGTGTGACCTTAGTTTCCTGATCTGTAAAATGGTGACAAACAATAGCACAGCCCTGAGGCAATTGTTTAGAGAAGGAAAGCGTAGATACCAGTAGAGGCCTGCCACTAATTCTATGCCATGATTTTCCTCCTGGAAGTTTAGCGACTAGCGTTTATGACCACCATCATTTATGCTGCCCTGTGATAAAATATTCAACACAATTGTGTGTGACTACTGTTACACTGAGTACTCACTCATTCGCAGCTCCTCATTATTTAGTCCTTGCAACTATTGTTCCTCTTGAGCGAATGCAATGTCATTACCTCTACTCATTTACTGGAAGAGAAGGCACACATCCTGCAAGTGACATATTCCGGATCAGATATTATCTGCGCAGGTAGACCCTGGGTGAGGTTGGGCCCGCCTCAGGAAGTCCTTTGCTGCCTCAGCACAGCATGGATGAAGTGACTGTCCATGCTGGGAATTCTAAATTGATTCTCTATTGCTGATAATCAAATAGGAGGGTCATGCAGGCTCTCCCCTGCTGGTGGTCAGTAGACATTTCCATGACAACCAAGGAACATCATTTAGAGTCTATGGAGTTTTTCCATGTATCTTTTCTTTTCAATTCTAAAAGCTACAACAATTTAATACATGGTATGTTAGGTATCAAGCGACAGCTGCACATCCGTGTTTATTGTGACACTATTCAAGAAGTAGATATGGAATCAACCCCCAGACCCTCATGAATGGATTATGAATATATAAAAAAGGTGGTGTATAAACACAATGGAATGCTATTTAACCAGTAAAAAGAATGATTTCCAGTTCTTTGCTGCAAAAAAAGAATGTAACTGGATGGCATCGTGTTAAACTACATAAGGTAGAAACAGAAAGAAAAACAATATATGTTCTCTCACATGTTGCTTTGGGTGATTTCAATTGTCCACTTGCCATGATCTGAAATCACCTGTGAAAAGCATCTTGATGAGAGGGGTTGGCTAGGTCAGACTGGCCTATAAGCATGTTTATAAGGGGTTATTTTGATAATGTTGGGGTGGGAAGGCTTGCCCACTGTGAGTGGAACCATCCCCTTGGAAGGGAATCCTGGAGTGCATAAGAGTGGAGAAAGTAAGCTAAACACCAATATGCATGGATTTATTGTTCTCTTCTGACTGGGGACATGAGGGGACCAGCTCCATCAAGCTCTGGCCCCGGTGACTTCCCCACATTAATGAAGTGTGACCTAGGACTGTGAGCTAAAACAAAATTTCTCCCCTAAGTTGTTTTGTTAGAGTAGTTTATCACAGCAATGAGGAAATAAACTAAATCATGTGAATGATCTTTGAAAAGTCAACTGAGCCAGGCATAGTGGAGTATGCATTTAGTCCCAGCACTCAGGAGGCAGAGGCAGGCTGATCCCTGTGAGATAGAAGACAGCCTGATCTACGTAATGAGCTCAAGGACAGCCAGAGCTACATAATGAGACCCTGTCTTGGAAAAAATGAATTGAATGTAGAATGGCAGTTACTAGAGACTGGGAAGTGCAGTGACTGGGAGAAGAAAGGAAGGCTATATAATTTACACTAAAAGACTGCTAGATAGAAGTATAAAGCCAGTGTTCTAATGTTCTAAAGCACAGAGGGATGACTAGAGCTCACAATAGCCTATAAGCTTCACAAGCAAATAAAAGATAAATGCACAAAGGCTCTAAAGAAAAGGTAACACGACAGTAAAGTAACCCAATGTAGAGTCCCATCTAATACGCATTGGAATATTACACTACATCTCACGAATATGCACAATTGCTCTTCAGCTAAAAATTTGAAGAAAGAAGAGTTGCAAATGCTAATGGCCTTGGTGTGATTATTACAGGTAGTCTACCTGCAATGGACTCTCTCATTGCTCTCCATAAATATGAACTATTACAATGATAACAAAACAGGGTATGCTAGATATTGGGTTCATTTGTTGTTTAACCTTGCTCATGATATAGTGGGTTCATCTTTTTTTTACCTAAACAATGAACCATTGTTGGACTCAAATTTTCACAAGGTATATAACTGTAGAGCAAAAGGCCAGGTTTTCCTGCCTTGTCTATGTTATGTAAACACAAATTGATAGACATACAAGTTTCCCCGAAATTGAAAGAGATGTTCCATGCCTGTTCCCTGCTGCTTGGCAACTGCTTTAACTTTCTGGCAGAGAGCCGAACTTCCCTAATATTATATTTAATTGAGGTCTAGCTCTGTGTTTAGAACTCAGCAAGAAATTATGGAGCATATTTTTTTCTTTAAATGACACAACATGGTTCCTGCTACAAGGGGTTAAAAATCTAGCAGAAATCAAGTGTCTCCCAGACACATTAAGAAATAATACAAGACAAAATATAATTAAATGCTATCTGGTGTTTTGTAACTATTAAAACTACAGGAGCTGGGTGGAGATGACAGTTGACCACTGCAACCAGGGCAGGAAGAAGGAAGCCCCCTCTACCTAACCTGCCTGCTTCACACTCATTCTGGAAGGGAATCCCTGTATGCATATAGAGCTTCCAAAAGGGCTTAAGGTCTCTGAAGACCAAACATAGAACAAGCGTTTTTTGTTTTTGTTTTTTTCCCTCATAGTTATAGCCAAATAAAAAATATGTATTTGTGGTGTGTGTGTGTGTGTGTGTGTGTGTGTGTGTGTGTGTGTGTGTGTGTGTGTGTCTCCCTGGAAGCCAGCAGATCTGGAACTAGAGTTACTAGACATTGTGAGCAGCCCAGTGAGGGTGCCTGGAACTGGACTCTGGTCCTCTGCTAGAGCAGCAAGCACTCCTGACTGATAAACCACTGTTCCAGCCCA
Organism: Cricetomys ansorgei; assembly: GCA_026225945.1. Taxonomy (NCBI): domain Eukaryota; kingdom Metazoa; phylum Chordata; class Mammalia; order Rodentia; family Nesomyidae; genus Cricetomys; species Cricetomys ansorgei. Next base: position 41,495,168 of record JAMJFZ010000242.1, on the reverse strand, counting down.
AGATTTCTTCTTCAATAGAACATGAAAATGTGATTGTTCCCTCTTGCAATGGCCCATTCTTCTGTACTTAACAACAGAGTGACAAATGAAACTTCCTTTTGCAGCCTCCCTCCCTGTCCCTCCTTTCCTTACATTCATTTTCTCTTCCTTCCTTTTTCCTTTTTTCTTTTCTCCTTCTTTCCCCCCTCTCTCCCTATTTTTTCTTTCCTTCCTTCCTTCTTCCCTCCCTCCCTCTCTCTCCCTCTTTTTCCCTCTTCTTTCTTCCTTTCTTTCTTTTCTTTCTTTCTTCCTTCCTTCCTTCCTTCCTTCCTTCCTTCCTTCCTTTCTTTCTTTCTTTCTTTCTTTCTTTCTTTCTTTCTTTCTTTCTTCTTCTATGCCCTATCTTTCCAGATTCCCCTTGCTTCTTCTTGAATATGTTTCTCTAATATGAATAGAAAGAAACCCATCTCTTCACATTCCCAATAAATAAAAAGAACATAACAGTGAGTTTCCATTGTGAAGGAAAGCTGTAAGTATATTTGTGTCACTTCAAGCATCTTGTCCTTAGAGGATAACATGAAGAACAACACCATTCTCTTCTCCATTTTTAGAATGGGAACAACCCAGCACAAGTGCAGAATCTCAACTCTATAGCTACTCTACAGCTAAGGCCCTAGGGCAGATGGATATCCCACCTTCAGGCAGAGAGTTCAAAGCAAGAGGATAATGTCTCGGTAGAGCTTAGGGGTGGCAACTTACCAACTGAACACAGTATATGTAATCATTTTGCATTCTATGCTCTACTGCAATGCTCATCACATTGACATAGAAGGAAAGGAATCTCAGTACAGGCCAGCACAGAAAAAAGAGGCTACTTTAGTGTGCCGTGCCCTAAAATACCAATTTCTTGAATCCCACTCAACCAGACACAGGCAGGGCCACGCACAGGGCACCAACACAAGTGCAGCCATCCATTTCATAACCAATCCGAGTGGGTGTGTGTGTGTGTGTGTGTGTGAGTGTGTGTGTGTGTGTGTGTGTGTGTGTGTGTGTGTGTGTGTGTATGTGTGTGTATAGTTTTTAGGCACCAAAAACTCATGCTGAATCAAGTTATTGAAAGAACGGTCCTAAGCCTCTTGTCAATGGAATCCTAAAAGGGGATCTTTAGGATGAATCCCTGCTACTTAAACTGTCTGGTTTGTAATAAAATCATCTTTGAATACAAACCTCAGGAATTCTGCTACAGGAATTCAGGTGGAAGAGGTGTGGCTTGAGGAGTAAGTGGAGAGAGCTCACATCAAGATCAGCAAACCTGGGCTCACGGGGATGTCCTCACAGCTGGTCACATCAACATTACTGTTATATTAGAGTGTTTCTATAAGTCAGTTTTAAGATTCAGAAATGCAGAAAGAAAAAAGTAAGAATAACACGTACCCAAGCACTAAGCTTGATTATAACAGTATACCGTAAGTTCATATATTCATATATATTACTTTTTGTAAATTGAAATTATTTATATTATTTTATCTCATTTCCCACTAAATTTCTCTTGAATAAATAACAAATTTTATTGTATTTCATATTTCTCAGTTCTTATTTTGTTGGACATTTAGGCTACTCCAATTTCGTGTAGGCAGATATTATAAAATAAACATTCCTGTAATATTAGAGACATATTTATTAATGCCTCTGAGTATTCCATGGAATGACTTATTAGAAAAAAATGTATTTCTTATGAAATCAACTGCAGGCTTTGAGGCATTTCTAAATATGACATAAAAATAAAATTAAACTTATCAGTAAGTTTGGGCTTATGACAGTGGAGGAAAAGACTCTTTGTTTCCATTTTTACGTCTTTTTAAGAATATGCTCCAGCTGGGTTGTGGTGGCACACGCCTTTAATCCCAGCACTGGGAAGAATTCGAGACCAGCCTGGTCTACAAAGTGAGTTCCAGGACAGACAGAGTTACAACAGAGAAACCCTGTCTTGAAGATAAAAAAGAAAAAAAGACCACCACCACCCCCAAGAAATGCTTCACTGTCCAGTTACAGATATGACTGGTGGGCAGAAGGCTTTATACCCACCTATATTTGGTACAAAGCAGAAGGGAACTGGGGATTCATCTCTCCCCAAATTCCAAAAGTACCAACAAATATGGAAGCCGTGGTTTAAACACGGCTGAATACAAATAGGATATTAATGTGGCCTTTCCCTCTGTGGTCTCTTTTGAATTTGGGAGCCCTTTTTATTTGACTAATATGCACAATTGCAAGCCACCTGCAGAATCAGTTTTCCAAAGTACAAGAGAGAATGACCAGATGATCGAATATACCTTTAAAAACTCCCTCCATCTCTTTGTTTTATTTTGGTAGCAAAGTTTCACAGGATGAGTGCCACTGAAGTCTACTAAGAGGCTTATTTGTTCTAACGTAACACACAAAAGCACATTGGTGAGTTATCAAGCTGACAGTGCACTTAGTAATGAGTGAGGATTAATGTCTTTGCAGAAATGTGATTCATGAATAAAAACAGGTACAAAATTAAACTACAGGCATGCACAGTCATTTGTAATCTTTAAAGAAAGATGGTGCTGAGTTGTGAGTTCTTCTGCAGGGGCCTGAGGTGATAGCGATGGAAGTACAAGGTAAGATGAGGCTTTAGAGGTTAATTTCACCTCTTTGGAGCCATAGTTGACTTCACCCCAGAGGGGCCTCAACCAGATGTTTGTTATCTTCCTTTGGCTGTTGAGCCTCCTGGGGAAACAGCAAGCCCTTCACACTGCTTTCCCCTGGACCTTCCTTCTTTTTTTTTCAACTTTCTTCTCCATTCCTGTTTCTACTAGGTTCCTGCCTATTTGCTGGGAGTGGCATTGTGCCTCCCTCAAACGATGCTGACATTTCTACTCCCCACTGCCTGTCTGCATTGTTTGGAAATAAATCACTTGAATATGATCATATGAAGATGAAATTGTTAGAGTGAGTCAATGTTAACTATGACTTGGGATTATAAGTCCTATTCAAAACGGGATGCTTAGACACAGATGCACTCAGGGAGAAGGCATGCAAACATGAAGATGGCTGGCTGGGATGTAGCTACAAGCAATGAATTGTGGGAGACTGCTCATAAATTATCTAAATCTGGGAGAGTCAGGAAATAGGTTATTCCCCCTTGTCCTCAGAAAGACCAACCTGAGGGACTGGGAAAATGCTTCAGTCAGCAGAATGGGTTCAAATCAGCACCCACATACAAAAGCAAGACTTGTTGGTGTATACCTGTGATTCCCCTGATGAAGCAGAGATGGGGGGGTCACTTGTGCTCACTGACCGGCATACCTGGACCAGTGAGTCTCGGGACCTAGTGAGAGAACCTGAGTCAACACCCAAGATGGGTAGCTCCTGAGGAACAACACACAAGCTTGGCCTCTGGCCTCCACACATGTGTACATATATGATCATGCACACACATAAACACATCACACACACACACACACACACACACACACACACACACACACAGATACAGACATACACGCCAACTTTGCTGGCACTTTGGCATCAGATCTACCCTGCAGAACCTTGAGACAGTAAATCCCTGCTGTTTTGGGACTAGCCCTTGTTGAGGAAGCCCTTTCAAGCCAACACTGCTGTGTACGCTGCTCTGTCCCTGATTTGGTCCTTCGCCTTCATCCTCTCCAACTTCTATCCCCACTTTCCCTCGGAGACCTGCTTTCCAACCTAACATCATCTAGCCTGATCCTGGCTCCTAGGAACTTAGTCTAGATATGGCCCCACTTCTTTATACCTTAATCCAGGTGTGCCTGCCCCCTGTTCTTTCCCTCTTTTAGTGTATATCTGTGTGTCAGGGCAGGGAAACAAGTGTATGCAGCCAGGCTTGGGAGTAAACACCCCAGCAGAGGAGCTGAGCCCAGCCTGAAATCAGAGGTCAAGACTGTGACACCTCCACATGGTGCAGGAGAAAAGAGGTAGGCATTAATTTGCTACTCTGTGTTGCTCAGGAAGCTTCCTCCAGTGTACGATGATCGACAAGAACCCGGACTTTGTAGTTAGTGGCTGGAGGTTGGAACTGACTCTGTGTGGCCCAGGACAAAGGACCTCTCTATGCCTCAATTTCCCCATCTACAGAATGAGAAATATAACATTTTCAATGTCAGAGGATCTATTTGAGGGGTTAAGAATCAAACATATCTAATGTGCATGAAGGAAAGCTTGGTGTAAATAGTACACAAGTGCCTGTCTGGGGTCTCAGTTCTTTTAAAGACCCTAAGTTTCAGTTTATTTAGGAGTCTATCAGTTCATGCTTCTAATTTTGTCTTACTAATGTCACCATCTCCAACCTTCCCCCCACTTCACTGTCAGAAGTAACCCATAGTTACTCTGCAAGCCAAAGTCTCTCTGTTCCTAAAAGATGAGACCATTCCCATGGCTCCCCAAATACCTTTCTCAGCATTTGGACACAGTCCCTGCTCATAGCCAGAAGACAGAAGACAGAAGACAGAAGACAGAACCTGAAGACAGCTGGGTGGTTGTTAATCACCATCCCACAGCCTGTACCCTCTTCCTGCTTGTCATCATGGCTGTCTTCGTGTATAGCCCATGATGGTTTGCCTGAGGACAGTGTGAGGAGTATACCACAAACCCCATACAGGGTGCTAACAATGTAGACAGAAACAGAGCCTGGCTTAATGAACAAGTTCTCAATATCACCAAATAACTCTTAAAAATCTATCCTATTTCTGGGGCTTCTTTGGTAACACCCTCAAAGTTCCTGCATTCTTTTTAAGTGAATCTATGTTTATTCAGTTATGACCATGTTTATTTAGCTACACTTTCTATACTGGTCTCTTGTCTGTCTTCCTTCTCTCACTCTGTCCTTCCCTCCCTCCGTCTCTCCCTCCCTGTCTTCTTGCCTGCCTCCCTTCAGTATGGCTGGGTTGAAGGTCTCCTTCACAGGAGCAAACCCATGTCTGGTGTGAGTTTCTAGTCAAGAACCTATGGTTGGGGAGCTCATTTACCACAGTGGAGAACCTACTACTATTAATTTGCTAAATGGACATAGTATCAAACTGCCCTCTAAATTTATATCTCCATACTCATAGATTAGTGCAGCTCTTAGACTTCATCAGAGAAGTTTCTTTGTTCAGTGGATGTTAATTAAGGGAGAAATTCACAACTAGTCAAATTGCAGAGAATATGCATTATGGAATACTGGGCTAGAAATGGGACATTATGTCACAGGCACTCACCCCAAGACTCAGGGATTATGGAGGAAGAGGGCGTGGAAAGGGTGTAAGAGCCAGAGGTCAGGGAGGACCAGAGGGAACAGGATCTCTGCACAGGATGGAACCACTGTAATCATGAACTCACAGCAGCTGCTGCTGCCTGCACAAGACCTGGCAAAGATCAAGCCAGTCCTCATCCTAGCGCAGAGGCACAAGGGGCTCATGAGCCACACCCCCAGCCTAGATCTCTTGACTGTTGATGACTTCTAGAGGAGAGAGAGTCAGTTTTCTTTAAGGACATAGCTCCTGGTAGCATGTCTACACTCCACTGGATGTCCCCACACCTAATATAGGCAGCACAAATTGGACTTGGTAAATAGTAAATATATATATATATATATATATATATATATATATATATATATAACGTATTAAATGTTATATGCATATATGAAATTGTCAAAGAATTAATAAACTATATTTAAAAAGTACAAGAGATTTTTAAAAAGATATAGAGCACAACCAAACAATTATGGTGGGTTTCTTGCCTGAAACTGCACAGTCCAGAAGAAAACTCTGTAATCTCTCTAAAGGCCAGAAGGAAGAAAGCATCTAGCCAGACTCCATCCTAGAGCAAACACCTACGGAACTTAGATGAGGATGTATGCTTCCAACAGTGCAGAGCACTAGAACTCAGATTTATCAACCCACCTGAAGCACCTGCAGACAAATTTCAAAACAATGACTATTGTGAGAGATAAAGGGAGGTGAAAGAACAACAAAGGAGCCGATTCGTCACTCGGGAATAGAAAAACTGATGTTTATGTATCTAATAACAGTTTCATGGTGCGTAAGGCAAAAATGGGGAGTAGGAGCAGAGAAATAATTAAACAGGGCATTTCAGATCCCGTTTGAGGTAATTTATAGGATAAGCAGGCAGAGTGCAGTAAGAATATAGAAGTGCACAGAACATTTCTCTCCAACCACAGAATATAAAAATCTCTTCAAGTACACAAGTTAGACTATGCTATGGTCTTAATATTTTTGAATGTTGAGTATTTACATATAAAGTATGCATTCAGGTTTAGAAATTAGACAACAATTACAGAAATATAGCTGCAAATTCCTCAAATATTTTGAATCTATATGAAAAAAATTGTAAACAACCAACACGGGTCAAAGAAGAACTGGAAATAACTGTTACATGAGCAATGACTAAAACTCTATTTATCAAAATACATCAGATATGGTGTCTATAAAATATATCAGATATGGCTTCAAAAGAATGTGGGCAAAATTTATTGCAATACATGCTCAAATTGGAACAGAAGACACATCCAAAATACCTGATCTAAGCTCTAACCATAAGACCCATGGAAAGGAACAAACTAGGGATGCATACATCAAAGCAGAGCTGCTATAGGAAGAGCAGCGGGGCTGGAAGATGCCCAGCGGCTAGGAGCACTTGGTTCTTCTGCAGAGGATGTGGATTCAGTTCTCAGCATCCACATGACACCCCACAAACTGTTTGGAACTCCAGCTCTAGGGGATCTGATGCCCTCTTCAAGCTTTTGTGGGCAACAGGAAAGCACCCACAAGGCGCACATACGTACATGCAGGCACTCGCGTACATGTATAAAATAAAATAAATCTTTGAAAAATGATAATCACAAAAATCAATGAAATGGAAAAATAAAAGAGTGATTGAAAAAAGCAGCAAACCCTAAAGTGATTTAGCATGAATGAATTTTTGGTCTAATCACGTTTAAAAAAAGAAAACAGTAGAAATGATTGATATCAGAAATGTGATAAAACTGAATAAAATAAAAACAAAAGTGGCTTTTACGATAGGAATGCAAGGTCAGCTTATAACTCAAACATCAATTAATATAATTTAATGAGTTAACAGCTCCCAAATGAAAAATAATATCATCGTCTCCATAGGTGCTGAAAAGGATTTAGAGTTTTAAAAATGTTTCTTCTTGTCTTATTTGTGTGTATGTTCACGTATTTGTGTGACTGAATGCCCTGTGTGTGCTGGTAAGTGCAAAGACCAGAGCAGGGCATCAGAACTTGTGGAGCTGTGACAGGAGGTCAGGTCTTTTTAGTGATTAACCACTGTGTCGTTTCTCCAGCTTCTTGAAAACAAACAAACAAACAAACATTTAAATAGTGAAGTGCCCATTGATGATAGAAACTTTCAGTGAAGCACAAATAGGAAGCCAGTAGGGAGTTTTTCAAGAGCATGCAGTAACACTGCGTTTACCGGCAACACTAACTTCACTTCCCGGGACTGAGAACAGAGGAATATGCTACCTGCCTCCATTTCCCCTTAGTATTGTGTTGGTCTCAACCTCTCTTTAAAGGGCAAGTAAATTTTTTAACGGGATGCATGACTGCTGTATAAAGAATTCTGAGACATTTGAAACTCTGAACACAAGACCAGCAGGCAAAAACACACAAAGCACACTGATTTACAACCCAACACACATAAGAAAAACAACAACAGAAAACAAACATGGAAAAGGTTTGATTACTACATTGATACAATGTTTGTTTACACATTGGTAAACAAGCACCTGAAACGATACTTAATAGGAATAACGAACAGTCATGAAATGCAAATTTCATCCACAAATGTAGCAGTGGCACAGACTCCCTCTAGAATCGGAGAAATGGACAAGTTTGGCAACGTCCAGTGTTCATTGGAGCTCAGGATAGAAACTGGGAGGCTCATACAGTGCTCATGGAAAATGCAAGATGGCTTTGGAAAATCAATGTACTCTTAGCATGTGACTATGCAAATGTACTCTCAGGAATTTTGCTATCTAGAGGATGAAAATGGATCAAGGACACATGCACAAATGCTCAGAACCCCACCTTCTTTATATAAAAAAAGGAATGCTATTCATCAGTATAATGGAGGGAATGTGATTGTGGCAGCAATTAATTATACAACACTTGTTTTTTAAGTCCCATCCAACAGTACACTTAAAATGGGTGCTTTCTGGATTACACAATTTGTATCTCATTTAACTTAGTGTCTGTAAACATGGAATATATATATATATATATATATATATATATATATATATATATATGAAAAATGAATTCAAATGTAACTATGTAGGAATCCTGAAAAGAAAGCTAAGCCTGGACTTTCATCATCTCTTTTAGATTAGGAGAGGGCCACATATATTCCAGGACTGTATGCATACTGTTTGATGATGATGACTGTAGGGAGGGGGGAGGTTGCTGCTACTGTTGCTGTTAATAATAATGATGTCTGTGTAATCTGAACATTCCCTAGAATTAAGAATGGGTTACAGAGTTTTCACCCATTAAAATGTTAAATCCATTCACCCCTTTCAGTCCAACCAAGCATTTTAAACAAGCTGTTGGCTAAGAGGAGTGACCAGAGACCTTACCTGCCCTACAAAGTCCATTTGATATAGGCACAAACACAGAAACAATACCTATGTCTGTACAGCCCCCAGAGGAATAATGTATTAGATAGATATGACTATTGATTGGTGAATAGGGATAAGGGAGATGAATGAATAAATTAGAGAATAATGAAGGCAAGAATCCAGAGGCCCAAAGATAGAGAGTGAGCGAAATGACCAAATGAACCCCACAATCTCTGTGATCCTTAATCGTCCATTATTTTGTCATTTGATAGAGTTGAATATGCAGCCTCAAAGGCTTTTTAATTATTAACTTCAGGAGTGAGATTTGCATTCACAGATATATTAATAAATTCCTTATGCTAATTATGCCAAAATTAACGCAGATTAAAAACTAGAAACATTAACTCTCTATGGCCAAAACAATCAAAAGAGCTCAGAAAAGACCTTCCTTCAAAGACTGAGCCTGGCATACAAGCAGCCTGTGGCCGCAGCACCCACACACAGTAGACAGCCGGGAAAATGAACGCGAATGATGTGACAATTTTTTATGCGAGTATAATGTTATTCCAGATAGGCAACCATTCCTTCTGAAAATGAAATGACTGCAAAAATCTAGCAAAGAAGCTAGTAATGACTATGGAGCTTCTCATATTTCTTTAAAGAAATTAAATTAAATCATTTTTCATTTTGATGGAGGGAACAAAACGGAAAATGCCCGGAAAACACAAACACTTTGGGGTTTTGGAACCATGAACCAAGGGCTCTCCTATCTTCCACCCAGATTTGCTCCCCAGGTAGAGCTCTGTCACTGCAGAACATACATGCTTTTATGATCGTTATAAACCCATGAATTCCAGGGCCGGTGACAGAGAGACTAAACCGCCTTTTAACGGTGGTGACATGACTTGATATAGTGTATTCCAGGCTGCATAAAATAGATTGCAATATTGTCAAATTAGGTATTAGAACTGAAGCCTCCATGTATGTAAATATTAATGAAAACGGGAGGCTTCATGAACAGACACATGGCGGCTGCTGCGCAAATCAACTTAGAAACAATCTTAGGATTTGAAGAACAGATTAGTTGCATCTGAACCACTTTCAATTTCCCCATGACGTTCAGGGCAGAGTGGAGAGAAGCAAGGCTGGGGTTAGCAACGGTGACCACCACCCATGCTCTGTGCAGGATCACCCTAGTGTCTTGCCAGGCCTGTTGCTCCTGTCTAGCATGTGGCATTCTATAGAATGTGCTTGGCAGTCCGCAAGAGGAGTGCAGAGACATCATTTATCAAATCTTAATTAAAATATGTAAGCAAGTGATTCTCTTGAAGAAAATATATATTTTTTTTAAATTATACACTGTGGCTGGAGAGGTGGGCGGGGAGGGCCAAAATGGAAGAGTGAGGAGCAGATGGCATGGTGGGGAAAATCAAAATTTCTGACTGCAAGCAGTGTTGTCTTGCTTCATTACTTCCTGTGATGAGCAAGAGTATTTTAGGGGCCGGTTTCCTTCCACAGCAGGTCAATGTTCTCTAAAGAGAAGCAACAGGAAGAGGGCAATGGTTTTGTGCTGTGAGAAAAAAAACCATGGATACCTGTTAAAGAGAAAGACATGGAGAATAATATTCCTTGGGGCCTCTCCCCCCTGCTTTTCTTTGTACCTGCAAAGTGTTATTTCAAGGGCAAATAGTTATCTTTTGTGGCATGAGACTAGAGCAGAGTGGTATTTTGAGGGCAGGATGGAGGTAAAGATTTAATTTATTTTCCTCTTGTAGTTATTTCTTTAAGTACATTTGGCTCTATTGACCATTACTCAACACTTATCAAATTTATTTGGGACACAAGCCATTTTTTAAATATCTAGTCACAAGGGCTTAGAGGCAATGCTATTGAAGAAAAGCCAGCAAGTGGTTACTGGAATGGACTTAGGAGGAAGCTCCACACAGAAGGGTCATCTCAGAGAAGATTCAAGGTGTACAAAATAGACTCAGGTAATAAAGGGAAGGAACAGAAATATTAGATGTAGAAGAGCTGACTTACATACACTCCAAGGGCATTTCTTCAAGAGAGATTCTGGAAGGGCTCAGTATCACTAACTGGCATTGAGATGGCAAACAACAGCAGGAAAAACAGCAACAACAAACCAGGTATTGTGGTAATGGCATTTACCTTCAGAATGCATCTTTGCATGAAGGCTGTCAACATGCCTTGTATCACACTGACAGTAGGATGCCCCTAACAGCAGCAAAGTTAGGTATTTGAGCAAGTTGCCAAAGGGTCTTGAAGTATGGATTTTAAAGGTCTTCAACACAAGGCGGCATATAATTTACCTGAAATTGTTGTGATCCAGTGTTATTTAAGTTATTGAAGGACTTACAAAATCTGAATTTTCAAGTCCACACCAGAGTTTCTGATTCAGTATGTGCAACCACTGAGGTTGACTAGAAAGTGTATATTTCTAGAAAGTTCAAGTAAGGTTATATTGTAGACTCAGGGACTTTGCATTGAAAATTATATATTGAGCTCTATTTATACTTTTTTGGACTGACACCATCTTCATTCTCATCATTCTTGGAGGCAAAACTGAAGATGAAACCTATAGACCACCATTGAAATCACCCAGCAAAAAAAAGCAGTGGGTACATGCAAACACAACACACTAGAAACTGAATCTTTCACTCTTTGTTATATTCTACCGATGTCTTAGTCAGTGTTCTATTGCTGTAAAGAGACACCATGACCAAGGTAACTTGTAACAAAGGCATTTAATTCAGGGCTCACTTATTGTTTCAGAAGGCAAGTCCATGACTTTAATGGCAGGGAGCATGGCAACAGGCAGGCAGGCATGTTGCTAGAGCAGTAGCTGAGACCTTACATCTGTCCCACAAGCAGGAGACAGGGAACAAGAGACTGAGAATAGTGTGGGCGAAGCCCAGTAACATACTTCCTGCATCAAGGCCACACCTACTAATCCTTCCTAAACAGTTCTGCCAACTAGTGGCCAAGCATAAAGACACGAATGAGGCTTACAGGAAAGCATTCTTATTCAACCCACCACAGCTGGTTAGAATCAGGGACGTGAAAAACCTATAAGAAATGGTAAGTGTCTGATTACAAACCACAGAAAGTCTTGGGGGAAAGCACAAGCATAAACTTCAAAGTAGGAGGTTTGCTATATCATTCCAGTGTTAGGACTTCACCTTGGCAGAAAAACCATGGCGCTCTGCTGATATTTTGCAAGATTATGCAGGTGCTTAAATAGCAGATATCTACAAGTCTCTTTTCTGAGCTTCTCGTCACTCTTGGCATGATCAGAAATAAAAAAAATAAGGATGCTAGGTTGGAAGGTGCGGGTTTCATAAAAGATGAAGAGAAGGCTCACCCAGCATGCCCCTGCGTTTGCTCCATTGGCCATTCAGACCTGCTTGCTGTTTTCTCCTGATTTCTTCATGTCTTTATCCCCTGTCCAGTATGTAAGCTATTGTACCCTGTGAATATGTATGGTTTGTTTCCTTCCTAAAAACTGGACAAAACTATCTGGCTACCTGAGCAGCCCCAGATACTAGACACTGAGTTCATTCCACTGGATTATGAAAACTTTTATTTTTCTCTCTTTCAGAATGGTCTCTCTACAAGAAACATTTCTATCAGTTGCTTGGAATAAAATATTCTCTTTATCATTACACAGGGAACTTAAACATAATCCCTAGTAGTTCAAATGGAAGATTTAAACACCCCAGATCTTTACTGTCTCGTGAGGCTCCTGAGTACATAAAAAGCATTCAAATTGAGTTGTACCAGAACTGTAAAATATATTTGAATTTTGAGGCTTTCATATGACAGAAAGAATATAAAGTATTTCATTAATAATTTTATATTGATTACTTTGAAATGATAACATCTGAGATATACTGGATTAAGTGAGCTATCTATTGAAATAAATTTGATTGCTTTACATTTTCATTGCACCTATAAATGAATTTAACAGTATGAATATGCCTAGTTTCATATTTCTTTGGACACCTCTGTTGTAAATCCTAAAGAGAACTAAGCAAACAGACAAGAGGGTACAAGTGAGTCTGGCTTTTTCAAAAAGTAAGTGGATTAAAAACTCATATTTTACTTGCAGAAGAACAGAGAAAACTCTACTGCATATTTATCTCCACGTGGCAAATGCCTAAAGTTCTGGTCCTAAGCTATTGCTTAGTAGAACTCTATACCAGAGCTATCAGACAAGACTATACTCCAAGAATAAACCTCCCTTCTTTATTTGATATGGTTCTTACATTATGATATTGCATAGAATTGTGTAGGATTTCATGAATGAATGTAAATTAACTGCTTAAGTTACAAGCATTTTTGTACCAAGATTTTTGTTTTGCAGTTCATTTTTCTTCACTGTGAAGTGTCTGATGAACAAGGACTCAGTATTTGCTGAAGGAGGGCATCAGGGACCACCATGGAACAAGACATCGGATGATAACAAAGGGCCACTGGTCCTACCATCATTAAAGTTGCAAGCTGAAGCCTTTGCTGTATCTTATTTAATCATTAAATGTAAGATTTAGCCCAACTTTTAATGTCTAGAGGATATCTTCCATGTTGTAATTTGCATAGTAAGAAATGAATCTGGGATATTCTTGTTCATGAACAGCTGCAGAAGAAACCTGGAACACAGACTATCTGTGAGTTAGTGCTAGCTACAGAGGAAGAGAACGCGGGCATTTTGGAATTTAAGGGGCATTCACAAACCTGCAGAGGCCAAGCAGGTCCAGGCTGAATAGAATTTTTTCCTAAATACTTATAGCAACTTATACTTTGCCTCTCATTTTCTCTATATTTTGTCCAAATTTGCAGAATATTCTTACACAAATACAGGGGGAAAATGAGTTAAAGGAAGTACAATTTTGTTCAGCAAATGCTGAATAAGGTAACATTTTATAAAAAGAAAATAAAGAAAAATACATCTCCAGATCCTGTACATGTCAGACTTGTACTTCCATCATCAGCAAACATTGGGCAAAAAGGAGGTGTTTGTTTTTAGGGTGTGTTTCTTCATATCAGAGCAAAATCAAAGTATAATTACTAGACAAATTAAAAACATGATTGGGTTCACTGTTCCTCTACTGCTCAGTTAAAAAAATTGGATTCACTATGAAGATGAACACCATCACTTAATAATATTTAGATTTTTCTTTTTAAATATCTTGGGGTATGCGTGTGTACATGTGTGCATCTAGGCATTCAGGTGTAGAGACAGGAGGATGATTTCAGGTGTCTTTTGTCAGCTGTTTTCCATCTTTTTATCATCATCATCGTCGTCATCATCATCATCGTCATCATCATCATCAACATCAACATCATCATCAACATTAACATCATCATTATTATCAACATCATCATCGTCATCGTCATCATCATCATCATCAACATCAACATCATCATCATCATCAACATCATCATCGTCGTCGTCGTCATCATCATCATCGTCAACGTCATCGTCATTAACGTCATCGTCATTGTCATCATCGTCATCGTCATCATCATCATCATTGTTAGAAGATAGAGTCCCTCACTGAACCTGGAGCTTACTAACTAGCAAACGAGGCCCCAGGCTTCACCTATCTCTTCCTCCATCCTAATGCTGGGATGATACAGAGACACACAGCCATACATAGCATTTATGTGGGTGCTGGGATCCAGACTCAGGTCTTCACGCTTGTGCCATGAGAGATTTTCTCACTGATCTATCTCCCCAGCCCAGCACTTAGATCATAATGTGGATCTGAGAGGTCTACTTATGGTAAAATATATTATCCACACTTAGAAATACTGGGAGTTAGGTCAATGTCTCCATACTATAACATATTTTGCACTATAATAAAATGAAGCAATCATCATGACACCAAATCACATCAAGGTGTTTTGAAGCTTGTGAAACCCAGGATGTACCAGTCAGGCTGCTGCCTAAGAATCCATGATTATGACTGTCAGACAACACAGCTTCTCACTACTGTCTCTTAATGATTTTCTTGCACATAACCAAGGAAACTGGATCAATAAACAAGATTTGGAGACTATAAAAGTATATCAGGGGTTTTATTGTAGCACAATGAAACTGCTCTGAATGGCATTATTGGTGGATACAAATCATTAGATATTTGGAAATCCTTACAGTTTTGATCTATAAAGATGGATATTACTGTTTGCTCATGGATTATAATAAACATGTCACATGGAAATGAGCCCTGGGTGGAGAGGAGATCATGGTTATGGTAGGGAGGGGGAATACGGGAACTCTGTACGTTTATCTTGAATTTACTGTGAACCTAACTAGTTGAACCTATTAAGTTAATGTATACAAGTATACTTCTAATAGTATCACACACACACACACACACACACACACACACACACACACACACACACACACGTATGTTACTCACATCCATACTCATATGAGGTAAGAAACATTTCCTATTTAACGAGAGATTCCTGAACTAAGAAGAGTGGTGAGAAATAAGTGATATAGTATTGGCTGCTTGACAATAAATCAAAAGAAAAAACTAACAAACCCTGCTTCTCAGATTCAGGGATAATAAAGATAATCCTGGGGCTGGAGAGAAGGCTCAGTGGTTAAGAGTGCACACAGCCCTTTCAGAGGACCCAAGGTTTTTTCCAGCACTTATATTAGGGCAGCTCACAGTCATTCATGTACAAATTCCCTCCCAACACAATACACTTAATTAGTTAAAATAAAAGAAAGCTTTTAAAAAATGTTCCCAGTACCCCAGTGCTTGCTAGACATACTTTGCTGCCAAGCTCTATCTACAGCCCCCCCCCACAATTATCCCTAAAGAAGAAAAAAGGAAAAAAAGGAGAGAGAAAGAATGTGTAGAAGGAAGAGAAAAAAGAGGAGGAAGAGAAGGAAGAAGATGAGATGAGGAGGAAGATGACAAAATGATAAAGAGGAGGAGGAGCAGGAGGAGGAAGAGGAAGAAGAGGGGGAGAGGTGTGAAGATTTGGAAGAAAGCAAGTACTGTTGAAATAGTTGCCTGAAGCATGATCACTCAGGATCTGCCCAGCTCCTGTGCAGGTGGCAGATGGGGCCATAGAATCAAGTTGCCCATAGGAGGCATTGATTGCTGACAATTAATGTGTGAATCCAGGACGACAGGGTTAATCCTGGCATGGCCACTCAGAACATATCTTCGAACAAGCGGAACATAATGTAATAAATATAATCTACAAGTCAGTCAGAGAAATATGGCACCTAGAATTCTACTTACACTTAGGGAAAAGCAGACTCAGGGTACAAAAGAATCAAACAGTAATATTCATAAAGTAGTGACGAGGAGTGAGTTCCAGACAGAAGCCAACACCAAATGTAGAATTCATTATTTCAAAGAAATAAATTTAAATAGGTGTTTGTAGTGTGCTGTTGTGTGTGTGTGTGTGTGTGTGTGTGTGTGTGTGCATTTGTGGTATATGTACATGTGTGAATACAGATTTTTGTGCCCATGAATGCGCATGCAGAAGCCAGAGGAGGATATTAGGATGTCTTCTTTCTCTCCACTAATTTTGATATAGGCTCTGTCACTAAACCTGAAGCTCATCGCTTTGACCACTGATCTTTGCTCTGCATTACACATATAAGACTATGCCTAGCTGTTACATGAGGTTGGGGATTTGAACTTGAGACCTCTTGCTTTCAAGTAAGGTTTTTACCTCCTGAGTTAGCTATCTTCTCAGCCCAGATGCTAATTCTTAAAACTGACTGACAGTAGGGCTGAATGTCAAGAGAAAAAAACAAAACCCTGAGTAGATTACAAAGCGACCTCTCCAGGGAAGGTATGGGGGCAGGGGGAGCTGCTTCCACACTGCTCTGGGAGTAGATTTGTTAGTTAAATTGTATTTCTTTTCTTAGTTGACTAGCTGACATTTCAGTAACAGAGCCAAATAATTCATGGGTCAGATAACAAGAGTGCTTCTTACAATCATCTTTTAAAGGCTCCACCAGAAATAGTAGAAATAAATGTACTTAGTGTTTTATTCTATGGGATAAAGCCTGTCAAGGTTTTACAGTATGAATCTCTACCTCAATACCCATGGATTACATTTTAGAATGATCATTGAGATCCATAGAAAAGAAACCCCAGCAGTGCCAAGCAAAGAGCATGTGAGGGTTGACTAAAAATAACAAAGAGCAACTATGTCTGCCATTTGTACAAAGTGGCTTCTAGGGTCTTCACCATCCCTTAGACTTCAGATAATAACTTTTGCTAATAATAAACCACATTAAAGCCAACAACAAACCAAATGACTTAATTCTCATGGAAGCAGAAAGTGGGAAACAACCATTAAAGTAAAAGAAGGCTTGCAGAGAATCAATAAATTAAGAAGTGAAGACTGTGACATTATTAACCTGTAAATACTCCTTGGTGAACCTTTCAGGATCTCCTCAAACGGAGAAATAGAAAACTAACAGCATCCTGCCCAACATTAGTGCAGATTGGTACTGTAGCTCTCAGGGCCTGGGGTACATCATGATGCATTCTCATTCCCCAATATTTTAAATAGAATTGCAGATGTCATCAAGGACCCTCACAAAAGGCAAAAGAAGGCAGAGAGATGTGTCCAGATGGATGGCCCAATTTGAATGTTGCATGGGACAGACTGTCCCCATAGAAAACTCATTTACTACTATGTAAGTTGAAGTCTTTGACTTGAGATGGGGGAGTTTTGGCATCATCTCTGTTCCACCTGCATCTTGTCTGTGGCTCCAGCCACTGGAATCTCTGAGTAACAATGACTTACCATACTCAGGAATAGTCCTTGCTTAGAGAGGAAGATGAGTAGCTTGCTCTTGTCATTTGAAGTACACATGCCCATTTTGAAAACATGGCCAAATTTGGGTTTCATTAGTTATACTCACAGTGCTGATGTCCTTGGATTCATGTGTATGTGGAGCTGAAAGCCACTGTATATTAAGACCAGCTGAAAAAAATGTTGTGATCTATACTGACTATCGGAATTCAAAGGACAGAAACCTGGGAAGAATCAAGAAAGATGGCTGCTGTTTCTCCTTGTTTTTTGCCACAGAGTTCACATCCCGTGAAAAGGAAAACATTAGCTACTTGTCAATTGTGTGCTTGCACACTCACTGGTTACTATTGTTTGAGAATCTAGACATAACCAAAAGCAGAATAAAGGTGGCTGTTTGGAGACATGAAGTCCAACTCCACAAACCTTTGGATCCTAGATCTACTAAGTGCTACATATGAGAGTTGGCTGGCAATCAGTTTTCTTCGGAAGAAAATGGGAGAGTATGTTTTCTTGACAGTATGCTGAACACATGCATATCCAATGCCTGAGCCCAAATAAGTATTCGCTCAATGTTTTCTATGCAAATCTTCATAGTCACATCTATAAAAGATGTTGTTATTTGCATGTGCTCTACTGTTTGAATTCCAGAATCATCTAGCTAGTCAACATTACATAAATGCAAGAAGTGTATGTATGTATATATGTGAGTTTCTGTAAAGAACCAGAGGCTGACACTCACATCATATTTAATTTAAAAATACAAAGAGAGATATGAATGACAGCAGAGGATGTTTACAGGTTAACTGTAAGAATAAATCTCCCTGTCAGTGTTCTATCCATTAATAACCAAACAACTTCAGATGGAAGAGCATAAAGGAGATATACTCCATGAATGTGTCAAAAATCACTTTTATAGCCAACTCTCTTTTCTATATGCATTGAGAAGAAAAAAAAAACCAAATAGACAGAGAGTCAAAAAAAAAAAAAGAAAGAAAAGAAAAAGTAGCCATGACCTTAGAAGCCACAATTAAATCCAGACCAATGCTATTGCATTCTAAGCACAGTAATATTCTAGTAGACCACATCTAGGAACTGAATGTACATCGAAGCACTTACAATGATTCTTTATAGATGATTCCTTAACCTACATTGACTGAGTCAAATGAAAGCCACTAGGATGTGACTGGACATTGGGCCAGAAATGTTCAATTATAATTTTGTATAATGCTCCTTCTCTTGAGAATGCAGAGAAAAATATTTGAAGCCCTATATCTGATCAGCTCTAAATCCAGTCACTATGTGACATAGAGACATAGAGAAGTGCATGATCAGAAAGGAACAGCAAGATCAGCAAAATTGTCCTCCACACTCTGAAGTGGTGCTGGGAAGACAATTAAATTAACATGGACGCCTAGTCCATTTTCCATTAGGCATCCAGGGAAGAACACTGAAGGAAAATGACATCTGAAGTATGAAGTTAGGAAATAGAGACAAGACAGACCTCTTAAACAGCAACAAAGGCCCATGAGGGGAGAGAGATAGGGGTGGGGAGAGGAGTTGGAAGATAGGAAGAGTAAATGCTGTACTCTGTTTGCACGCTGGTGTGATCAGTCTGGGTTAGGTTGTAGAAAGGAACTGAAGGCAGAAATTTGAGGCAAAAACCCTGTTGGAGGATTGGGAGAGAGAGACTGTAAAGGTGAAGGGCAAGGAAAAGATATGAGAGCTTCCCAAGGTAAAATCAGGTGAAAACAGACCTTGTTGACTGGCTAAATATGGTAGACAGGGGAGTGAAATTCAAGAGTTTTTATTAGAATGGACACATGAAATAAAGGCAGACAGAAGGCAAGATCTGGAACTAAGTATGACAATATGTGTGTGCATTGAATTTAAGACATTAGAAGAGAATGATAAGCCTACCCTCAAAACTGCAAGGGATTCTCAACACAGAGCCCATTACACAGCCCTCCTAGCACATGGGGAAAAGGAAAAAATAACGAAGACAAATTATTTAAGGAGACTTTTGAAGAAAATGCAAATTTTGTAGACTGATACTTGCATTCTGAAGCATTCCCTTGAGCAGATGGAGCTGGGAGAGTTGGAAGAGCACTCCCCAAGCAAAGCTCCTATGGTGGCAAACACTCTGGGTGAATGACTAATACACTGGGTGGTTGTGAATGATGCATTTGCAGTTGGGCCCAGAGAGTAGACAGAGCCATACATGAAACCAGGCACACCTGTGAATGGCATAAAGCACTCCAAAACAGAACAGCAGTAGCTCTTATCACCAGATGGGAAGCAAATGATGAATGAAAGCTTCAAAATTGCCCCAAAGCCTTAACAGTTACACACACCAAAATATTGCCATATGGCCTAGCACATATGGCTTTCCCCTCCCTTCCTCCTCTCCTTTTGGGCCAGCATGGCATCAATTTCTGAGTCACTCCAACTCTGGGAAGAAGCAGGGACAGTCTCATTGGCCACCTTCGAATATCAAGTTTCTTCTTCAGACATCTATGTCATTGATGTTACTTAAAAAACAAAACAACAACAATAACAACAAAAAAACTGGAGCTCCCAAAATGTTTGACCTGCTTCTCTCACAGGCTTGAACATACATATTTGATGAGTTGCTCAATAACAGCTGTTCTTAGGTATGTTGCTTAGTGTCCCTCCAAAGGCCGATCTTAGGACCAGAAAGAGTGAGCAAGTGTATACTGGGGAGTTGGAGACACAGGGAGGGGAATGAGGAGAGGAGGGGAGGGGAGGGGAGGGGAGGGGAGGGGAGGGGAGGGGAGGGGAGGGGAAGGGAGGGGAGGGAAGGGGAAGGGAGGGGAGGGGAGAAAGGGCAGGGAGGTAGTAGAAGGATGTGATGTTTCCTCCCACTCACTGGGCATTGTGGGAAATGACTCAGAGTTTTCCCTTCAATAGGTGAAAGAGCAGCTTCATCAGGCATAGGAAGAGGACATCATTTTGGCTGATGAAATATGCAGTGCATATTTCAGATGCAAAAAAGCCCATGCCTTCTGAGGAATCATTAAATAGCCTGTACTCAGTCTTTTTCCCCTGCCATGACAACAAGCAACATTCCTGTTAGTAGCTATCTTCTTACTCCTTGACTACAAAGAAGATACGGTTTCTTATCTCACGAGATCCATGGTGGCATGAGTGAAAATGACTCTTGGTTTTTTTGCCGTTGATATTTGAAGACTGCTGTTGCTCTGCTACCCTGACTGACATGACTGGCTTTGTGTCAGTGCTTCTCTGATTTTGGTTTGAATGAAATATTTGACTCAGTGCTATACCCTGAGCTATATCCTCACAGTATCAATGGGACTTTTTCCACAAAGAAATTATTAAACAGATATTTAAGATTTTTCTCAGTAATGGTTCATTAAATGCTTATTTTGTGCAAAATATGGAAGTAGAACTTGGATACTTGCTCTTCAATGACTTTGCAGTAGCACAACATTTTATTTTTTTGAAATATGACCGTCTTAGTTATTTTTCTGTTGTTGGGCAGACATTGTAACCAAGGCAGCTGATTGAAGGAAGAGTTTATTGACATTTAAGTTTCAGAGGGTTAGAGAAGGCAGGTATGACACAGGAGCAGTATCTAAGAGCTTTAAAACACGAGGCAGAGAGAGATAACTGGGCCTGGTGTGCACTTTTGAAACCTCAAAGCCCCTTCTCAATGACACAGCTCCTCCAACAAAGCTACACATCCTAATCCTTCCCAACATTTCGACCAACTGGGAACCAAGCATTCAAATATGTGGGGTCTTTGGGGGCCATTCTTATCCAAACCACCACAATGACCTAGTTCATAAATTAGTCAATAGTTTAGGTATTTATGCCCAGAAAAGATGGTGGATGTTTTCTTCATGATACTTACTCTTATTCTGTAAGATGCCAATTATAGAAATGATTAAATGAGTTCCCAGTTAATGGACAGCATAGACAGCTCTAGCATTTCTAATCTTTCTTTTGTATTCAGTAACAAGGAGTCGAAATCAGATCTTAGCTTGTAATATAAGAGGTTTGCCAACGCACCAACTTTAGGACTTCTGTAAAATATATGTTTTCTAGGTTGGTAGCTGCTGGAGTCCCCTCACCTGGAATACATACCTCATCAGTGTACAGCATGTCTGTGATAAAAGTCAAATGAAAATAGTTGTGCTACATCCACACAAAAAAATACAACACCTCTTAGCAGCTCTAATTCAGACACTGTGGTTAATTGCAAATCATCATAGAGTGGAATAGGAAGAAAAGAGAAAGCACCAAACATAGTGAGCAGTGGTGGAGATTTCCAAAACCTTTTGACACTGTAAATGCAATAGTAATCCAGATAGCAGGAACAAGCATTATGGCAACCTAAGTCTCCCCAAATCAAAGAAATAAAACTTGGTTGTAGGAAATACTTAAACAAATAATACTTTCAATTGCTGTAAGTGCAAATGAAAGACACACTTAAGGCATTTGGATTATGTCTAGGGGCAACTAAAGCATCAAAGACAGTGAAATGATCTAATGTAGGTTTGTATAACCTGGTGACTACCACCCTAAAACCACCTATAAGATTTCTTTCATTCCTAGGACCCTTTGCAGTCAGCAATTACAAGTCTGTCCTGTTGTTTCCACATGGATGAGACTTTTATCATTGTGCTCACTCTTGGGCTTCATCTAAATAGAACCACACACCACACTTACTTGTATGTCTGTGATCTGCTATTCAATACCCGGGTTATTGGATTTATCCACATTGTATATGTCAATAGCACATCCCATGCTATTGCTAGAGTCTTATTGGATGGGTCCCTATTGAACTATCCAACTATTGAAGAGCAATGGTTCTGGGTGTAGTCTGGCTATGTGAAAAAAAAAAAATGCTCTCCACATTTGCATTCAGATGTCTGTTTTTATTTCTCTTGGGTAAATATAAAGGCAAGCCCATCCTTGGGGAAGTATCTGTGAAGCTAAGGACCTTCCAGGTTTCCAGATAGTTTTAATGCTATGCATTTATACTATTCCGGTATAGAAATTCCATGAGGCATACATTCTCTTTAACATATAACAGACAGTGTCAGTTTTGATTTTTTAAGATAAGCTGCTCTACTGAGAAGCAAATGATACCCCATGCTTCTGATTTGCATGGGCACATGAGCAGTGATACTTAGCATCTTCCCTGTGCAGTTTGGATATGCAGGCATCCTTTATAGTCTCTTTAGGTCTTTTGCCAGTGTTGATAATTGTAGGAGTTATTTATGTATACAAACATGAATGTTTTGTCAGATGTGTTTGAAGATGTGTTTTACAAGTGCGTTTCCTCAGCCTGTGGCTTACCTATTCCTTTGCTTAATGTTTTATGTAGCTAAGTTTTTGTTTTTTTTTTTTTTTTTTTCATTTTCCAAGAAATTGTTGCCTGGGTCCTCGTTATACGATACTTGCTCGTGTTTTCTTCATTGTTCTAGCTTTTTAAACTTGTGATCATCTTGCACTAATTTAAAATACATATCCCTACCTGCAGGCGAACACAAGCTTCACGAATGTACAGAGTTTGTATTCAATCGGATGGATGTCAGTTGTTGCAGCAGTGTTTGCTAGAAAGCCTTTCTGTCGTGGAGCTTACTGAAGGCCTCGTGAAAATCGATCCACCATGTTTTCTGGTTGACTTGCAGATTTTCTGCCCTGCTCCATGCATCTGTTTGTTGCCTTCACGCCAGTGCGACATTATCTTGATTACGCTGGCTTCATTTTAGGTCCTGAAGCGAGTCTTGTAAATTTCCAAATTTGTTCTTTTTTGAAATTAGTTATGGCTACCCTAGAAACTTTTCAAATGTAAAAGAACTGCATTTTGCCCTCCCGGGATAATGATTAAGATTGTGCTGCATCTCAGTACCAATTCAGGAAGAGATGACATCTTGATGACATTGAGTTTCCAGATCCACTGACATAGGAATGAACCATTTCTAAAGCACGGATGATTCTTAGCAGTGTGTTGTAGTTTAGAGTGCTGAGATAGTACCATGTGTTTAACACTTGCATCTCATTGGGTTTCATTGTAGATATTTGATTATGTTTTCTGATACATAAATGTTTTATTTTAATTTCATGGTTTTCGAGTTACTCGTTAACCACATGTTTGGGAACCAAGCTACATCAACTACTTAATGTAGTCTTTTTTGTTCTGTTGTTGAATTCCCCTTATGTTTGCTATGTGTATAATCGTGTCATTTGAAAACAATGCAAGCTTTATATCTTATTTATCTTCCTCACTTTACTTTATTGACCACAACTTTTAGTACACTACTTAATAGAACCGGTATGTCAGTAATGTTTTTGCTGCATATATGCTAAAACTTAGTAGCTTAGTACAGTACGAATAACTCAGAGAGAGCTCAGCAGGGGTGGCTTCACGCCACTGTTTTGTATGTAGGAGATATGCTGTGTTTTGGAGGGGAGTAGATTCTCTAAAGATCTCTTGCCCTGTCCCCAGATATTAGGATATTACCCCTGTGCACTCAACAAAGCCTCATGGGAAAGAGCTAGCAAGTCAGCGCTGACATATTCAGTGCCTGGGGCACATCTGAACTGTCACCTTCCTATCAGCTCACATGCCACCATTAAATGCTCGTGAAACATTTGCTTTCAGATATCAAGCTAAAGTGAATCGGGTAAAAGCTTGCTAAAAGATTTTTTTTTTAAATAGTAACTGACTGGATTAAGTGGACTCAATTATAAATATAAATTTAGAACATGGTAAAGATATTTTAGACCAAAAGCTTATAGTCTTTATTTTGAAGAGTGTTGAGAAAATGAGATATCTCTTTTCCATTATTCATATAATACTAAAAGTAACCTTGAAATATATTAGAAATCTAAAATGCAAAAGAATAAAACTGTAAAAACATATAGGGATTCCTACTTATCTAGATAGAAGGAAGTTTGTCTAACCAGATACAGTGTAGAAACACACACACACACACACACACACACACACACACACACACATACACACACACACAAACACACATACACACACACACACATACACACACACACACACATACACACACACACACACATACACACACACACAAACACACATACACACACACACACACACATACACACACACACACTCACACACACACACACACATATATACACACACACACACACAGACACACTCACACTTACCTAAAATAATTTAGCCAATGTCAGAAAGAAAAAATGTCGTTTTCTCCTATATGTGATTCCTGGATTTTTTATAGATACATAACATCATGTATGTATATATGACATGAAAAGCGAAGGAAAACTATTGAAGGAGAAAGGAAGAGGAGTAACAGAAATGGAGTGGCTGCTAGAGGAGAGGGCTACAGGGAGAAGATGCTCAGTGTGCAGTATGTACTTGCTGCAGAAAATAGAATCCCATGTACTGCTCGACCCAGCAAGCAGACTTTACACTGAACATGCATTCCTAATAATGTGGAAAGACCAATGTATTGTCCATTCACTACAACATCATGTAATTGCACACTGGCGGTCTCTCCTTAAATGTCTGAGAGTTGTTGTACATGGCTCGTACCATCCATGAAGCCAAACATGACACAGACTGGAGGAAGAGCTCTTAAAAACAAAGTACAGAAGGTGACACATGGTTGTTATGAAAGAAATGTTCCACACCGGCTCATATATTGAACAACTGGCCACTAGGCAGTAATGCTACTTTGGAAGGTTCTAGAAATTTTAGAAAGTGGAGTCTGATTGGAGGAAGTAGGACACTGAGGCTGTGCCCGTAAGGTTGTACCCAGTTGCCAGTCACTCTCTTATTCTTTGCTTTCTGTCTTCTAGGTGAAGACACTCTTCTGCTGCATGGATATTCTGCCAAAGTTCATGGCACCAAACAGCCATGGCCAAACACTTTGAAATCATGATATAAAGTGAGGTCTCTCCTTGAGACGTTTACATCAGATAATTTGTCAGAGGGACAAGTGACTACGGTGCTGCTGTTGCTGCCTTTTGTATAAGAAAGAAGAGAACCACAATCATACCGTCCATTTTTCTCTAACTAAAGAACATGAGAAAAGAAGACCAGAGACAAAATAACCATTATCTATTACCTTGAAGAAAGGAGGGGAGAATTAAAGGGAAAAAGGGGGACCCATGGGAAAATGTTGCTTCTCAAGATATTTTTCTTCTATAACTTCAGCCTTTGGGATCATGTTAGTGTCCTAAATATTAAAAAACTAAGGTTAACTTAATCACGATGGAATAAGGTTGTTAAAATGGGAAGTCAAATGCAGCCAGTGGAATCACTGTAATTTCAAAGAGCATCAATACCACACTTAGTGGGGCAGGAGGAAAACGGGAAACAAGCAGGTGACTTCTAAACAGAGAACTGAACTGTCAAGCTCTCCATGTTGGGTGGGGTGCAAGCAAATCTTGAGTTCCTTTGACTTCATTTGGATTTGAAGCGGTAGTACACACACACACACACACACACACACACACACACGCACGTGTGCGCACACACACACAAATAAGGAAGTAAATATAATTACAATAATATTAGTAATAAGAATGACAAGAGCAGTAACTTTCCCTGTAGAGATTATCCTGCAGATTATCCTTACCCTGAAGGGTTAACAAGTTAGGAGCCCAGCATGCTATAGCAGTCTCCTAGATGAGGGAGTCCTGTTGAGTTATCCATGGAAGGCAGAAAAGAAGCCATACTGAAGATGCATTTTCAGAGAAATACCACAGGACTTGCTGATAAATTACCTAAGAAATGAAGGACCTGCATGCAGTGTGCCATGCCATTTAAGAAGAGGGGCAACTGTACCAGGGTTCTCAGGAGGGGTGCGGTGGTTAATGTTCAAGCATCTGAGTGTGTTTGTTTTGTAACTGAGTTTTACATCAGGGTGGACAGCAAGTGAACTCACACCCAAGTGTGAGGGTTTCCAGAGAATCAACTCAGAGAAACCTCATGAGCTGGAAATTCCAACCTCAAAAAATTCTTATGTGTGTGTGTGTGGGGTGGGTGGAGATCATGTATGTGCAACTGCAAGTTGCACTTGGCACTTGCACATGAGTGTACATGCATGTAGAAGTCAGAGATGAAAGTCAAGTTGTTTTTTTTATTTCAATTTCTTTCCTCATGTTTTGATAAGAAGAGAGTCTTTCACTGGACAGAGAGCATGTGATTCTGCTAGACTGGCTGGCCAGTAAATCCCACGAATCATCTTGTCTCTTCCTCCTCAGCAGTGGGATCACAGGCATAAGTGGCTGCTAGAATTTGAACTCAGGTCCCAGTACTTTCTAGGCAAGTACTTTATGGACTGAGCCATCTCTGCTACCCCATAAAACTCATTTAAAATCTCACACAATAGTAAAGTTCCAGATCACCAACCTAGTAAACCAATCAGTTAAGATTCAAGCCCAAGCCCACAAAAGTAACTTCATTTCTTTAGCAGAATACTGCATGATAGAACATCAGTGTTTGTTGATTGGTCAACACACCATGAGATATTAGAAAACTCACCAAACTTCATACCTCATATTAGATTTCCACAGCTGCATCTGAAGTGTAGACTTGATTCACCTCTTCCTGGCAGTTAGTAGCATTAATATCAGGAGCAAAAACGTGAGTAGAGGCCGAGCAAACCAAGCAGTATCTGAGTCCCTGGAAACATCAACACTGAATGATTAGAACTGGCCATTTGTTCTCTGTGATGTGCCCATAAGTAATAAAACCCATCCTGTTTGCCCTGTTAAGACAATCAAAGCCTACAGCCCTCTTGTGTCATTGCATGGCTCAGGAATGTTACATCTATGACCCAATTTCTACCAAGAAAAGAAAAAAAGACCAGCATGCTCTGCTTGAGCAATAAAACGATCCATCCAAGGAATCCCCCTGCCAGTCTAGACCCACTTTCTCCCTCCAAGTCACTCTCATTTGTCTCTTCATTATATATTTAACACCCTTGGTACACCTATCATCTAGGACATAAGAGGTCATTTCTCTCCAGTGATAAAGGGCAAAACTGCAAGTTTATCTTAACATTTTTAAGATCGCCATTCACCATTGTTTGGGAAGAGTTCTATTTTCCACCAAACACGATTACCCCAGAAAGAATTGTGTTCCACTGCTGATATGCCACAAGCCCCTCACTTTGGAACAGTATTAGGATTAGCAACCCTGAGGTTGTTATGCGGTAATTAAGGGACTGTGAAATGTTATATAAAGGCTCACAGCTGGCTGTTCGAGACAGTGAAATTGAAAGGCAGATTGCTATCACCAGGGGAGATCAACTCTTCTAGGACTGGAATATTAAGCCCTGGTGCTTGCTGGAAAAGCTACAGGTATGTCAAGAGTTAATTTCTGGCCATTGTGTGACCCTCCTGGTTTTCCTGTGGTGGGTCACAGTCCTGAAAGAACACCATTATTACATTGGACTGGGGTGGCATGTGAGTGTCTGCCAAGATCTAAAATTCACTTGTGCTTCTGGCTTCTGGTCTTTGTGCACACAGACTCTCAATGGCTGACTCTTAAAGGCAAATGAGACAGTGTTCTTAAGACGAGAAAGTTCTATGCTCCCCTATCCCTCAACTCACCACCTCAATATGAAGAAATATGAAGTTAGATAGCAGCTTAGAAAGTCATTATTATGCTACTTGGAGGTTTCCTGCTGTTTATACTGCCATTGAATGTTATTTAGAAATTGAGAAAACCATTATCAGTATGCTGCATATGAGGTTAAAAAATAAAGTAAAATAAAATAAAATAAACTGTTTCCATGACAGACTAAGAGTCAAAGCCAATAGAAATCATTTACTCCATTTTTGAGGTTGTTTATTGAGCATGGACTACAAAGCTATAAAGATCTTTACTGTTAAAGAACATATAACAGAGGAGAAGTTTCTCCCCCTAGAGAGAGTAGAACGGTATTCCATTATGCTAGCCCCTGCCAGTGTGTTCTGGGTATACCATGACAGACAAGAACCCAGTGCAGATCTGCTGGTGGCTTTGCTATAAACATGATCATTTTCACCAAAGCACCCTTTCCTCCAGACTATAGGTTTCCCTGTCAGAAACTCTCTAAAGTGTAGGATTGTCCTGACTTTTGATCATTAGTTCTCCCCAGCTGCTGGGAAGCAACCTAATACTTTTTCTGAAATGGTGGAGGTGGAGGTGGCAATGGTAGTAAAGCCAATTCCGTGGGCCTGGCGAACTGGAGAATTCTGCTTCTGAGCCCAGCAGTACATGGCTGCCATACACACAATCACTGGAAGTAACGTAGCCCTTTGGATTCTTGACCCATACCATTAATAAGCAATAATGCCTTAAAAACCATGTTGAGTTTTAAATTAGCCTCTTTTAACTTCTGCAGACACAGGAGTAAAATAATTTGTATCTATGATCTCTAAAGCTGTTTCAGAATAATCTACGTATCTAATGCTTAGCATAGAACCATACACGAATAGGCATTTCTTAAATGTTTTCTTACAAACTCTGTAAGAGAATCAGAAACCATCTTAAAATTATTATGTATCAATCAACAGTTTTAGTTCATATTTGTTTCTGTGACTGAAGAATACATTTGTATGTCAAACCTTTTCTCAAAGTCTATTGAAAAATCTAAGGAAATGCTAACCTCTTTTCTCCCTCTGATTGAAAAAAAATGTATCCATTCCCATGTCTTTAATATTGAGAGGAAGACATGAGAAAATGAGTGGCAGATGCATTTTATATCATATGTCAGGGCTGCTTAATTAATAATGCCTCCCCGGGTAAGGAACCAGCCTATCTTGAGTCTTTAATGATGTCTCTCTACTAGGGGTTGGGAAGGAGTCATGAGGTCTGTTTATCTGAGTTGCACAGGTTGGGAAAATTGTTGCCAAATGGAAGGAAATTGAGATGCGATTTGTTATAGACTCAAGACGTCATTTCTGAAACCTGCTTGTATTTTCCTTATTGATCATGGGAAAGAAACCAGCATCGAAACTCTTAAGGTTAGGTGTGACTCTGAGTCAACTTTAAAGAATGACAATGCAAGAAAACCCCAAGAGAGTCCTGACAAACATCATGGGGACACTCTTGCACGCAGGCACAGCCCCACACTCGTACGCATAACATTTTAATCAACCAAGGTAGTGATTAAGATGGCTAAATTCTTGGAAATACCTCTGAGTGGAGGACAGGATGGGTTGTGCTGCCTTTGAACCTCTGCGTTCTTGAAGTTCAAAACAGAGATCTAGATTAATGTAATCATATGATGGTGGGGACCTCGGGCTCTGGATCCCAATCTTTTAACAATATTTATTTATTTATTTAACAATTTCATACATGTATATAATGAATTTTGATCATATTTACTCCATTACTTTCTGTTGTCTCCTTTCCTTCCCCAGTCTCTTTCTCTCTCTCTGTCTCTGTCTCTCCCTGTGTGTGTATGACTCACTGTTTAATTAGGGTAGCTTGCATGAGTAAGGGGTGGTACTACAGGGTTATTTACAGAAGCGTGGACAGTTTACTAGTGGCTATACCACTGGGAAAAAAAAAATGTCTCCTTCTCCCCTAGCATCCAATAACAGGATCTTATAGATCCTCAGAAAGGGATGGAACGCCATTAACTGAGTAGGTTCTAACATTTCCACACTTTTGTCTTATCTCTGAAAATCAAGGATACTGATAGTACCTATCTAAAACGTTGCTCGGATATCTAAATAAGATTCAGTGTGTGCAGAGCTTAGAACACTAGCTGGATCTTAATAAACTCTAACATTGCAATCCCAGTCGCTGTTCTGAAAGTAAACAGAACAGTCATGTAAGTGACGGCAAGGGAGGATTAAGGAAGCGAGGCTTCTTGAGAAAATTATTTTGTGGCTGTGGCAAGTAGGATAAGGAGAAGCCGCTTGGAGGAAGCAGTTTGGAAGAGTTAGCCGAAGAGGAAGACAAGGATTTACCAGCAGAAAAAGCAGCTGACTCCAACTTCCTGAAGACAGGAGTGTTCTTAGCACCATGCTGGACTTGACTCCAGCTTGTGATACCATCTAGCCATTACTCAATTTCTCGTTTATCTTTTAAATTCGAGTTCCTAATTTCAGGCTTTTAATCATTTAACTCCTCAAGATGTCAAGCACTCACCTCTCTAGACAAAGAGGATAGGCTGTTTTAGAATCAGCTTTGTGCGGCCCTCCTCCTGCCCTGTGGTCTACTCAGGACCTTATGTCTTGAGCAACTAGCCAACTACCTGGGTTTCTGCCTTAATGTTTTTGAGGTCATTTAACCTTGCTAGCCTGTGAAGGGTCAGTGCTTGGGAGGTGAAAACTGAATGTAGACACCTAGAGGACAGTTGGGAATAGAAAGAGAGTAACTCATTTGGTTGCCTAAAAGTCCTGTGGAGGCATGCATGCATGCAAGTAATTTAAACCTAGGTAATATTCAGCTCAAGTGGCTGGATCACTCACTCATACAGAAACAATGTTCTATAGTGTCTTATCAGCTGGATTCTCCTCTAACCCTTCCAAGGGATGGAAAAGGAGGAGGGAAGTGTAAGAGGGATGCTGTGAGAACAAAAGCCACACATTTCAACTGGAATCACAAAAAGGTGCCTACAGAAATAAATCATTCCCGGTGTGCAAGAGGAAGGAAGATTCTCACAACACCTGCGCAAAGACCTCTTGCCACACACCATTGTATACAATCAAGCTCTCTGGAGGGAGGGTGCAGGGCTTCCTGAGGTAGTGAGAACAGAGTATATGTAAGAATTTAATGGCTGAGGCACAGGGCTAGAGTAAGTTCTGGCTTCTGAATCGTTCTCCACCTAGGCAAAGAGCTGCCACAGACAGAATTAAATGCAGGTCGCCCAGGGAGTTAGGAGCTATGCAGACTTGAGTGAATCGCAATCAGAAACAAGGATTAAGTTGTTTAATTCTGAAGAGTTCTCTCCTAATTTTCTCAAATAAATGTCATTTTCAGTGATCCCTGTTCTGAACATTAATATAATAAGCATGCCGGCTAATAGAATGCATAGTAATAATGGAATATTTCAGCAGCAAGTGTATCTAAATATCCATTTCAGGAAATGGCATTTGTTAAATGTGAAAACGGATAAAAAAAAGAACAAAAGAAAAATATTGCTTTTGCTATTGTGTTCGATGGAGTTTCATTAAGCAGACTACTTAGCGTGATCAAAGGCTCCCTGGGAATTAGCAGTCTCGGAATTTGTAAGCACGCTTCCAGAGTCAAAAAAGCCGCCACCTCTCTGGTGTGGCTTCTGGAGAAGGGTAGAAGCAAGACCATTGACAATGTGAAATGACACCCCAGTATCCTAAAGTAAGCATAGTGGCATACAGGAGGTGGGGCCCCCTCCTGGCCTGTGGTAAAAATCCATTCTATTTGTCGACTTGGTAAACATGCATTGTGTTCTGTCTCTGTTGAGAGAGAAGACACAAAAGACCCTCAGGGCATTCTCAGCCTGCACTGTTTATGGAAGGAAAGAGAGCCACAATAAGATGTCTTCTTCTTTCTCTTAAAATGTAAATCATTCTCATGGCCAGAGTGACTTGTCATAACTGTCAGTGACTGGCGGGCCATTCGGTGTTCATTCTGTACAGGTTTGGGGAAATCACAAACTGAATCAGAGGCCTGTGCTTCTTACAGGGCATGAAGATTGCCTTAATCTGACGGTGGCAGAGTGTGGGAAGGGCAGGATAGTATGGATGGTCAGCCATCCATCCATGCAGCTCAGGATTGGGCAGTTTTCCAGATTCTAAAGCTTGAAAAGATTTGGTCAAATTGGGATGAGTTGAAGGTAAATAGACTAGGGTGAGCTGAGGAAGGCTGTCTCCACACACAAGATAGTCTGGCCTTGACCTTGGGTCAAGAGGATGTTATGCTTCTGTTTGGTCATGCTGGGTCCGGGTAGAATCATTTCTGTTTAAGCCATATCTCCTGGAACAGGGAGCTTATAGAAAGTGATGAGAAAGGAGGAGGCCATGTGCCTTGAATCTTCTAACTTTGGGGTGACAAAGATACCTGAGCTATTTCTGTCTTGTATACGTCCTGTCACTTCCTCTTTCCTGTGGCAGTATTTGGATGTTGTCTTTCCCTAGAGCTACAAGCCAATGGCAGCTCAGAGACACGGTTCATGGAGAATGGTGTTGTGTGTGAGCCAGCCAGCTCCATAGATCCTCTGGTTTCCATTTTCTTAGGGTCGGGGTTACAGATGTCTTCCACCACACCAGGCTTTCTACATGGGTTCTAAGGATCTGAACCCAGGTCTTCAAGCTTTCCTAGCAGGGACTCAATCCACTGAGTTCTCTTCCTAGCCCCAGACCCAAAAGAAGGAGATTTAAAAAAAAAAATCTACATTTATTACTGTCACATAGTATTTTTACAAGCAAAATTAAACTATGATGGTAAAATCAGGACAGTGGCTATTTATGGGCAAGATGAGTGGGAAGGGGTATTAATGAGTATTCTGGGATGGCAGAAATATACTATATATTATAAGCATGTAAGTTACACAGTTGTATGCATATTTGAAATTCAGAGAACTGTATACTTGAGATTTTTATATTTTACTGCATGTAGGTAAAGATTTATACATTTTACTATAAACAAATCATAGCACACAAAGCAACATTTAGAAAAAGGAAAAAAATTAACAGTGTTACCCTCAGAAGCATCCTTTAATTTAATTAAATCTTGGAATGTGTTCATGATTATTACATTATGGTAAAAATTCCTAAAGTAGAATTTGGGGAATATATACATATTTATGTATGTAAATATATACATGTATACTTACAGGAATTTTGATACATTTTGAAATTCGTCTTTTGTGAAATGAGCCATGTGTGGGGCAATCATGCACATAAAGGCCAGAAGTCGATGCTGGGTGACTTCTTCAGTCACTCTCTACCTTGCTGACTGAGGCAGCATCTTGCTGAACTTTAAGCTCTTCAATGCAGCCTGTCTAGCTAGCCAGCCTGCCTCGGGATTGCCGTCTGTGTCTCAGTGCTAGGACTGCATCAGGCTCTGGTACCCGCCCAGCTTTTAAGGAGGCTCTGGGAATCTACACTCTGGTCTTCACACGTGTCGTGATGCAGATGCTTTCTCTATGGGGCTTCTCTTCAGCCCTCTTTCTCCCTTTATACTTTGTGTTATTTAACTTTCTATCTCATTGTCAAAATATTCAAGATAAAGGAGCCACCCCCTTCAAGGGAGGAAGGGAGGGTACCTGGTTTTAGGGTTTCAGTCCATCATGGCAGAGCATGTGATAGGGCAGGGGCGGGGAGAGCTACTCACCCCATAATAGCCAGGATGCAGAAAGAGCTCACTTTTAAAACCAAGCCTCTCTCTCAAGACCCATTAAACTGTGACTCCATAAACAGATTAATCAAGTTATGAGTCCAAAGCTGTAACAACTTAGTTAACTTAACTTCCAAAGTTCTACCACTGCACATTGAGGACATAGCTTTCGACACATGAGCTTCTGTAAGGTGGTTACTGTTTATTGCATAACATACTTCTAATTTCCTCAAGAATACACTTCAAAACCATACTTATCACAGACTCGTCTGTTATTTATACAAATATTAATGCTATAATTTACTCTGAAATGCATAGAAAACAGCTTACTTGAGAATGATGAACCCTACTCTTCCACAATACAAGACAATCAGCCTGGTTCTTCAGGAGTTCTTCCCTGAAGACCTCAGGTTAGGACTAGAGCATGCTGAGTGCTGGAGTACAGCTTACTCCTAAATTCTCATTTTCACTTTCCCTGGGCCACACAGCTTTCCAGACCCAATAACAGGACTTCTTCCAGGCCGTACTTGGAGTTCACATTTTTTTGCCAAGATGCACCACACAGACACTTCTCCTAAGAGCAACTGAATTCCAACCTACTGAAAGGCCTGCGCCTACATCTCTCTCTGTGCCTCTCAATGTTGTTCTTACTCTTTAATGCCTACAAATCCCTTTCTAAGGGCTGAGGTTTTGAACCTCATAAGCCAGAGAGATATGAAGAATGCTTCTGTTTTCCCCCAACTCAGTCACAGCTGCCATGAATGAAGTAGAAAGGAACACTGAGATGGCAGGGAGCACAGCCACCTTCCATGGTAAGAGAGTTCAAATGGCTAGAAATGGGGCGAGTGTAGACTTTAATGAAGAGTGTCATTCTCCAATGGGGTCTGTAAATAAACTGAAACTACAAATGTTACCTTATGTCTGACAGCTGCTAAGACACCAGGAGACACGGGACTGACCAGATAAGAATAATACACACCTCATTCTACCAACTACCAGCATGGTGATGGGAAACTATTGCCATGAGGTCTTTGCCTCTGTCATTCTCAGACTTTTGTCCCTTCCAACCAGGAACCTGTGTGCGGAGATCTGCCAGCCTTCAGGGCTGACTGAAGCCTGTCTCCTCTGCTGCTCTGTCCCTAGTCTCTGGTGGAAGTGCTAATGACAGGGAAATGGAGAGCAGCAGGAGGGACA
This sequence comes from Cricetomys ansorgei, assembly GCA_026225945.1. NCBI lineage: Eukaryota > Metazoa > Chordata > Mammalia > Rodentia > Nesomyidae > Cricetomys > Cricetomys ansorgei. The sequence goes on along the minus strand of JAMJFZ010000242.1, from coordinate 41,460,195 downwards.
GAGGAAGGCAAGAGAAAGCCACTGATGGTGCAAAAGCCAATAATTAGCTCTTGGATAATCACAATTTGAAAGAATCAGAATAATTTCAGGAGGTGGATATCTCAAGGGATAATTGTCTGAACAAAATGGAGGGATAGCCACCCAAGCTAAAAGGTCTAGGGACACCTGCTGCCAGCACTGCACATCAGACTGTTTCAGTGACTTCCTCTTTCTCCCCCCCTCCTCCATCACCAGTGTGAACTGTAGCGTTGGAGGTCCCTGTGATCACACAGTCACACAATTACGCAGACACATGGCGCCTTGTACCACTGATGTAGGAAACACTGGTATAGAATAGCTCCCTCCCTCCAACACAGATGTAACAGGAGACCATAAACTTCAACTTGGCATAAACTTGATGAATCAAACACTGCTGCTTGCTCCTTGCTCCTTGCTCCTTCACACCCTCTCCTTCATCTTCCAGAAGAGATTACCTTGGCTCTGACTAGGTACTGGGCTGGTCCATATGAGTCACCTCATAATTTTTTTTTTTTTAATTGTCACACTCAACATTAAAAAGAGTGCTGGCTCGCCCTGTTATCTCCAGAATTCTGTCGCCATGATCTGAAGTCAAGTTCCTTTATTCTGTCCACAACACTCTTGACATCCTGCAAAAGCTGGTCACCCCACTCTACCCCCCAACACACCTACCTCTTTTTAGTTCCCAAACCCTTCCAAAAGAGAACTGAGTTCAAAGAAAACACTCCTTTGCTTTTTTTTTTTTTTTTTTTAATCTTTGAGGGAAGAGAAGTTTCTGGGAAAGCAGAAGGGTTTGAATACAATTATGAGGCCTCTTCTCTGCCTGATGATCAGGTTTCCTTTTGTAGACTAACACTGCTTAGCACCTGCCTGTGCAAGCAGAGGGGAAGAGACACTGAGAGCCAGTAAGGCCTGTCCTTTCTGGTAATGTCCAGCAACTCTGAGAGAAAGCATTATGGTACAACAGCACTTGAAATGCGTATTATTGACTCTGGAAACCATTTTAAAAATCTATACTCACCAGCAATAATATTGATGACTTTGTCTATTAAAAAAAAACAAACAACTTTATCTCATATCTGGCTGGCTATAGAAGTACGTGACTTTAAATCCTCTGTCCCTACAAGGTCAAACTCACAAGGTACAGGGGAGGAGGAGAAGTTGGATGCTAAAGCTCCAACTTCCAAGTTAGCTGCTCAAACGTTCCCTGCTACTGTTGCTTCCCTCAATAGAGTAAGTGAATTACGGCACCTGCCCCTCACCAATACGGTGGGGGCTGACCACGAGCAGATGCTTTAAAATCTATCATATATCCACTGTGTTTGACATTAGATGAGCCACTCCATGAGGTAGGGTTCTTTGATATTAAAGGTAGCTTTCTGGATTTTACTTATTCATACCATGGTTGATGCTAAGAGGATGGTCATTTGTGGAAAACATCATAAAGGAGCAAAGGCCACTGAAAGGGACTTAGCTCTAGCTTCTGCTACCATCAGCTCCACGGGCCAGAGTCTGAATCTTAGTCTCCCTGCCTCTGACTTGTGGCTAAAGTCTTAAATCTTCTTAGCTTACAGGGCTGTTGGGGTCATAAAAATGGAGCCACAACGATGGTCATAAATCACTATTTGCTGGCTTTCTTTCCCCCTCTCAAATAACTCCAGAAATAATTCTGAAGCCCACACAAGTGACGCCCCATCTATGTCAGGGCATCTTTGAGTCTCTAAGGCACCCACTATCTTACCCCTCCTCTGATGGTGCTGGTGGCAAAGGTCTATGTCCCTAGCTGCTACTGATTACTGCTTGAAGACATTAATGTGTCTGCCTTATGGACAGATGCACACATGCACATACACAGAGGCATGCAAACACATGTGAATGCACATACAGTCTTGTATGCATGATACTGTTGCAGTTATCAAGGGTGCTGGCTGGGCATGGCAATTTAGAACTGTGATTCTCCCGATTTAGGGGCTGAGGCAGGAGCATAGAAAGTTCGAGACATGCTTCAGCTTCATAGTGAGTTCGAGCTCAACCTAGGCAATTTAGTGAGACCCTGCCTCAAAATAAAATGTTAAAACAGAGCTGGGGATATGACTTTGTGACAGATCACTTGCCTCTCACACACAAAGCCCTGGTTTCAATGCCCAGTAGTAAAAAATAATTTTTAAAAACTTTCTGACACTGATTCATGGCCAAGTTCTTGCTGGTGTCCTTTTCTGTAGTTTCCTGGGTACCTATCAATGCTGTAGACTTTTTGCATGGGCTTTGGTCACACTAGCTTTCCTTTCTGTTATTGGTTCAGCAGCAAGACCTTCAGTCTCTCCACTGCGGTCAACTTTACTCATGGCCTCTGTTCTGTACCCAGATAGGAGGCTCTTTCCTGTATGCCAGCTCACCCATTCCAAAATCCATATAAGCTGGGCATCCTAGCTTCCCTTTATTTCTTTCTTCAGTGATGGGTGTGTATCTGCAGAAGAAGTAGTGAAGGTGGTTACTTCCTGTCCCGGTGCCTCCCCAAGGGCAAGGATATGACAGACAGTGGTACAAGACTACTTTCTCACTGCAAGTTCAAAGAAACAAAGGCATACTTGGCCTTTGGGAAAACTTCCTATGGGGCTAGAGATCAGACTCAGTGGTGAAGAATACATTCTGCTCTTGCAGAGAACTCAGATTCAGTTCCTATCACCCATACTGGGCAGCTCAAGACTGTCTATAACTCCACCTCCAGGGAATCCCATACCTTTAGCTGTACCCATGTGTACATGCTTGTACAGGCACACACATGCACATATAATTTTAAAATGATAAAATAAATTATTTTTTAAAAAGATACTTTAGCATGTCAGACTTTGCCCATGTTGTCCAAAAGTAAAAGAAGTGGCTAAGGATAGTAGTTTTCTGATTTTCTTCTCTTTTTATTGACTTCCCTTTTGATCCTTGCAGTACCCCTGCTCCATTATTACTTTTGGATCTGACCTCTTCACCCAACCCTTCCCACCTCTTGACATGCGAAGCAGAACAGAGATCCACAGAGACCATCAGGTGGGCAGCGAGAATCTGCTACAAAATGCCTGAGCTGTGCTTCAGCTGTCTAGAGGGACTCGGCTCTACTCTTGTTTCTGAATGCTCACCAAGATAGAACTCTCTGGAATACTCTTCACCTCTCATTCCCATTAGGACAATACATGGATCCCCCAGAATTAACAGAGTTGTTTGTTCATTTAACCAGTGCCCTGACAGTTATTTCTTAATGTGCTTGTTTCCTTTGCCAGAGGGTGCATTCCTCAGGGCTATGGAGTACGTTTTATTTAGTACTACTGCACATAACAGATACCCTCTAACTACATCAATATGAACATATTTGCCCAACATAAACATACACACACACACACACACATACACACACACTCTCACACACACAGGGGCATGCCTTGAAGTGCTTCATGTATTTATGGCTGACCATGGCCACTGTATGCATCCAGAACATTACAGGCCCAATCCCTCCTTGTGCTTCCAAGTGAATATTTTATATTTCCTTATTGTGGAGTGGCTGTTTTTAATATCTGCTTTTACAATGAGAACAGCTGTATCTCTAGTCACCTCTAAATTTTCCCCTTTTCAATTTTGTTTTAGAAGAAATAGAAGAAGTAGTGCTAATTAAGGGATCTCATTTGGCATCGCTGTATACCTTTTGTCTTTCCCCAAAAACTCATATGTTGGTGTTGAATCCTCATTCCCAATGGAAGAGAATATGGAGGAGTCAGAGCCTCTGGCAGGGGACTCATGAACAGGGTTGTGACCTTATCGAAGAGATCCAGGAAAGCTTTTCTCTCCGACCACATGAGAAGACAGTTGCTTATTAACTGAACAGGAGCCCTCAGCTGCCTATGAAAGTAGGAAGAAGACCTCACTGGATATCAAACTGCTGCCATCTTCATCTCAACTCCCAGAATTGTGAGAAAACAAATTTCTGTTGTCAAGAAGCTCTAAGTTTGTGACATAGTTATTGCAGCTCAGAAGACTAAGGTGGGGCGGTGTGGAGGTATAATGAAAAGACTAGAAGTCTAGACCAACAATGTTCAATTGTTGGGCTCCTTCACTCCAAGTAACTAGAGATAAGAAATGAGAATCCTGAAATAGGGTGTGGTAGCTGTAGCCAGAGGTGGAGGCAGGAAGATCAGGAGTTCAAGGTTGTCCTCAGAGATGAGGCTGGCTCAAGGCCAGCCTATGCTCTATGAGATGGTGTCTTTTAAGAAAAAAAGGAATAGAAGAAGAGGAAGAGGGGGAAACGAAATGACGGGAAACTTGGGAGATTGCTGACTTTTCACTGAGGTGCACTTTGACTTCTCTGGAGCAGCTGTTTCTGCAGCATTGCATCTGAGAGCTCACATCCTTCACACCCTCCCTGTCTCCATGCAGCATGCACTTCTGCGTACCCAGTTTAATATAAATCCGAATGGCATATTGGCTACAATAAAATGATTTTTATTGTGACTATTTCATCACTATGACATATGAGTCATCGTCCTGGAGGAAAATTGCTGACTGTTCCTAACCATGGCTGACAATTATCTTACCACCCAGTAACCAACACCTCTGAGTCCTAATATCCCTCTCAGAACAGGTTCTCTTATCCGAGATTCATCTGACTGTACTCCATTCCAGCCCAAGCACTGCTTAAACAATTAGGGAAATCAATTTTCATACAAGAACCAAAGTGCAATCTTGGCCAGCAGGGAAAAGAATGAGAGAGATCACATGAATGGCACCCCTAGCCACGTTCTTCCCCAGTTTTTTGGCTAACTGCCTATAGTCATTATATTTAAACAACTTCATCCTGAAGTAGCTTTAGGGTTCTAACTGAGTCATCTACAAGAAATTTCAAGAGTTTACTGGTTTCCCAACACAAATCCCCACAAAAGTAATCTGATGCATGCATTAGTTGTAGAACGTAATTCAATCCATGAGCAATCAGAAAGATGTTCTCTCTTTTTATATGGTTGTGGTCTGAAGTTGTAGTCTGGGGAATGAAACGGAATTTGCAAAACCCCATTCGGGAGGATTTATAAGGGAGAACAGATTCTTCAAGGATTGTGTTGTGAGAGTTTCCCTAAGTATGTCAACACCAAGAGTTGTTGTTAGGAACTTCCTTTAAAAAGCCAATCAGGCATTTTAGCCACACACTCTCTGTACATTTACTAAATATCGTTAGGTAAAAGTTCCAGAATCAACATGTAAATGAATGAGCACTGAGCACAGTCATGTTAAAAAACACCAACTTTCTTTACAGACACAGACAGCAGACTAGTGTCTCACAAGATTGCCATCCCTTCTTTGGTTCACTATAGGAGTCTTTCTTTCCTTCTTTCTCTCTCTTTCCTTCCTTCCTTCCCTCCTTCCTCCCTCCCTTCCTTCCTTCCTTCCTTCCTTTCTCTCTCTCCTTTCTTTCTTTTCTTTCTTTCTTTCTTTCTTTCTTTCTTTCTTTCTTTCTTTCTTTCTTTCTTTCTTTCTTTCTTTCTTTCTCTCTGTTTTTCAAGACAGGGTTTCTCTGTTGTAACTCTGGCTGTCCTGGAACTCACTCTGTAGACCCAGCTAGCCTCAAACTCACAGAGATCTGCCTGCCTCTGCCTCTGCCTCTGCTTCCTGAGTGCTGGGATTAAAGGTGTCCCATCACCCAGCCGCTATATGGATACTTAACCATGATATTTCAGAGTCTAGGAATTTGTAAAACATCACCCTTCCAAACAAACACTTTTTGTTACAAAAGTCTCACGTGTCCCAGGAAGAATATTCAGATATGTTAAAGCAATAAAATGAACACATTTACTCTGACCACTAACAAAACAAAATATGGCTTATAGTTCAATCTTTGTGTATGCTCCCCCCACCACCTTTTTTTCTTTACTTATTAGAATTAAGCCAACACTCCTTCAGAGGCTGACATTACAAGGTACCAAAAAACTCATTCTCTCTTGTCATTAACCATGATACAGGTACCCCTAATAACAAAAGTGAAGGAGGAATTTGCTGGCAGCTGCTTACTCTGCTCTCTGGGGGGTATAGACAGCCTGGATTTATAGTATTTTCTGATTTCCATGGTGTAGCTATTACCACCATGGTTGGTTTCAGCTCTCCACAGCCTAACAGATGCCTTGTAAAATCCAAGGTTAACATCTGACACTTGCAGACCAGCAGAAATCAGTTCCATCATATTACCTAACGTATCCTGGTGAACACAGTAAAGATTGGAGCAGTCCCAGACACATGCAGGTTATCTCTATCTCTGCTGCTGGTGAACATGGGAAAGAGAGTCTTTCTGAGATTGGCCCCTCCTAGGAAGTATCCTAAAACTAGAGTGCCTGGTCAAGTTTTGTGAAACTTCTTAAGGCCTTAAAATTTATTTTCAAATGCATACAAACGTAAACACATTGCCAACCTTTCTTCCCTTGAGATTACCATTCACTAGCATGATAAGCTCCAAAGGGCCTTTTAGCATTGTAAAAATTTCATTTGCTTGATTATTTTATCTCTAGGAAGTGATAATCACAAACGATAGTCTTTTGTGTAAATTTTTCTCAATTCTTTCAGCATTTTCCTCTTAGTAGATTGCTTAAATTGTTTGGGATGTTAACTTCAGGATAGCAAAACAGAGGTATTGCAAGTATTTTTTTTTAACCTCTGTTAGTTACTTTTAATTAAAAATTAGTTCATTAAGGTTTTATTTATATGTAATTAACATGATCATCTTATCATTTTTAATTCTGTTGTTTATGTCATATTTACATTTTATTTTTAAATGATTGTTTATTTTCCAGTAATTTTTCTTCTTTCTTCTTTCTAATAGTTGAATATTTATTATTATTTTTAAGAGAACTAAGCCTTTATTTCCATGTTTCCCAAATTAAGCTGGCTGAGTTGGTTGCTCTGATTCCTCCAACACTTCCTTGACTTCAGCCTTGGCAGGGCCTGCGCAGCCGCAGCCGCAGGAGCAGCAGCCGCAAGTGCAGATAGATCAGCCAAGAAGGTCTTGACCTCCTCAGCAGCGGTATACTCGGTCTCCACAGACAAAGCCTGGACCCAATCATATCCATTGACGATAGAGTGTCTACTGAGGCAACAGTGGGGTAGCTAAGATGTAGACAAACACTGGCCAAACTCCGGGTACCCGCCAGGAAGCGAGAGTGCCGCAGAGTCTGCTCTGTAATGTCAAGCACTTCTGGGTTGTAAATGCTGTCACTGTCAAACACCTTTGGATGCTGAATCCAAAGGAGAGGGGGGAGGTGTCCAACATATTCGGTAGTGTGGCTTCCCTGGCTCCCTCTTTGTCTCTAGTTTTTATCAGCTGCACATCACTCAGAATTTCAATGGCACCCCTGGAGATTTTAGTGGTGATGCCTAAAGCCTGGAAGAAAGAGGCCTTCTCAGGTGCCAGGCCAGTGTTCTGGGCTGGCACAGTGACTCACATGGGGAGACGGCCTCAGCACAGTGGCAGCTGGAACCTTGTTGGTCAACAGCGTGTCCCTAATCTCTGTTGGATTTCCAGGTAGCCCTGTCTTCCCTGGGCATCATGGAGGAGTGTCTGGGATTGCAAGCAGGGTTTACAGATGATGTCACACTAATGAGGATGCCTGGCAAGAGCAATTACTTAATTTTTTTGAAAGCTATTTGCCATGAAGAGCAATGCTCTAACTTTTTTTATTTACCAAAACCTTCTAAAACACAACTATTTGAACAATTATTTTTTTAGAGAGTATTTTAGAATATTGAGCTTATTACAATTTAAGATTTTGTATTCATTATCTTCACATTGGGGGATGTCGTCTTTATATTTAAATACTTTCTGGTTTCAGACACCTTTTAAAAGTTCTCTTGGGGCTGGGAGATGGCTCAGTGGTTAGGAGCACTGACTTCTCCTCCAGAGGACTCAGGTTCAATTCTCAGAACCCGTATGGCAACGTAACAACTGTCTGTAATTTCAGCTCCAGGGGATCCAACAACCTCACATGGAAATACATGCAGGCAAAACACCAATCAATGCACGTAAAACAGCAATAAATAAATCATTTTGTAAAAGTTCTCAATATAAAGTGTATATTTTATATAATTTCAAGACATACATAAAAAGAGGGAAATATGAATCATATATTGGCCCAAAGATATCTGTTTTAGTTAAATTTTATTAGGTTTTTCTTATTGTTTTGTTTTTGGAAACTATGTAGCCTTGGCTGGCCTAGAACTGGCTATGTAGACCAGGCTAGCCTTGACCTCATGGAGGCACATTTTGCATCTACTTCCTGAGTGCTGAGACTAAGGGTCTTAATCATCCATATTTTTACACTGAGTTCTTCCTTCCATATATATTTTTCTTTTTCGAGACAAGGTTTCTCTGTTGTAACTCTGGCTGTCCTGCAACTCACTCTGTAGACCAGGCTGGCCTCAAACTCACAGAGATCTGCCTGCCTCTGCCTTCTAGAGTGCTGGGATTAAAGGTGTATATCACCACCACCTGGCTTTCTCTCCGTTTTTAAGAAAATGTTTTTTTCTTCTCCACAATTTCTTAAAGCTGGTACTAAATTATAAGTAAGACACTTCTAAATCTCTGAATGCTTTTAGAAACAAATCCTAATGTATGAATATTTTAAAAATTTTGTGACACTTAATTTAATACTTCTCTTTTCACTTATAAATGTTACAGTGTTTTTTTTTTTAATTTAATTTTTGAATGCTTAAGAGCAAATCTAGGGTCTTGGGCATGTTAGGGAAATGATCCACCACTGAGCTACAGCCTTCATCCATAAAAAATAGCATTTAATAAATAGACTTAATATAAACACTAGAGTCTATACCCCATGATCTTAAAAAATACAGAGGGCAAGAGCAAACTTTATCATACCCTGAGAAAGGGATAATACAATAGAGTAGAAGGATAAAATGTCTGACTTTGGCCATTCTACTGCATAAAAGTAGATTGTGGCCCTAGCAACAAAGGAGAAAGACGCTGTCAAACAACTATCAACTGGGATCCATAGTCTTCTGTCTCCTTGTGGTGAAGTTCACAAGCCGATCAACCTCTCAATGCCTCAGTCTTCCCATTGTAAAATGGGAATACTGGTCCGTAGGGTCACACTGAGATATGAATCATTCAGCTTCTGTAAAAATTGGACTCTATGTTAGCAACATGCATGAGATGGAAAGATCACTGAGTACAGGTTTCTTTCCTCTTTTTCTCCTTCTCAAATACAACTGTGTGTTTGGAAAGTTATCCTTTCACTTTTTATCAGAAGTATCACAAGGAAGAGCATATGTCTCTGCCCTGACTGTTCTGACAAGTTTATCCTGTGTTGAGTTATAGATGCACCATGTGCTTTCTAGGTTTGACACACTCATTTCTTTCATTTTTTTTTCCTTTTAATTCACACACACTACAATCAATTCTTTGTGGTATCCAATTCCAGCTAATAGAATGTTTGAGCTGGAAGTCCAGCAGCACAGTCATGACACAAAACACAACTATTGCTGGAAGCTCTCCAGAGCCATTCCTAATAGTCAGCCCCATCTTTAGCCCAATCTTGAATCTTCTGGATTCTCTCCATCTGTTCTGTATTTCCCCTCACTCATCCCCGAGTGTCAGATGAATGCTATCATACATCATCTGGACATTTAGACCTGACTATCTCTCATGTGACTAATATGAGATCTATCAGTGCTATTGCATTCATCAATAGCCCATCCTTTGTACTAGCTGAGGAATGATACTCCAGGGTATGGACAGAACCCTGTTGACCACTCACCAGATGAAGGGCAGCTGGGGTACTCTTTCCAGTTCTGAGTGATCATGAAGACACATGCTGTAAACATTTCAGTGAGTTTTTAGGAAGCCATAAATGATCATTGCTCATGGGTAAGTAGTTAGAAGTGGCATTCTACATCACAAAGTAATTATGTGCACACTTTATTTTATTATAAAATGCCAATTCATTCCCAAAGTACTTACACCACTTTTGCCTTCCTGCTGATAAGAAGGCTCTAGCTGTTCTTCGCCTCTGCCAGCACTTGGCATATGTATCAGGGGCTATATGTCATTTGTTCATTGTTCTAATAGCTATACTGTGGAGGTTCACTGTGCTTTTAATTTGCCTCCCTTTAGTAGTTAAATAATACTGAGCTTTTCTATGTTTTTATTTATCACCTACATATGTTTTCAGAGCCAGAGGCATTTAAATATTTTGCCAATTTTTATTGGATTGCTTGTCTTCTTGAGCTTTAAGAGTTTTGAAAAACAGTATGGATTTAGGATTTTGTGAGGTAGATATGTGATTTATATTAAAGTAAATCTGTTGGGTATTTCTAATTTCTTAACGTTGTTCTTCGTAGAGTGATAATTTTAAAAGTGTGTGTGTGTGTGTGTGTGTGTGTGTGTGTGTGTGTGTGTGTGTAAGGTTCCATGTGTATATATCCTGTTGTGTATTTGGGGGCATGGAATCCAGAAATCAGCATCATATGTCCTCCTTAGACACTCTCTACATTTTGAGGTAGACTTGCCTAAACCAGGAGATCATTTACTTGGCTAGACTGGCTGTCCAGGAGCTCCAGGAAGCCACTGTTTCTGTTGCGTTTCCCAGCATCGCTAATGCTAGAGTTATCCATAGAGAACTCTGCCCTGTCTTCCGTGTCAGTGCTAGGGATCTGAGCCCAGGACTTCCCACACAAGCTCTTGGCTAGCTAAGCCTCTCCCCAGCCCCTACAGTTCATGTTTTGAACTTTGACAAAATTTAGTTTATTAATTTTTCTCTTCTGGATCAAGATTTTGGTATCTTTTCTAAGAACTTTTTGTTTGAACAAAAGTAACAATGATTTTACTATATATATTTATTATATATTATGTTATATAGTATATAGTATACTATTCTGTATATAGTATAATACTATATTTGGACTATGATATATATAGCATATGATACATATAGTCCAAATATATAATATATAGAGAGTAATATATAATATTACTATATTACATAATATTACATGATATAGTAATATTATATACTAGTAATACAATATAAGTATATATTATATTACATATTGTTATAATATATATGCATATATATAATATAATGCAATATGTGCAATATATAATTATTTGTTTATAATATATAATTAGTGATATTATATAATGCTCTATTTATATTATATATTTGGACTATATATATGATAGATGAGAGCTAGCTAGCTAGCTAGATATAGAAATTAAATAATTAGGTTTTATTTTTTGAGATTATGACCAGTTTTACTATTTTTAAATAAAGTATGAGAATGGGTGAAAAGTCAATTTTAATAAATGGTGTACCATTTATCAAAAAGGCTGTGCTTCTCTAATTCAATTGCCTTATAACTTTGGCAAACACTGATTTCATATTTTTCTTTTTCTTTAACATAGCAGCTAACATTATTTATTATTATCTAAAAACTGCTTTAGTTGTAGTTAATGGACTTTACTACGTTGTATTTTTTCCTTAGCTCAAATATAAATGTTACACTGATTAAAGTGATGTTTAATTTTTAAATATTTGCACATTTCATAATATCTTTCTATTACCAACTTACAATTTAACTCACTCAGTTTTGTTTAGAAAACTGAATTTGTATGACTTCTATTCTGATTTTGTTTTGCTTTTGGTTTTCCCCCCATGTAGTCTACCTTGGCTGAAATGAATGTATTTCTGTTGGTGGTGGAGTAGTCAATAAATAGCAATTAGTTCACATTTGCAATGTTTGCACATCTAAGCCTTCTGTTTCTTCACGATGTGTACTTTCTTTTTTTCTTTTGTTCCAACTTTACCAATTAGTGAGAAAGAAGTTTCACATTCCCAGCAATTATAAATGTACTTTTAATTTTACATCAACTCTTCTTTCCCCATGCACTTTGAATATCTTGTATGAGGTGAGCATACCTTTAAAATTTTAGGCCTTATTGGAGAATTTTCCCTTTTTTAATATAATGTTCTTCCTCACTTTACGTTTCTACTACTTCATCTGAAAACTGCCTCCTTTGACACTAATTCTGATTAGCATCTACATCTTCATTTGAGTAGGATTAGAATGGTATTGTTTTGTGTTCTTTCATTCCTTAACCATCAATGTGTTTTATAATTAGGGTAAATTTCCTAACATGTAAATCAAGTTGGGTCTTGCTTTTTAAGTCAACTTGACAATCTCTTTTCTTCAGTTGGTGTGTTTCGACTGCTGAGACAATATATTCCTGGTTTGCTTGAGGGTGAATCTTCAAGTGTGACATCTGCTTTTTATCTGCCTGTTTGATTGTTCCTTTTCTATCTTATTTTGTTTAATTTATTGTTTTCAGGATTCTCCCTGACTTTTACTATGTCTAAAAGACACTACAGGATTCAAAAGTTGTGTGGTTTAATTAATCAAATCAGAGTCCATTTTCAAATAATCTTGTAAACATTTAGTATGAACATTGAAATAACATATATTTCCAATTCTTTGTTTCCAAGATATTATTATCATTTTGCTAAAAATACAAAGTGCATTATGAGAAATAATGAGGCAAATAACATCGCAGTACAAATTGTATTAGTATTACTAATGGGCTTAGTAATTCAAAGTGGTAAAATGGATTTTATCATCTGCACTTAGCCCATTTCTGAAAACCTTCATTTCCTTATATAAATTTAAATTTCTTTCTAGAATTGTATTTAATTTTCCCCAAAGAATTTCTATTATTTCTTCTTAAAGTGTAGATACTTTGGAAGTTAATTTTCTCAGTTTGTTTTCTGAAAATGTCTTTATTTCTGCTTTAGTTTTTAAAGATCCTCCTCAAGCACAGAATTCTAGGCTGCTTCCCTCTCTCCATCTCTCCCCCTCTCTCTCTTTCCCTCCCTCCTTCTATCTCTCTCTTTCTTTCTCCCCTTCCTTACTTCCTTCTTTTCTTTCTTTCTTTCTTTCTTTCTTTCTTTCTTTCTTTCTTTCTTTCTTTCTTTCTTTCTCTCTTTCTTTCTTTCTTTCTGTCTGTCTTTCTTTCTTTCTTTCTCTCTGGACTTAAAAGATGGCATTCCATTGCCAGGTGATTTAAATAAATTTTTGTAAGAAGTCTTCCGTAAAGTCTTTTTTTTAATTCCTCTTGATATATCCTCTATCTACTTAAAAATTTTTATTGTGAAGTTGAAATATGAAATACATATCTTGTAAATTTTTGAAAGCTATATATAGACATTTCTGTATTTGTGATTTACTGGCTACCCTTAATTTTGGAAATTTCTCAGCTTTTTTTTCTATGTTTTCAGTCATTTTGTTGTTGACTGGTTTTCCTCTTGGCTCTGTGAGTCTACCACTGGGCCCAACAAAGTCAGTCTTCATATGTGCACTATAGTTTTATATCCTACATTTCTACTTACTGCTTCTTTTCTCATTTCCATTTTTCCACTGAAGTTTCCTTATTAATCTTTCCCATGCTTTCCCCACTGACTTTTAGGTTCTGATCATAATTACTTAAAGCTGCTTCTCATATAGTTACACTGTTACATTATATCTGGACTCATATTCATTGTTTGCTTTATATGTTAGTAACTTTTTTTTTCTTTTTCCCCATATGCAAAAGCTTTCATAAGTTATTTTTGAAAACCTGGCCTTCTGTACAGGACAGTGACTATTGAGGTGAAGTAAAAACAATTTTTAAAATGGAAACTGACACATGTTGCTTTTTTATTTCCATGTGGCTGTTAGTGTGGGAATCTGAGTCAATGTGGTTAGGACTAGAACTCCTCACGTCAGACAGTGGTGGCGCACGCCTTCAATCCCAGCACTCAGGAGGCAGAGGCAGGCAGGATCTCTGTGAGTTTGAAGCCAGCCTGGTCTACAGAGTGAGTCCCAGGACAGCCAGAGTTACAACAGAGAAACCCTGCCTTGAACCAAAAGACAAAAAACAACTACAGCAGCAAGATCAAAACCAAGAACAAGCACAGATGTCCTCAGTACCTGTTGTCCGCAGAAGCTACACGCTTTCTCTTCAGGTCTGTCCTCCTCAGTCTCCACCAACTTATTAATGATCATGATGAAATTTAGTATTTGTGTTTAGCTACACCTGCCTCAAACAAACGCCAAGCTCCTGTCTTTTCCTGAAAGTCTCTGAATCTCCTTAGCTTTGAGCTAGTTGGTGTCCAAATGACCTCAGCTTCCTCATGAATTTTACAAAGTTATGAACTTGAGGCTTGTCTAGCTTTTTGTGTATTAGCTAGGGCGTGGGTGATGATTTTTCTGTCTCTTTATGTTGTGAAGAGCTACACCTCAGCATCTGTATCTCAATTTTCTTATTTTGGGTAGGGAGGGAGGGAGGTTAGCACAGAAGTCCTCAATCTCTCCTATTCTTAGCCACGAATCTTCAGTTGTTGATAACACCGCAATAGAAGCTCTCCTGCCCATACATAGCTGATGGCAGCAGAATGGACTTCAGATATCAGCATGGTTTTTGGTGACTGAATCATAGACATCAACTAGAACTCCAGCAGGGGCCTGGATTATGAACCTCTATTTGGTTTCAGGTGGGAGCACAGTTCAGGAATATCAACATGGTCTCCAGAGGTAGGATGGACCATGGACATCAACATGGTCCCTTGGAACAGCAGGGATCATAGACTTCAACATGGCCTCTGGCTGTGGTATGAACCATGGACATCAACATGGCCTCTGGCTGTGTATGAACCATGGACATCGACATGGCCTCTGGCTGTAATATGAATCACAGACATCAACATGGTTTCCCTCCAAAGTACTCATTACGGACATCAACATGACCTCATGAAGCAGCAGGTGTCACAAACATCAACATGGTCCCCGAGTTGTAGCACAGACCATGGACATCAACACTGCCTCTGGATATTGCAAGGATCACAGACATCAACATGGGTTCTAGAGGCAACACAGCCCACAGACATGGACATGGTTTCTGGCGGTAGTAGGGTTTATGAAAGTCTCTTGAAGAGACTCAATCCAGAAAATGAAACATTCTTTAGCCGGAATATCTTGATGTTGCTCAGAATCAGGGTGATCCCATGGTTTGGCAGTGTGTCCAGGAGTGGGACTTGCTCGAGCTCCAGACTGATGCACAACGCCCTGCTCTCATCACCTTCTGTCTTCCTACCTCGGTCATTATGCTTTCGGGCCACAGATAGCTGCTGCCCATGCTCTCCCCGACCCCATCAGGGTGGGCAATTTGGATGGCAACAGCAACTGCAGGAGTAGCAGTACCAGCCTGACAGGTGGTAAAAGGGCAAGGCGAATCTGGTGGTGGCCCAAGGACAGGTCCCTTGTCTGCCTTGGTGTGTTCCCGTACCTGCCACCTCTTCCAGTATGTCTCTCAGCTACACTCACTGTTGTTCAGATGCCTGCCAAGTCTCCGGTTCTGTATCTCTCCATAAATCAGACTGAGCAGTAGAATATAACATATAATTATATATGTACCTGTACGGTAACCAGTTATCATGGCATAGTAGTTACTGTTGTGGTTCATAGGTGTGATGACATACATGTTATGTTCACTTTCTTCAAGTCCAGAATTCAAAGACATCAAATGACAGACTGGTGTCATCAGCTCACCGAATCCTGGCTCCACAGAAAGGTGACCAGGGCCTCTGAATACTGTCAAGTGAAAGGCAAAGTTCTTTTGTACATTTATTTATTCATTTATTCATTTATTGTGTGTGTCCACAAGCTAGGATACACATGAGGAAGTCAGAGGACAGCTTTCAAGAGCTGGTTCTTTCGAGCCACCACGTGGGTTCTGAGGCTCCAAACTCAAGTTGCCAGGATAAGAAGGAGCACCTTTACCCGCCAAACCATTTTTCTGGGCCCCTAGACAAAATTCTGTAGATGAGTAGCTAGTTGTCGATGGCCATCTGGTGTCCCAGAGACATTTTTCTCTCGTTTTTCCATCCTGTCCTTAAATTCCTGAGGTGTGTCCAACACACATTTCTTACTGCATCCAGGCTACTGGTCACTACTGCATTCAACATGGAGTCGACCCTGCCCATCTTCGGATAACCGGGTATTATCACATGGCCTGCTCTGGTTCTGTTTATGAAATCTGTGCTTCTCAATCACTTTGAACATGAGCATCTCTCAAACTAAGAACAGATTTTTAAATGTCACCCTCATACCTTTCTCCGTTTCCTTAAACTTCATGTCTTTTTGAGACCCCTTTTGTAGACCCTCCTCCTTGAATCTATGAATGTGTAGTCAATGGCCAGTTACATGTGCCGACTCAGGTCAAGAGGAGAGTGTGGTCTGATTTCTAATGGAATCTGCTCTGCTTAAAGCTCAGAGAAATCCTCTCTATGCCAGGACCATGCAACTTTCCATTTTGCTTCTCACCCCCAAGGCAGGCTTTTGGGTCATGCAGACCATGTGATTATTTCCCAGCATTCTCTGTGTCCTTTTAACTCCTAATAATAGCATGTCTGCTAGAACTGCCTAGAATGAGCTCATGAATACTTCTAAAAAGTAGTTTTTAGGACAATGTCATCCTCGCCTCATCTTGGGGCTTACAGCAGGGTTTCTGCACCAAGTATTGAAGTCTTGTGGATTGGATTCAGATTCCATTGACACCATGAATGTCTTTCATACATCAGATGCACTCGGTATGCACTACCTCATCAAGACTCCCTATCACCTTAAACACACTTATTGTTAACTTACATCAGTTAT
Source organism: Cricetomys ansorgei (assembly GCA_026225945.1). NCBI lineage: Eukaryota > Metazoa > Chordata > Mammalia > Rodentia > Nesomyidae > Cricetomys > Cricetomys ansorgei. Next base: position 41,443,458 of record JAMJFZ010000242.1, on the reverse strand, counting down.
TGTGTTAAATTCAGGACAAATGATGATTTAGAGCCTCCTTGGGGGGCTTGCCTAGCCGTGTCACCACAAACATCTCCTAAGGGATCTGCTTCAGCATATGTATTGTGTATATTTAAGGAGGGACAGCTTCAAACACACAACTACATTTAACATAAAGAAGAACCCAGCCCACCGCGGGAAAATGCATGCAGCATCTTTTTGATTTTCCCTGTCAAAGCATTCCTAGTGGTTCCATGATTCTTTCCCCAGGAGAATCAGCTAACAAATGATAAGAGATACATTATCGATCCGTATCATGGGCAGATCTGTCGCCATCCAGAAGAAGCTTTGGTCAAATTGTGCTGGAGCCTTTGGCTCAGCAAAGTCCAAGTGCTGCGCTGGAGGAAGGCGCTTCTCTCTCATCACTGGATAGCGCCATAGCAGCTGAGCCGGCACAGAGGCAGGAGTGTGGTCCTTCATTCCTGGGCTTAAACTGCTGCCCAAGTCAATTTTGAAGTATCATCTCCAAGTTGCTTCCAACTGGATCTGGATGTTTCCCTTTGGTTAGAATATCACCCCTCCACTGGAATCTTTATTACATCACACTAATCTAATTTAAATGCATTTTTACTGTACTTGGCTTAATGAATGTGGAATGTGTCACTATGAAATTGCACCATTAATTTGATAAATAGGACTTGAAGGTATAATTTTTTCCAGCATTGCAAACTAATGAAGCTAAAATACATATATAATAAGAAGTGTAAATAATAAATTATTCTTAGGAGCAAAAAAAATTAATTAGATCTTACCACAAATTGCATCTCAATGTCGTGCTTCTTCCCCCACCCCAAACAACTGACTTTCAAACTATTCTGAACACCACTGTAAAGCTTGGAAAGTTTCTCAAGTGACTGCCTTTCCAACTAGGGACTCTGCTTTAAGAAACTGCTATTGTTCAAAACGTCCTTTTAAGATGCCAGCACAGGTCCCCTGCTGTCATTTCTACTGGGCATTTAGAATGTCTAGATGAATTAATCTTCCGCTTTAAGTTTTGCAGTTTTATTTATTCATAAAGACTCCTGGAATCCTTTTAGATACTGTATTGTAGAGATGGAAGAGAGAGAGAGAGAAAGAGAGAGAGAAAGAGAGAGAGAGAGAGAGAGAGGACTTTATATGAAACTATAAATATAAAGAGGACTTTATATGAAAATCTTATTATTCTGTTCCAATTTGCCTATGAACATGAATGTGAACATGAACATCAATGTTGTATGTGTGCGTTGGAAGGAAAGAGGGAGGAAGAGAGAGAGTGGAAAAGGGAGGAGGGGAGGATTTCATATGAAAATTTGTAAATAAAAGTGATGGAATTCCATTTCCATGGACTTTTGGGAATCTGTTTCAGCAAGCTTGCTTTTCAGCAGGAGCAAGTCTCATCACCCAGAGGCTGAAGGATGGCTAGCAGGTGGAGAGGTCACACCTGGTTACCTTCCAGGTACATACGGTGTAGGAGGATGGGCTGGGGGTCAATTGAACAATATGCACACGGAACCCAGAGACCGGACAATGCTCCAAATGAGAGTCCCTGCCTTGGGTGGAAAGGAAGGAATTGTGGCCATGACTAGTGTGAGTGGTTTGGTTGGGGTTCAGCCCAGGAGTGGTGGCTTTCCAGTTTGTAAACATTAGCCAGAAATCCTCAGAACTAATTATAATAAAATCTTTGCTGAGGAGATCAGATGCTAACTGTCAGTCCTCTTGGACCCACCAAGACTGCAAAAGCCAAGATGCATGGCACTAGGCTGCCCGTGTGGAGACTGGGGCCCTTGATTTTAGTATTTCAACATATGAAGTCTTACAACTAACTGTCATCACACGATAATCACGTTTTGTTTTCTTTTTCAATTTACCAGACATGAGGAGTTTTTCGTCTCATTATCAAAAGGATACTAAATGACTCCTCATGGAAAAGTTCCAGAGAAAAGGGAGAGAAGCTGCTGGTATTAGAATGAACAATACGGGGTCCAGCCACCCCACTTTTGGTTCCCAGGTCTGTGCAATCACAGACAACTTATTCATGCTGCTCCTCCCTGGCCCGATATGGGACCATGGGCCAAGCACCGCCTTGGGCCTTATTTTCCATTCCTAGTGTGTAGTTTAACAAGCAATGTTTTCATTCCTTGTTATTTGATTTGAAGCCAAAATTCTGACGTGGTTATCAGTTTGGTTGCCAGATAATGCATTAAACCTTACTAGGGGTAAACATAATGATCTTCATTAAGCCTTTCAACGAACCACCTCCTGTTTCTTCAGGTCGAGAAAAGCATTGACAAGGAACACTGTGGAAGCCTCTTGGAGCTATTTTCTTCTTGAAACCGGGGGAGGGAGACATGAGTGGCAGCTTTTAGGGGGCGAATGAAAGTTAGGTAAACATAAAAGGTTTTGTAAGATTTCCTTTCCTAATGGCAAAGTTTTCCAGCAATAAATCACCATTCAGTCAATACCATTACTTTTGGAGCATTATATCCCCTCATTAAAGTGCATAAACAATTATATTTATTGAAGGTAATGTACTGTGTAGTGCATTATAACGATGCTCATTAACATATGTAATCATCATTTGAATGGGCTTTACTACAAAGTAAACTGATAATGGCATGATTACACACTGGGTTATTAACTTTTCAGTCTTAAGATAATAAAAGGTGATATAAGTAACCAAAAGCACATAGGCATTGCCCCTCATGTGTGAGTTATGCATTTCAAACTGAATCCCAAGCTCAGGTCCCCGCACTGAGAGCTGTCTCTTTATTGCCTATTGTCTTGACAGGATGCTGAACATCACACTACTTTGAGAGTGGGAGAGAGTATGGCAGGAACTATCTCAGACTCTGTTCTAAAGTTAATTCCACAGGTGACTCTATTTCTAGCTGATATAGTGGCTTCATCCACTCACCTTCTGGAGGCCTGGACTTCTATATTAACCTCCGACAATATTATGCTCTAAGGAAAATTGATAGTTTCTTTCAAAACTGCCCCTTGGAAAATGCCATTGGAGAGGTACTTGGGTTATGGGGAAACAGTGAAAAAAACCCAAGTCAAAGGACAGCATGCAAAAGTGATGGTCACAAAAGATAAAAGAGAAGAAGACTGAAGCCAGGTCTGGTGACTCATACTTGCAGTTCCAGCATGGGGAGGGTGTGGCAGGGGAATTACCAGGAGTTTCAGACTACCCTGGGCTAGAGTGAGATCCTGTCTCATAACAAAACAAACAAAACAAACAAACTCTAGGAACTGGAGAGATGGCTCAACAGTTAAGACCACATACTGCTCTACCAGAGAACTCTCAGGTTCAATTCCCAGCACCCACATCAGGAAGTTTACGATCCCTTGTAACTCCAGCTCAGGAAGATCTGATATCTTCTCAAATCCAGCCGCCTGCACAGATGCGGCAAACACAAAGAGAAACACATAGAAATGTGTGTGTGTGTGTGTGTGTGCGCGCACAGAGAGAGAGAGAGAGAGAGAGAGAGAGAGAGAGAGAGAGAGAAATACATACACACAAATACAAATAAAATCTTCAAAAAAAAAAACCTAACAACAATAAAAAAGAATAATAAACTGTCCTTAAAGGTACATAATAACTATGCCTACCACAGAGTTAATTCCTCTTTCGATGTGAAGATATTTTTATTACGATTGGAAAAAATTGCATAGGGCCTATAGCTGCTATAATTGTTTAATCCAGTTGATCAGAGTATAGAGTCTTTCACTTGCCTAATGGGTTATCCTTAGCATATTATAAGTTGCTCATTTAATTTTTTGTTTCATTTTTGAGACAGGATCTCACTAAGATTCCTGGCTGGACTTGAATTCATTCTATACCCTATGCAGACATTTGATATATGATCCTCCTGCCTCAGCCTCCCTAGCAGGTGAGAAGATAGGCCTACATCACCAGGCCCAGATCTAATTCCTTGATTTTGCCAATGCTACCATTATTCTATAAGAACAGGCCTTTGTTCTTTGTGCAGATATAAGTGTTTTAAAGTTTTCCAAATGAACTAGAAAATAAATATGCATAATGTCTAATATTGTATATATAGAAAAAGCCATACAATATGACAAAAGAAGTACACAATTCCATCCATCAAGGATAAACATTGCATCATGAATCAGGGAGGGGTTCATGGGGCCCCACCCCTAACTGAGAAGCTATTGACCGTTGATGGCTGCTGGTCATTTTCCCTAGTGATGTAGCCACTGGTACATGTTCATGCTCCATTAAGTAACTCTGCTCCCATGCTCATGCAAGCAAACCTAATTAAACTCAATAACTCAACGGGTCATTAAAAAAAAAAAAGACTTGGAAGTACTAGTGGGACTAGTTGAGAAGAAGAAGGGTAAGAGTGAATGGGAGGGGTGCTAAGAGGTATAAGAGATGGTAGCATGGGTGATTGTGATCAAAATATGTTATGTAAATGTATAAAACTGTCAAAGCTGTATCAGAGAAAACAAAGAGCTAATGAAATGGCTCAGCAGGTAAAGGTGCTTGCAGCCGAGACCTATGACCTGAATTCACTCCCCAGGACCCATGGTAGAAGGAGAGTATCTACTCTTAAAAGTTGTTTCTGACCTCCACGTGCAAACTATGGCACGTGTGAGTACACACACACACACACACACACACACACACACACACACACACACACACTAGATGAATAAAAATATAACTCTTTTGAAAACAGAATTGAGCACAATCCAGGTAGACAACATGCAGAAATTCCTTCCAGTGTCCATGAAGCATTCCCTAAGCCTGAAACTGTTTGCAGATTTCAAACCCGGAGACATTTAGAATATAAGGTTGACCATACAAAGACTGTGATGTTAAAGACTCATGTCTGTTAGCTGATGCTGTCAGCAACAAATCAGAATAACATTTAGCGGTCTGTGTCTATGATGTCCTTCATCTGCCATGTCAGGGGTCCTGGATCTGAAAGGCCAGGTTGTAGCTCCTTTCCTCCTGGTCGATATTTACTCCCTATCCTGTGGAGCCAGGAATGACAAGATGATTGTGATATTAGGTATTGCATTGTAGTCACCTGTATTAAAGAGTCACAACAGTGGTCACTTAAAGTGCCCTTTAGCATGGCCTCACAACCAGGCTGGGGTCTACCTGAGACCTGTACTCAGAATAGAGGGGTTTCCATTTTTGCATGGGGCCCAGTGAAATGCTCCCCATTTCTCTCCCGCAAAACACCTAGCTACAGCTCCTCTCTTCGCCAATGGGTGCTATGCCATAGATCTAAGGTTCCCAACCTCAGGAGAAAGGTAGGCAGAAGCAACTGAAGGTACCCCCACAAGGCATGGCTAAAAAGCAAAGAGCTGGTTCCATCAGACAGCCACTCTGAAAGCAGTGATACAAATGTGACTTCAATTTTGCTTTGGAATATGCTTCTTCTAGGTCCCTAGTTTTTACAGTTTCATAGTAATTGAGCTGTTTAGCTAAGAGATGCCCATTTTGAATAGCAGTTACAAAAGCAGAATGGCCCTTTTCCCAAAACTACCAAGCAAAACAAATCAATAGTTCTTTATCAGTAAAAGGAGGTATATACCACGCACATACTTCTATAGAGATAGAAGGGCTACATGTCCTGGGTTAATGTTTTTATTAAATCATATTCATGTTGGCCCAATTTTTTTCTCTCTTATAAACACTGAGGACTTTTATTTGCCACAGAGTGTAGGCTTTAAGAAATCCTCAATTGACTGGCAGCTGCCTGTCAACTTCTGACTCTGGAGAGATCCAGGAACTCAGATTGAAAAGCTCCAGGGAGTCTCTGATGGTTAATGGCTGTCCATTAGCATGAGACCTGGTGGAGCCCAGTGGAGCCTGGGAATCTGTTAAGTGGGAAACACTTGCTGCAGAAAGTCATATATTCCCTATTGCCATCTGAGAGAAGTAGGAAAATTCAACCTGAAGCAAAGACTGGGGTGCTATAAGTTTTTGCACTAAGGGAAATCACTTCATGCAGTTTGGTATTACCATAGGCCATGTTTTATTTATACTCTATACTGGATGAGAAATTGAATACTCTGCTCTTTTCTTGGCAATGGAAACCTGCCTTTTCTCCCAAACTGGGCACAGCATCAATGCAGCAGCTTGCAGCCCTTTTGACTATGTATTACAGAGTGGCTTCTGTGCATTATATATTAAATCTGATATGCACTGTGAGTTTATATGCCACACACACTACATTTTTCTATATTACGTCCTGCAATCTATCATATTAAGTGAAAGGGGTGATGGAGTGGGCCTCAGGTAATGTAAAGAAGATTGCTAACAGCTTGCATGCTGCGTTGAGAGAAGGTGGTATTTCTGCAGTCAACTCTGTCTATAATCTGAGTGAGCACACGGAAAACTGACCACGTAGACAGTTCAGCATGTTTGGCATTGGAATTAGCCACCTCTATCCTGCTAAAATTACTTGTTAGCTCCAAACACCATGGCTGCCTCATTAACAAAACCAGAAAGTAAACCAAGTAGTTTTTCCCATATTAGGGAACCTAAACAGAAGAAGGTCTGTCTGTTAAAGGAAAAGCCAGTCCTTCCTTGAGCCCCGAGACCCAGGCTAACAGATGGCACAGGAAACACGAGCAAGCATTCAGCCATTGCCACCCTGAAGCATTCATCAATACCTGGTATGCTTTGGTTTAATATGCTGTGATAGACTTCGTTATCAACTTGTCTAGATTTACAGTCATCTAGGAAACAAACCCTCAGGGTGTACCTGCAAGGGAGTTTCTAGAGAGGCTGAACTGGAGCAGGAAGACCCAATCCTAAGTGTGGGCCTCACATCCTGTGGGTTCAGGTCCTAGACTGAATAAAATGAGAAAGAGAGGCTAGTACTAGTGTTCATTTCTCTCTGCTTTGTGACTACAGTGTGACCAGCCGCCTCACACCCCTGCTGCTGGGTGCCTTCCTCACTATGATGGACCTTACCTAGAAACAAGGAGTTGAGGAACTCTTCCTCCTGTCAGGTAGTCAGTAACAGTAATGAAAAAGGTAGTTATCATGTGCGTGTTTACCTGAAAGACACATCTCAACACATCTCAAACTAAACCCACAGCTATTGCCAACTGACAGAGAGGGAAGCATTGGCTTCCCTTTTGGAAATAAAAGTCCATTTTCTCATGGTCTTGTTTTCCTACAATCAGAATCCTGTTAGAGTGTTACCTGCCTTAGTAAAAGTCTATGTTTGGAACTTTCTGTGGTAAGGAGATTCCTCCAAACTATGCCATTAATTCTTAGCATGTTTATTACATGCTAGAACCCCACTGGCAGTTTCTTTTCTCTGACAATTACATGGTTCTCCTTACTCATTGACGTAAACATGGAAGTGTCTTCCCGTTTCCCAAGAGCTAGGTATATGAGTGCTGATTAGGATACTGACCTTGTGTTTGGCCTCTATGAGTTTCTCTGACCCTCGCTCTGAGACCCTACAGTTACTTTAATCTATAGTTACTGACCTTGGACTTACACTTAAGACAAGAAGATGAACCCTGCTATTAGGCACTCATGACCAGACTCCAGGCTGTCCTGCCTCCTCCTTGTCGCTCCAGATTCTGTTTCTGAGAGCATGGCAAGTATTCACCCGGGTGAAGAGTCTTTGCTCCATATATTAGTGAAGAGAGGCACCACGGGAGGCGTGTCTAATCACTCACTGTATCTACTCTTCCAGCACTGATAGGCTTGGCGCGGTGAGGGGATTGTAGCTTTTGTGGAAAGAGACATTTGGCCTTGAGTATCTGGCTTTACAATACATCTCTGGTGCAATATTATCAGGTGACACCAATTCATCCCAGAGCATTTTACAACTTAACAGAAGGTTTTGATTTCCTGGTGGAGTCTTAATTGATTCTGAATTCTTTAGCATTCAACTTTCCTCGTGATGACTGCTACAAGGTTTAATACAGGAAATATTAAGTTTAAACAAAGAAGGCCCAGAAGGGATACTTTTGTGGACTGTCTAAGATACTTTTCATTCGTAAGTGCAAGCGTCTAGCTAGTTAAGCCAACTTGAGTTCTGTTTGCAGCACCTTACAGACATTTCCAGACTCCCCGAGGGACAAGATCCAAACTGCCCATGATCCGTCCTCTCCCCTGCTCAGCGATGTGTGGAGTGACACTGATGAATCCAGGAAAGCTAGCAAGAGTTACTTCTAGCTTTCTTCCACCACAAGGAAAGCAGCCAAAATTCAAAATTCTAAAGATACAGGCAAAGCAGAGAAACAGCATCCCAGGTCAACTAGGAGAGGGCCAGGGCTGCACATGGAGTGAGTCTGCAACCTGTGTGGCCATCAGATTTGCTCCAGATTTCTTTCCTGATACAGGCAGAAGCTGTGCAAACCTTCCTGGTCTTTAGAAGTAGCAACTGTAAGCAAGAAAACAGCACGGATATGCCACCCTAAAAATAACCCTGTGAGTTCCAGTGCTTGCTTTCACTCACCAGGAGAGACTGAGCACAGCTGGGCTTGACACCTTAAGTGCCCATCCATGGATGGAAAGGATAGCGGGACCCTGCTCCTTCCTCCTAATCGGGAAGAACTGAAGAACTTCTTCGCTCCTCGAGCAGGGGGGATAATAGAGAGCTCAGTCTTCCAGTCACACAGAGGAAGAAATGACTTAGTTGAAAATTCATTCACTCTTTAGTTAGTAAAATAAAAGGCTCTCAAGTGCTATCACATTTTAATATACGCTGGAAGGACCTCTGCCTTTTTCTGGGAGTGATGATGTGATGACAGGAGATAGTGTTGTCACAACCTGGTGATGGCCAGGGGAGCAGTCCTTTGTGTGATACTCTACAAACAGAAAAGGGTCATTGACTGGCTCCCCACAGTCCATACACAGGCACGGTTTCCCAGCATACAACCTTTTAGCAGGCCTTACATCTAAAGAAGTTATGAATTCAGCAGCTGTCAGAGACGCCTGGAAAAGCCCAGGCGTTTGATACTGAAGGTGCTATTAGGCTGGGAACACACCAGGGTGGCCACAGATGGCTCATTTCCACAATGGGCCTGAGGTTGAAAAAAAAAAAAAAACCATAGTTGTTTTGCCTGAAGCATAAACAAGACATATTCTCCTTGAGCAAGTGGAACTGGCTTCACAGAGACATAGCTCCAACCTGCCTCACTAAATCCTGACATGAAACACACACACACACACACACACACATGCACACACACACACACACAATACACCACACATACACACTGCACAGAGCACACACATATATACACACAACATACACAGCACACACACATATACACAACACACTACACACACTACGTATATACACACTACCATATACACATAACACATACATACACCACATATATACACACACCACACATACATACACACACCACATTCACACCACACCACACGCACATATGCCACACACACATACAACAGACACATACTTCAGATATATATTACACACACACACACACACAAATGAGATGACAAAGATGTAAGTTTGTGACTGAGTCTATTACCTTTGGGGCTTGACATTACAACAGTGCTTCTCATGGGAGCCATAGAAGAGTTTTAAAAATTAATGATGGTATTTTATAGTAGATGTAACACATGTTCATTCTGAAAATTTGCCACCTAGTGAAAAATCCACTCATAATTTTGCTGCCCATGGATATTCACATATTTGGAAGTTATATTGTATGTTACACTATATGGATAAACAAAACTATGCCAAAAATTATTATATAAAATGAAATATATCAATAAAAGTAAAGTTTATAAATAAGCTTTTATTACATATGTACGTAGATACACATATAAATTCATGTGTACACATATGTTTTTCTATGTATATGTTTATATTTATACATTATAAACATGTACATGCCATCTATAAATATATCATAAACAAACGTTTTGTATGTAGTTGAGCAATATTACACGTATACATGCACACTGTCATATCTCACAGATTGTAAGTATATCAAAGGTAATTTCCTATGTAACTACACTCACTAAACATCTTTAATGATCACATGTCATTTCATCATGTGTGTAGAATACTTTTTTCTCAAGTTACCCACAATGATAGATCTCGAAAAATTGCTTCCATGTCTGTTTGTTTGTTTTTTTTCCTTTTCACTGAAGATAAGAATTGTTTTCTGTTAGGCAGTTATCAACATTCATTGCAAAGGGGCCAGTGTGCTCCAAGGATGTAATTTTATAAGCTTCTACATTTCCTGGGATGTGTCTCTCGTACTAAGCTCAATCAAAAACAGAGCTATTAAATCCAAGATGTCTTTGTCAGAACCCTTGGCTTTCACAGGCTACTATCCCAGCTTACTAAAACCACAGACCAAATCATCGCTAGGAATACAAGACGGAAAATATGCCTTCCAATATCTTCCAGGCTGGGGAGATGGCCCAGTGAGTAAAGTGCTTGCTACTCATGCATGTGAACCTGAATTTAGATTCCTGGCCTCTGTATAATGCCCAGCAGTGTGCCTCTGTAACCCTAACATTGGGGCAGGGGAAACTGGCAGATCCTGGGGCCCATTAGCTAGTCCTGGTTGAAGTGCTGAGCTCTAGCTTAAATGAGAGACCCTGTCTCTGAAAACAAGGTAGATGTGATCAAGAAAAATACCTGAAGTCAATCAACCTCTGGCCCCTTCATGTGCATATACAGGAGATTGCATATACATGTGCACATGCGTCCATGTGTACACACACACACACACACACACACACACACACACACACACACACATACACACTTTCTAGCTGACCATTGTAACTAGAATGATTATGGAGATCTAGGAAGACTGCTCTAGTTCCACCCTCAAAATGGTATTCTGAAGCTGGAGATATGGCTCTGGATAAAAGCACTGACTGAGTTTCCTGAGGGACTGGTTTGATGGTTTGACTCTCAGCATCTATATGGCCACTAACAACCATCTGGTGTTGAGAGTACAGGTGTGTGTTACCTTGCCTGGATTTTTATGCAGGCTTTGGGGCATGAACTCGGGTCTCCATGTTTGCACAGCAAATACTTTACTGGCTGAGCCAGCACCCCAGACATACACAATAACCCCCCTGCTTCTGTTCTTTTCTTCCAGCTCCACCATCCTCCAAACCTCACCAGAACACAGCCATGGCATCTCCCTGTTCACTCCAGTGTATTCTAGGTTAGCCACCCAGTACCTACCTCCACTAACCTTTGAGATACAGTGTCACCTTTCACAAACCAAAGCTTCCTGTTGTGGGCAGAATTCATACTACCAGGCCCACTTGAGATGGAAGCAATTTCCTGTCTATCTTCATCTTGCTCCTTGGCTTTCCCCTAGCTCTCCCTCTTCACACACGTTTTCATGGGCTTCCTGTTCTACATAATCCACCCCACCTGCCCTTCATGGTTATCTTCTCTCTGTGTTCCAGGGACCGAGTCCCCTGGTCACCTGAACGAAGCTAGGTGCTAGCCTGAAAAACCTCCCTTCTTAAGATCTGAACTTCTATTGCATCCTTTTTTTTCCTTCCAATTATACAAAAAACTCTTGGGGAAAAAAGGGGATATTTTCTTTCTTGTTCACTTCTCTGTGAGATTCTGGGACAATGAGTGCAATAGAAACTATAAAACTCTATCAAAAGAGAGACTGAATGTATCATAAGACAAGGAACGCTATAGTCTTATTTTAAGAATCTTATAAATAGAAGACGCTTTTCTGAATGATAAAGATAAGTCTTACAATAGAGAGCAGATCATAAAAGCTCCTTGGGGCTTTGGCTGGTTGTATGAGACCCTGAAAAATTCTAGGAAGTAACTCTATCATGCAGAGACAAAGTCAATAACATAGGTTAACTGAGACCACTGAAAGGGCTATCTGCACCCACATACTATCTTCTCTCTGCCTGATATCCTGTGATCAGTTTCATAGATTTGGATAAAACCTAGATGCCTATGGTCCACCAAATATGGAGGTCATATCTATTACTTCCTCGTAACCTGCTGTCATGATTTGGATGTAAAGTGTCCCCATAGGCTGGTGGGGCTGAGCTGGGGGAAATGGGTCACTGGGGGAATGGGCCTTGAAGCTTATAGTCTTATAAGCTTATAAGCTTACAGAATCAACTTCCTGTCCCATCTCTGTACTGATCTGTCTAGATGTGAGCAAGTGGCCTCAGGATCCTGTGCCCATGCCTTCCCCACTATGACAGGCTATCACTTCAGATGAAGAGCCAGAGTAGACTGTCACTTTGAGTGGTTTCTTGTCAGTTATTTGGTCACAGGTAAAGGAAGCAGCCAATCGACCCAGCTCTCAAGGCAGCACTGTTTTCTCCACCTTCTTGTGCCCTGACACCTGGACTACCATCTCCTCCCCATCATCTGTGGACTGTGACCTCTTCATATCTGTATTGGTATCTTCTGCTTCAGTTCCAATTCCAAGTCTCAGCCCTCAATGCCTTTGGCCTCTACGTCCCATTCACTATGCTGGCTTCTGCTTTTTTGTGAAAACTCATTGCTCCCAAGACCTTCCACGGCATTGAACGTGTGGTTTTCTTTGTACTGTTACGGGTGTGCACTTCTGAGGTGTGTGCCTTAAGCGCCCCACTGCTTGAAACTGTCCATCCTGAGCCGCACACATGCTAATCACAGGATGAAGGGGTTTGATTGGAAGCTTAACATCAATTCCAAACATTCAAATTAAAACTGAGTCCATCCTCTCTCCAGAGCCAGATTTCCTTATTCCCATCGCTCTGTCAATCTGCTTACTAGAAACAAAACAAACAAAACAAAACAAAACAAAATGTAAAAGTATTTTCAATTATTTCCTTCTTCCCATCTTCACACCAGAAGGGTTCCATTTTGACGCTACTGTATCTTTCCTCTTATTTCCTTTCTATGACTAACAACACCAATGGATTCCCTCCCTGGTTAACTCACATTTCTCACCCACTCCAATGATGTAGCCAAATGATCTTACAACAGCCCTTTCCTTGGGTCAGCACAGTGTGCCATCCCCATTCTTTAATGCACTCTTGGCCAGTCAACAGCCCCGACTTGCTTCCTAGAGCCTGAGCTCCTGCCCTTAACTGATGTAATTTATTCCTGTTCCCAAGATAAAATGTCTGCTTTCGCTGAACACTGCTGCCCCCGACCACTGGCCTTCCTTCATGTGTCTCACTTTACTCTAAACTGTTGATACCCTAAAACAGGAAAGACCTTATCTATCACATACTGCGTGGAGTAGCAGTCGCCTGCTGCCAGTGGCTACAGAGCACTGGAAAGTTGGCTGGCCAAATTTTGTTTAAGTTTAACTCAACACTGACAAAGCAGTGAGTGGAAAACTTTTAGACATATCTAATTAGTCCTAACAATGAGGACTTGAATCTTTTTTTTTTTTTTTCGGTTAAGAATTTTATTAAATGTAAATGGAGAATAAACACTTTTGATGAGATCTAGGTTCCAAATTGAGGTGAACTATGAAACAAAAAACTACATCAGAGTTTGAAGACTTAATTTGAAAGGAGAATACCTCATGTATTTTTTTTTGCATTGATTACATATGCAGACATGGTATTTTCAATATACGTAGTGAAATAAAATATATTGTCAACATTACTTGACCTGTTTTGGTTCATTTCTTATAGTTGCTAGAAAATGTTAAATCACACATGTGGCTCATGTTGTATTTCTTTGGGACAGAGCTCTTTGTAAGATTATCCATATAAGAACATATCCTCATTACTATATAGGTTTTGGTTCTGGTTCCCAAAGCCAGACACAGATGGAGCCAAGCGGAGCCTCAGGGAGACGATTCTGAAGCTGTTGTCATGGTGTTTCAGATGAGTCCAATCATGCAGTAAGTTTGACAAGCCTGTCCTCAGTGTGATTCCTCCTCCACAATCCACTGATCTAGGCATTTGTCTAGCCCTACTTTGCAGAGGAAATAGACATTTTGGTCCAATATGCACTGAGTGATAGAGTCTCAAAACAATGGCCAACATTCATCCTCTGCTCTTTGTGATACTACCTGGATACACATAGTCTTCTCTATTGATCCAGTGTCTTTCTTGAATGTAAATGCTTCTAGCAATGATCATACACCAAGAAATGACAGGACCTTCAAGATGGACTACAGCATTTAAAGAGACAGAACTGTATTCATTCAAGTCCAATGTGTGTCCCACGTCAACATAGAAACTGCCAAGGCTTCTAAGGTTTCTAAGTGTTCCTTGCCTCCAGAACTCGGCAATAGGAGCACCTGTTCCCAGGCCACAGAGGGGCTGGCTGATTCACTCTGCATTCAAGGGATCGTTCTGGGTAAGGGTAGTTTTGGAGCCAAGCAGAACAGTTGTCAGTGGGCCAAGGAACAGACCAGCTGAAGCCACAATGCCAAGGAACATTCTGTCCGGGCTGCACGGATGTTAAGATTCCCAGAAAGAGAAAAGAACGCCGAATTGGAAACTAAAGCAAGATGCACCAGGCTCATACAAGGCATTCAGCTTTTTAGTTGTTCTAAAGATGAAATAACTGTGAAAGCAGAGAGCGAGATCTGCAGCTGCTCGGGGCTATTCATACCATAAGAGATCCCACCAGGCCCTCTTTATTGTTGCAGTTTTGGCAAATTATTTTCTTATCACACACAACCTCCTCACTTCTGTTCCTGGGTAAGCACTTAGGCTCGTAAAGCTGTGGGTCAGCCACAGTTGAGTGTCCAACACGCAGAACAGGCAGCCGTGGGGAGTGCCAGAGCCCGCCCCTCTGCAGAAAAGCAACTAGAGCCCACAAAAAGCTGGCCTGTCCTTGGTTATTAGTTGACTGGGGTTTGGGACTCTGGCCTGGCTCACCTGCATCTTCTACAAATGCTCACCTGCTAGGGTGCTCACCCTGCAGAGACCTCCTGGTGAGTTAGGGTCACCTTTGCTGGGTGCTAAGCTTCCGGTGGCCTCAAGGGCAAGGGGCAGGTGCACAAGTAGGCCCTTTCCTGCCAGGCACTGGCCTCTCTCTGTGGACAGAGGGGCCGGGTGCCCACCACACATGTGTGCTGGACAAATGCGCTGGCATCTCCTGCGTGGGCAGAGAGCATGCCGCTCCCATTATCTCGGCCCATTAGGGAAGCAATTGGAAAAAAAACATTTAGCAATTTGGACAGGAGCAAGACTGCCGAATGGCTCGTTTCGTTGTGACAGCCTGCCACGTACAGATGAAAGGGAAGGCTTATAACAAATTTTCATTACCCCCAAATAAAAAAGCAACAGCAGGCAAAGCAAGGGCTTTGAGGCTGAGAGGTGGGGCCAGAAATCCACCCAAAAGACCACAAAGAAGCCTCAGCAAAACAAATCAATCAATCTCTCCGTCACTTGTGCTTGCCTAGTGCCATGCATACAAATGACAATCAGGCCTGTCAGCCTGTCAGGCTTTGGCCTTCAGTGTTTGCCTCCCACTCCTCTTGAAGTGCACCAAAACACAGCCGTCAGCGGTGCTTGCTGAGGAGAACCAGGCTGGAGCTGTCCCCACAGCAAGAAGGGTCTCTGCAGTTTGCTTGCCTTCCAGCTTTAGTGAACACTGGTAGAAATCAAACTTCAGATATAGAGGGTGAAGGGACCCTGTGTGATTCCCAGATGCCCCTGGGGCTTCTTCAGTGCACCTAAGATCCCCACTCCTTTCCCAGTTCACATCCTATGCAGAAAGTCCAGGACACCCACAAGGCGCAGACCCCAAATGAAACCCTGCCTCTGAATCTCCCACACAGGCCCCACAACCCACTCGGGCTCTAATGAGCCTGGCTGCCTGCAGAGCTGCATAATACATTGTGCCTTTGACCTTATTAGAAGACAACTGCACAGATCCTGCCTTTTCCTGGCCTGGGTGTCTGTCCACAGGTATCCACAGCATGATTGCCATTGCATAGAGAGGCAAACTGCAAAGGGGGCTGCAGCTGGATACAGAATAGAGAGGCTTTTGTCCCATGATTTCTCTAACCCCCCATATCCTGCAAGCAACCACTTCCAAGCACTAGCTACTACACATGAGGGTCTTCGTGGCATCCAAGACTGGAATAAGTAACCCTGAGGTCTCAGCGTTGCTCCCCTCTGGGATCTTCTGGTCACAGGCTCAAGGATATCAAAACAAGGACAGGGGCTACCACTCTCTATTTGTGTGAGAGTCAAAAAAAAAAAAAAGGGCTCTAAAGAAGTGGGTAGCATCCGTGTGGAAATGCACAAAGAGGTTCACTCTTCCTAGTGAAGCGTATGTGAAAATGTCAAAGTATGTGACATTTGTGGTGCCTGTTCACAGGTGGCCACTGAAGACGAGAAGAGTTGAGAGAAGTACCCCTTGCCAGCTGGGGGATTAGGAAAGTATGCAGTAAGGGCAGGGGTAAAGATTTGCGGAGCCCCTTCTTGTCAAGCAAACCAAACAGAGGGACAGTACCAGGAGGAAGAGCACAGCCTTACTAGAGTCAAAGCACTGAGACAGAAATCCAGTTCCATCCAGTTCCAAGTCAAACATCTGCCCAGGTCCCAACACTGCCTCATATGCTCGGGGAAACTTTGTCGTGTGAGACATGGAGCTGTCCTCAGAAGAACAAGCCTGGAGCCTAGTCAGGAGTACCCATGGCATAAAACCATGCAAGTCATGTGGGGCAGCACAGAGGAAAGAACCAATGCTACCATGGGAGAAAACTATCTGGGAAGCTTGTTTGACAGAGGCACTTGCCAGAATCTGTCTCTTTTTTACCCAATGATCCCCAAAGAGTGGTAAGGAAAGTGAATATCCTGCTCTTTCATTCCCACTAGTTTTCCAGGTTGTATGAAATTCACAGGCACTAGCATGGAAGGAAAGAAAGGAAGTAGGGTTAAGTTAAAAGTCGCTTCCCAGCGTACGTTTTATGTTCTTTAAAAAAAAAAAAACCAAACCACTTCCTGACTTCTCCAAAGTTTACAATCTCCATGGACAGGCAAGACAGCTCCAAGAAGTTCGTTAACACATTGGAGAAGAGTCAGAACTTAGTACTTTACAGGATGTAGATTAACTGATAGAAAATTCCAATGCTAAAACTTCCTTGCTTTTCCAACAGCCTGCGTGGCTTCATTCATAGGCACCACATTTAAACCAGTGTAAAGACAGAGGTTTTAGTACCAATGACACACAGATTCTCTGGGGACCACACCGGGACATCCTTACAAATAGTCTCCAGGCCTTGGATTTTGCAGGACATCACTCTTCCTATCTGGGGAATATTAAGGTGATTCAAGCTCATCTTATAGAGCAGGCATCTTGAGGAAGGGTATCTGAGGGTTCAGCCTAAACTAGGCACTGGAAGCCAAGCTGTATTCCTTGTGATAGTCCACATCCCTATGTGACAGAATCTAGATTCATCTAGGAGACAGACTTCTAGGCATGTCTGTAAGGGAGTTTCTAGACCAGATTAACTGAGATGGAATGACCCACCCTAACTGTGATGGCACCATCATCTCTTCCGGGGTCCCAGACTGAAGAAGAAGGAGAATGTAAGC
Source organism: Cricetomys ansorgei (assembly GCA_026225945.1). Taxonomy (NCBI): domain Eukaryota; kingdom Metazoa; phylum Chordata; class Mammalia; order Rodentia; family Nesomyidae; genus Cricetomys; species Cricetomys ansorgei. The sequence continues at coordinate 41,425,928 of JAMJFZ010000242.1, read as the reverse complement.
TGAGGACTAACTTTCATTGCTCTCTGTGTCCTGACTCAATGTGACCTGCCGTCTCATGTCTCTGCTACCCTGCCTTCTCCACTGTGACAGCCTTTATCTCTGTGTATCATAAGCCAAAACAAAGCCTTCTTTCCTTAAGTTGCTTCTTGTCAAGTGCATTTTGTCATAGCAGGAAAAATCACTAACACAATGCAATATTTCCTGTAAGTAGTTTTAAGACTAAGACATAGGTGGTAGCCTCTTTCCTCAAAGCACGCCCATGGGAACTCTCGCCTTCCTGCCCCTTTACCACTTAACTGAATGGGCATTGCTATCTGCATCTCGGGTCGAAGGTGACCACATAAACTACCCAGTGGCACGCAGCTGGGAAGTGTCAAAATCTAAACCCTGGCTTTTTAAAATACGTTTTGGCAATTAATTATAGGATAAAAGAAAATAGATGTACAATACTTTGAGTAACCAGAATTTTTCTAAATCTTAAGTTTATATTTACCCAGAAGAATTCAAATATATTCACACAAAAACCTGCCCATGAGTTTGACAGCTGCTTTGTTTATTCATCCTGGCCTCTCCTAGAACTAACTATGTTGCAGTGAGTCCATGGAAAAATAAAATGAGCTTATCATTGAATGCTTAGAAGAAGTGGGCTATTGAGTCTTGAAAAGCATGGAGAGAGCTCCTCGAGATGAGCTCCAAAGCATATTTCAAAGTGAAGTGAAGAAATCGAATTCACATCTTGTGTGATTCCAATAAGCTTTCTTTCTGGAAAAGGTAAAGCAATGATGTCTTAGCTACTTTCTTGTTGCAATAACAAAATACCCTGATAACAGAACTTAAAGAAGAAAGAGTCCAGTTCAGCCTATAGCTCCAAAGGCAGAGAGACTATGGCCACAGACGAGGAAAGCATGCATTGCATTCTTCATATTGCATTCCCACTGGTGAAACAGTGTGTCTAGGAGGTGGGGCTGGGCTGTACCCATCCTCTGTGATCCACTTACTCCCAGGAGACTCCACTTACTGAAGTCAGGTATGGCAGCACATACCTTTAATCCCAACACAAGGGAGGCAGAAACAGGTGGATCTTTATGGATTCAAGATCAGCCTGATCTACATAGTGAGTTCCACGCCAGCTGGGGCTATATGGTGAGACCCTGCTTCAGCAGTTAAGAATAGATTAAGGCTTTTTTTACCCAGCCCTGCTTCCTGACCATCCTCTTCCAGAAGACTAGAGATCAGTTCCCTGCACATATCAGGTGGTATCATCTTCTGGCCTCTGTGGGTACCTGTACACACTTGTGAGTACATGTGCACACACACGCATATGAACACACATCTATATAAATAAGTAAATAAAATTTTAAAAAAGCCAGATATGGTGGCACATTCCTTTAATCCAGCACTTGGGAGGCAGAGGCAGGTGGATCTCTGAGTTTGAGGCCAACCTGGTCTACAGAGCAAGTTCCAGGACAGCCACTAGCCACTGCTACACAGAGAAACCTTGTCTCAAAGAAGCAAAAATAGAATAAAATAAACTAACAAATAAATAAACCTTATAAAAAGATTTAAAAATAAGGCAGCTGAGAGGACACAGTGGAAAAAGAACAGGTCTTTTCAAAGTGTAATCCACATGCACAAAAGGGAATTGTATCATTTTCTTACACAAGATATGAAAATAAGCTGAAGATATACGTGATATAAGCCTGAAGCTATAAAAGTTCTAGAGTGTATTGGGAGAAAGCTCCTTGAAGTGGGCCTTCCCTTCCCCATGATTTTCTATATATGACACCAAAATCACAGGGAAAAGCAAAAACAAAAAGTAAAACTAGACAGACTACTCCAAATCTCAAAACCTTGGCCTATCAAAGGAGTGGTCAACAGGGGGAAAGATGATCTAAGCAACCAAATGTCTGGAAACTACATATCTGATAAAGGTGCAGCCTCTAGAAGGAAACCCTGTAACTCTCTGGCAATTAAAGAAGCAATCCAGCTCAAAAGTGGGTCAAACAGACATTTCTCTAAATAAAAGATGCAACCAAAAACAGATATCTTCTTCAAAAGTGGTCAAACTCACTAATCTGCAGGAAAATACAAATCAAGATCACAATGAAATGTGATTTCAGAACCAAGATTTCCAATACCGAATACATGAAGATACGGGGCCCGATGGCATAGACCTATAATCCCAGCTGTAAGGGAGGCCAAAGTTCAGGACCACTGCTGGAGGCTGCAACCCTGTGCCAGAAGGTTGGACTACAATGAAATATAAAGGCTGCAAAATTAGTTCAAGGCCAGCCTGGGCAATCATATTCTGTCACAAAACAAAAGTAAAAGAAGAGCTGGGATTATAGCCCAGTGGTGAAAGGGTATTTCCCAGGAATGTAAGAGGCCCTGGGTTCAATCCCCAAGGCTGAAAAGCAGAATAAAGCAACACCTAAAGAAATCAAATCCCAAATACACAAAAGGCAGCAAATGTCAGTGCATGTCAGCAAGTACCTAGAGAAAATGGAACTCAGTGCACTGCTAGTGAGGATGTAATTACTGGAACATAGTACTGAGGGACCTCAAAGACTAAAGAGAATTCAAGTTGATCCAGCATTATTCTCAAAGAGACACCCACATGCGTCAGTCCATTGCAGGGTACTCAACTTATATAAACCACATCAATGTCCACTGATTAATCAACAAGAAAAGGTGGTGTAGCATCTGCTATAACAGGGATAAACTTGGAAGAGATAAAAAATAATACTGAAAAATAACTACTATTTAACACTTAACTCATCTGAAACAGTCCAACTGCTAGGAGCAGGAAATGGGATAAGGAGCGAGGTCCTGGAGATTGAAGGACAGGAGATCTGGAAAGTCCCAATTGTCTGACATTGAAGGCCCCTGTATGTTTGTTCTACTGGCCTCGGTTGAGAACACTGCACTGGATACTAAACATTTTGCTCAGAGGGTGAATGCAAATGTTCTTATCACCAAGAATAATATTCATAATAATGATTTCAAAACATGACTTTTGAACATGATGAATAGATTGATGACAGAAACTGCAATGATGAGTTCCAGATAGATTCTCATCTGCAAACTCTGTAAGTCGTAAATATTGAATGCTTTTTGTATGCCAGCCACAGCTCAACAGGAGCTGCATGCAAGTCATATCTTCTAAAGTGTGTGTGTGTGTGTGTGTGTGTGTGTTTTAAGAAATTTCTTCCTGCATAAAATATTTGCCTGCATTGTGGTTCGCTTTGGCATTGTGTGACTACCTCAGCCTTAAAGAGCATTCAATATGAAAGGAGCAGGCCCACAAGAGATTATCACTTGGGACAAAAGAATTAGTATATTCAATAGCAGAAGTGAGAAGAACTGCCTTGAATTTTCCAGAAACCATTCCACTTTTCCTCTTGCCAAAACTAAGAGACTCCAGATTTGAAAGGCCTCCTCATAGACAGCATAGAGCTGAAGGCTTCAACGGCCACATGAGCTCTACAGTGTCTGGAGCCTTCTGCTCATGGGCGGGGCCACAGACTCAACATTAACATATTTTCCCTGCACTATCACACAGAGTAGAATTTCTGTGTGACTGTTCAGGAAGGTCTGTGCCAAGAAAGTCATCCTACCAGACTTCCACTAGGGAGCAGACAGATTCGGGTCAGAAGACAGTCCTTGCTTTTGTAAGATTTCACCTGGATCAGAATCTGCAGACCCATATTTCTTCAAAGTGTAGACTGTACATTATTTTTGACAAACATCACTTGGGGCATTGGTGAAAATTACAAATCCTGTAGAAATATTTGGGTTCCATTGAATCTGAATGCATAGGGTGGGGTTCCAGACTCTGTCTCGTGACGAACTCCCTGGGAGACCCGGATACACACTAAAGTTTGAGAGTTGCCATTCCAAACAAAACAAACCACTCCTATATCCACAATGCCCCCTTTAAACAAGGACTCCAGCCAGCTAAAATAATAAAATAAAATTTGTACTTATCCCAGAACACCAAATTGCTCCCTGAGGAAGCAGTTGGCAGGTATTCCTGCTGACGGGTGGCGGCTGTGGCCACAGCAGCTATTTCCAGGCAATGGACAATTCTTCCAGCCCAAATAAAACTTAAGCTTAAAATAACAGTGATGGTTTTTGTGCAGCAGCAAAGAACCTTCCAATTTATCATTGCCCCAAATCATATAGACTGCACCATGCCAACAGACCCAATGGTGCTATCCACAAGCAAGCTGGACTTTGATTTAACCTCAAATACCAAGTCCAGGAGCATCAGAAGAGTGTCAAGAGGCAGACTTCCACTTCGCCCTCTGCAGCTCACTTCTAACACTGTTGCTCTCACCTTCTTACTCATTTGGGGTTTTGTTTGCTTTACTTTATTTTAAGATTGCTTTTATACTCTCTCTTCAATATGTGAGTGTGTGTCAGGCGGGGAGAAAACACCCAAGGAAGTCAGAAGAGGGGATCAGATCCCCTGGAGCTGGGACTTAAAGGCAGTTGCGACACACCAGACCCAGGTGATGGAAACCAGGTCTTCTGAAGAGCAACATACGCTCCCTACCATAATCCACCTCTCCAGCCTATACAAGTTTGTTTAAACTTCTTCTCTGAAAATGCCAAACATTTATACAGTATAATTTGATCATATCCATACGCCACTTCTTTGTTCACTTTGTTTTGATCATTCTTCTTCAAATGTTTTTCCAAACTCAGACCTGATGAGCATAAGCACATCTCAGAAAACTTAACTGTGGACTGGAGAGATGACTCCGTTGGTAAAGTGTGTACCTTGCAAACAAGAGGACCAGAATTGATTCTCTATTATAAAAAAAAAAAAAAAGTCTGGAAGGCAGCACTTACCTGCATCCTCTCTGCTGGGGAAGTGAAGACAGGCATCTACACGGGGCTGGGACTCACTGGTCAGTCAATCTTGAATCAGTCAGTCCTGGGTTCAATAAGAGAACTTTGCTCAAACAATAAGGTAGAGGGTGATTGAGGAGATAATCAATGTTGATTTCTGGCCCACACACACACACACACACACACACACACACACACACACAGACACACACCAAACAACAACAAAACAAACAAGCGAAAAACATAGCCCTTTGAACCTAATGGGAGCTGCCTACAGCAACTGAAAAAAGCAATCTTTCATTTTCCAAAATTTCCATAGGGCTTGGGAACAGCAAAGTAAAAAGATTTGGAAATAAACAGAGTATATATCAACATTTATGACTTTGATTCAGAACAAAGCATGATAAAATATTTACTGGGGACACTGGCGAATTCTTCTTGGTTAGGGGGCTGCTGTCAAAGACACAGGGGACTCTCTTCTTCCCTGAGCTCGCCCCCCCCTACTTCTGTCTGACCCACAAAGGGCCAGAAACACACTTTTTCTGCATAGGAAGAAAACCTACTGGGGCATTTCTCCTTTACAACCCAATGCAAAGCTGCCTGCTGTGTAAATAGATGGAACTAAGAGAGTAACTGACACCATTCTCAATGCAAAAGATGTTAACCCTAAGTTATCACAGCATTGCACTAGAATTCTCAGAGGCTAAAGAAGGCCCACAAAGCCCTCAGCAAAAGTAGAGCAACCTTGCCTGGGAGCTCCGACTCAGTGCACTTCAGTTCCACCAGTCATTGGAAGAACTCTTGGTATCAGCAGGATAGAGAGGCTCCGGGTGGAAGGAGCGATGGCAAGGGTCAGGTGAGTTCCATTAACCAAGAGAAATTGGTCAGATATGTTTGCAATTCTTCTAATTGTCCTGCTAGTCCTCCTTGTTGACTGTTAATAGCCAGACATCCCCTCTTAGAGGTAATTGCTGCACTCTGTCACTTGTTCATGGGGCTTACACAGTTTGATATTTAAGACTCTCCCATTTTTCATACAAATGGAAGGCCTAGGAGTCTGTCCTCCCAGGCTCGCCACATCAGCCTCTCCTGTCTCTTTCCTCAATGACCATTTACTCCCTTTGTGGTAATAAATGGTCTCAATTACCTGAAAAAGATCAAGCTGCAACCTGTTGTTTTCTGAGTTTTGCGATTGTGTTGCCCTCTTTCTGATGGAAAAAAAAAATTCCTGCCAAATATTAAAGGAGCAGGTTGATATCATGGGTTACACCCTCCTGGCAGAGGGGGGCATGCCAGCAAGGCATGAAGAAGAGATGGGAAGGGAAACGCTTCTCTTCCTCTGTTCCTTCCTCCAAGGTGTGTTTTAATCAGTTCTCTGCTTCCAGCCTGCTCACCCCCTGCACTGGGCAGAACAGGTTCAGCCTAGCACATAAGTTAGAGTGTACTGAAGCATTAATGCGAATTGGTCCCCTACTGGCTGGAAAGTGTTAATGTTTATCTCCCCAAGTGCCTACCTTGTAGTCTGGGAGGGACCTCACCCAGGGAGAACTGGGCTCCACAAACCCAAACTTTGATAGGAGATGTCAGCAAGACAGAACAGTAGGAAAAGGAGGGTAATTATTTTTTTAATTATGCATGACTGCTTCCCTCTGGTGGGTATTAACGCAGTCATTTCTAGTTGGGCCAGGAGATTTAAAAAAAAAAAAAAGGAAAAGAAGAAGAGAAAAAGACAGAGGATGAAAGAAAGACACAAATAAAAAGGAAAGACACAGTGGAAAAGAAATAAAGAACAAGTGGCATGTATAGAATTTTTTTTGTCCTGACCATGTTTGAAATTTCCAAGTTGCAAAAACTGAATCCGCTATGTCCCAGAGCCCCCAGGTAGTGAAGGCAGTCACCACCGGGCTCCCAGAGGAAGGCAGCGCTTGCCTTTCATCAACCACAGTAAACTCTGTCTTAGAATATGTTGGTTGCAGGGATCAGAATTCTCTCCCTGGGGTTATCTCTTAGGGGTCTTTGTATCTCCATCTTGGGCAAAGAATAATGAAAGATTATGTTTTTAAAAGAATCAACTTTCTGTATTGAATTAAACCTTACTTTTCAATTCCTAAATTCACTGCTGAGATTCAAATAAGAGATTTAAAACTGGAAGCCCTTTGAGGGCCATAGTTATAAGAGGCAGCAACAGTAGCCATTCCTGGAAAGTGACTTATTGGATTTATTGATGTATTTGCTTGATGGTGGTTACTACATGGTACAAAGGAGGAAAATATACCCAACAATGAAACATTAAACATTTATTTAATTTTTCACATCCTCAGTGTATTTAAACTATCATATCTGTGCTAGGAAATTTAGAATGCACAGATATATAGCCAAAAATTTCTCAGATGAAAGTTCTCACACAATGTGCGTATGTTGTGTATATATGTATATAACAATAAAATTTATTACAATAAATCATTTTCTACAAACTATATTGTAATATTTTTACATTTATTTCGTCATTGTAAGGGGGTGTGCGTATGCCATGGTGCATGCATGAGGATCAGAAGACAACTTTGTGAGCTGTTTCTCTCCATCCAGATCTACAGAGGTTCCAGGCTCTTCAGGGTCAGGGAGGAGCACCTCTACCCACCAAGTCATCTCCTAGCCTATGATATATATATATATATATATACATATATATATATATATATATTTTTTAAAGTAATAACATACTTTGCATCTGGTTCCATTTTGTTAACTATTATGTAAAGCAACGCTGAGAACTCTCAGAGCTAAATGTTGCTGTACATTCAGGAAAATCCTATGACATGGAATTATGCAATCTAAGGATCTGGACTTTCAAAGTCACCTGGTTTATACTGCCTCTATCTCCACCCTGATATCAACTGCTTCTTCCAGCAGCAGTTGGCATACGAATGTATTCAAAGTAGAGACAAAGCAGGTACTATCCAAAAACGATAGTTGACTATGCTGACACTATCACTAACTTCCAATAGATGATAATTCTACTGAAAGGGTTGCAAAGATTTAGTGTTAATTATGCCACAAGGTAAATGAAGATATATTTAACATATTTCTTTAACTGAACTTTTAATTTTTAATTGATACGTGGTATACTCATGAGGAGCAGTGTGACACGTCAATACACATGTATAATATGCTATACTCAGATCAGAGGATCTGGTACAGAAGTACCTTGGACATATTACTCTGTGTAAGAGCGTTTAAGACTCTCTTCGCTAGTTAGTCTGAAGTAGTTGTTGCTGACCAACATGATCTTACTGTGAAAAAGAACACTGGGAGAGAGAAGGGGGGAGAGCTTAGAAATTAATATACTACTTTTGTATAGGACCTGAGTTCAGATCCCAGCACACAAGTCAGGTAGCTCACAACTGCCTGTAACTCCAGCTCTTCCGGTGATATATCGCCCTCTTCTGGTTTCCATGGGCACTATACTCACATGCACAGAAATGTGTGTGTGTGTGTGTGTGTGTGTGTGTGTGTGTGTGATTAAAAGTTAACTAACGAATCAATCAGACAATTTGCTCCTCCTCCAGCTGCACCCCTGTATCTATTAACCATTGTCTTTTCTTTCTCACTCCTTCATGCCCTTCCCAGGATCGAGTAACCACTATTTTCTGAGGGCTCTCCACAGTCTTTGAGACCACCTTTTCAGCACACACACATAAATGATAAAATGTATTATTTGTTATTGCAATAACCACACCTGAGTTATTTCACTTACACAACCAAATTCTTTTCTATGCATGTGCATCTGGGCCTGACTCTTACAATGGCTATAATCAACATATATAAACATAAGCAAGACAATCACATCATCATAAGGTAAGTTTCTGAGACAGAAGAGAGAGGTCTTCCGTACAGCCTGCTGTGGGAGCAGACCACAAAAGGACAATCAAACTCAGTATTGCAGTCATTATTACTGCCTTCTTCCAGTGTTTGTTGACTCTCATTGACTCTGCCTTGCTTGTTCTAGGCTCAAAATGAAGGAGAACTTAAAATCTAGTCCTGATAGCAGAACATAGATGCCCTAAGAAGTTCTTAAATGGAGAACCTTGCATGGTGGGGTTGTAACGCAGTGGACAGAGTGTGCCTAGTATGCACAAAGACCTTGGTTCTGTCCCCTAGAACCAGGCATGGCAAAGTAGAAGCAAGCAGATCATAAATTCAAGGTTATCCTTGGCTTCATGGAGAGTTCAAAGCCAGCCTGAACAACAACAATGACAAAGAAATTAAAAGCATCTAATAGTTGTCTCAAATTGTAACTGTTTTCTAAAAACAAGGAAAGCACAGTGCTGATGACTAATCTACCCATGAACTGAGGGCCTCTTTCACTCACAACAGACAGATGCTAGGAGATAGTTTCTGCCCCTCAACGCAGTCACAAAAGACTAAACAACAAGCATACATAAACATATAAGTGGCAACAAGTAATGGTTAATTTGGACTATCAACTTGATTGGAAAAGAAAGGTCTTAGGCTCCCAGTGGGTCTCAACCTTCCTAATGCTGCAAACCTTTAATACAATTCCTCATGTTGTGGTGAGTCCTCCAACCATAAAATGATTTTCTTTGCTACTTCACAACTATAATTTTGCTACTGTTATGAATTGTCATGTAAATATCTGACATGAAGATGGTTTTGTGCAATCTCTGTAAAAAGGTCATTCAACCCAAAGGAGCCATGACCCACAGGTTGAGAACTACTGTTTTAGAGGGTATTTGTGATCACATTTCCAGAGACAATTGGATCCGAGGGGCTCTGATCTAATAAGTAAATAATCAATCCCCTGATAGACTCAGAATCTGCAGGCATTATGGAAGGTGGTAAAGGTAAATTGTGGGTCCTCTTAGGATGAAGCAGATAACTGAGGGCGATCCTTAGGACTATATCTTGGCATGAGCCTTTCTGTACTTCCCTTTCTGCCTCCAAACCACCAGGAAGTGAAGTGACTACATGTTCCTGCCACTCTCATGTTCTGCTCTTGCCAGTGGTGTCAAGCTAGCAGAGACTGAATTCTCTGAAACTGTGAACCAACTGTTCAGCCTTCCTCCAGGTTGTTTCCATTGGATGTCTGGTCACAGAGAAGCAAAAGAAGCTAGCCCAAAACCTGCCTTACAGAAAGTGTGTGCCACTGAGTGAGCGCAAGGATTGCCTTTACTCTGAGCTGAGTGGTCCCTCAGAACGGTAGAGTGATAGATCAGGATCAGAAGCAAGGATATGGGAGGCTCGTCATTTTCTTGGATGAGTATTGGGGGAGTAATGACAACCCCAGGAGTATCTGCCTGCCTGCCTGCCTGCCAGGGAGATGTCAGGGTACAGGGAAAGAGAAGACAGTTCTAGGAATGCTAAGAACCCAGTTACCACACACATTGAAAACCAAATCCAAGGAGGCGGGACTTCCGCCTCAGTCAACAGGGATGCAGAAAAGTTTTTCCGAGGACAGAGGTGCCAGGGTCAAGATGGGATTGAGAGAAGGTTGTTTTTCTCTGCTGAGAACAAGTTGGGGCGGTGCTGAAGCCGGAAGGTTTGCACTTAGCAGGCCCAGCCTGGCAGCGGCTGGATAACCTCCGTGTCAGGGAACTGGGGGCAGGGAGCTGGGACACAGAGCAAGATGGAAAGTGGTAGGGAACAGAAAAGACTAGAAGAACTAACTGGGTGTGTGTGTGTTGGGGGGGGGGTCCCGGAGGTTCTTTGTCCTTCAGGCACCTTTTCTTTGCACGATCAACTTAAAATACAAACGGAGACCTAGATAGTCCCTCTAGGTCTGCCAGTGTTCCCATATCTATTGTGCCTCAGCATTAGCAATTATAAACAAGGTCTTGGTTTCTATAACCATTGTTAGAACTGTTGCACAAAAACGACAAAAAACCCTAAATATCTTTAAAGGCTCCCATCTCTTTGTGAAGGCCTGCGTTCTGTTTAAATTTACACATTGTGAATTGGGTTGCTATGAATCACACGTTGTACATCTAACTTCAGGGGATATAAAGCTCTTATTAAGTACTCGATGCTTGGGAATGTTAGGATAATTTACAGACGCTATTCCAAAGCTTCTCTGAACGGCTCCAAAGTGTTTACAACACGAACCACATCTTGCCGAAAAGCATGCATTGTCTACTGTCTGTTTTTAATGAGAATTTAAGAATGTTTATTAAAAAAGAAATAAATTTTCCATTTCAGCTCATTTGGCTTCGTCTGCTATTAAGGCCTACATATACCCAGGAGTTGCACTGATGTACTTAAATATTGTCTCTGCACAGAGATTGCCTAATGAGGCAATTAGCGGAACTCCTCAGATAGCTGGACCCAACACTCTCGGCAGAGAAAAGAGGTCCACTCAGGCAACAGCGCAAAGTGCTTACGCCCCCACCCACTTCTGTTTGATGATGCAGCTTAGCTAGACAAGGCAAGTGGTGATTTTGGAAGGCAGACAAAACCATGCACTTTGTCCAGATGGGTGAAGGAAGAGCTTGAGGTCATCGTCTCAAAGCCATGCAAAAGCCGCAAGGTTTCGCCTCTGTCTAAGCCAAAGCTTTCCAAACTTCACTCTTTAAGAAACTATTCTCTTTTTAATTGTTTGATTTTTTTTTCACTGTCTTTATAAATTAGCCTCCTTGAGCTGAAGAGATGGCATGGCAGTTAAAGGTGCTTGCAGCTGGATCACAAGGATCAGAGTTCAGATCCCAGCACCCAAGTCAGGCAGTACAAACACCTGTCACTATAGTTCCAAGGGATCTGATCCCTGATATGGCCTCAGTGGACTCCTGCACAAAAACACATACGTGCATACTCTCACACACACAGACAGACAGACATACACACACTCACTAAAAAGAAAACAAATCTTAGAAAAGTAAATTAGCCTTCTTTAAATTGATCAGGACTCTGACTAAAATTAACTTTAATGAAAGCTAAATAGAATTACTGTTTTGGAGTGTCAAGAATATCTGATACAAACAGCAGATACCTATAAAAGGTATCTGTTGGCCAGGCCTAGCAGGATGCATTTATAATCCCAGCTCCTGGGAGGCCTTGGCAGAAAGAACAGAAGTTTAAGGTCAGTTGTTCTACACAGGGAGACTTTGTCTCAAAAAATAAAAAAAAATGTTGGCCTGTGGATAGGGCTCAGTTAATAGAGTGCTTGCCTAGTACATACAAAGCACAGCCTTAATCCCCAGCAACACACAAAACTGAGCAATGGCACATGCCTGTTACCCTAAAACTCAAGATGGAAGTAGGGAGTTCAGGCTCAAGCCAGCCTGAGCTACCCAAGAAGTTACCTGAAACTAAACCAAACCAAACCAAACCAAACCAAACCAAACCAAACCAAACCAAAACAGCAATAATGAAATGAAGAAAGAAAGGCAGCAATAAGATGAAACTGTTGTTCATGCGTCTGTGGTATATTTTCTAGCAAAGCTGGAAGCCTATAAAACACTGGTTAGAGAGATGTTTAAGTCACCCTGGTCCCACAGACTTTTTTCTTGTCTTCAACATCAGCACTGAAAACATAAAAGAAATCGGTCGTGGCCTCTTGACATTTTAGCTGTTTCTTTTTATTTAACAAACACATGGATAGCGCCCCCCAAGTGCTGGCTCATTCTAAGTTATGTGTAATGACTGACTTCCCTACTTCTCATACTGACCCTGCAAAGTAATACTCACACTCCCATTCTACGGATGAGGAAACTAAGAATTCAAGTCTAAGAGCACACAGCTAAGAACTTGCAGAGCCAGACCCCAAGACCAGCATCGGCACGGCAGTTTTGTCTTCTGATAGGCTGCCATACAGCTCTGAGAGGGGCTTGGTGCTCATGGAAAGCCACATGACACCCAAGATCACAGCATCTGCACTGAGTCTGTAGACCACACTCAGGACAGTTCTGCCTGGCATCCTTGGGTTGGATTTAATACCCGAATATACAGAGGCTCAAGTTCCTCCTTTAACATGGCAGGGTTTCCACATGCCACTCTCACACAGCCTCTCCACATACTTCAGTCATCTCTAGACCACTTGCACAGCGCAGTGCAAATGCTGTGTAAATAGAGTGCATTGATTAGGGAATAGGGCGAGAAGATCATCTCTACATGTTCAGTACAGATTCAGTTTCTCAAATGCCGCCAATCCGCAGTTGGCAGTACCTGCAGACACAGGATCTAAGAAATGGAGGGCTGGCTGCTCTGTTCTGAAGAACACTGCCTCACTAGTGTTTTTCAAGCTCCTAGGCAAGCCTTAGAACCCACAGTGACCGCTTTGTACACAAATGCACCTGCTACTGCTTGTGATTCTTACCTCATTGGCATCCATGAACTTAAATGGTTAAATGAAGTTTTAATAGGAATATGCTCATAATAAATAATAACATAGTAGCGATATATTCTCCCCTGGTAGATTATTAAGTTCATAATAGAAATGTTTTTTTAATCTCTCTGAAGCAATCATTAAACATATTAAATGCTTTCTAAATAACTTAATGATGGTCATCACACGTGTACAGACTAGCTCTTCCAAGTACATAGTGATATATATATATATATGTGCATGGAATGTATATGTATGTATATATGTGTATATATACATACATATATATGTGCATGGAATATATATGCATCACATATATGTTCAAAAAAGAATATTAATGAACATGTAAAAATACAGTTTTCATTGAGGGTTGTGGGAATAACAAAGGATCATACATGCTGTAACTTTCTGCCTCCTAAAGATTTTGTATGTGACTGGTAAAGAGAGGGAGCCTTAAACCACCTGCATTTAGAATTAACTCCAGAACGCTCTTCTATCATTTTCCTAAAAGGTGAAGCTGACTTTTCATCACCCCACATCCCTTTCAATGCCTAACAAGCTACTTAAGTAGTTACACCATTTTTATACTGTCTTGCTTAGAAAGTCTAATGTGCTCAACCTATCATCCCTTAATTCTGAGACCCACCAGAGCACAAGGGCTGCGTTATCTTAAGTGTGACACACACAAGTGTGTCACATGGGGGTCACACATGAGGGTCAGTTGTAAACTTGCCCACAAAAATGTCCAAATGTTCTACTGTCCATGCTGTTTAAATAAAACTGGTTTAAAAGCTCATTACAAGAGACGGATCCTCTTACTGCAATCGTGAGGGAAGCACGTGGTAGCACTGAGTGCGCGCCAGCTGCAGCACGGCATAGCTCTTCCATTCAGCATGTAGGAAGTTCTCCCCACTGAGATCCACTCGGCCTTGCCACCTCTGCCAGCCCCTGATGGCTGCCTGCTCCTCTGTTTCTGTGACTGTAGCTACCCAGATGAGTGCAGGCAAGCCTCACCCTTTCATGAGCAGCTTATCTCTCTTAGGATGATATTGTCAAGTCACCCCTCTTGTAGCATGTGACAGGATTTCCTTTCTATGGCTGAATAACATTCCCTTGTATATATGTTTTTCATCCATTCTTCCGTGAGTATTGAGGTTGCTTGCGTCTGTTGACATTAGGAATATTGCTATAGTGGACACGAGAGTGCAAAGATCTTGACTTTGATTCTTTTCGTAAGCATCCCAAAGTGGAACTGTCCAATCATATGTCGATTCTACTTTAAAATTTTTCATCTCAAATGTATTTATTTGATGACTTATTTATTGAGCTCACAGAATGATTTTTGATTTGTGATTATTTTCCTTATGAGTTAGGCTGTAAGTATTATTCCTTGTTTTTTGAGAATTTCATATATGTGCACAATGTATTTAGACCATATCTACCCCCACCTCCCTCTAACTCCTTCCAGACTCTCTGCCTCACTACCAACTACAGGTCTTTTTTTTAAAAATAAAAGATTCATTTTTACTTTAGGTGTACATGCATTTGTCATATATATATATATGTGTATGTATGTGTGTACGTATGTGATGCATATGTATATGTACATATATGTATACATATATATACATATATGTATATATACATATATATACATACATATATATGTACATATACATACATACGCATCACATACATACACACACACATATATATATGTATATATATATGTACATATACATACATATGTATCACATATATGCCTAATGCCTGAAGAGGCAAGAAGAAAGTTTCAGGTTCCCAAACTGGAGTTACAGACAGTTGTGAGTCACGATGTGGGTGAACCCAGGTCTTCTGCAAGAGCAGCAAGTGCTCCTAACCACTGAGTTATCTCTCCAGCCCCTCGTGTCCATTGTTAAGGTTAACTCACTGAATACAACGAGTGCTGCCCATATGTTCACGGATGTAGGCCACAGAGTGTGGGCAACCTACCCTCTCCCTCACTCAGAATCCATCAAATGTCAATAGGGACTTTGTGAGCCCTCCTCCATCCCCCCGTGCATCTCGACTGGCTTGACCTTGTGCAGATCTTGTGCAGGAAACAGCAGTTGCTATGAGTCCATATGTGAAGGCAGTGGCATTGCCATGTTTGTAAAACAGTGTTTTATAGCAGTCCCTCTGGCTCTCACAATCTTTATGTTCCTCTCCCTCGATGATCCCTGACCCTTGGGGGATGGGGATATGATATACATGTCTCATTTAGGTCTGAACATCCCACAGTTACTTATTTTCTGCAGTTTAACAGATTCTGGGCCTCTGCATTAACAGCTATAAAAATGAGCTTCTCTGATGAGGGCTGATCCCTGCACAGATAAGTATTTAGATAAGTATTTAGAAGGCAGTTTGACAGTATGTCCATTTAAGCAAAACAATAGTAGTTACTTCTCCCCCAGGGCCTATGACCTACCCAGTTTGCATGCATCTCATCCTATAGAATTGGCCTCAAATCCAATCAGAAAGCTGTTAGTTACCCCATGTAGCTTGAAATGAAAAATCTCTCCCATAATCTTGGATAGTTGAACACTTGGTCTCCAGTTGGGGGCGCTGTTGTGGAGGTTTGGAAGCACAGCCTTGCTAGAGGAGATACATCATAGGGTGTGGGCTTAGAAATGGTATACCCCTGCTCTTCTTCCAGTTCCCTTTCTGCTTTAGGCCTATGCTCTCAGCTTCCTGTTCCTGCTGCAGTAGCTGCTGCTTGCTGCCATGGCTCCCCACATGATGGACATTCATCTCTGTGGAACCATAAGCTAAAATAAACTTCTTTTCCTTAAGTCATTTGGGGTCATGGTGTTTTATCACAGCAACAGAAAAGTAACTAACATACCTCAAAACATTCATGCCTCTATTGTACCAATGAGCATGCCTTACTAAGCCAGTCATCACTGTAGCTTGCAAGGCTAACAGTAGAGTAAGAAGTTTATGATTTTTTTTTCCCCAGAAGCCTGAACAGCACCTTCTGGTACCATGAAAGCTAACCACTAGGGAATAAAAATGAAACTAGAGGAAAATATAAATATTGCCATTTATCAGAGATTTTCTTTCATAAATGTGCATCCTTAGCTATTTTGTCAAAACTCTTTGACCAGGAACGGAGAGCTGGCTAGGTGGTTAAGAGTACTGGGTGCTCTTGCAGAGGGCTCAGGTTCAGTTCCAACATCCACCCACATGATGACTTGCAACTGTTTGTAACTCCAGTTTCAGGAGATCTGCTGCCCTCTTCTGACCTCATGGATATTTGTGTATACATGGTGTACATACACACGTGTAGGGAAAACACTCGTATGCATAAAATAAAAATAAATCTAAACTTTAAAAACATCTTTTGGCCCAAATACATGTAGACTTTTCTATGTGTCCTACTGGCCATTTGGGTTTGTATCAGTGCTGTGGTTGGTTATTGCAGCTGTAGCATGTTCTGGAAGCAGGGAGTGTGAAGCCTCTAGATTTATTCTTTCTCAAAATCATTCTGATTATTTGCTGTCCTTTTGTCTTGTCCTGAGAATTTTAGGACTGTTTTCTCCACTTTCATTTAAAAGCAGCTTAGATTGCTTTGGATAGTGGGCATAGTTTTCTTCGTCTTGAGGCTTTGGTTTCTAGATAAGGCTATTTTTTTCCATCTAATTGAGTCTTGAGTTTCTTTCTGGAATGTTTTCTTCTTTTTAGTAAACAAGTCTCTCACTTCCTTGATTAAATTTATTTGTGAGTACTTCATTTAATTTCCTTTGGAAGTTGTTCATGATTTGTACAAAAGCATAACAAGTTAAGTATAGTAATGCATGTTGTAGCACTCGGAAGACTGACTTTCGATGATTCAAAATTTGAGGCCAGCTTGGGCCACATGGGGCGATTGTCAAACAAACAAAAGCCCACAACAGATGTGTGTGTTTGCGTGTATGTGTGCGTGTGCACGTGCCGGTTTTGTGTTTTACAACTTCAGTCCTGTGTATGTGCGTGTACGTATATGTGTGTATGTATGAGTGTGTTTTCTATGTAATATTGAATCATGTATGAACAGAGATCACTATACAATTCACAGTTTGAATATGATTTGCTTTCTTTCTTGCCCGATTTCTCTAGCTATCGTATGTAGTATCATATTGAATAGTAAGAGTATCCTTGTATTGCTCCCAATTTTACAGAAAACCTTCTGCTGTCACAGCAGAGTGTGACTTCAATGTGGGCTCTTCACATGTCACTTTGTTAGGTTGAATAGGATGATATCATTTCCTACTGTTCCTAATTTATTTTGATAATGCAAGCCGCTTGAAATTTGTCAAATGAATACTTTGCACATATTGAAATGTTCATATCATTTTTATCCTTTGTTCTTCATACTGTGGTATGATGTGTTGATTGGCTTTTGTATGGTGAACCATTCTTACAGTCCAGGGATACGTGCCACTGGTCTTGATGGATGATCTCAAATGTGCTGTTGAATCTGGCTTGCTGGCAGATTGTGCCAGCAATCTTGTGACTGGGGTTATACCTAAACCCATCTGGGTATTCATGTTTAGTTATCTTGTAGTGACTTTTAACAATTCAGGTATTAAGGTCAAATCATCTCAGAAGATAGTTTTGTAATGTTGCCAATACATCTTTTGAGAAGGACTGATCTTATTCTTCTCTTGATTTATTTTTTTATTTTCAATTATATGAGTATCTGTGTGTGTGTGTGTGTGTGTGTGTGTGTGTGTGTGCGCGCACTCATGCCGAGGTGCCTTCAGAGGCCGGAAGAAGGCATCAGGTTCCTGGAGCTGGAGTTACAGGTAGAAAAGCAATAAGTACTCTTAGTAGCTGAGTCATCTCTCCACCCACCTCTGATATTATTTTTAAATGTTTGGTACAATTTGCCACTGAAACCACCATATCTTAGGCTTTTCTTGTTTGGGAGGTTTTAGGGGAGGCAAAAGACTTTCTGAGTACTAATTAGACTTTTATAATTGACTTTACTAGTCAATTGCTCAAATTTTTTATTTCTTTGTGACTCAGTCTTGGCAAATTGTCTTCCAGGAATTTCTTCTTGTTTTTCATGTTATCTAATTGCTGATGCATAATATTTTATAACAGTCTCTTGTGATGCTTTTTATTTTCATGATGTCAACTGTAATATCTCCTTTTTGTAGTCTGATCTGCTGTATTTGAATCTTCTCTCTTCTTTCTTCAAATGATCTTGTGAAATTTTGTGAATTTTAGCTTTTCACAAAACCAACTCAATGTTAACGACTGTTTTCTTTTTTTTCCCTCATTGATTTCTCCTCTAAACTGTTTCCCTCTTCCTGTTAGAATTTGGGCTTTGTTAATTCTTTTTCCTTGTTCTCTGAGATGTACAATCTGAGATTTTCCTTATTTTTTAATGTATGAATTTATTACGACAAGCATTCCTCTTAGTATTGCTTTTGTTGTATCTTCTAATTTTCAGTGAAGCCTGTGCATTTTAAATTTAATTTTTCTAAAGATATTCTCTAATTTTTAAAATTATTTTGACTCATTGGTTATTGAAGAGTGTTGTTGAACTTCGACACACCTGTGAATTTTCAGATTTTCTGATTGCCACTAGTCTTTAATTTCCCACATTGTGATCAGAAAACATATTTGATAGAATTTCAATCAACTCAAATTTCTTAAAAGCTATTTTATGGCCTAACATATGGACATGAGGGGATACCTGAGGACACATGTTCTTCTGTTGTTAAATGTGATCTATATGGTCTTCAGTATTATTCAAGAGTTCATTTCCTTGTTGATTTTCCAACCATTATTGAAAGCAAGGTATTGGAATCCTCTCTAATTCTGCTACTGACCACTTCTCTTTTCAGTTCTGTAAGTGATTACTTCATGTATGTTCATGTATTCTAAAATTGAGTGTATATATGCATATATATTCATATATACATTTCTATTATGACTTCTTTCTGTTAATTGACCCTTTAGTCTCTAGACAATGTTAACTAAAAGTATAGTCTTTGCGAGAGGAGCATGGGCACCACCCCTCTCTTTTGGTTCCCATACATGGAATTTCTTTTTTTCATCTTTTAACTTTAAGCCTCTGAGTTTCCTTACATGTAAAGTGAATTTCCTATAGGTCACATAGAGGTAAACTTTGTTATTTTATATATTAAGTGGGTTGTTTATGACTTTGCAGCTTCAAGTAGCTGAACCCATATTACCTGAGGCTATTGAGAGTCAACAGTAGTCTTAAGATGAACATACACAGACACAGACACACATACACATACATACCTTGCAATGATACTTGTGCCACAATCTCACAGAGACAAGGTTATATGATGGAGAAGAGATGATAGGTTGCCAAGGTTGGTCAGAAGACTTTGCCTATTTGAAGGCAATACAAATCATTTTCTTTATGTTGATGGAACAGTTATATTACCTAATTGTGGTGTTGTTACTTCAATCTGTACATATGATAAAATTTCATATAGTTTTTAAAGTTCATGAGAAGACTTGGGCAGTCTGAATAACAGATAATATTGTATCAGTGGCCATTTCCTGGTTTTGATGTGTACTGCGGTTATTTAAGGGCTTGTCATTGAGAAAGGGGGGGGGGGACCATTTGCTGTGATTCTACACATTGTTTTCAACTATTTCAAAATAAAAAGTATTACACACAAACATAGAGACATGACTGTATTGGTGACTTTTCTCATTAACATGACAAAATATCTGACAGAAGCAATTAGAGAGGAAAGAATTGTTTGGGCACTGGGTTCCAAAAGGATTGAAGTCACCGATCATGGGAAGGGAGGCAACCATCCCTCTCTTGCAACACGGACGTATTGGCTTACCTGGAATCGCAGTGTGTGACCAGAATCAGGGCAGGTGTAATTTTCAAAGTCATACCAGTCAGACCTTGCCTCATAAACATGTCATGACCTTCAAAATAGCTCCATAAGCTGGAGGCCAAATGTTCAAAATACAGGGGCATCTTAAACTCCAACCATAACAATCATTGTAACAATTCCCCTGTACTAGCTATTTTACATGAATTTGACACAAGCTGAAATCATCTGAGAGGAGTGGATCTCAGATGGAAAAAAATAATGCCTCCATAGATCATGTTGTAGGCATCCAAGCCTGCAGGGCATTTTCTTAACTAATAATTGATGTGGGTGGAGACACCTGGGGCTGGTGGTCCTGGGTATTACAAGAAAGCAGGTTGAGCAAGTCAAGAGGACCAAGACAGTAAGCAGCATTCTCCATGGCCTCTGAATCAGCTTCTGCTTCTGGGTCCATGTCCAGTTTGAATTTCTGTCCTGGTTTCTCTGAATGGAATGTAATTTAGGATATGGAAGCTAAATAAACCCTTTCCTCCCCAAGTTGCTTTTGGTCATGGTGTTTTGTCACAGCAGTAGTCACCCCAAGACCTGCATCAGAAAAACATGAAGAGAGCTACTGACGAAGTTGCTGGATGATGACTCCCTGGCCTCTACTCAGTGCTTGCAGGCATGTGCACCTGCACACACACACACACACACACACACACACACACACACGTCTACCCACAAGATGACATACATACACAGACCACACACAAACAGAGAAAATTGTTCTATGGCAGCAGGGTCAGAGGTAGTTAAATTGAAGCTTTAAGCCTTAGGGTCTTGCCTTCAAAGAACTACCAAAGAGAACCTTCAGACCCGTTTTCCAACAGGTCTTTTCACAGCCTAACCACCTCCATTCTTCCCTGCTTAGGACATCTTTCAGTGTAGTTTTGTTCTGTCTGTGACTTTGTTTTGTACACAAACCTCAGAACCTCAGGCAAAGCATCACCTATGTCGAACTGGCTGAGGTCAAGTCCAGGAGATCTTCTTTCTAGCATCTGGGTGTGTGTTTCCCAGGGCATCGAGACCATTCATTTTCTAATGCAGCACCAAGGCTTCACTGATCCAGGCAGTCCATTGTGTTGAAGTTTCTTTCCTAACTAGAAACATGCTAGCCAGCTAACATTAAATTTATGGCTTTACAGAATTCCCCAAGAACAGGAGAAATGAAAAATTGTACCCACGTTGTCGACAAATTCCAAGAATAACGTTCCTGTCTATCCATCCGTACCAGGAAGTTTACATGCCATAAACATATGGATGAAAACTGTAATTCACTGGCATCACAAGAAGGCGTTTTTTTAAAGTACGGAGAAACCACAGTAAATTTTAAAACCTACTTTTAAAAGTAGGGTATAACTCCCTGCCCCATAATTTTGTACCCTATTCCTCACTGATGTGAAATACATTCAAAAAAATCCAGTGTAAAGTGTACGCTGTCAAGCAAAATTTGTTAGTTTCATAAAACAGTGAGATTTATAAATGTGCTTAGTTTAGTGGGAGGAAGGTGTTACATGTGTGTTTACCTATGCTGAGGACTTTGTACAATGGGTTTTTCACAAAAACATCTTTTTAAAAGAAGGGTTTTAATTATGTGGGCGCTGCATGTCTGTGTGGGGTGTGTGCGTGCAAGCGCAGGTGTCGGTGAAGGATGTCAGATCCCCGGGAGCTGGAGCTACAGGAGGTGGTGAGCCACCTCATGTGAGTGTTGAGAACCAAGTTCAGATTCTCTACGAGAATGATATGTGTTCTTGACCATTGAGCCATCTCTCCAGCAAGACTCATTTAAAAGAGAACCTTGCTACCTACCATTTTGTATTTTAGAGAGTATATGAGCACGCCAAGAAATCATAACTGGAAACAGAGTCCCTATGAGTCTTCTTAAGCAATATTCACTCCTAAAAATTTTGGATCTACATGTCTCACAGATTTCCAGGACAATCATTTTTCATGCCTGCACACCCGCAAAATGGGACTTACAAATTTTCCCATAACTAGAAGAAGTGAAAACATTGTTAAGTGTTTATCTCATTTTTGTGTGTTTCTCAATATATTTAAATTCAGGGCCACAGAAGAGTGAGCAGCTACTAAATATTACCTGTAGTCAATAACTAAATGCACGTTCAACATCTCCTGCTGCTCTGCCCTCTGCAAGGAAAGTGTTGCAATTATTTGGGAGCCTTCTTCAGAGAAGAAACACCAGAGGGGGACAGACAGGCTTACTGAAGTTACCATCTTCAGGATTCCAGGCGGAGTCTGAGTGAGATGCACGAATGAGCAATAGCCATCGTTTCTAAGCCATACAAAATCCCAGCTTTTCCTGCCACCGTCCTGGCTGGAGAGTTAACAGCTATTTAGCCAAACTAAGCAAAATAATAAGAATATAACCCATTTTATTTACAAAGCACTCATCTGCCCTTGGCAGGCAAGGTGTCTGCCTTGAAGCTCAGCAGTAACACAATTAACTTTACAGTGCAGTCTGATCCCACTCCTGCTTGTCCCGGAGAACGCACCCGGAGTTCTTTGTGCACGCCTTGAGTTTTCACCAGAACCACTGTTGATTCTTTCTGTGTCTCTAATTCCTTTCCATAGCATCAATAAAAGAGAATATTGAGGGGAGAAAGGTCTCTTCTAAACAGGGGGTCTGACTCTTGGCGGTGATTTGCTTGGCAATTGGAGATTTTGTGTACAATGTCTCCCCGCAAAAGGTGAGGTCTGCGGAAGCAATGGCTTTTAAAAACACGGAGGACTGCGGGAAGCCCACACTGCCCAATTATGGGGTGATCCCAGTTCATTTTTATGGTTTGTTTCTTTCTTGCTTTTTTTTTTTTTATCATCACATGTTTCACAACACAGCCTCGATATCCTGCGGGGCTGCTTTTGTAAAAAGCCATAGCTCCTGATTTAAGGAGCTTCAAAAATAGCTCTCTGCTTCTTCACTCTGAGAGAGAGAGAGCAGTCAAGTAGCAGCACATTTATTCTCTTTGAAAAATAGAAAGATGTCAAAAGCAAAGTTCACAGCAAAATTAAGCTGATTTGTTTTGTGCTTCTGTGATGGCTGTAGAAGTAAACAAGAAGAAACCCACCGTGGTTTGTTTAATAAGCAAAAACTGCTATTAAAATGAATCTTGTGCACAGAAACTTATCCTGGCAGGAAAGACCATCAATTAAACAAGCTTTGGGTGAGAAGGGGGGAAATCAACACCTGATAGCCATAGTCAGCACACTATCTAGACATCATGATAAAAAATGGACAACCTCATTAGCTTGACACAGTGATTGGTGAATCTCAGAGACTCTGTGTCAACTGTGAGGACACCAAGCAGGAGCTTACATTCAGCCTGCAGTTAAGAGTGGCTAGGATTGATAATGGCTCAACTGAGTAAAATCCCAGCAGTAGGCAGGGGAGATTCTCTAGGAAGTGGTACAAGGAAGAGCCCTTTAGTTCACTGGCAGTCCAGGCTCTGTCCGCGGTGACAGAGATGCCACCTGACCTCACACACTCCTCAGGATGGAACAACCGCTTCTTTACTAGGTCCTGTGCTCTATCCTGGGCTTCTCTTGGTGTGTGTACAGGGTCCGAGTGAACGGTGGCTCTAGCTCTGACCTCCAGGGAAATAGCTGCAGATTTCTTCCTCCAGTCCTGCAGCTGATAGAATGCTTCCCACTGTCAATGTGATTGAGGTTCAAAGCTAATTCTAAGGAAGTTGTTTTCAGAGAAGTATTAAACTGGATCGTGGTCTACTGAAACCCTGGGGTCTGAGCTGTGCTTTCATTTTGATGTCATCATTCCTAATGGAGGGAAGTGGAGAATGGTACAGTGACTTTTCTCAAGTGGGTTCTGTGACACTCCAGATTTGATCAAAACAGCTTTTTTGAATGTCTGTTTTTAAAACTATGGTATTCTATTGCAAAACCACCTGGAAAGACTTTGTGGCCTTTGGGCTTTTTCTGAACGGAACTTTATGAAGTGCATATGAGTATATTCATACCCCTCAAGGGCACTGACCTCTGCATACCACGGGGCCACTGCATATGGCATTCCTGCTCCTGGGGCAGGCTTCTTTCTTCACACTCCAGCAAACTTCTGAATCCAGCAGATCCAAGCCCAGGGAATCCATTTTCCGGAGACACTGCCCTGGCAGCTCTCAATTTGTTATGATAGTAGCAATGTTCCTCTCCTTGTTTAAAGCCTACTTCTTCACTAGGCTTCAGCACTCTCCTCTTGTTCTCTTACCACTGTCCAGTTTTAAAACGGACCAAACAAACCCATCTGTTAATGAATGTTAAACCTGTCACCAGCAACATCAAGTAGAAAGTTTAGGATGGTCCAACTGTGAAGTGGAAATTGTCTCAACAGATGATGAAAGGTAAGGAAAGCAGCGTAATCAAAGGTTTAAACCATGGCCTTTTACAACATATAGTAAAATGAAGCTTCATCATTTTATTTCCTATTTCTAGGCCTACTCTTTAGATAAGTGTATGAGTAACCGAGAGTCCTTTCATTTATTTTTCTGGTAAATAAGTAGATAGATATATAGAGAGACAAGCAGACAGACACTGGATAGATCCAAAACCAAGTTGTCCCACATTGTTATATATCTTATGGAAGTTTCAATAGAATAACTTGATATTCAAAACACTGAAATATTCTCAAATACTGTTGACGAGTTCTTGAAGCTCTCACTTCCCTTCCGTTGGACCCATCCATTTCATCCCACCGCACATCCATTTTCAGACACACCAATGCCTGGCATTCCTACCACCTGCTCACCTGGGGTCATCAAATTGCTTTCCCAAGTAGGACGTTTTGGTCTTACTGTTAGAGAGTTGGAAACAGATGGAGAAACATTAGCCCACCGATGCAATGGGCAATATCCCATAGACCACTCTGGTGGTCTGTATGGAACTTGTTCAACTTCTTGAGGAGCTAAGAAGCTTCAGAGATTGGAATTGTAAACCGCAGAGTACTGCAGAGGCTGGCCAGAGCACAGCGATGCAAAAGGTTTTCCATGAGACGTGAACCCACTCCATTTGTGGCTTTTGCTAGTTTTCCACTATGGAGAGAGGTATTTTTAAAAGTCCTTTTCTGCAAAGCTAGCAAAAGCCACAAATTCGATAGCTTCGGTTTACACGCAAAACTTGATACCCGATTCTGATTAGGTTTTGTACTGCATTAGCTAATGTACTAGAACTTCTCCAAGAAGTTCAGGTCAACCAGCTTAACCTCCACATTTCAAACTCACGTTGATGGGAGACCTCAGCAGAACATCCACAGAGCGCTGAACGGCCATGCAATTGTTGGATTTCAGCCTTAAAATATTTAAATGATGCTCTGCCCCAACCTTACACTCCTGATGAGCTCTCATGAAAATCATAAGCTTGAGTTGACAATTGGTTCCATTAGTGCAACAGATTCAAGTTTATACATAAGAAGAAGAAAGAAAAGAAAAAAAAAACACAAATTAGAATCACTCACTCAGGCATGGGTAAGAGTCATACAGCACAGCTCAGGGACACTCTCAGCAGAATTAATATATGTTGCCATGGTTAAAGGTATTTATAGTATATGAAGGTATCAGGTTGCACATCTTATGATAAAAATGTACAACAGGCCCCCAGTATTGGATTCTGAAGCTTAGATGAGTGGGGATCCTCTCCATTGTTCCCCTAGATTGATTTTGCTATTTAAAAACTGGCTTCAGCTCGATTTGTAAAGTTCCTGCCTTCTCCTTGGAGCTCAGCATGGGTCAAATGATGACTTCCTTGCGCTCTGCAGCCTTGGCCGTGACCACCTTTGTGGGGTAAGTAAAGCTATTCCCATCGTCCCTTACATGGTGTGTGGCATATAAGTTGGGGTATTTGGTGTAACGTTTTAAGATGTGTTATTGTTGCTAGCAGAGTACCATAATTAGGGAATGGATCAGAAACATCTAAGAATTGATTGGCCTTTCCCTATTGACTCAGTTTCTTATAATTCTACGATTTTTGAAAAAAGCTTTGAAAGAGAAAAGGATTTTTTTTAAAAAAATATCTCTTATCTCCTAACATACCATTAAGCTTTGGATTCATGAAAACAAGATGGCCTGAGCTGATGAAGATGTAGATTATGGACTGAGGGCTACATAATTAAACATAAAATATCAAGGTAAAGCACCAGAATACATAAAGAGGATAATTTCTTTAGTCAGCAAATGGGCAATAACAGGAAAAGAATTTTTGTCTTGGGATAGTGAGCAGTTGTATAAACATATGATGCGAAGGCTTTTTCAAATAGACATAACATTGCCATATGTTCCATCCCCAAACTGCAGAGGAACTTGGGAAAATCAGAATGATTTAAGATCACCTATCCACATCTCTACCACCACTTGGTTAGCTGAGCCTAGGCAGCTAAAAGTAAGAAGTGTAGTTAAATAGGGACATGTTGAGAGGCCATAGTGGGCCCCAGAGAATGCTGTGTTGGGATAAAGAAAGCCATCAAACATCACCGACAAACTGCAGCTTCCTTTAAGTTATGGTGGGACATGTGTGCGTATTACTTCTTCTATCTCAGCTCTTTAGTGCTCCTCCAAATTCAAGCAGGAGCTGCTTAATGTGGCCAAGGAAATTTAGACTGTGGGCAACATGTGGATTTTTCTATCTTCAGCACTCAGTTATGAGAAAGAGACAAATCCTCCAATGCGTCAAAACACCACCAAACCAAATAGACCTTTCTTTGGAAGAGGAGGACACAATTCAGGCTGTGTCTGCACAGTGCCAAATCTATCAATCCAAGGGTGAAGACTTTAACAGAAACAAATGCTTTATCTATGTAGCCTAGCTCCTGTGCTTGCTTTCGGTCTGTGACTAGGGTGAATAATTGCTTGGGGTATCGTGTAGGCACTGGCATCAGGCAGAACTGGTCATCTGAAGAGAAGACTTTGAGTGCTGTTGGTTTAGACTTCTGCTCTCCTTCACATAGATAAAGGAGGAGAGTGGGGCTGATGTGAGAAGGGAATTCTAAAGCCAAGCAGTGTGGGTTGCAGCAGCCTGTTTGCTCCCCTAAGTGGCTTCGTCAATCTTGGCTTGGTCCAATTAATCAGTAAGATGAACAGTGCTGCTCCTTATAAAAGCTGGGTTTTCCCCCACTCAGATGATCAGATCCACTAACCTGTAGATATATATTTTACCATCCAATTCTTTAGAAGAAAAAAGTGGAGGACTTTTCCTAGCCAGAACTAATCAGACTTTCCTTAAAACTTCAGTTTACCCAGCATTACTTCAATACTCATTTCAGATCACCTCTGTTGCTATTGCCAGTTTTTCCTCAAGAATCAAAACAAAAATCCTTGAAAACCACCTACCCACATGAGTAGTAATACCATAATCAAACCAGGCTGCTCAGTACTATGCCCCTAAAATATACACTCACCGATGAGTACATTTTGTCGCTTATTCTCCATTTTGTGGCTCCCTGCAGACTAGATCAGAATCTTTTATCACTTCTGGAAATCCTCAGAATAAGTTCTTTCTGTGCTGAATACTGTCCCAGTGCTGTCTCTCTCCTGTAAGTCCTACTCAGTGAACGCAGATGTCCTTCCGCAAGCCTCTGGATAACTCCTTACTTATGTCCGATGACCTGTTCATCAGCTATATACAGGGTGCTACTCAACATATTTCAGGGTTAGTTTTTAAGTACAGGAATGATGCTTTTCATTTCTAAGTTATAAACTGACAGATTTTTTTTTCCTTAAACCTCCTGTCACTTGTCCTGTTGGTACTTCGTGTTTATAAGAAAACACACACCACCCCAATATATTGAGTCACCTACCTGCTAAGTGCTGTTTGCTCAGCAATCAATGAGGCTCACCCAGTTTTGGAAAACTGTGGGTACAGAAAAGCAGTGTACCTTAGGGGGAACGTGGTGAGGGTGAGTCCAGACATTCGGGAAGCCACCCTAGGCTACTGCAGCTGCAGTCATCCATGGCACTCACTTGGGAGCAGCTTTTGAGCAGGTGTCCTGCCCTGAGACACTTCTTGATGGAGTGACCTTTCCACAAAGCACCCTTAGCCAGCCACATGACCTGCAATCTGTTGGCAGAGGCATCAGTTTGCCTCTGCAGTGAAGGCTTCACGTTGCCTACAGCCTCTGTCCTTCTAGAATGCTTGTCCTTACTTTACTAGTGAGTGCGAATATCTTATTTTTAAATACACTTTCTGTAATATCTATGAGAGGGAGTTCCACCTGTGCCCAGCAGTCTGCCTCACATATTCCTTAGTTTCTTTTGATCTGTCTCAAAGCCTCATTTCTAAGATTACAGAAAGCCTCCCATTTTCCAGCAAACTTAAGACTTTTAAGCCACACCCACATTTACAACATCCATCCTGCCCCTGGCTACAAAAAATATCAAAAATATCAGTCTTTCTCTGTTATCATCTCAAAGAGAGGCCAAAGTGTCAACTAGTAGAGATGACCCTGTCAGCTTCCAGAAAGCCCCACAAAAACTCCCGAGGCTGCTCTACCTGCAATCATCCAACCCTAACAAACAACTATTTATTAAATGTTTATTCTTTTGTCCATTGCATCATATCACATTATGTAATTATTTTAACACACACACACACACACACACACACACACACACACACTCAGGTACAGCTCTGGAAGGTACAAGTTCAAAACCTAGGTATGGATAGGATTGGTTTCCTGTTCCATGGCTTACTGATGACTGTGTTCTCCTGCCTTCACACAGTTTCCCTTCTGGGCCTAACTCTTCCCAAATCTCTTCTTCTTCCACAGGTATCAATCATGTTGGATTAGGAAGCGCTCATATGAACTCATTTTAACTTATTGTCCTCTTACAGATCTTACTTCCCAGTTTAAAAACTTAGTGTTAAGTTTTGAGGGTTAGTATTTCAACATGGGGGGCTAGGTGAGGGGCACCAGTCACCTTATACATGTATCACCTGAGATTTCTGCAGATACACAATCTGGGCTTGAACAGAGGGATAGAGAACTTGCCTAGCCTGGGAAAGACCCTGAATTTGATCCTTGGTACTGAAAACTAAGAGAATTCTTCCACTTTTATTTCAACATTGTTCAAAGACAATGAAACATCCTTGTAAGTTTCATTTCGTTTTAAATAAAAGGAGTTACCTTGTCATGGACTTTAAACCATGACATATTTTTCTTTTACTTTTAGTAGAAAAATACTTTTAGTGAATCCTTTGAGGGTGCAGAAAGAAACACAAGAACATACAATGCAGTGACAGGAAAAACCTCTAGGTCAAATCAAAACACAGAAAAAAAAAGAACTTCTGAATACATGACATTTTATAACTTAAGTGAGAGGAAGAAACTGTTTTTGAATAGTTTTTAATTTATTTTTAAAAATAATACATACATATTGTTAAAAATTAATCAAAGAGTTCAAAGGGATGTGAGTATAAAGCGTGTCTTCCCACCTCGGTCCTCAGTCCCCAGCTGTCCTTCCCAGAGGCAACCTGTTATCTGATTTTTAATTATCACTCCAGAGATATTCTATGGGAATGCAAACATGTATATTAATGCATCTTCTTTTCTTTATTAAGCTGGGGTACACTTTCCACATACTTCGTATTGTGCCTTTCCCACTTAACAGCCTTTGAGATCACTCTGTATCACAGAAAGAGCACCTCATTATTTTGAAAGACCGCATAGTATTCTGTTGTATGGAAACACATAAATGATGTTCTGTTCAATGAGTCTCAACCTTCCTAACACTGCGACCCTTCAGTATAGTTCCTCATGCTGTGGCGACCCCCAACCACAAAATTATTTTTGTTGTTACTTCAGAACTGAAATTTCACTACTGTTATGAACCATAATGTAACGATCTGATATGTAGATGACCTTAGGTGAACCCCGTGAAAGGGTCATCAACCCCCAGAGGGGCTGTGATCCACAGGGTGAGAACTGCTGCTCTGTTACAGGCTACCAATGGGGTCTACTGTTGTTCTAGCCTTTTGCTGCTATCTATGATGATGTAATGGCAGCCTTCATCAAACAACTTTGCAGAGACATATAAGTATCCTTAAGGACAGCATTTTACTGATGAAATGGCAAGTTTGAAGTTTCTTTACATTTTCAACTTCTGAAGCACATGGAGAAATTTGTCTCCAAAGATTGTACCCTTCGGAATCTACCAGCTGCGCATGTGGTACCTGCTTCCCCACATCCTGACAGACTATGCTGAACCTTTTCAAACTGTCTTGGCCAAACTGAAGTCTATAGCTATTTTTTAAAAACTCAAATTTTTCTAATTTGAGGATAAGTTGGGCATATTTTCCTATACTTCAAAATATCATTTCTTCTCCTTTGAAAACCTATATGTCCGTAGTCTTTGTCCATATATTGTTTCCTTTTTAGTTAAAAAATAACTTTTAAATAATGCCAAGGGAGTATTTATGTATTTACTTTTTGTTTTTTCATTCTCAAACTATTGTCAAATGAACACTAGAGACTCCTTAGTCTCTCTGAGTCTTGAAAAGCAAATGAGGGTATAATGGATGGAACCCAAGATAAAGAGTTTATATGCTTCTACTATTGACAACATTTTAATAATCTTCATAAATGGAGGGCTATGCCATAATTATTGCTATAATGACAACATCAAAGGACATCTGTCTTCCCCAACTAATCTACACGTATGCTACAATTCCAATAAAATTTCCCAGTAGGATTAGGAGGTGGCTTTTTTTTTTTTTCAGAAACTCTAAATTTATTTTGTAATCATTATAGAAGAATAAAAGTTACAAAGATCCACACTGATTTTGAAAAAGAAAAGCAAAGATAAAGGAGAAATAATATATCTGAGATTTTAGTAATTAAAGCATGACAAGAAGAGAAACTTGATTAAAAACATAAAAGATGTCAGAAAAACATGAGGAAAACTATTTTACTCTGTAGACAAAAATAATCTTGAATTTCTATATTACCATATGAAAAGCAGATACCAGAGTTAGACATAATAGCACATGTCTTTAATTCCTGCACTCCCAGGACACAAGAAGTGGAGACAAGAGGATCATAAATTTGAGACCACCCTGGATCACATAGGTCCAGATTACCCTGAGATACATAGCAAGAGTTTGTCTCAAATCACTAAATAAAGTAAATTATAATTAAATAGAAATTAAAAAATGAATAACATGAAATGAACATTTTAACAAGATAAGATTATAAATCTCATAGAAGAAAGCTTTCTAAGCTCACTAAAAACTTTGGGGTAAGAAGACTTTCTGAAACAGATACCCAAAGAACAAATATAGATGTCTATGAATACAGAGCACTGCAGACAAAGCCCATAGAAAGATGATGATTGGGAGAAGATATTTAAAACGTCTGGAACTAAGTACGTTACTTAGAGATTATGCAATGAATTCCTTCATATAAATAAGAAAAGGAAAATAAACACAGTAGAAAAATGAGTGAAATCATCATGAAGTCTACAACAAGGGAAACTTGGAGAGCTGCAGGGCTGTTGAAGGCCAGGTTTCCTGGAAGGCGGACTAGGAAAAGAAGATATGAAGAAGTTCATTAGGTGCCCTCAGGGTCCACACCTGTGCAGAGAGGGAAGGAAGAAGGAATGCAAAGGAGAAGCTGATCTGCCATGTAGTCCCATTCCAAGGAAGGATTCAGTCTACCTGTAGGGAGTTCAGAAGCTGGGATAGTATCCAGTTGTATTTTCCACAATTCTTTAGTGAGATCACTGCTTACACCACATGCTCCTCTTACAATGTGACTATGATGTTGTTCCAGTGGGAAATGTCTTCTTCCTTTAGAGTTTCACAAACCTTCCTCACTATTTCAACCAGCAGCAGATGATAAAATTGACATGTTGCATTTCCAGGTTAGGCCATAAAAGCTGATGGTTGGTGTTCACTCCGTGTTGTTCACTTGAACACTTACTTATTCTTAGGAGATTCA
The DNA here is from genome assembly GCA_026225945.1 of Cricetomys ansorgei. Taxonomy (NCBI): domain Eukaryota; kingdom Metazoa; phylum Chordata; class Mammalia; order Rodentia; family Nesomyidae; genus Cricetomys; species Cricetomys ansorgei. The sequence continues at coordinate 41,393,887 of JAMJFZ010000242.1, read as the reverse complement.
GTTGCCATAGACTGGCCTGAGATCTCCATGCTCTGAGAAAGCCCAGGCTAGCCTTCACGTAGAAAACTGACATCGAGCCCTGAGACTGCATGGAGTGGGGAGAGATCCAGCTTACCTCTCTGTTGTTTTAGATTTAGCCTATTATAGTGAAACCATATACAAGTCCCTAAGCCCCAACTTTCTGACTCCTCCCCATATTTCCGGTCCACAGAAACATTGCAAAGTAGTCAGGTCATTCTTTTTCTTTTAAATAATTGAAATTTTGGGATGATTTGATATATTGGGATGGATAACTAGAACAGGTGGTCCTTCAGAATCATCCTGAATTGGGGCCCAAAGACTAAGGTTGAGATGCCTACTTCTACCAATCATTGAATAACAACTGACCCAAAAGCCAGGAGCCACTTTAAGCAAGATGGCTATCTTCAAACAAGGGCGATTTCCCAAAAGCATTGTCATCTATAATGGCTGACAAGACTTACAGAAATGTAAGGAGTAAATAATTTCCAGCCTTGAGGAAGGACCTTTGGGAAGACCACACCATTCTCTTCAGTTACTACCTGCACCATTTGGATCTAGTCCTTCCTACAGGGTCTTGAAGGCACTCCGGGCAGATGGGACCATTTCATCTCTGTCTTTCTAGATTTCTATCAGCCTCAAGACCTCTTCTGGTCTATGTAACTATAAGGTTTGGTGTCCCCCAAAAGTCCTCATGTTGGAAATTTAGCCCTCAAATTCATATATGACTAGTATTTAAACGTGGTGCCTCAGGAGGTAATTAGGATTCAGTGAGGTTACTATGACTGCCACTCAGATCATGCCTAACTTGCTTGATGGTTCAATGCAGATATCTCAGCATCTTGTCAAGGCACAAAATCTCTCTATTATTATCTATTATTATTTTAGGATCCTATTATCCTTGAGCTTAGTTCTATAATGTGTATATATCTATTTGCTCATATTAGCATAAAACGATAATAATGCTATTATATCTAAAGACATTGTGAGTTACCAGCTCAGGCAGGGGTCTGCTTGGCAATTCTGTCTAAGTCCTATCAACTGGGGACACTCAGAGTCATACAGCTAGCTGCTGAACACATCACAGGGTCCAGGTTGATGCCCCACCCCACCCCCCTTCATGTGTTCTCATCAGAAAGTTGGTTGAACTTCTTGTACTTTTACTCAAGGTTCTAAAAGGCCCAGAGCAGCTGTGCACAGCTTCTTATGATCTAAACTTTGGCATCTCAGAACTCCCTTTGCTCCATGTATGAAATGTTAAGAAGGCAGCCAGGTCCTGCACAGATGCAGAGAGAGAGAGTCAGACCGCAACTTGAAGAGCATGCTTGAGTCCAATTGTAAGCTATCACAAACAGCTTCTCACTGTCAATCCTAGATCAGCAAAGAGCATTCTTTGGGGCGTTACATTATCTACCTGCCTCTCATGTTTCTGAAGTGCTTCTGACTTTGCTCCAGACTCTTTTTTTTTGTTTTTGTTCTTTTGAGACAGCTTTTTTTTTTTTTTCCTGTTATACCTCTGGCTGTCCTGGAACTCACTATGTAGACCAGGTTGGCCTTGACCTCACAGAGATTCACCTGCCTCCGCCTCCCAAGTACTGGGATTAAAAGTATGTCACCAAAGTCCAGCCTAAGTTTGTTTTATTTATCTATGTATGAGTGCTGTGTCTGAATGTACAGCTGCATGACAGAAGAGGGCATCAGACCCCATTACAGATGGTTGTGAGCCACCGTGTGGTTGCTGGGAATTGAACTCAGGACCTCTGGAAGTGCAGCCAGTGCTCTTAACCACTAAGGCATCACTCCAGCCCCCAAGTTTGTTCTAGAACCTTTGTGTGTGTGGGTAGAGGGTACAGATTATATAGCATCTCTTTCTCTAAGGTGAAAGACAAACCCTTTTTTGTTCATTAAAAAGAAAAGCTTGTGGGGAAACAGATTTTTCTCTCCTAAAATGCAACGTCCTGTAGGTGCAGGTATCACCTTGCCCTCTAGAGGAGGCAATATGAATGTTGATACACTCGCCGCTGCTGCTGCTGCTGTGAACAATACAGCCCTCGGTCTCTGACCCAGGCAAGAATCCATGACACTATGGTAGGCTAACTTGTTAGCTTCTAAATAGAATGAAACCTCAGAGCCCCCTAAGATTCTTGAAGCTGCTATTGAACTTCCCAGAAATACTAGCATTGCTCTAAACAGCACATTCCTTATTGCACAGGTACATGGAGTATTCTCTGGGCCAATAGGCTTGTCAGATCTTTCAGAGTCTATGTACTCCTTATCTTTTTGTTTTTAAATTTTCCTTCAATCCTCATGGTAATTCCAGTGTTTAACCTCTGAGTAGTCTGTGTTGTGGAAGTTTACTTTTAGTTGTGTTTAAAATAATTGTTTTTGTGCACTATTGAAAAAGGAAATGCAAAGGCCTTGGCATTTTGTATTGTTTACAGGTGTTGGATTTATGTGGGGCTGTTTAATTGCTAATGATCTGCATGTGCTATCAGTAGAAAACCTGAGGAGTTCTGAAAGAATAAGAACACCTGAGCTGAGATGCTCAGGGTTCTACTGCCGATTGAGTATGGCTCTGGTCAGAGCGGTGGTCCCCTCTGCTGAAGTATGGCAGAGTTTACACCTATGAAAAATACTTCCTTGTCATCCCTGGTGACCCGCCCAGTAGTTTACTACTACAAGTCTAGGCCATTATTCTGTAGAAAAACCTAAGTGATATCTTAGTACCGCATTAGAGCCATCTCCCACCCTTGGGTAGGTTAGAGTTCATTCCTCAGGAGAACTCTCCCATGCTGGTACATCTCCCTTACCTGAGTTTGTGTTCTATTTTCCTGATCTAGCAATTTCATGAGCCAGCCCACATGAACTTTCTCATGTCCCACTCGCATGTATGTATTGCTTCAACTCATCTCTCCTTTACAGCACAATTCCAGCATTTCCCAGCTAGGTTACTCCTTATAGCAGAAAAGGGAGAAAGAGGAACTCCTGATGAGAAGAGGGTTTACTTTCAGGCTTTAGTAATCTCCAGCAACAGGGAATTCCAACATCTAGCAGGGTGTTCGTGTTAAGCATGAGTGGTCATATCAAGATCTTCAAGATCTGGCACAGTTCAAGGTCCCACTCTTTCCCAAGTTGTGTTCTCGGACTTGGGGTGGGAGACTTCCTTAGGTTGAAAAGGAAAATTCTCCTGAGATATTTTTCCTGCCCTTATATTTGAGCCCCAGGCTTGAGATTTAGTCTCTTCTACTCCCAAGCAGCCAAATGGGTACTCTTGATTTCAAATTTAGCTATAGCTGTTGATCACTCCATATTCACTATTAATTATTTTCCTATAGCATCCACTTCCCTAAAAAACAACCATCTAATGTCATTGTTTACATTGAAATTACATTATTTTCTAGTGTTTCTTAAATACTGATACATGACAGCCCTAATGTTCTTCCTTTGTTCTTCAGCATTTTGGTTCATGACTAATGGAACTTGTAACACCACTGTTACTTTTTATGGGTGCTGACTATGTTTTGCTTTCCTCCATTGTGAGGTCCCTACCTGTGCTAGGTAGCCAGAGAGTAATTCAACTCTGGATTCCTCCTTTAGCATCTGTTCTCTCAAATCACCCCACTCTTGGCACCAACTTTTACAGATTATGTTCCCTAAAAGGCAATTTCTAAGACAGAGATAAACATGAAGAGAGTCATGTAGATACTGTTCCCAAGATCAGTACGTGGGAAGGAAAGGATGCAGTAGGATTGGGCAGATGAGCTTCAGTGCAGTCTTAGCAAGGCCTTGTATGGCCACACAGGGAACACTTTAACTCCAACAGTCCTGACTTGTCATGTGTTAAGGTTACAGAGCTGGAGGGTGAGGTGAACTAGTCATTCGATGACAACTATTTCTGTAAAGATGCATAAACGAGGCAAAGGAGTTCTTGTCCCATAAGGTTATTCTTAGAGAGAATTCTTAGAGAATGGTCAGCCAGAAGTATCCCTAGTTCCTGTAGGAATAAATTCATTCCTAAAAAAAATATCTGCAGTATCTACTACACAAGAGCAAAAAACACATGAACCCATCAACGATTAGGAAAATGCAAACTTAAGCCATTAACTATCTTTCACAGCCATAGATTACAGAGATATGAATAAACAGGAATTTCCATGTATTTTTGATAGGAGTATAAGTAGGTACAGATATATCTACATAAAGAAAATTAAGTAAAATGTAAAACAAAACCCAACAGTTCCATAAAGTTTCCCATACAGGTCTCCAAAGTGCAAGAATGAGAAAGTCAAGACCTTTGGTTGTGGCAAAGGAATAAATAGGTATTTACCATTAAAGAAATAGGTGAGCAAAAGCGTTGCACTATAGAATTCCATGATGCCTTGAAGAGTAGAAAACCAGATAGATGTACAGAAGCAGGAAGAGACAGAAAAAGGATTCAGTGAAAACATGTTTTAGATCAAAACTTGTAGTCTGACATCATTCAATGAATGAAACACAAACCACAGAGGATATTTAACAGCACATATTCCACATTCACACATTTACATAGTGTGTGTGTGTGTGTGTGTGTGTGTGTGTGTGTGTGTGTGTGTGTTTTATTGGAGTGAGTGAAGTGTAGTAGGAACAGAGAAAGCAAATAAAGATTGAAAATATAATTAAACTAAGAGGTGTCTTGCATGAACCAGTTTAACCTTTACACCCGAGATCCAGAGTGACAACATTAGTACAAGCATTTGAAGTTAGTGCAAATTTGCTTTTCCCTAACTTTGAAATTATAAATCTAATAGGTAGAGAATTAAGCCAGGGAACAAAGTGTTTCCAGAAAAACATTATGTCCATTCAGAAAGACACCCCACAAGGCCTACACTTTCCACGGTGAGCCTCTCATCCCCTTAGGCACTTGTGATATCAATCCCTAGAACATAGTAGGTGTTCTACACATGCTGGATGAATGCTCAAAGTGAATAATGAATATGAATGAGGGGATGAAGTCAATAAGCCTTCACTGGAATCCATGAGCAAACGAAGAAGAGGAAATAAGCAAAGGGCACACACTCAAACCACACTTACATGACTCAGAAGTGGGTCACTGACCATTCTGGGTCTGAAAATAAGTTTCTTCTTTAAGGAAAAAACACGTAGGATAAGTGAGAAATTCAAAGAGAGAAAACTGCAGTGGGTTTTCCTGCCTTTTGCTCAGTGAGATGGAGACAGATTTTATCTGAGATCTTGATCAAAATCAGTTATAAAAAGTTTTAATTTGCCTGTTCCGTAGACTCTAAGAGAGTCTTATCTCTATTTAATCATTTCATAAAATGATTTAGCACCTCCCCCTCCACCCTTTACTAAATAACACATTTCCGTTTTTAATATTTCAATTATTTTTGAGATTATAATATAATTACTTCATTTCCTCCCTCCAAGCCATTCTATTTATCCCTCCTTGCTCTCTTTAAAATTCCTGGTCTCTTTCTTCACTGATTGTTATTAAATGCATATATGTATGTGTATATACATGTATATTACTAAATATAACCCACTCGGTCTGTGTAACGTTACTCATATGTATGTTTCCAAGGCTAAGCTTGTTATTGAACAACTGATTGGCATGCCCTTCCCTTGGGAAGACCATTATTCCGCTCTCAGCATTCCTTAGTAACCTGTAGTCACGTAGGGTCGAGGCCTCATGGGCTGCCCCTGCACACTTTGGCAAGTCTATTGTTGTTCAGTGAATGTGTAGCCAGTTGTGTTAGTGAGATTTCTTAGCGCGTCTTCTGAAATTAGTAGGAAAGACAACTTCACAGCTTTCTGCCCCCTCTTCCTCAATGTTCCCTGAGCTTTGAAGTGTGGGAGTGTTTTCTAGATACACTCATTGAGACTAGGCTCCAAACTGCATTTTGATTGGTTGTCATCTTCTATGATTGTCTTCTTCTGCTGCTGCAAAGAGAAGTTTCCTTGATGAGGTGTAAAGACTACACGTATCTGTGGGTATAAGGACAGTATTCATAGTGTACTTAGAGGTTGTGCTGGTTTAGTATAGTGCTAGTTATATGTTCTCCTCCAAGACCCCATGAGTTCACTAGCCCTGAGTAGTTAGCTAGATTTCCAGAACCAGGCATAATTTCCCTTTTGTTGGTTGGGTCTTAAGTCAAATTGGAGAGCTGCTGATTACTGCCAAGGTATGTGAACCTTTTCTGTACCCTTAGGATCATAATCCTAATACCATTCTGGTCATTGTTGTGGTTCAGAGGTGTCATAGCTGGATAGGAGTGTTTGTTGCTTCCTTCCTTTGGAAGCTTGCATGGTTCCTTCTGGTACCATGAAAACTAGTCTTAAGGGAGGAGGCATTCAGATTAGTTCTAGCTCAGGGGCTTCTGGGCCTTGAACCTGAAGTGCATGGTGTCTTCATCAGTAGGTACTTACCTTCCACCTCTGGTTCGGTGCGGGGTCAACCAAGGGCAAGTATTAAAATTCTTCGGTAAGTAACCCATTCTTGATGGATCCTAGGAAGAACAACCATACAGACATGTTTACATCATCTTCCCAGACAAACAAAAGCCTTAGAATCCCAAACCAACAGGAATTGGAAACAGAAATTACCATTCATCCCTGCTTTTTAAGGACCAAACCCAGGATGATTTCCCTAACAGTTCCTAGGGGCTTCTGGTCACCCATTTGACCCATTTTCTGATTTGTCTGCCTCCCTCTTCAATGTTAGAAATCTCCAAGGTAGCCTACAGGTTATAAGAAGGAGATAGAAAGTCTTTTTACATTTTGTTTGTGCCTCTATACAAAAGAAAGAGGTATTTATTTGTGTGTGTTTTATATTTGCATAATGCATTGTTGCTCTGATAAAGATACATAATTTATAGTACATGCATATGAGTACAACATGTAGAAGTTAATTTTAGTTGTGTTTAAAATATTGTTTTATGCACTGTTGGGGGAGGTTCTGTGTAGGTCTTGGCATTTTGTATTGTCTTCAGGCGTTGGATTTATGTGGGAGATGTTTGATTGCTTATGATCTGCAAGTGCTATCAGTAGATCACCTGAGGAGTTATGAATCAATACAAACACCTGACTTCAGATGCTCAGGGTTCCACTGTCCAATATGGCATGTGCCATGATGGTGGTTCCCTCTGCTGAGGTCTGGCAGGGATTACATCTATGAGAATGCCTCCTTGTCCTTGGTAAAGTACCACAGCAGCATACTACTACACCGTGTTCAAACAATTCTGCCTTTTCTCTTCCAAGACTGGACAGAGATTTGTCCCATCCTCTACTCCAGGTACTCAAGGATCTGTAACTTGCTCTTGACAGCTCCATTTCTATGGCTTTTTATTGTTTCTCTTTGTCTTCGTTCTGTATCTTTATAGAGTCCTCCCTGTGTGTCCTAGTTTGCTTCTCTGGTGCTGTGATAAAACACTGGGCAAAATCAACTTGGAGAAGAAAGGGTTTATTTCTCCTTACATGTAATAGTCCATACTCAAAGGAGGCAAAGGCAGGAACTCAAGGCAGGAGACCAGGGTAGAAATTTGAAGGCAGGAACTTGGAGATAGGAACTAAAGCAGAAACCATGGAGACACGCTGCTTATTGACTTTCTTGCTCAGGCTTACTTATCTACTTTTCTTATACAGTCCAGACCCACCTGCCTAGGGACAGCACTGCCCACAGTGGGCTAGACCTTCCTGCCTCAATCAGCAGTTAAGAAAATGACTCCACAGACATGTCCACTTGTCAACCTGATGGAGGAAATCCCTTAGCTGAGGCTCCCTCTTCCCAGGTGACTCTAGTTTGTGTCAGGTTGGCGAAAACTAACCAGCATGATGTCTCTGGTGTGTTATCATGAACCTCTATTATTAAAGCTCCAATTTCTTTCCTTCTTGAAAGGTTTTTGGTTCTAAACATTCCTTCTGAGTCTACATGCACTTCCCCTTCCCCCTTTGAGGCTTGACCTCTAATCTATAGTTGGGTTGATGGGAAAAAAACAGGCCAAGGAGAAAGCCAGATCTTTCTCATTTTCCTTTGCCTCTATAGCTTCCTCCCAGTTCCTCCTACTTTATTCATTCCAAAAATGCTAAAAGGAAAAATACTATACTTACTTCCATAGGAAAATGTCCCATTCAGTATTCCAGGGGAGCTTTCCTTTCCAAATTGTCTGTATTCAAATGGCTTAACTAAAAGGCGTCATAGATTAGCTACAAGCATTTCTTTTCAAAGGTGGTACAAACTGAAGAATCACTCACATACTTCTGTAACACTCCATTCATTGTATTTATAGAAATACTCTGTTTCCGATACTTAAAAGGAGAGAAAGGATAGAAAACCAAAATGATATAATGGCCAATAAGAGTCAGGACCAAGTATTGCAAACTGAATCAGAGTACTAAAACTAAATGCTAATACAAGCAGAAAATTTAGAATCTGAACACGGTCCCTTACCATAATAAGTGGTCGATAAAATTGATTATTTATGATTGAACATTATTCATCCAAAGCTGGAAAATAATCTTTGCCTTCATACACTGCCTCTGACTGCGTTTTCATTTTTTAAAAAAATCCATAAATATGTCTACCATGATTTTCTTATAATTAGACCTGGAGCACAGAGAAAAATCAGGTTCTGTAGACAGAACATGTTTCCACCTGAGCAGCAAGAGATGAATTTTGGAAGAAAGTAGGTGCGGTGTATCCATGTAACGAAAAACTACGTCATTTGCTGTCTGCTAGAAACACATTTGAGAGTAAAAGGGTCTCGGATTAATAGATACAGTGGGATAACAGACAAGGTGTGATCATCCTATTGATAAACTGTGTTACTAAAGGCAATAGTCATTGGTTTAAATCTGGCCATATGACTCATTATCACCCAGCCAATGATAAGTGCAGCAGCTAATCGACAGTTGGTCAACATCAGTTGGAAAATAAAAATTTAAATTTGAATAAATGACTGAGTCACCATAATGTTTCGTTAATCTTTAACCAGACTTAGTTCTTACCAACTTCTTCTGTGAGTCAGTCACCCACTTCATTACCAAAGATGCTGGCTGGGATTTTACAATTACTCATCAGTCTTTCTTTTCCTGGCCTCCCCAGCTTTAGAAACCGATTCTCACCTTTCAAACCACAGCATTTCCCCTGGTTTTCAGCACTAAATTCCTGTCCCTGACAATGTGTTTCTCATTCTTTCTCCATCTACCCCTTCTCTTCTCACACCTTTCACCCTGGGAAGTCCTCCTGACTCTCCTGGACCCTCCCGTGACAGCATCTCCTCTTTCCCTTGCTGTTTACTTGATGGCCACTCTGAAATATGGAAAGCCTCAAACACTGAATATGATCAATATGTTCAAATTTATAATCACCCTCAATAATGGCCCAATCTAGTTTCTCTCGGGGCTTCTGGTGGCACTACCATGAAATCTTAACTACCCACTTTTCCTGACTCCTCATTTCTTTACTCTTCTCGGATATTGGGTCACCAACATCCGTCAACTCTATCTTGCAAACATCCTTTTCTCTCCATTCCCACCATCACCCAACATGACAAAACCAATACCATCTCCATGGCATTCCAAAAACCACTCACTGTCATATCTCTCTGTCAAATGCTCTCTTATCGCTTTGACTTTGTAGTCAGAATGATTTGCTATCAAGAAAACTACATTGGTTTGGTTTTCTATTTTAAAGTTTTCTAGTTCTTAGATGTAATTTGACATTGTCCCTCCTATAGATGTAAAAAATATTAATATCTCAGACAGGTTCATTCAGGGAATAGGAGACAATAACAGTGTGTGAGCCCAAGCCATTGCAGAGTGTTACCTCTCGTGGACTGACCATGAGCACATGGCCTCTAGAGATTTTGTTGAAGAAAAACACTGCCCACCAATATAAAGGTCTTAATTGTTTCATGGATACAACTTCCACAGTGCACCAATCTCCAACTTCAGCTGGATGATTGGATGCTGTTTTACAGGCAAAGTCAAGACTTAGCGCAAGATAGTCCTTGATGGATGCTTAGGCTGAGGGAAGAGACGATAAGTTTCCTCCATTAGCATTAATACAATTGTGTACTTTCAACAAAGATCTCAGTGGGCAAAGTCAAATCTGAATAACAGTTGTTCTATCCATAGGCAACCAAGTAGACAATGCAGGTGCTCCATTTTTCTGCATTCAAGAATCCACACCCAGGAAGCTGGTTCCAACAGCTAAGGAAGGTGCTCTTCTGGCAGGAGCTCTAACTACCAGATACAGCAAGTGTTATTACTCACAGAAGTGCATGTAGTTTTATAATATTTGAGAATAAGTTTAAATATTCCACTACACCATGAGGTCCTCCCTTCTTCTGAAGATTCTTCTCAGGCATGGCCTCCTCTGGTACCTTTGATAGTTAAACTTTATTGTCAATTTGATAGAATTTAGAATAACCATAGAAACAATCCACTGGGTTTTTCTATGAAGGAGTTTCTAGAATGAATTAATAGAGTAGAAAAGATACACCCTATATGTGGGTTGTGTCATCCCATAATCTTAGGTACCAGACTGTATAAAATGAGAAAGAGAGCTAGGCAACAGTTAGTCACCTATCTCTCTTCTTGATTTTGGCTGCAATGTGACCAGTCACCTCATGGTCCTGTCTCCATTCCTGCCTGCCATGATGGACCATACTCTCAAACTGTGAGCCCAAATAAACCCTTCTGACTCAAAGTTGCTCTTATAAGGCATTTTGTCATAGTAATGAGCCAAGGAACAACTACAGCACCTACATGGGAGATTCCTATGATCAAGTTCTCTCTGGCATCTGAGTAGTACCACATCCTGTGGCTGATTCCTATTTCCTGCTATTCCCTCCAGAACTGTTTGGTTTTTTTCCCATGTGCCCCTATAAACACTTTCCTTGTATTAAGTTGAAGCACCTGAAATTAACTTGTTATAAGAATGCCTTGACCTGCTGGACATGAATTTTCTGATGGAAGGAACTTGGGCTATCTTCCACACTGCTTTATACAATTCCTGGCACAGGGTAAATATTTAATTAATTTTTACTGACAGAACAAACCAAAAACTTTACTTTTTATAACAGGTCATTTTAATTGTCCTAATTTAAAGCTATAACGCTTTCATAAACATTGACATAGTTTCTTCTATTATACAAATGCTTGCCTGCTTTACCTAGTGTGATTAACTACAACAGCTATAGTTTGTTTTTTTAGCAAACAGAAATTATACAAAGAGATAAACAGTATCTTGCTCTATACTGCACAGACTCCAAGTCATTTTCCAAAGTTCCCCCTTGTGATGAAAAGAAAGGAAAGCAGAGAATCCAGGGAAAACTGAACTCAACCTCTATGGAACTCTGCAACAGTATAGTCCCTGTATAAAGCCTCACAGTGACACATCTGAAACCATGAGTCCCAGGATACTGCTTGGAAAGGGACCATGAGAAGAAGGTGTTTTGAGCAAGTGATATTCAACAGGCCTATCACTGCGAATATTGCACAGCCTTTCGACAGATGAATAAGGGCATGCTAGCGCTTTGCTAATTCCCATTAACTACAGCAACCCTTAGTGAATTGCTGCATTAATGAGGAAGTCATCGCCGATACAGTGCCTGCAAACAGAAGAGGATGTCTTTGCCTCAGTTCTTCTGACAAGTGCAGCTCTGCTTTAATTATTTATGTACATACCCCACAGCATGAGAGTGCTCACGAATATTTTGTATGAGTAATGAAGTTTGAGTAATACTAGCCTTCACTCCATCTTGCTGCTGTTAAAGCTTACAGATGAGTGGGGTGAGAATTTAAGGTTTTTGTGGATTTGACATCTGGGAGTTAGCAGGATTCCCTAGGATAGACTTGTAAATAATACAATGGAAATAAATATCTACTAGTACAATTCTTATTCTTTCAAGCTCTTTAATAGCCCTCAGAAGACCCTAGATGAACCACAAGGAAAATGCTAAGAAATGAAGCAGCTAATGATAACAATAATTACGATAATAACATTGCTTATATAATAACTCTTTATGGATATATCTCTGCCAGCATGGGAGATGGATGTTGAGACAATTTCTAAATAATTCAGAGCAAATAGATGGTAAGTATAGGCATAGAAATTCTGGGAAAATGAGAGAACATTTTGGTCAGAATTCTCCAGCCTATATTGGTTAAATTTTTGAATGATTTATCATATTTCTAGGTAAAGCTTCCAACTCTACTATTTGATCCCAAATCCATGCATAGTTTACTTTCCACTGAGGTGAAGTCCTCTGCTCTCTCTGAGAAAAAGCTTCTTGATGTTCAGCAAAGCTGGATATTGTTGAGACTGCAACACGTTTCCACATCCTGTGCTTCCTGACCAGCAATGCTTACAGTTATATTCAAAGCCACCTGTTCTTTGGATGATAATTTATTGTTCAGTACCTACCATATAACAAGGGCCAAGAAATTCATTCACAGAGTTGTCTGAAGACATTAATAATTGGTCATGACAAAGTTCTCTCTCATCTCCAAGTTTTCTGCCATACACTTCAAACACACATGTTGTGAGAAAGAACATTCACACACTGATTGAGAGTCATCATAGTTTGTTGTATGCTTTAATCGGGATCATAGAGAAAGTTGAAGGGATTTATAGGGAATTTTCAGGCCCAAGAATAATTGAAGTACAAGGCACATGCTATAGTCCTTCTGGGTTTTGTTATTGTTGTTTGTTTGTTTGTTTTGTTTTCCTGTGTTTTGTTTTCTTAGCTGCTTGATGACATCATTGACAAATAAAAATGGTAGTTGTTAAAGGTGTATGACTTAACGTCTTGGTATGTGCAAAACTCATGAAATGATCACACTACAATTCTGCTAATTAATATATCGAACGTTGCACACAGTTGCTTCCCCTCTTTTTCTCATATGTAGGAGAAAACTGTCCTCTTAGAAATTTTCAAGTATGCCACACGGTCACCATGCTACGTACTAGATCTCCAGCAGTACTCATGTCGAAGACATGAGCCTTGAGCCCTTTGACCACTTCCACTTCCCTCCACCCCCGAAAACCACCATTCTCCAAAGTCCACGTTGTACAGATTCTGCTGACAAGTGCCATTCCATGCCCAGCTTATTTCACTTAGTCCAGTGCCTTCCAGGTATAAGCATAGTATCTCGAATGATAGATTTCCTTATTCTTTAAGGCCAAATGTATACAGGTGCATTCTCCTTGCCCATTTACCCATCAGTAGACATTCATGTTGCTCTCAGACGTTGTGAATGATGTTGCAGCAAACATGGAATGCAGACATCTCTTTGAGATACTGATTTCATTCTTTTCCTACATATGTCTAGTCACAGAATTGTTAGGTCACATGTGTGTTAGTGACAAATGTGTGTGTGTGTGACGGGCACCTGAGAGAAGCACCTTAAAAGCTGGTGTGTGTGGGCTCATGGTTTCAGGGCTTTCAGCCTGTGGTTAGCCTCGGCAGAACTCCAGGCAGAAAGGCGTGGTAGAGCAAAATCACTCATCTCGAGGTGTCCAGGAAGAGGGATGGTGATGGACAAAGAGAAGGGGCAGAGAATCAGAGGTACACTCCTGGCGAACCAGTCCTTCCAACAACTCCAGTTCCTAATGTCTCCATTACCTCACAAGAACGTCATTGGATTATAAACTCCATAATTCAAAATTCATAGTAAATAGCTTAGCTCATCCATTAAATCAGAGCCCTCATAATTCAATCACTTTCCAAAATCTTAATTCTAAATCCTTTTTGCAGCAGGGACCAAGGGCACATCATATCCAAATCCCAGCCATGGAGTGCTATAGTATATCCACTCCCTTTCTTTAGTCCTCACCTTATGTCTTACTGGCCACAGAGACTTTCTCCAGCCTTCTCCAGTCACCTTCTGTGCTACAGAACTATTCTCTACAGCAACCTCAGGGTACACTGTCTTAGTTTGGTTTCTGCTGCTATAATAAAATTCTAACTAAAAGCAACTCAGGGAGGAAAGAGTCTGTTCAGTTTGTGGGCTACGGTCTGCCATGAAGGTAAGTCAAAACAAGAAATCGAAGCAGTAACTGAAGCCGAGACTGCAAAAGAATGCTGTTTATTGGCTTGCCTCCCTTGGCTACCTTTCTTATACATCCCAGGCTGATCTGCCTAGAGACCTTGCTTTCCACCGGGGTGGGCACTCCTACATAAATCCAGAAAATGCCTCACAGACATGCCCACAGACCAAGATGATGGAGGTGATCCCTCAGTGGAGATTCCCTCTTCCCAGGTATGCCTAGATTCATGTCACAGTGAAAGTATTAACTTTGACACATGTATTAAACACATATTATTCAATAAAATATGATCACCACTGTAAACATATTTTCCAAAAACTATGGCATCATTTAGAATGTTATTAGTCAATTGTCTTCCCCTTCCCTCTAGACTATACTGTGCAGTTCCTTATCAATATATATATAAAGGTATTCCAGAGAATCTGCCTCGCTTTTATTTCAATGGCAGGAAATTATAATTTTATACACATGTATATATGTACATATATATAATGCATACACACACACACACACACACACACACACACACACTAAGTATATACCCAAAGTGTAAGGCAATATGATTGTTCTTAAGCAATTTATTCAGTTTGACCTGTGAAATGGCACAGAGCAACCCACCATCTACAAACATCCATAGATAGCAAAGTCAACTAGCACTGCAGGGCATTACTGCTCCTCCTGGACAGTTTCTCTGGGTTACTCTCTGCCACAATCCTGCCACAAGTGGTCCACATTTACATCCCTAGCCTCGACCTGTTGGTAATCTCCTTTCTGTCTTCTTACACATTACCATCACACACTCTCAACATTGACGTTTGCCTCCCATATTTTCCTGTTATCCCTTAAAGTCTCTCTCATTCAAAACTGAATTCTTGACCTGAAAAGCAGTATATGGCATAGGTGTTGTTGAATGCAACATGACCCTGACATAATTACATAATTGCATATATGTCGAGCTTGTGATTTTTCTGTATTCATGTGCCTACTCAGTTACCAACTTGTCTATTACTGTCTCCACGCAACACCCTCATAAAAGCTGTCAAAACAACACGACATATAAACTCTGAGCAGATTCAATGAACTACTCCACTGTTTTTTCTTCTCATTTCCTTCCACTCGCTTCACGAATCCTCGGGCTTTGACAGTGGGAATTGCAAAACCCTCCAGGAAAGTCCCTTTGTGACTCACTCTGCATCTTATTTAGCGCTGGTATCCAGAGGCTGTAAGTCATTCTGAACAGGCTGGTGTCACAGCAGCGCAGGTGACTCACAACATCATTCAAATGTGTCAATAGTCTCCCTTAACTTTGCCAGAATAATATGTCAGTCATCAGGACCAGTATGGCAGGCAGAGCAGGGGTTCTGCAGAACACCGGGGTTCAGCCCCACATGCTGGCATGTTGAAAATGTAATGAGCCCAAATTTGGGGCTCTGAGGACTACTCTCCATTCTTCACTCAGCAGAGAAGAAATGGTTTTCAGTGCAGTGGGGTGGACACAAGTTAGACACAAAGATAAATCCCCTGAGAACATGGGTTAGTAAACACTGGAATATGTTACCAAAGGAAGCAGAAGAATATGTTTTCCCTAGTGAATGCTCGTTTATTTTTCTTAAGTACATTTCCCCCAGCATCTGGACTTGCTGACAGATGGTCCTACTTGAATCTGTGAAAACAGTCTTGGTGACCTTTGATGTATACCTGGCTTGCCTGGGTCTCTCCTTTAAATGTCACTTCTGCTGAGAAGACCTTCCCTCCTACCCATTCTAATTAGATTCCCCTCTTTGCATTTCTCTCACTCCCCTGTTATTTTCTTTGCCATCTCTTTTAGCAAATTCTAATTCTGTTTGTTTACTCATTTTTGCCTTTGCAGAGCCAGTTGTTAAACATTTGCCAGCACACCACTGTTTCTGTCGTGCAGCTGACTTTCCCCTTTGCTCCCACGCAGCAGCCAAAGTGCTCATTTAAATATTTGAATCTGCTCAAGCCATCCTTCCACTCAAGAACTTCCAGTGGCTTCTCAGCTCTTTTGATTACTAACCGAAATTCTCACCATGACTAAACACAGGCATTCCACGTGCCAAGCCCTACTCCTTCTATGTTTTTCTGATACCATTCTCTTCTCCATGGCACGCACTGTTTCAGCCATTCCTTGGTCATGCAGTCATCAGAACTCTCAAGCAGCCTCGTACCTCAACACCGTTGCATTGACTTCCCTGCCTGGGAAGTCTTCCCCCAGAGAGAGAAGAGCTTGACTTCTTCTGTCATATACTTCTTCCCCTCCACACATGCTACCTGCTCAAAGATATGCTCGGATTCTTCTATACAAAATGGCGCTCAATGATACTACTTTCCATTCTATTCTGCCTGTTTTGTTTTATGTTTCTTTGTTTCTTTGTTTCTTTACTTCTTCTGGCATGGGCTACATTTTTATTTAATTGACAAATAACATTGTGTTGTGTATGACTTCAGTATGAAATGGTCCCCACAAGCTCATGTGTTTGAACAGTTGAGAGCATTGGGAAGTCATGGAAACTTGAGGACATGGGTCTAGTTAGAGAATGTGGGTTGCTGGAGGATAGGCCTTGAGGGTTATGGGCCAGCCCTGCTTCTGGCGTGAGCTCCCTACTCTTGGGTCAATGATGTATAACAAGTAGCAGTTACTTATGACAACCACAGCTGCCACTGCAGTGGACCAAATTCCAGCATACCCTCCCTGGTATATAGGACTATAGGCCAAGCCATGACTCAGGAGAAATCTTTCTTGGTTTAAGTTCTTTCTTCCATGTGTTCTGTCACAGAGACAGAAAACTGAACCATAGAGCAGGGCCATTACTCCGACAAGCCTGACCATGTGGTTCCGAGACCTTTGGAACTGGTACCCTGGGAAATGTGAAGAGTTGAGGGCCAGAGAAGCCTGGGGATGCTGTGAGCAGAGTAATGAGCTACTGCGATGGGAGAGCAGAGGACCAGAATGCAGAGGGACACGAAGCTAGTGAGAGTCCTAGCTGTTCATGAGGTTTCAGGAGAGTGTCCACTGTCAGAAATAGGGGCCATTCTTGTGATATCTGGTTCTGGTTGGATAATTTGAATGAAAATTAATTTGAAGGTAACGGACTAATTTATTAGCAGAGGAAATTTGAAACAATATACCCCTTGAGGTGTGGCAAGGGTATCACTCACCCCTTAGGGCAGCAACCTGTGGGATGTGACCCCTTTGAGGATTGGACAACCCTTTCATGGGGGTCACCTAAGACCATCAGCATATCAAATATTTACATTACAATGCATCACAGTAGCAAAACTACAGTTATGAAATAATTTTATGGTTGGAATCACCACAACATAAGGAATATGTTAAAGGGTTACAGCATTAGGGAGGTCGAGAACCACTGTCTTAGGATGTGGCAAGGGTAACTCACTGCTTTTAGCCAGATTTAAAGGGGAAAAGTAGAAAGTGGCACAGAAAGAAGAAAAACTGGGCTATTTGTAAGGAAAGCAGCTTTGACTTGGACCAAGTCAAAGCCACAGACGAGGCTGGTGAAGACAAAGCAATCATAACTGCAAAAGAGACTGGTGTCACTAAAGAGAAACCCTGAGTGTCACCACAGGATGACAGGAAAGGTGCCTTCAGTGCACCTTGCATCCACTAAGGTCCTCAGGGTGTAAAAATTAAAACTCCTTTGGAAAATACTCATTTAAATAGATCCAGGGTGCCTTTGCTGAAAGCATCTCCTAGGAAAATGTTTTTCCTGGTTAAGGCATGCAGACACTCTGAGGCCACTGTAGTCATGCTCCATGGAGGCCAGGATCCACCTTCAGTGAGCAGCAGAACTTGGTATTATCAATGCTGGTTCCATTGTATTGACCAGGAGCACACAGATGCAGGATCCAAGAGTACTAGATCATGCAAGCTTACACCGTGGTTCCAGAAATAATAACCCTGTGATGCCAGAAAGTGGAAGACCCTGAAGAGAGGACCTGAGGGGTCAATCAATGTGTGTATCTGTCAATGTGAATCATAAGGTTCAGTCATGACCATCAGATTTTGGAAATCTCAGAAATTCGAGATATCTATCAAGCAAAGCTGTAAGCATTGAGAAGAGAAGTCCCGAGAAAGAAGCCATGGGTGCTCCAGGCATTAAGCCTGTAGGGGTAAGGGTATCCGGGCCCACTGGAGCCCAGACAGTGTCACTAGGAGCCCTAGATGCCAGAAGAAGAGCTATGTAGTTTGGTGTTTGCCACACTGGTTTGGGACCTTGTTCTGTTCTTGCCTTCCTTTCCATCCTCCTGCTCCTTAGTTTTGAAATTAAGAAGTTTATTCTGTGCCATTGTATATCGGAAATATGAAACTTGCTGTGGGTCTTTGCTTATTTTTGTTTGTTGTTTTTATTTGTTTTGTTTTGGGTTTTTTTTATTTTACAGGGACATACAGCTCTGAGTTTGCCCTGAGTCACAGAAGAGACTTGAGACTTAGAGCAGTGTTAAGACTATTAAGATTATGAGGACATTTGAAATAGCATAAATCCATCTTGAATTATGTGATGACTGTGAGCCTATACATCCCAGATGCAGAATGTCATGACTTAAATGGAAAATGACCCTTGCAGGCTCATGTATTTGTCAACTTAGTCTCTAGCTGGTGGCACTGACTTGACAGGTTATAGACCCTTCAGGGTGTGGGGTTAAGCTTGAGAAGAGAGATTGTTGGGGATTGTGCCTTAGGGGTCATAGCTTCCAGCTCAAGCCATGTGCCTCCTGACAGCACAATGTAATACTTGTCGTGAACTCCAGTCACAACATACACAACTGCTCACACTGCCATTCCTTTCGTGTCTTGAAGGCTGTGAGCCAAAGTAATTCCACCTTCCTTTATTTTGCTTCTGTTAGGTATTGTTACAAAGCAATTAGAAAGGTACTAATGTGCATTCTATGCTTTTAATCACATACACCATAATGTTACAAAGCACATACGTGCATTCTATAGAATGAATAGATCTAGCTAATTAACATGCCTCCTCCAACAAGGCTACATCTCCTAATCCTTCCCAGACAGTTCCACCAACTGGGGACTAAACATTCAAATACACAAGCTTGCAGGGGCCGTTTTCATTCAAACTATCACAGTGCTGAACAGAAAAGAGGATATTTTCATATCATGTGTAGTCAGGTAGTGAGGGGTGCTGCTATACAAATAAACAAATGAATGGCTACAAGTTGCCGTGCAGTGGCAATGGAGCCATCAAGGAAATAGGAGAAAGATGGAAAGAAATGATGGTGGGAGCTAGGAAAATGTTGAACAAGAAAGATGAGACACATTCTATACACCTATATAGCCCACGGACTGACATATTTGAATATTTGTTTCTTAGTTGGTGGAACTCTTTGGGAAGGATTAAGAGGTGTGGCCTTGTGAGAAGAGGTGTGTCACTGAGGGTAGGGTTTGGGGCTTCAAAAGCCCACACCATTCCCAGTTTGACCTGGCTTACTCTCAGTCCCTATCTATCTATCTATCTATCTATCTATCTATCTATCTATCTATCTATATTTCTCTATCTCTCTCTCCTTGGTAGTTTTGTCTTAACACTTAAGCCTCCAGCTATTGCTCCAATGCCATGCATGCCTGCATGTCTGCCTGCTGCCATGCTGCCTGCCATGCTGATCATGGACTTACCCTCTGAAAGCCTAAGCAAG
Source organism: Cricetomys ansorgei (assembly GCA_026225945.1). Classification (NCBI taxonomy): domain Eukaryota; kingdom Metazoa; phylum Chordata; class Mammalia; order Rodentia; family Nesomyidae; genus Cricetomys; species Cricetomys ansorgei. The sequence goes on along the minus strand of JAMJFZ010000242.1, from coordinate 41,374,128 downwards.
CCCCCAGCAAAACACTTTTGTCGTGGTGTTTTACTATGACAATAGAATAGTAACAAAGACAAGCATATTTCCCTGGCTCTTGCTACCATGTCCATCCCATATGCGAATGATCTGTAAGAATGTTCCCATTAAATGACAACTAGCTTGGATGGCAACACTCACAGGACCCAGTCTAACACTTGGACTTAGAAAGTGCTCAGTCATCAGTTACAGGCTCGATAGTACATGTGCCTCTAAAAAATTCCCAAGGACTGCCAGGATACCAAGTTTTCCATCAGTCCCAGAGGATCTATCTTTCAGAATATTTCCCACCCAAGTGAATACTAATTTACACATTATTGTGTGTTACCACCAGAGAATGCTTATTCCAGAATGCAATGCAAAAATAAATGAAGCTAGAGGATTCATATGATTTAAGCCTATGTGTGGTGGGGCAAAAATGGAGAGTTCAAAAATGGAACTATGTATAGATAAACAGCTTTCCCATCAAGATTCATGTTCTCAGTGCTTTTTGGTATTTTTTGTCTTTTAACACGTTCTTGGTATTTTGAAGGGACAGGTTGGCGATTTCATTTATTTTCTCTAAAGTGGACTAATCTATTAAAGGGTAAGACCAAGTTGATACATGACCTTTTCTTTTTGTTTAAAATAGCTACCATGCTTTGGTTACGTTATAGGTTTTCCACCCGTACTTCAATTGGTCTTTGTACTGTTCTATGTTCTGCTCCTGTTTCCAAAGTAAGGAGAAAGCCTCCCACGAACACGGGGAAGTCTATCATGCATCACTTTTTTTTTTTAACTTTCCAATTTCTATTTGCTTCTTTGTTCTCCATACTTCTCTGTCCTCTCTTTTGTTTAAAATCTCATTTAGCATTCTCCTGAGGGGAGAACACAAGATTACAGTCTAACGATTGTAATGAGAATGGGTTAAGTTGGTGCCATTTCCCATTTTCATTACAATCTTGGTGGCAAGGATAATGTAACAGAATCTTTAATGCCTCATATATTACATGAACATTTTCCCGTGAGCACCAGCTCCTGTTCCACGGACTGCGTTGTGGCTGTGTGCTGTAGGACTTTGATCTTTTTATATTCTGCATTATAATCAATTGGCCATTTCGCCCCTTCCCCACAGGTTCCAGTCAAACAAGTGAAAAATATTTTGATCTATAGCATACCCCTGCATCTCATGACTGTAAAATCCTATCAACTGCAAAATGGTATCGCAAAATTTGTGGGGCCAGTCTTTCAAAGAGAACAGAAGGCACAACCCAGGTGTTCTTACGGACAGGCATCTCTCTGCAAAGCATCCTGGGAGTTGTAGTTTGTCAGCTAACATGCAGTTTGTTCCTTGCAATATCTGGAGCTCTTGATAGGGTTGGATCTTAAGCTATAAGATGCACCTTTTAGAAACTGGAAGTCTTGCAGATCCCTGTATGGATTTCGCCTGTGAGCATATAAAACAGACTGAAACTCAGGCTTCTGCCAGACCAGACTTTCTGGATTTGAATCTGTATTTTACTAAGATCTTCCCATGGTCACTGCAGAGAAGAGATATTGTAGCCTGTCTTTGGGGGCATACTCACTATAAATGGTAGGATGCAGCTCTTTTAACTTTGAGAGTGGGATCCCAGACCAGAGGCATACCCCAGAACCTCTCCCCTCAGCTTCTCAGCACCCCCCCAACCCCCACCGTGATGACAGCTCCAAATGATACTCGGGTTTTTCCTACCAGCGATTTTTGGGTTCCAAAGTTTACAGGACTCAAATCTTTTGATAAACAAATTCTCAAATGGTTCTTCCAATAGAAACCTGTCAGTCCAGGCCTTGGTTGAGGTCGTTGCCTACAAAATCATCTAACTTTTCTGTATTTTGTTACCTTTGTTTATAAACCAAAAATAATAATTTTATTAATAAATGTTAGGAAAATGACAACAAACTACTGTAAAGGAAGATACCCCTCCTCTAAACAAGCAACACAATGGCAAACTAAACAAAAGCATCTCACGTCATAGCCTGTGCTGGAGGAAGGCTCTGCTACCCCCACTCTTTCAGAAAGTGAGTTTCTCTCCAGCCCAGCTCCAGTTCACTGAAATTCCCAAGGTATTGTCCCTGTCTGCTCCACTGAAGCTTCATTGCCTTGGGCAGAAAGGGATTAAGGTCCAGATGGGCCCTACCTTAGCAGTGGATGTCACCCAGCTGGAAGGGTTTGGGAAGTGTGGTCTTTATCCAGATGTCTCACTCCAGCACATGACTATGAAATCTGATTGGGTATTTGGGTGGTCTCCAACAGTCCCCACTAGACTCCCCTCGTAGGGGTATCCTAGGAGTTAAAGGGATTATAGAAATAAATCATTTAGTCTAAAACAAATACATATTGGCTACTCAAGGTAGCTATTATCTTTATCAAGTTATTATTAGGTTTCTAGTAACTAAGATATATTATCTCTATCAAGGTTGTTCAAAACTTCAACTCATAGGCTATGAAGGGATTGAATTTCAGCCCAGTTTTCCAAAGGGATGTATTGATAGCATATATCAAACCACAGTAGTGACATTAGGTTGGTATGGTGTAACCACAAACAGATCCAATGTCCAAAGAGGGTAATAAACAATTTTCCCATACCATGTCTATCCTTGGTACTTACATGTCCTTCAGGAATTTGGGTGTTCATGGTCCACCAATGGAAGAGAGATTTTTCTGTGAGAGGGAGTCTGATGCCACAGTGAACTGCATGGCAGGAGTTACAGCACAGAATCAGCCCCACCTTGAATCTCCCCAACCTAGTAGTGGTAGTTTAGGCTGTGGCTGCAGGCTACGTGGGGAAGCAAAGCAGCCTGGTATCCTAAACAACCAAGGGAGTGGCTGCACTAGCTGCTGCTCAGGGTCCGGGTGGACCTGTTGCTGTCACTTTCTGTGGGATTTGCTATGTACTTTCACTTAATCAAGAACTGGAAGGAATCACAATAGAAGAAAACTTCTCTGTGTGTGCAGCTCAGCAAAGATTCTGGTCTCGTGCACACAGACTAGACCTGCAACTCCAGCTAGCACTTAGCCACAGGGAGGATCATAAGAAATATGACTCATTCGATATCATTTTACCTTTGCTGGACAACTCATTCCTTCCACATCAAGAATCAAAATGCTTTCTACAAATATGCATTCAAGCTACTGGTTATTTGACTTCTGAAGGCGGTATCTCTCTTAGATGTATTATAGGCCCTTTAAATTAATTGTATGTGCACAAATAAGAAGATGAGTTGGTCCAAGTCTAGAAAAATGAACACAGAATAGAAATAAAATTTAGGTCCTGTAAGGAATTTGTTAGGAAGACCTCAAGCTACTTTCAAATATTCTGTGTTGTTCACCTTCTTCCTCAGCATCTCTTCCACGCAGACACACTTGTCTTGGACTACCCTCCCATGCCTTATCCCTTCACACATAGATCATAATCTCCAACAGCTCTTGCTCCTGATTCTGGGACAAATCCCATGTAGTAGAGTCACCTCTTATCACCCTGACCTTGGACTCTAGGTGGTTGTTTATTTGGCCAGTTGGTTTTATATTTGTTTTTGTTTTGTTTTGAGACAGGGCCTCTCATAACCTAGGCTGGACCCAAGCTTGCTATGTACCCCAAAATGACCTTGAGTCACCATTTCCAGCTCCCAAGTCCTGGCACTGAAAATGTATAGCAGTGTGCCTGGTTTTATGCACTACTATGGAGCAGAACCCAGGGTTGCACACATGCTAGAGAAGCAATCTACTAATGGAGATAAGTATGACCCCAGCCCAGACCCCGGCTTTGCCTCACTGTTTTCTAGAATCCCACAGTGTGCCCTGCTTCTCCACAGCCTCACTTTCTGCTCAATTCCTGGGCCTGCTGTTCCAAGTCCCTCAGGACTGGGTCCTTGTGTCCCAGAGTCCATTCGGAGATTTGCCTGATCACCAGTCCTGTGACTTCCTGCTGCTTGGTGACAGATTCCCTGGGCCACCTGCCGCCTGCCTGCCCACCTGCCTGCCTGCATCTGCACCTATCGTCTGCTGCCAGACAGCCATCCTCCCTACGGAGGGGTAAGAACAGATGGAATGCTCTTAACAAAGCAGTGTAAGGAGAGGAAATGCCAGCTGAACCGCCAGAAACAACGAGGGTTAAACTCCTTCATTAGGAAGAGGAAGCTGCTTCCAATGAAGGCCAAGGACGTGGAGAGGCCGACTTCACGCAGTCTGGACAGCAGTTGTTCACAGGCTTGGCAGAGCACAGGGTCAAATGTTGTGTTCTGGAACAGAACCAGCTGAGCCTCCCAGCCCACCTTCACTAACAAGTAAGGAGAGTCAGAACACCATCTCCCCCAGGTTCAGAGTTCCATCTGCAAAGGAATGACTCCACCCAGTGGAGTACTCTTACTGAAGTTGAAAGACACCATGCACACAGAGGCCCTTCCTATGGTCCCTTAAGTGTAGGTCTGGATACAGAGCAAGCACTCAGTTCTCAGATCCATCGATTCTAGGGAAAAAGTGTACACAAGGTAGATTTTGTCAGGCCGAGGGGTGAGGGAAGGAGTATTGCATGTGGAGAAGCAAAGCCATGGCTGGGTGAGTCCCCAACGTGTAAAAGATCAATACATTTAAAAAAAAAAAGTGGAAGCGACAGGAAACAATGAGGCAGGGACCAGACCCAAAGTCTGTGTAAGGTGGAGAAAGAAGAGCTCAAATGGCTGCCCATGGAGGTGGAACATTAAGGCTGAGGAGTGAGTCATGGTGGAGACCTTGGATTTCAAAAGGAGGGAGAGAAAGGGAGAGGGACTCTGGCTACTGTTTAGGGAAAATAGGCATAAAAAAATGTTCCCCAAGGCACCGAGGCACTAGGAAAGGAAGTAGACAGGCGCAGAAGAACAGGTGCACCATAGCAGAAGGGTAGTGGTGAAAAGTATTGGTAGCAAGTCCGATAGGGAGAACACAGTAGGGAAGTCCGCAGAGGCAGAGGTAAACAGGCAGTCAGCTGTGACAGAGAGAAGAGGCAACGAAGAAACACAATAATATATAACGCTGCTCCAAAGCAGCAGCTGGGAATAGGGAATTGATAGCAAAGCAATAAATACCAGCAATGAGGGAACCAGATACCATTAAAAATGCACGGTATTTAATAACAATGAAGCCAAAGTCAGGAAGCAATTAATAAATTAATAAACAATAGCAAGATCTAAAATGAATGTAGGGAAAAATGAGGTTATTTACAGCGATCCATATAGCACAAAAAGGGCAGGGGGCTTCCTGGAGGAGTGGGGTGACTCAGCCGTATTGCTGGGTCCGCGCCAGGTTCTCAGGAGCTAGGACAAGAGGGGATGCTGCTAGGCCCCCAATAGCAAAGCAAGGGAAGAGCAGTCCACAGCCAGTGTTGCTGTCTGCTAATCCCAGAGCAACTCATTTTCTAGTAGCATAGGCAAAAATGATCTAAGGGACTGACTGCCTCAGTGGCACCAATGGCCATGTGCACAGAAGCGGGGCTTCATTCCAAAGGTGCTCTCCAAAGAAAGCACTAGAGAGCTGTCCTCAGAGTGTAAGTCTGGGGCCAGTCCAAGACCCTGGTGTCAGTGACCAAGCCCCACTGCCAACACCAATACCTTGTTTGGGGTAGTAGGGGAAGTCACCAGGGAACACCAAGCCCATGTGGATCTCCAACAGTCACATGGATGCCCATCGGTTGTTACTCCAGCCCTAGACCTGGAAGCCCCCATTAGTATAAAGTGCCTCAGCTCAGGAAATTCACCTGGTTTGCTTAGCTGAGTTCAAGAGGTCTGAATGGACAAAGAAATGTCATAATGAAACCCACGCTCTTGCACAACAAATAAATACTAATGACAATTCAAAATATTATTTCTCTTTTTCTAACACAGTGATAGTATTTGGAGCTGCAGAGGTCGAGATTTCTAAGGAGTGTATATTCTGCTCCCAGGAACATCTGCAAAGCTAGAATGGAAACTGATAAGTGGACAGTGTAGGCCAGTCTTCCCTTGGCTTTTAAAAGCTGCCCCAGCTTAGCTGTGAGATTGTTTCTCTGAAGGCTTTGCCCAGAGATGTGTCTTCAGAAGGAAGGGTCCCTGTCTTGCCCTCCCTTGCCTGCCACGAAGCCTGTTTGTTTCTGCCCATCTTCTGCCTATCCTTTTTGCTTGGTACCCAATAGTTGGCATCATAGCGTCCTGTGGGCTTAGAAACTTAGTTCTCCAAAACACCCAACTGATAGACATTTTCTACATCCACATTGCCTATTTGTCATTCAATGATGAGACAAATGTGAGGGAGAAAGAAGAACAGAATCAGAGGGGCGTAGCAATTACCCATGACAGATAAAATCAGGATTATAGGAAAAGGGTAAAGGAAAACAGCAAAGGAATTGGGGTAACTGATGTACAGACGAAGGGAAGTGACCCAAACAACTAGGAGATGAGAGCTATGGAAAGAAATTCTGAAGAACTGGTTTATTGACATCAAGATGACATGACTTTCATATTGTCATAAAAATAACATTGATATAATTAATATACCAAAGTCAGTAAGAAATTCTTGTTATATGAGATGCATAATATATTAAGTAGTATCAATAGCATTCCACCCCAGTAAGTGTGAAGTGTTTTCCCTGACTCTGCTGCTATAAAGCAAACACACTTCTCTCATTTTAAGTAATGTTAAAATAGTCCATTGAGAGGACAGCAGATTGAAGTAGTTCAAAGCTCCTGGATTCCTACATAGAAGCCCAACCTCAGAGTCAACATACGTAACTAGGCTGTGGCTTCTTAAACTGTGGGTTCCACTTCCATATGGAGTCATCGAACTGAATGCGGAGGATCACAAAATAAAAAAAATGGCAAGAGTAAAACATTCACACTAGAGCTTAATTCAAGACCAAAAGCGTAAGTAAGCAGGTGCTTCCGGTAGCACTTGCCGGTGCTGTATCATGTGATTCACGGCAGTCTTGGTTCTGAAGACACATCATGAGAATCTCACTCAGTGCCTACTGTCAGGCCACACCACTCCAGTGACCACTGTCTGAAACACCTCAGCTCAGATCTGGAACTACAGTATGTGAGAAAACACAGTGTTTTTACTGCACGTACAAAGTTTTATGTTCTTACAAGTATAGAATGGTTTAACTATGAAAAACAAAGACTGCTCATATTTTCCTATCTCCTGGAAGCTAAGTATAAAATTAGTATACTGTGTTAGAATGTCTGTAGTTTAAAATTGAGTTGCTAACTTGAGTCTCATTTTTAAAAAAACCATTAAATGAATTTTGGTTTGGAACTGGGACAGAATTTTCAACAATTTCTAAAATGACTCTAAACATACTTCTGCCATTTTATACTATGCATTTATGCAAAATGGCATTCTCAACAAGGACACTTTAAAATCCAAGTCAAAAAGGGCATCCATCTCATAAGCATGCAAGTTCGCTTTCATCTTTAATAAATGCTAAAGTTATGTATATGCCCTTATGGTCATGTGGACAAAACCACAGACCAATTTCATTGGAATGTGTTTGTTTTTCTGCTTTGGACATATATTTAAACAACTTGATTGGTGAAAGAGGAAGTCAGGGGCACTGTGCCTGGATCTTTTTCTACCACACAGGGCTTTGTAATTGAGGCACAGACTGTTCTGTGCCCAGACCGTGGCTCCACACCTGTGAAATATAATGAGAACACTTGCCCTTCCCATATCACACATGCAGTGCAAGGATTGAGGGAGGTAACAAAGGACATACAATAAAACCCTCCCAGGGATGAGGAAATGGCTCAGTCAGTCAAGTGCTTGCCACACAAGCATGGCACATGTGTCCCACCCTCCAGAACTCACAGGGAAAAGCTGGGCATAGCAGCACACGCTTGTTGGGCCAGCTCTTGATCTTTCATCTCTGCCCTTGGCTACTTGAATAAGCTCTCTTTCATAAGACTCACCCCAGTGATTGGCATGCTGCTCATGAACAATCCTTAGCCATTTCTCCCTCTGCCCAGCCTCTGGCAACCACAAATCTATTGCCTATCTCTATGAACACTATTCTAAGTAGTTCATATAAATAAAATCATACAATATGTGGCCATTTTTATACCTCAGCATGATGTTTTCAAGATTTTTCCAAGATATAGGAGTTTACGTCAATATTCATTTCCTGTCATGGTCAAATAATACTCCATGTTATGTTTGTTTACCTTTTGGACACTGTGAATAGTACCGCTGCTAACATTTCTATACACAATACCATGTTTGCATTTCTCTTGTAGTTATGCTGTCTTAGGCACAGACCAAGGTAACTCTTTTAAAAGGAAGCATTTAGGGCTGGAGAGATGTCTCAGTAGTTAGTAGTTAAGAGTACTGGCTGTTCATCTAGAAGACCTAGGTTTGATTCCGAGCATCCACATGGCAGTTCCCAACTGTCTGTAACTCCAGTTCCAGAGGATCTGACATATTCACACAGACATAATGCAGGCAAAACACCAAGGCACATAAAATAAGAATAAATAAATCATTAAAAACTAGAATAAAAGGAAGCATTTAATTGGGGGTGAGGGGCTTGCTTACAGTTTCTGAAGCTTAGTCCATTATCATCATGGTGGGAAGCATGGCAGCATTCAGACTGTGTCTGAGACCTTTATGTGCTAAACGAAACACACTGGGACTGGCGTGGATGTTTAAAACCTCAAAGCCCATGCCACACTTCCTCCACACCCTGATGACTATGCACTCAAATAAATGGGCCCATTCTTATTCAAATCACAACATACACAGGAGGAGAAGTAGAGACCACATGATAACTACTTGGATAAGAGTTTAAAGAATTGCTAAGCTGCTTTCTATAGTGACTGTAGCATCTTATGGTCCCACTACCAGGGATACTTCAGAGCTCCAATTGCTTCTCAATCTTGCTATACTGTTGATTCTAGCCACCATAGTGGATGTGATATGATATCTCACTGTGGGTTTGATTTGAATTTCCCTAATTATTCAACATCTTTTAAAGAGCTAAGTTGTTATTTGATTAACATTAACAAAATAATTTATTAATATGAATTAAACATTAATATTTATTTTCAGTGAATGAAACACGAAAGATGCCAATTTCATTTGCACACAGAAGAGTTCTCCAGGGGCTGTAGAATGGCTCAGTCAGAATAGTGCTCACTATGCAGCCACGCAGACCTGTACTGGATCCCTAGTAGCAATCACAGACACAAAAAACAAAGCTGATCATGGTGACTCACACTTATAATCCCAGTGCCGTGAATGCAGCAATAGGCAGATCCCTGGGACTCACTGACCAGCCAACTAGTCTACTTGACAAGTTCCAGAACTCTGAGAAAACCTGTCTCCAAAAAGGAACAATAGAGAAGTTGACCTCTAGCCTCTACACACAAGGGCACGTACATATATACACATCAGAAGAATATTTATTCCAGTGCTCTGATAAAATGTTTGAAATTTTCAATGTAAAAGCTAACTGTCTACTTAAAAATTTAATGTTGGAGCTGGGGAGATGGTTCAGTGGTTAAAGTACTTACCTGGCAATCATGAGGGTTTGGGTTCAGTTTCATAGAAGCTTTGTCAAGCTGGACGCCTGCTACTGAGTGTCAGTGATATGGGAGCACCTATTATGAAGACAGGAGGATCCCCGAAGCCCTCAAGCCAGTTAGCCTTTTGTACAAACAGCAGACAAGAGCTCCTGTCTTAAACAAGATGGACCAAGGCAAGGACCAAAACCCAAAGTTGCTATCTGATACTTCCACCTGGCATACACACACCAGAACACACACACACAGACACACACACAGACACACACACACACACACACCATAAAAATAAAAAATGCAGCTGTAAATTTAGAAACTAAATTCAAATGCCAGAATCTTACTTACTTTGGATTCTGGTGTCGCTAAGATTTTAAAGAGTCTATGGATTGTTTGGCCTTAAAACAATGTCTCTATTCTTAACTGGCAATGCTAATTCAATTTATTGAGCCAGACATATGAAAAAATTTCCAATTCACTCCAAAGACTTCTCCCTCATTTTAGAACACTATTTTCCTGTTTTTGTCATTAACTCCTCTTTTCCATTGAGATTCAACATCTTATTGGAGTTTCATTGGTCATATAACACTTCCTCAAACAACCATTCCTTTTTTAAAAAATGATATTTCTTTCCCTCTCTCTCTCTTTCTCCTGTGTGTGTGTGTGTGTTCTGTGAGTACCCACATGTATGCCCAGAAAGGCCAGAAGAGGCACCAGAGTCTCAGGAGCTGGGATTATAGGACATTGTGAGCCATCCAACATGGATGCTAGGAACTGAAATCAGATCCTCTGGGAGAGCAACACTCTTAAGCTTGGAGCTCCAGCTCCATAAATAACCATTCTTCAGAGCCTCAAGAGGCGATAGGAAGAGTGGGTGATACCATATTTTTTACACCCTGATTTATCCCTGAGCTGGGGACTGATCATACCCTTAGTCTCTGTTGTACTCTGGGTGAGGAAAGACTGCAACTTTTGTGCACATAGTAAGTTTTGTTTCAGAGTCAAATAGTCCCTGTCTTAGTCAACGTTCTATTGCTGTGAAGAGACACCATGATCACACACTTCTTATAAAATAAAGCATTTATTTGGGGCCGGCTTACAGTTCAGTGGTTTAGTCTACTATAGTCATGGAGGGAAGCATAGCTTGAGTATTTGAAGTCTAAAGCCCACCCGCAGTGATACACTTCTTCCAACAAGGCCTGACTTACTCCAGCAGGACCACACCTCCTAATAGTGCCACTCCCTGGTGACCAAGCATTGGAATCTATGAGCCTATGGGGGCATTTTTACTCAAATCACCATAGTACCAAACCAAAAAGGGAAAGGCTCATTCATTCATTCATTGTACAAACAAGAACCAAGAATGAACCAAGTACAGGCGTGGAATGGAGGACATCGCAATTTCTGTGACCTTCAGAGCTTTGCCTGCGAGTAGTACATATTCTAATGAAGCAGTGCTGCGTGCCTGGCTTTCACTGCCATCCTAAGAGGACAAAATGTCTGGCTCTACAGCAGCCATTTTGCCCCTCTGGGGACAAAAGCCAACACACTGTAGATGACAGAGCTTCAAAACAGAAAGAAACGCGTTTAAATGAGTGTGAACGGCTCAAGGCCCCCAAGCAATTCCCATGCAGTGGCCAGGGCTTTTCTATTTCTAATTCTCAGAGCTTACTTTCAGAGTGCTAATGTCCACAGAGGAAAAAACACTGAAATAAAAAAAAATCAAACTCAATCTGACTGTCCAGATCACGGCCCCAATTGCTGGCTGACACTCTTCTGTGGAGGCGGATTTCTCCATCTGGCATCTACATACATACCTTATTCCAGACTGGAAATACCCAACTTCCGGAACAGTGCCTGTCCCTTGGGGTCTTTCCAGTAACTGCAGCGCTCCTGTCTTGCAGACCTTCCAGTCAGGCAGCCTAGGGTCCCCGGGACATGGAGGTACCTCAGAGAGCTCAGAAGCTTTCTAAAACCCAAGGCTCCCAGGATACTTATGGCTGAGTACCTGTGCTCTCAGGGCAGAAGCAGAGCAAGACCTTGGGGAGCTTTAATCTGAGACCTTTTTGTTTTGTTTTGTTTTGTTTCTAATGGCTAGGGGAAGGGCTGGGGGGCTTAAAAAAAAGTGGAGCTTCAAGGACTTGCCACAAGCGCAAAATCCTAAAACCTTCAGACCCAATTAGATACATTCTCAGGGCTTTCTGGCTGTTTGCCTTTGTGGCATTTGTCACAGTTCGTGGCATGTATCTGACCAGTGAAGGAAGCAACTTGATGCAATTGGATCACTGCTGTACTCTCCATGGACACAGAAATACGTAGTCCGGTTCACTGGGTGACCCTGCCAATTGTATGGAAAACTGACTTGTTTAGTTCAGGGCATGCCCTTAACACTAAGAATGGAGCTGTGACATTATAAAGCAAGTTGATTTCCTACTCGTTACCCTGTGGCTTGTGGTTATTTATTTGACACCTGGGATCTTCATAGATGGACTAATTCGGGGCACCACTGTGTATTGGTTTGTCCCTGTGTTAGGCTCTGCCTCTTGAATATCTTGTCATTGTTGCCTGGTCCCTCCAAGCTAGAAACCATCCTCCTACCACTTTAGAATTCTGGACGTGGTTGAGCCAGCCAAGTGCTTGGTGTGTAAGCATGAGGACCTGAGTTTGGATCCACAGCACCAAAATAAAAAGTAGGGTGTAGCAGTGTGCACCCACAACCCTGGAACTGAAAACAGAAGGACTTCAAAGCTCAGACCCATCCCAAATGGGACATCAAGTTCCAAGCTCAGCACAAGCTCTTGTCTCAAAATGTCAGGTGCAGCTATCGATCGAAAAAAGAGCTGCAATGTTGATCTCTTGCCTCCACATATGCTCATGCAAGCACATGTGCACACACACACACACACACACAAACACACACACAATTTTTTAAAAAGATCCTTATGTCGAGGCAAAATATGGCTCTCACTGCAAAGGGAATAATAGGTCACAATTTCTGAGCAGTACATGAGCAACCATGGTCAGGGAACACCAGTTTAGTGGCTGGAAATAATTCGTCCCAATGTAGAAATGGTTACATAAACTTTTACAGTCACAGAACAAATGAAAGTCATAAATCAAGGCATTTTTGAGTACTTTGGTGGGGACCGCAGGTCGGCAGTCCATGGAGGGTGGGAGAGGCTGCTGTGTGGTAGACGTTCCGGTGGCATTCTCAGCTTCAGGACTGATGAGGACCAGTGTCTGTTGAATTAACATATTTCAAAAGTTTTATCCTTTAGTCAAAAGAATGCTAGGTCGGACCAGAGGTGATGAATTCCACCAAGGAGAAAAGAGACAGATCATAATACTTTGGTTTGGAGTCTGCAGCATTCTACTACCACAGAGTTCTAATTGGCCAGTCCTGTAGAATCTTCCACACAGGTGTGGCTTTTCTCAGGGACTTTCGGGTCACACCTGAGTTGGGAAGTGATGCCTCCAGTCACATCCTATGCTCAGTTTGGGTTTGCTCAGTTTCTAAGGTTGTCAACAGTTAATGGTGTCTGGACTCTTTGGGGATGCAGCGGCCATGATAGGACATTCAAGAACATGTTTTCCTCTGCTTACAAAGAGCATCTTTCCATTTCTTCCAACTTCTTGGAGCTATTTCCTTTCCAATTTCATGTCCTTTTTTAAATTTTTTATTTTTAATTTAACTCACCTTACCCAGTTACTTCTGTCCATATGCTCATGGGTGTGACATCACTCACCCCACCTCATTCTTCTAGTAGCCTCCAAGTGCCAATAGCATCTCAATGGGGGTGTGGCCTATGGAGACCTTCCCGTTTCCTTGCTGGGATTTTTAACTGGCTTGGTCTTATGCAGGTCTTGTGCAGGTAACTGTATCTGCTGTGAATTCATGCTTGTGACAGCCATGTCATATTCAGAGGATAGCATTTCATATCTATCAGCTCTTATGTGACCTTGATCTTGAGCTCACATGATTTCCTCCCACTAGGGAGCCCCACCTGTGTTACTGTCTCTACCACTATTGCTTAAGTAACCAAACTCTGAGCAGGTTCTTTATGAAGCAAAAGTGGTCTCGGGATCATGTTGAATGGACCTCCCCAGAGCTTACTCCTCATGGGCACACACCTTCTCCTGAGGGTAAGAACCTGCAGAGAGGCTCTTCCAGATGTTCAATCCAAAATCAGCCTTTGCATAAAGAACGACCCATTTTAAAATAACCAAAGAAATAGCATACTTATTTTAAAGAATTTACAGAGTTGGGGAAATAATGCAATCAGTAAAGGACTTGTCTTACAAGCCCCAAAACCTATGTTTAGACCCCAGAACCTACCTACAAAAAAAACTGGTATGAGGGCATATTCCTGTAATCCCAGCTCTGGAGAGACAAATACAGGGGATCCATGAGGCTCACTGGCCACCCAGTCTAGTCTATTTACCATGTTCCAGGTCAATGAGAGACCTTGTCTCAAAAAAGGGGGGGATAGAAAGTGGACATTGCCTGAGGAAAGATACTGAGGGTGTTCTCTGGTCTTCACATGCATGTGCCTGTGTGCATGTGTGTATTCATTTGCATGAGTGTGTACATGTATACACACACCAACACATGCACACAATAATACTCATAAAAAATAATCTACAGCTTTACCATGAAACTTGTACTGAGATAAAATGCATCTCTTTTTTTTAATGCATCAGAAAACCAATAGCCTCAGTCAAAGAATGATCCATCCCCATACAATGCACACACCAAATATATAAAGCTATTCATATATATGAAATCTTTAGAAAAAATATATTTTGACTGTGGGAATGGATTCAGTACAAATAGAACCCTGAGGCATGTAAGAGTTTAAATAATGGTTTCTATTCCAGGGAAGGAAAAATATTTTTCCTTGATAGTGCTTTCTTATATTCATAGCATTAAAATTACTTTTTCAAATTTCTGCCGGTGGAGACTTATCATGTTTGCCATAGCTGTACTGTAAAGATAAGGCCAGGAGAAACAAATGCCATTCGTGAGCCGAGAGCCTGCAAATTGGTATCATCCTTCGCCACATAAAGCGTTCTCTACCAGTCCAGAAATTTTTCTTCAAAGCCAGACAGGAGTGTTCCTCTGGTATTTCCCTCTCCAACTACTTGAAACTTTTCTGTTGCTTGACTCTTACTTGTTCACAAACTGTCCATGAAAGAAAGGAGGTGTGTGGTAGGGGCGGGGGCAGCAGATAGTAAATTGATTGTAAAAAGCATAGAAGTATCCACTGGTTAGATTTTTTTATATAAATTCTAGATTCAGATAGACTTTAAATCATTTCAGTTAAAATAAGCATTTTTCTTTCTCCAGATGTAGGAAAATCATTAGAATCCACACAAGAGCCCATAAATCGTGCGTCACTGAGGTTTGCGTAAAGAGAATAACTGGGTTGGGAAATGTTTTACGGAATAAGGGTGTCTGGTAAGCCATTCCCAACTCTGAGTTCTTGAAGCTTCAGCCTGGAGCCAGGGCTAACCACCCACCTCCAGATCGTCCAGCACCCTGGTCCCCTTTGCTGTTCCCATGCTGGCGTGATCTGTGTGCTCACCTGTATCAAGTAAGCTTCTTAATCAGCCAAATGCTCCACAACAGCAGGATTGTCACGTCGCTCTGCCTGTCATCATGCTCCCACGTTAGGGCCTATCTGGAGGGTCAGTAAGTGTTTGCCAGTTGCGTGAATAAATAAACAGACAACCAGTGGAATACCATATATTCCTTTCTTGCATCTGGTGTTCTAAATGGTGAAAATAGACTGAGTTATGTTTTGTTATTAGCTGCCAAGGATTCTGTCTCTTAATAGATCAGAAAGTTTCACAGGGCTCCCAACAGCCCTTTCACTCACCCACTTGCCCTTCTATCTTCTGAGGAGGCCAGTGGGTCAGTCTGAGCCAGTCCTAGGTGTTAATCTTACTTTTAAATATGAGACTATTGGACCAGGAGACAGCTCAGTGGATCAAGGCACTTGCGTAAACCTAGAGATGGAAGTTGGACCCTCAGAAGCCACATGAAGGTGGAAGAAGAGAACTGGATCCGACCTCCACACACTGACACCATAGCACAAGTACTCCCACGTACATCATGTACACACATGCTCAATCATAAATAAATAAGTTAACTAAAGAATCATATACAATCTTTGCACGGCACAATGAAGTAGGCAAGCATGATAGACAGTAGTGTTCATCTCTGTCTCACTGCCCCGTGTGGCCCCACGGGATACCAGACCTCATCAAAATACTCACAACTGCAAACACCTTTCTCAGTAAATGGGCATCCCACACACTGTTTCAAAGAGAAAGGTTGGTTTGGGTTTGTATAAAAGACCTCAGCAGAGAGCCTGTTGTTCATAATCAGTAATGCCCTTCCCTGTCACGGAGTCCTACAGCAACTTACATACCGGAGCCACTTGGGATGCAAAAGGCACCCACAGCCATAGGTTTCCTGTCATAGCCCTAATTCTACAATCGTTGGTGCTGTTTTTCCTGTTTGTATCAGAACTTCCACTTCGCTTTATTATGGTTGAGAAAGGGGGCTCGATATTTCTTTCATAAGGATAATTGTTTCCTTGGGATTTGGGGCTTTTCTCCATCCCCCACCTCTGAGATACCTATATGGCTGGAAGCAGATAAGACAGAGACACACCTCTTCATTAAAAACTTTAACCTCTCGCTAATGATTATATTAATACCCAGCGTGCGATAAACACCTGAGACATACTTTGTCCTAAACAACACAGCCTTAGAGAACCTCGTAGTCAATAAAATAAAATACCCCTTTCTCTTTAATTAACATATGAAATAAACACAGCCTGTGACACCTAGCGTGCGGCAGCAATTAAGAGGCATTGCTTAGTTAAACCTCCTAATACCTCATTTAAATATGCAATTAAGGGATAATTGCCTTCAATCAATAAAAAAATTGAAATATTTCGCAGGGGCTTCAATTATTTTTTGCTAGGCTTTCTACTTTACACTTGGCCAGCACTAAGCCTGTATGCTTCCCTCCTTTGATTAAAGTGACATAACCCCTTTTCTTGGTCCTGGCATTGAAGCCTACCATTAACATTGCAAGAGGCCAATAACAATGTTAAGCCTTAGAAATCATCTCTTTTAGCCTCGGCTGAAATTTTCTATGGCTCAGAAATTGCCTTTCTCCCTTGCCTTAGGTTATGTTCTTTGTTTCAACTCAGCTCCAAGACCTCCATTTTCATCTCCTTGCAAAGGAATCTTTTTTTCGGTGCGTGAAAATGCAGTCACACAGTCTATGCACACGTTCCTGGTGGTAGAGTTGCATTCCATCGTACCACACACACAAACATACCTCCAGGCGGTATGTATTTTCATACTGTTATGGGCATAGAAACATTTCTAATCCCCATCTTCAATCGGGCCTCCCAAAGGGTGTCCAAAGAGAACCAGAATGTATGAGAAAAAAAGAAAAAGGAAAAAGAAAAATCAGGAAGGATAGGGGAGGGACTTGGAAGGTGAGGTGTGGGGGTGACAAAGCATAACCAAATTTCATCCTGGAAAGAGCAAATGCAATTGATATGATTGACAGGGGAGAGAATCTGAGGCACTGAGGGTGACTAGCAGGTGCAACCTTTGGCAATAATCTACAGTAAGCCACAAGATGAAAATCGTAGCGTCAATAAATAGGAACAAATCTCACCAACAAAGCTAAGTGAAGGATTGGGTGACATCTGATGGTTTAAGGCCACCTAAGTAGCCTTGCTTTTCATATCTAACTCAAGCAGCAGCACTGAAATGGAATTTTCTAGATTGGTAGGCCAGCACAAGTCTAAAATTATTTTTCACTTTGATCAAGTAAATTTAATCTTGAAAGATCAATGCCACTTTTTTCTAAACATAGAAAATAGCCTAATTATGACTCTGAGCGTGGGCAGATGTCTGCCTTTCAATTAGGAGTCCACTCTCTGAGACCCTTCATCAGATTCCACATCCTCAGATTCATACAACTAATGACTGAAAACATTTAGGGAAATTTCAGAAAGTCCCAAGAAAGAAATTTGAATTTCCCATACTCTGAGTATCATGTTGAACATGCAGGAAGAAATAAGAAGTTATATGTAGATATTGAAAGTCACCTAGAGATAAAGGACGTGGAGAGGATCTGTATGGCCCATACGCAGACATCAGAAGATAATATAAAGCACATTATATAAAGCACATGAGTGTTATGCCTCAGTAGGGTTCTGAAATTCACCCCTAGAGAAAGCCATGTCTAACTGCATTTACTGATCTTTCAAAAAAAGCATTGATGACAACTGGTGGAAGGAAGAGTCACTTTTCTTGGGAGCATGGCCACTGGTAGGTTACCTGGGCCCAGTGGCTGGCTCTCTGCCCGTGCACATATGGGTAGCATAGCTGTTCTCAGTGGGTTGTGTTCTTTTTAAAAACACATAAATTTAGAAGATGTGTCAGGGGAACTCAGGGAGAATTGGAGGGGATGGGTGGAGGGGTGGATAAGATCAAGATACACTGTATACATGTATCAAATATTTTTTTAAAAATTTAAAGGAGAGAAAGTGTGGAGACTCAATGGAAACCTCAGTAACAGTTGAAGTTTGCACTCAGACACAGGTGAGTCTTCCCAAACGATTTCCTTCTTTCTCCTTGTATAGTAACACTGCCTGATCTCATCAATTTAAACTAAGATTCATCATGTTCTCAGAAATCTACGGTGCATCAATGTATCCACACACATAGACAAATCCAACATTTAAGTCTTTGTCCTACTCTCACTGCCTGAGGGATTCAGTCTTGTAGCTACTCTGCAGTGGAACTTCCACTGGGCTTAAAGCAGCTAGTGTTGTTCACCATCTTAAGCATGCTTCATTGATGAAGACATGGCATTCATAATCTCAAACACTCTCCTAACTGCCTACATATTTTTCTAGAATCCTCATAACCTAGGAGATGGGTAAGTTCTCATAAGTGCTTCATAGATGAAGAAATTGGCACCTGAACACTAGAAGCAGCTGACATTTGAGACAGCTTTGCCAGAGTTCTCATGCTGAGCTACTACATTTGACTAGTACTCTTGTCTCTCTTTCCAAAAGTATATATGGTACACACTTACATGGAGTGATTCAATGTATTTGAAACAACATAATATCTACTTCTAGTTCAATGCTTTCTGAGCTGCAAAAACAGTGATGTTGTATAGTTTGACCAAATAAAATGACAAGAAATTTTTAAAACTCTGTCAGATACCTAACCTATGCAGTGCCAACAAGTCTGAGAACGACGGAGTGTGAGCCTTGCCTATGCTCAGGTTCCCCTCTTGCTGCCCTGCAGCATCCCTCCTTTGGCATTTACTCCTATAGGGACACTGTGATGGTCCCTTTTCCTGCCAAGTCTTGGATGCGTGTGTCCATAAGCTTATTCTGCTCTTCTGTGCCAGACCACAGATTACTAGATTGCAAGGTCCTCACACTCTACCTAAGCCATTTCTAGGAGTTGTATTTGCAGACAGCAGCCTTCAGAGGTAAGGGACCAGCAGGCAAGCTTGCTTATGGCATATTATAAAAGAGCAGAGTCCCCAGTTTTCAGTATTCGTTGGCTGCAATCCAAACCTGCCTGAACTTATGGCGGTGACTCAGTGAACAGGGCGACAAGAGGTATTGACACCTATGCCGATGCTCAGTCTTTTCTGCAGTGGTTAATGAAGTCCTTTCTTTCTGACCCAGGAGACTTGTGTCTTCTACCCCATCTGAGACAGATTAGCAACTTATGAAATTTTATATAAGCAGGAGAGAATAAAGCTGATACTCTTCCTTAAGACTCATGGCAAACATCCATTATGATTCTGTCAAGTGGAGCTCATCGCTGCATCCTTTGAACACTACTGCACTTGGTGATCTCACTTACTCAATTGCACTT
Organism: Cricetomys ansorgei; assembly: GCA_026225945.1. NCBI lineage: Eukaryota > Metazoa > Chordata > Mammalia > Rodentia > Nesomyidae > Cricetomys > Cricetomys ansorgei. Next base: position 41,354,631 of record JAMJFZ010000242.1, on the reverse strand, counting down.
AATGTTAGTATTCTTAGAGGAGCACAGCTACAAAGCTGTATGAGCGTCGTTGTGTGTGTGTGGGGGGGGGGTTGGCTGGGTCTATTGCTGTTTCTACTCTGTAGAAATAATTCCCGTGGAATTATCAGGATGGTTCTCGACAACTATTGGCTATTCAAAAGATGTCCAATTAAAGTTTTAAGTGACTAGAAATGTATCCATACTTTTTAAAGAGCTTATGACTTAAATTTGTCTCATTGATAGCTTTCTGTTTATTCATACAGGGTGAGTTTTGGATGGGAATGAAGGGAAAAGCTATTTTGATGTAAAATTGTGTAAATTGAAGGTAAAAGCACGTCTCCTCAGCACCACGCTTCAGATCACTGCCGTTTGGTTTATGGATTTCTAATACTTTCTACGCATTTTCAAACAACCGCGTCTTCCCCATTTCTTTACATAGTGTAAATAACAATACTTGCCCATTCATCTATTTTTTTCCATTTAATAACATCATAGGTGACTTTTCAATACAGATCTCATTATTTTTAATGGCTACATGGTATTTGTTTACTAGCTTAAGGTTACAGACTGCATAATTTACTTGACTAACCCCCAAAGATGAGCACTTGGCTTACCACCAGCCTTCTGGTGGTATAAGTTATTCAGCAGTGAGCATTTTCATGTGCACATCTGTGCTTAATTGTAAGCTTATCTTTCAGGGAAGTGCCAAAAATTAGAAATAGTCAAGAAAAGTATGTAGACTTTAAGTGTTTTTCCTAAGTAATATATATATATATATATGTATATTTATGCTAATAATTTGAGTTTCATATAATGTATCTCAATAACATCTTCTTTCCATTCCTTCCTGTTCCACCCTGCCACCCCTGTGCCTTCAAAAAAAAAAAAACTAACAAAAGAAAAGTAAGTCCAGCTTGTATGTCAGGGACATGGATCATGGGCATCATCATGCATCATGGTCTTTGGAAGAAGCAGGCTTCTCTGATCATGTCTGGGTGTCTGGGTGCCTGCAAGGTGTCTGGGCACCAGTAGGATGCCCTGGACCTTTGTAGGGTGTTCGAGTCCCTGTGTATGTCTGGGTATCTGTGGGTTGGCCTGGTGCCTGCATGATGCCTGGGCATCTACAGGATGTCCTGAGGCTATGGGATGCCCTGGTGCCTGTGGGCTGTCTAGGTGACTGAAGGACTGGGTGCCTGCATGATGCCCGGGTGTCTGCAGGCTGCCCTGGTGCCTGAGGGAAGTCCTGGTGCCCATGGGACATCCTGGTGCCTATGGAACTTTAAGTTTTTATATACTTATCAAATGCTGTTTTGCTCTTTTAAAAAGTGCCAGTTTATACAGCCACACAAAGAGCACATGAGGGTGCCTGTGCTCCTGTGCTTTCTTCTTAAACATTTTATTTTTATTTTCAATTATAGGATCAGGTGTCTCTACACAGTGAATGCAGAATATCAGCTTCTATCAGTATTTAATATAAGTATTGCTATTTGTATTATCATATATGTGAATTACCTGTTGTAGTCTCTCAGAGTCTGATTGATTTTCAAGGAAGCATTATAAATTAAGAAAAGTTGCTCATTCTCAGAGGTATTTGAAAAGGAATCTTATCTTTTATTCTTGTCAGTTGCATTCTATTTCTCTGTAGCAATGTTTCAAATTTTGTATTTGATCAAATTTATCTTTCCTTTAAATGTCTGTCTTTAAACAGTTGTCTGCTGTCATTGCAGGTTTGTCTAAATTTTAACACATCTTGAATTGACTTAGAGCTATGATACAAGTTAGGAATCCAACCTTGTTTCATTTCTTCATAATTGTGCCTTAGTTGGCTAAAACCTCAATATCTCTTCTCAGACATGAACTCATATGATACCTGCAGATTTTCTGCCTACACATCATTATGAAAATAATTCTAACCTGAATTTTACAGAGGAAAATTTCTGGGTTTGCAAGGGCTTTTGCACAAACACAGTAAAACGTCTGATATCTACTGTAGAATCTAAAAAAATCATTGCTGGCTGCACAGAGACACTCTGATTCCTGTGTAAAACAGTATTAGAAGTGTAGACACTACTCCTTGGACATTTTTCCTGGCTTTTTGAGCAAATAATTCCTCAGTAGCCTAGATGATCCTTCTACAGGTTATTCAAGGTGACAGCAAGGTGAAGGGAAATGGACGAAAATCCCAGGTGTGGACTGGTTCTGTCGAGCACAGGGTGGCTCATGGGCCTAGATGTTATCACTCAAAAAGAAAAGTAAAAGACGGTCCTACACTACATCTGCTAATTTGGGATTGTAAGAAGAGAGAGCCAATCCACATAGCAGGATGTTAAGAAACCATGAACTAGCTTGGCATGATGGCTCACACATTTAATACCAGTACTTGGGAGGCAAAGGCAGGTGAGTTTCGGGCCAGTCATGACTACATAGCAAGACCCTGTCTCTATAAAATAAAATACTTGTGAGGGACACTGGGAACAGGGGACCCTGACACTCAGACTGACCTTGAATGCTTGCCCTGTGCCTCTCTGTAAAGATCCTACTCTAGGCTCCCTGGGTATTGCCTGGGCCCCTTCATCTTCTGGTATCTGCTTCTCTGGAGCTCCACACAAGCATGCCTCCATTGAGTCATTATGTATCTATGGCTTGCTCTGCTGTACCACACTGAGGTGGTTCCCACTACATTAGAACTTCTATCCTAGAAGGAAAGATGTGTGTCAGAACAGCGAGTTCATCATTTATTTTTCATTATAACAAAACAGAAAATACTGTGCCGAGAGCCACGAGATAACTGGATCCAATGAGAGGGTCGAGGGGAGAAGGGCATCTTTAAAAAAGCTGGACTCACAAAGATGAGTGTGAATTAAGTAGCTGGGGAGAGAGAGTGTTCAGGTCAAAGGGGAAACTGCTAAGGGATAGCCAAGGTCAGGAAGAAGCAAGAATAGGAAGTATGTCTGAGAAAAGGAGAGAATGCATGGGATAGGAGGCAAAAAAAAGAAGCAAAGACATCTGGGTGACATCTTAGGGCATGAGAGATGGATCAGCAGATCAGGGTTTGGTTCTCGGCACCCACACGGTGGCCCACAACTGTCTGTCATTTCAGTTCTCGTGGATCGGACAACTACTTCTAACCTCAGAGGGCCTTAGACATGCACCTGGTATACACACACATGTTCAGAGAAAACAGACACTTAAACTTAATAAATCTAAAAAAAAACTACAACTCGCCTTATGTCCAACAAGAGATGAATGAAAATGTGGTACATATACACCTCTGCTTAAATAAAAACGAACTCATAAAATTTGCAGGGAAAATGGACAGATCTGAAAAATATAATTTTAAGCAAAAGGATCCAAAGTCTGAAAGATAAAAAAAGAAAAAAATGGCAAATGGAATCTTCTCTCTCATATGTGGATCGAGCCTTACAATACACATGTAGGTAAGTCAGACAGATGCATGTATACATATGCACATAGATACATAGAGAGATATTAATAGCTATGTGTGTGGGTAAAGTCTTAAAAAGCTGCAAAGGAGACCAAGAGAAGGGAAAAGTGGGTGATGGGGACAGATGAGGGAGATACAAAAGGAAGGACATGGAGGAGAAAAAAGAGACTGGGGAGGGAGGTTTGGAGGTGGGGAGGTGGGGAGGTGGGGAGAAATCACTAAAACTCACTTTCTTTGAGATGCCATACTAGTTTCTGAAACCTTTTAAGTCAATCAATTTTTTTTTTAAATTTTTCTAAACTCCACGTTATGTCATAGAGACAGACATGCTCCTAAAACAAGCTGAGTATGAAGGGTGAGCCCTGCCTAAGACTTGCGGGGTGTCAGAGCCCAGGGGTTCCGCTCAGCTTTGGAGACCAAATAAAGTCCAGTCAGGACGCCCAGACCTGGACGTGTTTGTTAAAATTCAAGGTTGTAAATGTTGTTCAAACTGAACATGAAAACAAGTCTTGAAAAAACAAGCCACGGCCAGCTTTGACATCGGCAGGCATCCAGGTTACAGGGACAGCATCCTAGGGGCCCAAGGTGATTTCCTGCCTCTAAATATTATGGTCTGGTTGAATGTGTGTGTCAGCTGCCCCCTCAGAGGAAGGAAGCACAGGGTTTCCTCTTCCTCCCACAGAGGCGATTTCAATACATGCCATTTCTGAGTAAATATCTCAGTTCATTTCTTCCTGGCCTGAATTTACATTGGTTTTTATCAGGCCTCTTCAGTTTATTAAATCATAAAGGTCTCTCAAAAGTCAATGGAGCATATTGGAATTCACAACAATGAGAGCAAGCCGAGGACATATTTTCAAAAGGAGGTTGAGGAGCCAAAGCACAAACTGTGTAGATGTGAGACAAGTCTCCAAGTCTCGTGGAGTATGCTCACATACCTACCTATGAGTTTTTACTTAAAATACAGTAAAATAAAATAAAGTAAACTGTTGGTCAATTCTGAAACTGTTCTTAAGTCAATGAGTTGGTATTTGTAAGCAAATTTACCTACCCTCCCACAGTCCACTGAACTGCTGTCCTGACACTCTGTCTTAATACTCGCTCAACCTTCTCAATGTAGTGACTCAGTTTAAAAAATTTGATTGTGTTTGAGATCGAATTGATGGGTATTTATTAAAAGTGTTCCACTTATGTGTTTAAATGCAGACTGTGTGTGTATGTGTGTGTGTCTATCTGTGTGTCTCTGTGTCTGCGTGTACACATGCACACAAAACTTGCCCATGCATGCACATATCGAAGTCAGAGTTTGACGTCAAGTATCTTTTCTATCATTCTCTGCCTTATTCTTTTGAGACAGGATCTCTAACTGAACTTAGAATTTGCTGTTTTGGCAAGACTGGCTGGTGAAAAAGCCCCAGGATGCTCCTGTCTTTACACTTTACTCTGTCTCTGAGATTACAGGTGCCCACTATTGTGCCAAGGGTCCTGGGTATATGAGCTTGGTTTTCATATTTCCCCACTGAGCCATCTTTCTAATGCCTGGATAAAGATATTTTAAAACTGTTTATTTAGGGACTAGAAAGATAGCTTAAACACACTGGGTGCTCTTCCAAAGGACCAAGTTCAATTTCTACCACCCATACGACAGCTTACAATCAAGTGTAACTCTAGTTCCAGGGGATCTGATGTCCTCTTCTACCTTCTGTGTGTACCAGTCATGCACATGGTATATACATGTGCATGCAGTCAAAACATCTGTACACATTAAATGAATAAATACAATCTAAAAAAATTTTTCTAATAATTTTAACAATATAAATTTATAATGGAAATATCCAGAAATACAGTTAAAGCTATTCCTAATCTCACTCAGCAAAACTAATGTGTAAGATTTTTAATGTTTTGTTTTTAAATATAAATTCATACCCTAGTACTTCTATCATTCAGAATCGTGCATAAGGAGGAGATTTTATCCAATAGAGGTATATTTTCTAACTGCATTATGTATGTGGTAGGCATGTGCATTGATTCACCTTTGGGTAATTAGGCTGCATATAGTTTCTAACTGCTATAATAATGGTGTGTGGAACAAAGTTTAGCGTATCTAATGTCAAGATCTTGGGGACTAATAACTAAATTATAGAGATGAGAGGCAAATGTGATAGAGGATACTGCACTGACAGGGCCTTGATGTTAGTAAGTGGAACAAATGTACACAGTAGACAGTTTTAGAGAATAAAAGGAAACGGGAACAGCACAAAGACGATGTTTTTGAAAGTTGCAAAGTATTACCACACAAGATAAATCATACCATACTTATGTGTTCTGTTTTTCTAACAGTCTTGCACAAAGACATGCATGATTCTGATTTGGTTAAACAACGGAACCATTAAACATACTTATTTATACTGAGCAAGACAGCTTCCTGGCTGTTTATGATCTAACTGTTGACAAATCATAAAAGATTCAAAGTTGCTTTGTGAGTTGAAGAGCCTTCGGATAAAGTTGCCTGCAGTGCTATTTGATACGAGCATGCTGTCCTGTGGCACAGCTTGGACAGACTCCCAGGCTCAAGACACATTCTCATGCATCATTCAGACCTTTCCTTAGATGCCATCAAAAGTGAGGCCAGCCCCAGACTCTTCCCCGTGGCCTCCCAACCCAAGGGCTTCAAACTCTCCATCAACTCTACTGGGTCTGTTTCTCCACTTGCAAAGTAATTCATCAGGGTCTTAAGCAAAATAGACAGAATTAGGTCTTCTCCATTTAAAGCGATTTATAACCACCAATCTTATAACCTACACCACAGCGCTGTCTCAATCAGTTGTAGCATCTTTTTCAAAACATGTCTAATCTGGTAGCAATATTTAACATTGTATATACTTCAAGTGTGGTCATTTATACAAAATAACATTTGTTCAGCTTTTTACATTTTTATGTATATGGCTGTTTTGCTCATGTGCATGTATGCACGTGCTCTGTGTACATGCAGAGCCCATAGAAGCCAGACGAGGACATCAATTCCCCTGGAACCAAAGTTACAGATGGTAGTGAGCTGCTCCGTGGGTGCTAAGAACTAAACCCAGGTCCTCTGCAAGAGCAGCAAGTGCTTATTTAAACAAGTATTGCAACAGACAACAAGTAGTTGCAAATTTGTTATACCATATTTCTTGATGCATTCAATTAAAACAAAAGTAATGCAAATTAAACCATTATGTAGAATGTTAACACATCCTGATTATATGAAAAAAAGGGGGGCAGCCACTGACGGGGTGCTACCATATGTCTCCCATCATGCTAAATGCTCTATATCTAAATGCTAAAAGAGGTAGATAGCAATGGCACGTGCCTGTAAGCCAACACTGGAGAGACAGAGGTAGGAAGATTTTTGCAAGTTTGAGACTCGCCTAGTCTACACAGCAAGTTCCAGGTAAACTACTAAAAAAGACACTGTATAAAAATAAAATAAAATAAAATAAAAAACAAAATGCTACATGATATAATAAAAATCTTTCTGTAGAAAGGTTTGCACCCACCTGAAAACATTGTACGATAGTTTAGGGATGTGATAAAACACTCAAGTCTCTCCCACCAGCACCTAAAATATTAGCTCATCCATCCACACATTAAAATTGCCTAATACAGCGGTTCTCAGCCTTCCTAATGCTGCGGCCCTTCAATACAGTTCCTCAAGTTGTGGTGACCCCAAACCATAGAATTATTTTTGTTTGCTAATCTGTAACTATAATTTTGCTACTGTTATAAATCATAATGTAAATATCTGATACACAGATGGTCTTAAGCAACTCCTGTGAAAAGATAGTTCGACCTCCAAAAAAGGTCACAACTCACAGGTTGAGAACCACTGGCCTAGCACATAGTACCAAGTGATATTAGCTTACAAATACTGTTTTTCCACAATGACACAATGACTCTATGTCCAGCCCTCTGTGTGTATGTGGAGATGTTTACCATCATTAGATTTGTCTTTTCTCCAGGAGCTTAGCCTATCTATAGGTAGGTTTCTTCTATAAATGACTGAAAGAAGCCTTTTAATCACTTTTGCTGTTATATATGTTTTCAGATCATGTCTTCCATCTTTGAGCTGCATTTTTCTGGTGAATGCAAATGACTGCTAAAATATAACTGATGTTCTTTAGAAGGTAGAAAGGGGAGCATGGGGAGATGGCTCAGTTGTTAAGAGTACATTCTGCTCTTGCAGAGGATCAGAGTTTGGTTTCCAACACCCAAGCCAAGCAGCTCTCAGCTGCCTGTAACTGCAGCTCCAGAGGATACAACACCCTCTTCTGACATCCAAGGGTAGCACCTAAACTCACATGCATATAAACTCTCACATAAACATATACATATATTTTAAAAGGAAATAAATTTTTTTTAAAAAGGTAGAAGGTAGAATAAAGGACATCTCCAAATATTTTCTAGAACCCATGACTATAATGCTTTAACTGAAAAAAAAAAGCAACTTTGCAGACATTATTAAAGTTACAGCCCTTGAACTAGGGAGATTACCTTGGATCAGATAAATGAACTCAATCTAGTCACATGATCCCTTAAAAGTAAAGAGTTTTTCCAATTGTGTTAAGAGGAACATGGAACCATGGATTTTCAAGATGGAACTTGGGGCCACTAGCCAAAGAATCTCAGAGGCTTCTAGAAGCTAGAGAATATATCTTCTAGAGCCTCTAGGAAGGCATACAGGGCCTAAACCTCAGTATCCACCCAGTGAGACTTCTGCTGAACTTCAAGCCTACTCCACTGAAAAATAATTTTATAATTATTTAGAAAAATAATTTTATAATATAATATAAAACATTATAATAATTATAATAATTTATCATAATAAAATAATATATAATAAAATATTATATAATAAAAATAATTTTATAATAAAATATTATAATAAGTTTATAATTATAAACCTTTAGGTTTGTTTTACTTGTTACAGAGGTAATAGAAAACTAATACAATTAGTATGCTTGCTTTTTTGTTCACTGTAACTTACTAAAGTTTCACATTAACCTTAGTAAGTTAGCTGTTTGTTTGTGACTGTGGTGTGACTACGGTGTGTGTAACCCCACTGGCCAGGACCTTTAAAATGGAGAAGTGGATGCAGGAGCTACCGAAAAGTTATTCTCGGTTTTAAGGAAATATCTCCAAATTCCCATTTTAAATAACATCTGGCACAGGTTCTTCACCAGCTAAGGAAGTTCCTTCCCTGTCTGGGATTTCTAAAGTATCTCTTTGTTTTGTTGTAGTTCTCAATGGCTGCTAAACTTTATCTTTTGGGGGTAATAATACAATTTTTAAATTTTTGATCAGTTATACAATAAACCATATTTATGAATTTTCTTGTGCTCAACCATTCTTTCCTTTCCAGAATAAATCCAGCTTAGCCCCAGGGAATTTTCATTCTGTCTTTCTTGATTGAGTTGGATATTAGGTTTAATTAACCATTAGACTGCTCATCTGTGTTTGGTAGACAGGCTACCTCATAATTCTGTCCCCATAGTTCTGTGCTCATGGTGACCACCTCACACATGGGTGGGACACTTTCTATCTTCATATTTACTGTTTTGCAAATTTTACCTAAGGTTGGGATGTTCTAGGGTGTGGTGGCACAGGCCTCTAAGCCAGCACTTAGGTAGATCTCAGTGGATCTAAGGTCTATATAGAGAATTCTGGGTGAGCAAGGATGACACAGTGAGACAACAGATAGATAGATAATAGATAGATAGATAGATAGATAGATAGATAGATAGATAGATGATAGATAGATAGATAGATAGATAGATAGATAGATAGATAGGTAGATAGACAGAAAGAAAGAATACTTTTCCATTGACTACATGATCAAATCTCATCTGGAATTGCTACTTAACATTTAGTGGAAAAGTCTAACTAGTGTTTCATCTGTTTAATAATTACAAAACTATCCTGTCCTATTTATTTTTTTCAGAATGTGTTCATTTTGTCTAGTTTTTAACATCTTATTGTCATGACTACCCCCAGAACAATTTGTAACTTTTTTGTTTTAAGACAGGCTTTCTCTGTGTAGCCCTAGCTGTCCTATAATTCATTCTGTAGACCAGGCTGGCCTCAAACTCTCAGAGATCCTCCTTCCTCCACCTCTCAAGTGCTAGGATTAAAGGCCTGCACCACCAACACCTTGTAACGTTTTGTAATCTTAACCTGACGCCATAGGACGTGGCTATAGCTGGGGTGATAAATGTTTTTCTGAAAGGAAGAACTTTTAGTGTTACTATTCTTGGGCTTCTCTTCTTTTTCTTTATTAGTTTTGCCAGTGATTTTCAGTTTTCCTATGCTTTCACGAGCTGCCATGTTGATCCTAAGTACTGTATCTGGGTTTTCCTGAATCCCTCCCACTCCATTTCTTTGTCTTCTCTTTTTTAGCTCCGTTACCTTCCACTCCAATTCCCTTCTCAGAATGCAGCTCCTTGACAGTCTTTCTATTCATTTTCGAAGTAAGACATTCACCCAAATCCTGCAGTTGTGGTGTAGCATGTTTGTGTTACTGTCAAAGCCTGACATATTTCTTTTAATTTTATCATCATTTATTTGGGGACCTATGAATTACTTAGTAGAATGATTTTTTAAATTTGTAAAGTATGAGATTTTTGACTACTAATGGTAAATTTTAGCATAATTGTGTTTTAACGCTACTATCAAAAGTCATTTGAGTTCTATTAAATTTACGCTGGTAAATGTAGAATGTAGAATTCAATTATTTTTGGTAAATTTATAAAGAATTATCAACCAGCACTGCAGTCTACTTTCAGGACAGTCTTGCCACCTCAGTAAAGAGCCTTTGTGCCATTTCAATTGAACCTTAATGATATTTTAGGCAAATATGTGGTTTGTATGGAGCTGAATCTGAAATGTATTGTTAGCTGCTTTATGCTTCCATTTGTATTGCTTACTATGCAATATATATTAATGCATATAATTGTTTAAACAGCTGAAAACAAGTCCTCTATCTCAGCTGGTACTTGAAGGGTGTTCCATAACTTCAGGCCTTGCACAGCACAGGTCTACACTTTCCATAGAAGGAAATAAAATCTTCTCATCCTTCAGAAAGTGTTATGGGAATCCTTGACTCAGACAGTGATTTCAGTCGTACCATCTCACTTGGCCTAATCTGCTGTTTACATCTATTGGGTATTTCATTATTCTGTGGCCTTTAACTAAAAGCAGTTAACATTCACTGTGCTCAATTGTCTCATTTGTGTGTCTGATTACACTCATCCATGATAAACATGAAATTTCTTATGAATTCAGTGCCAGTTTCACTGTATAGAATGCCTATGAGCCTTAGAGACAATTTCCTAAAAGAGATTTTACTTTTTTAAAAAAATTTCTATCTCTAAAGGACACCAGTGAAAAATGTCTGCCTTGTTCATCCTCAGAATGCCAACTAAAAATCAGATTCGCCCCAAAGAACCTCACCATTTATTACTCTGGGCCCCTCCTCCAGGCCACATGAAGTAGTTCAGAGAAAACAGAAGCTTCTTCTGGCCTTTTGTACCCTTTCTTTAATGTTCTTTTTTTTTTTTACTTATTCTTCCCTCATACAATACATCCCAACCCGTTTCCTCTCCCTCCATTCTACCCAGAGTCCCCCAGTTCCACCCCCTCTCTGATTCTTTTTAGAAGGGAGCAGGTCTCCGAGGGATATCAATCAACACAGCATAGCAAGATACAATAAGACTAGGGGCAAATCCTCATATCATGGCTGGAAGAGGCAACCCAGTAGGAAGAAAAGGGTCCCAAGAGCAGGCAAAAGAGTCAGAGAAATACCCACTTCCACTGTTAGGAGTCCTATAAAAACACCAAGCTATCAACCATCACATATATGCCTGGGACCTAGTGCATACCCACGCGGGCTCCGTGATTGCTGCCTCAGTCTCTGTGAGCCCCTATGAGCCCTGCTTAGTCGGTTCTGTGGGTCATGTTCTCCTGATGGCCTTGACACTCTGGTTCTCCTTTCTCCTCCTCTTCTATTGGATCCCCCAAGCTCCACAGGGAGGGATCCAATGGAGATCTCTAATTTAGACTCTTGACCATAGAGAAACCTCCTAATAATGGAGGATTTGGAGCCTGACCTGGCCATCTTCTATAACCAGACAAGGTTTCTGGTGGTGAAACTGGGGCACCAACCCAGTCACAAAACCTTCAACCTACAATCTGACTTGCCTGCAAGACGTGCTAGGGCAAGATGGTGCAGAACCAGGGACACTGGACGACAGCTGCTCTAATTTGAGCCCCACAGCTTGAAAGGGAGCCCAAGCCTGACAGTGCCTGGACAGCCAGGATGGAACAGAGGATGGATAGTTCTGTGGCCGATGGTTGAACCAAACACTACTGACAATAAATCAATAAATATATATAAAAGGCATTGAAATGATTCCTAATGATACTCTGCTATACTTAAAGACCAGTGCCTAGCCCAGCTAATGGGAACAGATGCAGAACCCCACAGCCAAATTTTTATAACCTTTTAACCAAACCACTTATCTATAATTGGGTGCCATTAGACTGAGTGGCTCCACATAGGACCTTCTGCCTGGTATCCCATGCCACTAAAATTTAAATAAAACGCTTCTATGAGTAGCTGTCTTAGTTTGCTTTCTTCACCTGGATTAAACATCATCACCAAATGCAACTTGTGGAGGAAAGGGCAGAAGGGCTTATTAAATTTTACAGCTTCCAGTCCATCATGAAGAGAAGTCAGAGCAGGAGCTCAAGAAGGCAGGTACCAAGGCAGAGGCCATAGATCAGTGGTTCTCAACCTGTGGGTCGTGACCCCTGTGAACATCGACCGTCTGCATATCATATATTTACATCATGATTCATAACAGTAGCAAGATTACAGTTATAAAGTAGCAATGAAAATAATTTTATAGTTGGGGGTCACCACAACATGAGGAACTGTATTTAAGGGTCACAACATTACAAAGGTTGAGAACCACTGCCTTAGAGGACTGCTGCTCACTGGCTTGCTCTTCATAGATTACTCAGCTTGCTTTTGTATACAACCCAGAACTGTCTTCCTAGTGGTGGCACTGTCCACATTTGTCTGGGTCCTCCCACACTGATCACTAATCAGCTTAATGCTTCAACGGTTTGCCTACAGGCCAAGCCAGTAGAGGCATTTTCTCAATTGAAGATCTTTCTTCCTAGATAACCCTAGCTTGTGTCAGCTTGACAAACAAACAGCACAGTAGCTTACACAGGCACTGATTAATTTACTTTAGATTTATTTCTTGAGCACGGTTTCTCTTTAGAAGAAAATAGTCAAGAAAAGACAGCACAGAATACTATGCAGTTCGAGCAAAATGCAGTCATCTCTTAAGTGGAAGTTAACATCTCACATCACATTTAGACTGTGGGAAGTCTTTCTTAACCAATAGAGCGAGCACAGAATGGTGGAAATACCTGAATACCCATTCTAATATCAGCACCCAGTAACTATGTGCTTTATTCGAACATGCTGAGCTTTGGGCAAGCACTTTAATCTGAGCTTCTGTTTCTTCATTTGTGCAGAGAAAAATCAAATCATAAGCTGCACCTATCAGAGTCGAGGGTAAGTGATGAGGGTCATGAGGATGATTCAGAGTTGGTAACTCTGCTGGTGAACATAATGGGGCATAGTGAGGCTCCGAGCAGACATTCTTTCTTTCAAGAAGGTGAATTCCAATAATGATGACCCAGTAAGTCCACAGACACTGCACAGTTTTGCAAAATTTTGAATGATAGCGGCCTTCTGCTACTAGCACAGGTATCCTAAGCCTCTAAAATAGCCCAGGAGCCACTGTCTGCCTGAGTTAGGAATGGAGCCCCGGATATGTGATCTGAGGTGTGCTAGAACAGCCCTTGGTGGTACGGGACAAAGGTGGGGGAGAAGGGGCATGCACCGCAGAGGTCTGCAGGAAGTCTTTATACTTCATTCTAGCATAGGACTTCCTGAGATCCAAATACTTCACACTTGAACTTCATCTACAAAGTCATTAGAAAAGAATACTTGTCAAAGTGGCTAGAGCATATTTTATTGAACAGTGCATTCAATATTTACACTATCCCCTGTGGGTCTCCATTTGGTCTCTTCTTTGGCCTTACAAATACTGGAGTAAGCTTAAATTTGAGGGAAGTTGCTATGATTTCCTGTGCAAAGAGAGAAATGGCCTGCTCTAGGAAATGCATTACTCCTGAGGGGCTTAAATAGGAGATGATAGAAGATGGCCACTGTCATTCACCTTTCTTCATTGCCTGATAAAACTCAGACACTTTAAATGTACAGCTCAGACCCAGCTTCCGAGCTCCCTTCATTCATCCCAACCTTACTGCCTGTTGTGACTCTAACACAAATGATCCCAGAGACCTCCATGATACAACACTTAGATATTATAAGGTTAGATCCATTTCAAGCACTGGTCCAGCTCTCAGAGGCTTTCGTGTCAGCTGACATCATGCTCCTACTGACAAGGTTGGAACCTCTTTTTCCCTCCAAGAGGGACTGAAACCCCCACACCATCAGACAACATCAGTCGTTCCTAGATAAGCTGCTGTGTCCAGTGATGAGAAGATAAATGCCTTTTACTCACTGATTCTAACATTCCAGGGTGGGGTCAGGTGTGAGGACCCAAGGATTCTAGTTCTTTATAGTAGTAGCAACTCCAACTGAGCCCAGATACACAACCTGTCAGGAACCTCTAGTTTATGGGCTGAACAGAGGCCCACACGACTCTTCTCCCACCTCCTCTGCTTAGTTGCCCCTCACCATCAGAAGGACTTCGCCCCAGGAATTGCTGACCACCCATACATTTTGCCTGAAACAATTTGCAACCTAGATAAGCGGTTCTCTCATCTGGCTATGAACAGCAAATAAACAATTATTTAAACCTGAAAGTTTGGCTTTCATCTCTAGACACTGACTTAGAAGGAAATCTGAGGTGAAGCTAGAGGTCTATTTGTGGCCATCATTGATTTTGTTCTTGCTGGAGTGTGTATATGATGCAAATATGTATGTGTTCATTAATTAATTAGTTAATTATAGTGTGTTCATTGTTTAAACATATCAAGTAAAATTAAAACAGCAAGGATTAAGAGTTCTGAATTTGGAGCTGGAGAGATGACTCAGTGGTTAAGAACACTTGTTCTTGCAGGGGACCAGTGTTCAGTTCTCAGAACCTACATGGCAGCTCACAACTGCCTGTAACTTCAGTTCCAGAAGAACCTTCTGGAGGTCCTTCTGACCTCCATGGGCACTTCCCACAATTCATACACAGGCACACATGCAGGAAAACAGCCATAATAAAATAAAAACAAATCATTTTAAAAATTGAATTCTAACTTTGTTATTTCTTATGTATTTAAACCTTGTTTTTCCTAGATAGATTTTTTCATTTATTTACATTCTCTCTCTCTCTCTCTCTCTCTCTCTCTCTCTCTCTCTGTGTGTGTGTGTGTGTGTGTGTGTGTTGGAAGTTTATTTTTAATTATGTACAAAATAATTGTTTTGTGTACTGTTGGATGAAGGGCTTCAGGTGTTGGGGTTTTGTATTGTCTGTAGGTGTTGAATTTATGTGGGGGATGTTGATCTGTATGTGCTTGAGGAGTTCTGGATCAATAAAAACACCTGAGCTCAGACACTTGGGGTTCCACTGTCCAGTACGGCACCTGCCATGGTGGTGGGTTCCTTCTGCTGAGGTCTAGCACGGTTTGCACCTATGAAAATGCTTCCATGTCTCTCTTGGTAAGCCCACACAGCAGCATAACTAGTGTGTCTGTGTGTGTGTGTGTGTGTGCGCGCGCGCGTGTGTGTGCATGCATGCACATGCTTTAGCACATGTGTGGAGCTCACGGAGCTCATAAGACAACTTGCAGGAGTTGGTTTTCTCCTTCCATCAAGCAGGTCTTGGAGGACTGGACTCAGATTGTCAGGCTTGAAGCAAGTGTTTTTACCTGCAGAGCCATCTCATTGGTCCTCTAGGTGGACACTGAGCTCCTGAGGGCAGAAGTTATGTCTTATACACATGAATGACCTGCTCAGAGCCTGACCGCATGAACCATGTCCAGTACACACTCCAAAGAAGCACACTGAGTCTGCACTGGGTTTTCCAAGGCCATGTGTCACCATGCCCGCATGCTATTCAGTGCCATGTGTTCTGGCTGTCTTCTCTTCTGTGCTGTATGGTCCAGTGCTGGGAACACTGGTGCCTTCTGCAATGCGTGGCATATTGGCAGCCACAAACTCCACCTCTCCAGCAGTTCTTTGTTTTGTTTGCTTGTTGGACTAAGTTGAAATCCAAATCCAAATGTGCATCATTCAAGGGGTATTTTTCTTAAAACCAATGATTTGTCTTTGGACCACTGGCAGCCCTGGCCTATGCTTGAGCCACATTCATTTCAGCAAGAGTTATTAGGAACAGAGGAAAGCCAGCTGGGGCTGCCAGCTTCAACTCCTGCTCAGGGCTTAAAGAGGTGGTCCAGAGGTTCCTGCAGCCATGCCCTTCTTTAAAATCAATTTTAAAAAGCAAAAACATGAAAACCTTATTGTAGCAAAAAATACTATTGAGGGGATTACATTTTCCAAACGGGTAACTATGCTTTTCCTTGGGCATGTGGGAGACAATGTCCCCACTTGAGTTTGATATAGGGGGATGATTTGAGACATTACTTAGGTGAGAACCTTTTGTTAACCAGAAAATTGACCCCTTTGCCTCCCTGTTTTTACATATAAGTAGGCTTTACCGTCTCTGTTTTTTTTCCCCCTTAAATAGTACTTATAGATACACCTGATTGGCATTTCATTCGTGTGGACAAACTGCTTCCATTATGTGAATGTGCAATAGCTGGAAGTCAATGGGAATCAAAGGGCTAATGCAATAAGCAATGCTTCAGAAATTGTAGGACTGATGATAACAGCTTACGATGTCACAGTGTTCACACAGAGCTGGCTGAAGTCTAGGTTTCAGTGTGGAATGTGCACTTCCACCATAGAATTCTCAATGTGGACCTCTCTCTCTCTCTCTCTCTCTGTCTCTCTCTCTCTCTCTCACCTTCCACAAATAGGATGAACCTATTATTCATTCACAAGAAGAACATAAATTCTTTCTTTTCCATGCCCTGTAACATCAGGAAAGGAGAATACAACTGGCCACCCATGCACTCAGTGCCTCCTAGGGGCAGTGCCAGAAACGGAGCTCTTCAGACAAGATCCCCGCCCCCTAAACACCACACATGGAAGATGCACTTCCTTCCTTCACCCTGAGAGAGCTCAGGAGAGAGGATAAAGGAGTCAGCTCACAAGCATAGACAAGCCATACTCATGATGTGGGTACCTCTTCACCTCACAAAACTGTTCTCAACATGGAAAGTTCTAGGAGTATGACGAAACGTTACCCTGGGGGATGGGAAAATCCTACCAGTTTGTAAGAAATAAGATGATTCCAACTATTAAAGATAGTGGAGCAGATTTGGTGTGTTTTGCCAAGACTAGTTGCACATGTTTCATTGATGGTTACAATAAATTCGTATAAATTAATTCCAATAAATTTTCATCTTTATTAAAAAATTGTAATAGCTGTTGTATCCAAAAATCTCAGAGACGTATTTCTACTTCCACTCACCCAACCACCAAGCAATTGATCCTGCCTCAGGTCTATTTTCCTTATCTGGATTTCTTTGACATGGGCTTTTGAATCTTACACAGGTCCAGCAATGCGTGTTCATTAATAGCTTCTGAATACAAAGAAATTTGCTCTGGTTAAGTTAGTTACTTTCATGAAGTTTTACTGATTTGGAGCGTAATTTTTTTGTATGTGTATGTCTTTTATGCGCAGCACATCCTTATATCAAGCACAGGTTGCTGGATGATGAGGTACGGAAACACATTCTGTTTGTACTTCATGCCTCCCATCATACTACACATTGTCAGTTAGTTAAAGATGATGTTAGAAACAAGCTACTAAGAGGGTTAATCATATTCCCATGGAAGATGTGTCATTTAGAGACTGTACTTATGCACATGGAACCTGATTGTGTACAAATAGTGACAACATTTTTTTAAATCATCTTGTTCAGGAGCAAAGGATTGGAAATGAGAAACCCAAGACCGAAATAAAAATAGAACTAAGATCCTACTACTGAGGTACCATGGTTTTATTTTATTAATGATTTGTTTTATTTTTATTTATGTATATGTTTGTATGTCTGTGCATATACTTGTAGGTGCTTTAAGAGACCACAAGAGGGTGTCAGATCTCCCAGAACTGGTGTTAGAGGTGGCCATAGCCTGCCTGACAAAGGTGCTGAGAACTGGACCCTAGCAAGTGCTCTCAACCACTGAGACGCCTCTCCAACTCCACCATGATTTTAGTGAAAATTACAGATTTTTGTAGTTATGGGGGTTATCATTAAAATTTTCAATAGAGGCTTGCAGGAGGTATCCTACTAGGCTGTAAAAGACTGAGAGTGCTAGTTTCCAGAACCTAAAGAGCCTTTACAATGTCTGACAAGGTGCTATGCCTACCAGATGACTTCAGCATCATCACGATGGCTGCAAAAACCAGGATCAGCTTGGGTACAGCTCTTATTAGAAGCAGGATATTCACAGGACACACACATCTGCCAGCCTGTGTGGGAGGAACCAGAATTCTGCAGTCTTTTTCTTAGAATCCCACACTCTCTTCCTCTGCCCTTAATTCTGGTGAACCCATTCATCTTCACCAATCCCCTGGCTGCCTTCTCAGGCTGATGGCTAGATACCATCTTCTTTCAATCCTAAGTAGAAAGTAGAATGATAGGTAGAAAAGTCATATATGAGTGATTGGTTGATTGATTAAATGATTGATTTTTAGATACACTGATAATAGAAAATAAGTGATAAATGATAGAAAGGTAATAGACATATAGAAGATAGATATAAATGTTCAAAAATAGAAAGATACATGCATACATATATACATATACATATATATGTATGCATTCTATATATTACATATATATATATATATATATATATATATATATATATATATGTTCACTTGAGTATACAGTTTCTCTGTAGACCTGTTTCTAGCAGCTGTCATCATTTAACATTCCTCTGACCGATTCCAGTTTTTGCAATCCTTCTGTCTCTACCCTCATTCTCAACCTTGCTGAGCCTCACCTGATGCTTATCTATACAAGGTGGCTCACATTGGTATCTTCACCTTCTTGACTTCTTCAATCACTAACATTTTTCTTCAAAGAACAAATGGTTCATCTTCGACAGCAAGGCCTTTGTCAAAAATGATGTCTCAATTAAGCAACTTATACCTTTGAGAGATGGAAGCTGATATTTGTGCTTTGTGTTATATCGTGTTGTGTTGGTTTCTTCTTAATAAGTTGCTTGAAAGGGGCAGGTAACCTAGCTAGAAACTCTGGTAGAAAAAAATAAGGCAAATCAAAGAAGCACACTTTCAACTTTCCAGTCCAGAAGCTTTGAGCTCCCACTCAGGTCTAAGCAATAGCATTTCATACAAGGCTGCCATTCCTGGTCCCTATCCTGATACAACATTTGACACAATCTTCTCTTCTGAAGCCTAGAATGTCTTCGGGTGTTGTGTTTTTCCTATGTGCTCCCTTCACACTCCAGGATACGTTTCTACCTATGGAAAAAAACTATGATCATTGGATCACCATTTTTCTCTTTACCTCTTCCTCTGTTCACCCCTCTTATCAATTCTAGTCAATGTCATCTCCCCTTTACTTCAGTGAACATACATATTAATCACCCTGAACTTCACCACCACCAAAAACTCTATTGCCTTTGTGATCTGCAACCTTGGCCAGCTCTCAGTTTCTGCACTTCTGTCCTCTTGGTGACTCTGTGCAGAGGACCTGGCTCGTGGGTATATGTTTATAAATAATATTCTAAAAACTATTCTTCAAGGTTGATGTTTGTCCAACTAGACGTCTTGATAGTTTCCATGGTGAGTCAACCTATTTCTCTTGAAACTGAGGCCCCTAATAAGGTTTTCCTTTTCAGACTCTTCACAGCAGAACTTCACCTTGACTGCTCTGGACCTGATTCTCTCCAAAGTTCTCTTTTCCCCATGATCCTCTTCTAATGAGTTGATCTACCCCACAGTGATCTCAAATCTGCATCCTTAGTTCCTTTCCTTTGCATTTCCAAGATTTTGTTGGGAACCTCAACCTGAAACCCAATTCAAGATGGTGCCTAGTAAATAATTAGGATTTAATAAGTATTAGCTGAACTGAATATAATATATATACTAACTAAAAAGTAGTAAACACTAATTGAGCACCAATTATGAACTACGCATCATGGTGGATGTAATGATAAAAAGATGTGTCTTTGTGGGGTTCAGGAAGAATGATTGTGTAAGCCTCTTGACTAACCAGAGAATGAGGCCCCATGGACCAGAGTTCATCTGTGGAGCCCTAAAATAAACTAATTCTAAAAAAACAAAAAACAGAAAAACGAATAAGGTAAAATGGGCTAACATTATACCCAAACAGTCACACCCATCCTTTATGTATTATAGTTCAGCCCTGGAATGTATTCAGATGGTATGCAGAAATGTACCTGCATATTCCTTAAGAGGAAATTAAGACAGCAGAGAACAGCCAACAATATGGGACAAATCCAACCTGCTGCTGTCTTCATTAATAAAGTGTCCACAACACAATTCCATTTTTGATGCTTTCATTATGTTCATTCACTTCTGTGTTATCTAAGGGAGCTTTTGGAACAGAATGTCTGTGACCAGGACCACATGACTCACAGGTTCTAAAATATTTGCCATCTGTTCCTTTAAGAAAAATCTTTGCCTACCTATTCTGTCTAGTATACCAACTCCAACTTGCCTTATTCTAAATACAATGAGAAGTTTCTAAAAGAAGGTATTTCTAACAGCTGGTCCTAAGAAACAGAATTTCCTGAGAGTGATCTGGGACATACGGTTTTTAGTAGGCACTACAGGGAGCCTGTGGGCTTAGGCAAGCTTGAGAAACTGTCAATTTTTCAAAGCTTTACTTTGATAGCCTCATAGTTCTGGATTTCTGTATCACCACCACATTTTCTGATTTTACTACTCTGAGTACCTTTCTGAGCTTTAGATTTCTTCTTAGAGTGCAAGAGAAACAGATGAGCCTTCCACCTTGGGCTGTTGTGGGGATCGAATGAGAGGATACCTCATCAAATGCTCCGCACGCGGGATGAGGCTCAGCAGGGGCTTTGTCATCATGGTGTACGCCATCGCCACTGTTCTGTTCCCTTCTTCTCTTCCTCACTTACCTTCACCTCCCTGATGATTTATCAGTGTAGACAATTTTAGTGTGATGGTGCTTGAACATCAGCTTACCAATGACCTGAACCAGCTTACCTTTGCGTCACAAATCCTGAATTCTATATTCTTTCTCTTTTTTAGTTTAAAAATCTTCAGCAAATAAGTCTTTAAATGATTTACAACATATTTTATTTAAGGAGCACAAAGTACTGTACAAAGAAATGAGTTGTGATGGAGGAGATGGGGAAGGTAAATGGACCTACCCCAAACCACATTTCATAGCATACCCAGGAGCAGAGTGCACAGTGGCCGATTCCAAGCCCGACACCTGGGCTCAAGCTCCAGCACACCTTTCCAAATCTGTCTCATCATCACTTATTTATGACCCTCTCACAGATAGGATATAGCAGGCCTTCAGCCCAAACCCTTTTACAGGCCCACAAAAGGCTCCTGGGCCTTCTCCACCTTCCCCAGCCTAAATGCTGATGGGGTGAAGGAAGCCAGCACCACCTGCCCAGAGAAACCCGGAACGACTCTGGCGTGTCACTCCCCTTCTCAGAATACTTGGGCTGCTTCTCAGTCTGCTCATAGGAACTTTAAATCCCACCACTCTCCTCCACCTCACCACCCCTAACCCCCTGCATTTGATCCATTTATACCCCGCCTCGTGGTATTTACCCTCGCCAACAAAACCTCTGGCACTGAGCTGAGCAAAGCCCTGGGATTCTTGCTTGATCTTAATGTCCATTACAAGAAGGAAGACGCCCTGACCAACATGAACAACAGTCTTTACCATATCCTCTTTTGGGCAGATCACACTTAGGAAGTCACATCCCATTCCAGGAAGGACATTCTAAGAGGGGTTTGGAAAAGTCAGGTGGTCACTCAGAGGAGAGGTCATAATTTGGAAAGAGATAGAGAGTTCTGCAAGGTCGCAATGTAATAGCACCATTCGCATACCCAAAGGCCTGCTGTACTGGTAACGGATTAGACTAACTCTGAGGGTCTCTAGACTTGAGGTTAATGTAATGCACTGGTATTTCAGAGAAGTGGCTCACTGGTATATCTAAGGAAGAAATCTCACCCTTGTTGGTACTGCCAACAGATGAAACATATCATTGGAAAAGTGGGCGATACAGTGAGACCAAATCAGTCTAAGATTTTTTTAAGTGACAATATATGATCTGACAAACTGAAACCGGAGCTGAAATGGCTTACAGAATGTATCTAAGCCAAAGTCTCAGCCTTCCAGTCCATTCTCTCTGAGTCTGAATTCTACTCTGTCTACACTGTGTTGTTGTGGTTTGAATGTGAAATGTTCCTCATAGGCTCCTGTGTTTCAACACTTATCCCCCTGTTCATGGTGCTACCCTGGGAGGTTATGAAACCTTATGGACAAGAGGCCTACCTAGAAGAAGTGGTTACTGATAGGCAGAGCTTGGATTATAGACCAGCCCCACTTACATGTAGTTCTCTGCCTCCGGGTCCACTGAGTTGTGGGCAAGCTGCCCCACACTCCCTCCCTCCACACTACAGAGCAATCCCTGGCAGGCCTTTCTCATTACGATGGACTATGATCCCTCAGACTATAAGACAACAGGGATCCTTCCCCCTCAGGTTGCTACCTGTCAGAGATTTAGTCACAAAAATGAGAAAAGTTCGTTACAGTAACCAATACTCTGAGCTTCTCTTTACCTCTCTGTGCACCAACTGTCACCCTAACAGAGAAGATTTAATGGCTGACTGAAGAACTTGGAAGTTTATGTGTGCAAGCATCGCATCTATGATTATTATCGTTTGGTGATTAGAGGAACAACCATCATGTGCCCTTACGTGAATCGAAGCTCCTGCTGTACGGAACACGAAGCAATAACAGGCAGTTAGTTAGCTTCCACGAATGCAGCATCTCCCTCTACCCATCTAAACACAGAACGGAAAGATCGGGGCACCAGAGACAGCATACTCTCGGCACAGGCATGGCTTCGAGACATCCAAAGGGAAGGAAAGCAGAGCTCTTGGCTCCCTTCTTCACAGTATTCTCATGCCTTCTAGTCATGGGTGACATTTCATGGAAACAGCTCCCACAAAAACGGAGATGTCACAAGTCAGCCAAAGAGAAGGAAACAAATCCAAGGACAAGGAACTGGAGTTGGTTCAGCAATGCACCTGGAACAGGGACAGCACCCCAGACATAGCACATCCACAATTCAAACAAACACAGGCTGGGCATGTGTGGAAAGAAAGAAAACTGAGCTCCAAAGAATCCAGACCAAGCATAAAAAAGGAAGTCCAATTAACTTTTAAATAATATTCACAGATAGGAAGATGTGGCACTCAAGTGTAATCCACCAGGTTGTCCCTGCGTTCTGAACTTGTCTTGATTGCCCAGATCTGCTCTGGGGATTTTCTTTGTTCACCCAGATCTCTTGTAATTGCTTATGCTACCAGGACCAAATATCATAGCCAAGCTTTGTTTTTCTAAATTTTTATTGTAAATATTCAAAGTGTATAGCGTGATGCTTGAGTCAACACACGTACAGTGAGTGATCACTACAGTCAAGTTAACAGGTACCTTGGTCAAAGCACTTAAATCTACTCTCTCAACATATCTTCAGTAACAGCTCAAGACTCACCACAGGCGTGCTGAAGGTAGGACCCCGACCTTATCCCTTCTGCCTACCGCAAACTTGTACCCTTTGACCCATTTCTTTCCACATCTTCTCATTCCCGCCTCTAGAAAGCACTATTCTATTCTCTGTTTCTATTTATTCTACTTCTCTTTCAGATTATGCATAAAAATAAAACTGTATGGGATTTTTCCAGGTTCAATCCCATTGTTATGAATGGCATCGTCTTTCTGAAGACTGGATCATAAATATTTCACTGAGTGTAATGCTCCTATTTTATTGTGGCAATTGCTTTTTGTTTTGTTTGGAGCTAGGAATTGTGCCCAAGGCCTTCCGCATACTGATTGTATGCTTTGTCACTAGAAGCCCTCAGTCCCTGTAAATAATTTTTTATACATGTATCCACCAACAGACATGGAGGTTGACTTCATACCGTGGCCATTGTGAGGGATGTTATAGAGAGCATGGGAAAACAGATCTCTCTAGGAAGGGCTGAGCTTATTTTCTTTCAGTAGATGCTCAGCAGAAAGATCTCTGGGTTGTTTAACTGAGCTTTTGGAGTCCACATCACAGTTTGTCACTGTCCTACCTATCTATCTCACTTTTTCTCCAAACCTTAGGCTCTGGGCAGCCACAGGGATCTTCTTCCATGCCTGGCTAAAACCACATCCTTGATAGCCGCCCCCCCCCCCAACACATACCTCGGAGTGCTTTGCACTGGATTATTTTCCTTGTAAGTCTCATCTGCTGGTCTCTGCTTCCTAAGAACTGGTCAGGACTCCTTTTTCTGTACCTCCCCAGTATTTAGCATCGCTTCTGATAGACAGGAAGGGTCAATATTTTTTTTTTGAAATAGTAAAGGAAATAAGGAATCAGAATAAGCAGGCTCTGGGTCTAGTTAGTCGAGCTGAATCCCTGAGCCAGTTTTGAAAGCTATGGGTGCTTTCTGTGTACTTGAAGCTTTGCCTGGTATCCTATGCAGTGTGTGTGTGTGTGTGTGTGTGTGTGTGTGTGTGTGTGTGTGTATGATACTTAATGACAGAAGTACACCTTACTCCCCTCAGTGCAGAAGTCTCCCCTTTAACCCAGTAGCAACCTTCCTACCTTCATAAATAGTCAGAATTCTCTCTGGCTCTATAGATCTGAAATTATTCATGGTGTAGTGGTTTCCACCCCTCTTTTGTTTATGTTTATTTGTTTGTCCTGTATTCATTACCGTCTAAGTCTCTAGCCATAAGCATGGACTTCCTTTGTAACTCACCCCAGTATACAGGCTATACATGCTTGACTGGCTGCCACGTTAGTGAATAATGTTTGATCATTTTATTGAAATTCCTCTTTACCCATGGTCTGATTTCTTTAGGGTTTAGACTGACTTCTTTCAGCTCCTGGTCTGCAGGCCCATGTTGATTTGCATTATGGCTGCATTAATGCATTTGAATGCTATCCATGTGCTAGGTGCTGTTTAGAACTAAATAAAATGCCTTGCCCCAGTGATTTGTTTTCTTTCAACTTGGCAGATTTGTGACCCCTGTGTTTCTAGGAGCTGAAATTGTCAAGACTCTTTTAATGCACCTCTTTGTTCGGGCAATAGCTCGCCTGGTGGCTTTGAGAATAGCTGTCGTTTTGAGAATAGCGTTTGTAGACACAACTGCTGTTGAAAGGGGACTCCATACACGGACTATTTCACTGGGAACAGGGCAGCAGAAAGAGCTGCTATTGTTCTTTGTTAAAAAAAGTAAATGAAGCCTCGTGCACTAATTTCATCCCGAATATGACGCAGCATTTTGCTCTAAATCTGGATGTGACTGCAGCTATATCGTCCCTCTCAGAGCAATTCTTATTCCAATTAGTTTGTTGGCAGCCCCCCACCCCCACCCCAAGGTACCCAGGATAGAAAGATCTGGCTCCAGTTTAAATGAACTTCCAAGATGGCTTTGAGCAAACAGCGCTAGCCACAGCGTGAAACTCCTCGGGTCCTTGTTACACTCTAGAGTATCATAAGCTCAGGCAATCTCAGCACTGTAAAAGTCACAGACAGCTACATTTCGAGAGAACCACAGGCTTAGGGTATTTCTTTGCAACTTGGAGTTGTGCCACTACAGTTTAGCACGAGTTGGAGACAGAGAGGCTACATTTGTCCCTCTCCTGGTTGTGAAATGGGGGTCCTCTGAGCATGTGTACACAGCACCGAGGGCTCAAGCACTAGGCGTTTTCCACTTGGGCAACATCGAATCTTCAACTGAGTGCACCGAGTCCTTTACCACATGATGTGTTAAAAGCTGAACTGCACCTGTCTGTCTCCCTTTCTAGAACAAGTGTATGTATGCTAAACACTTCTAAAGAAATTCATTCCCAATCCCTTTCTAGAACAAGTGTACGTATGCTAAGCACTTCTAAAGAAATTAATTCCAAATTCAGATGATCAGCATGAGAAAAACACACACCTTACGTAACACATAACGAGCGAAGGTTAAATGAACCACAAGCTGAAACGGCAGGCATGCATTCCAGTGCTTCTGAAAACGTCCTGGGTGATGAATATCTTCGCAGCCCACAAGAAAGTCATTAGTTTAAAAAACCAAATGTAAACAGGTTCAAAGAAGTATCCATGATACAGAGTTTAGAAGGAGGAAGAATGTTTAAGGACAATATATTTAAGAAAAACCTCCGAAGAAATTGAAAAAAAATCAAATGAGAAAACGAATAAGGAACAGACGCAAATCAGAAGGTCTTCTGACATACAAAACACTCTTCACGGCTCCAGGTTGTTAGGTTGAGCAGCAAAATTGCCTCAAATCATCCTAGTGGAAATAAACTTTTTCTCTAAGTACTTTCTTCCCGATCTTGTCTTCTTCAAATTATTTTATTAATGACAAGTCCTCATTCTTTCAAGTATCTCCTTATCAATGTTTGATAACATGTATACAGTGAAGGTTGCTATATTTACTGTGATTGGAAAATCTCTACCTAAAGGCTTAGTTATAAGCTTTAAAAAAAAATACAATCTCATTACTGACTTCTAAATGTATATGTAATAGCTGAATCTAATCATTTTGCAAATTTATCATAAACTAAGAGCACATGCTCCAGGGGCTACAGTATCAAAAACATAAGACATGAAGGGCTGGAGAGAATGCATGTGGTAACGAGATAGGGCTACAGTCAGCAAGCAAGGACTAACATGTGTCTTCCATTCAATGGATGGTTGTAGGGTACAACAAAAGGGACTGAGTTAGGCTTTAAGTGCAGTATCTGTAAAAGCCACTGGAGCACTTGGACATGGAAATGAATCAGTGTCTGACACAGAAGAATCTGAGAGCCATGGTCCTGTCTGCCTGATCTTGAATTTTCTTTGTTAGGCAACATTCACTACGGGAATTCAGCAGTTATCTTTGATGTACTCAGGGCTGAACCACATTCTCCAATCCTATTTCAATCACTGTGTTAATTAATTGATTGTAATATGATCCAAACTCTGATCCAGAAGACAGCCATTTCTTGACTACTACTAGATATCAGTATTTACTAAAAGATATTTTTACTATTAGTATCTAATATGGTCATTATTTAGAAAGAGTAGAGAAGCAACAAACAGCAATAATAATAATAGCAATAATAATAATAATACAAAAATTGGCAAGTGAGACTGCAAGTGACACACTATGCAGATAAACATACACATACTCCTGTGCGTACACACTTGCACACAAAAGAACAGAGGGAGAATAAGGTGTAAGAAAGGACGAGGAGGAAGAAGAGAAGCAGGTAAGAATAAGGCGTACCCAAAAGGACTCACAGGAGTCTTTCTTTTTTCATTGAAGATAGTCAAGAAAAAAAGAGAAAATAGTAATGTGTAAAATGTGTCAGTGAAGTATTTTTAAGTAGTATATTCATAAAGGGGCAAAGTTAAAATATCTGTCCTTTGGTAGTTGTTCTTAAGGACAAGACCGTCTTTTACCTGGCTTAGCTTCTCATTTTAAGAATGTCTGCCAGCTCAGGACCTGTTTATTTCCCTGACTCTCTCCTGTTATTTCTCGTCCTATGTTCCCTTGAACAATCACAACAAGCAGGTTCTTAACAGCAAAAAAGCCTGTTAGAGCAACGTATGGACAAGGGATTGGCATGACGGCCTTTCTGCACTTAGAATCTTTGGAAAGAGGTTTGGGTGTGTGTTCATGTGTGTGCACATGCACATACATGCCTGTGTGTGGAGGCTGGAGTCAACCTCTGGTGTCATCCCACAGGAGCTAGTACCTTGTTTTTTGAGATAAAGTCTCTCACTGGAGACTAGAGCTTAATGGCTAGGCTGGCTGACCAGTGAATCCTGGGAATCCTCCTTCCTCTGCTTTTCCAGAACTGGGCTTATAGCATGTACCATCATGCCCAGCTTTTATGTGGATCCTAGGACTGGCACTCAGATCATTGTGTCTGATCAAGTAAACACTTTACAGATGGAACTATTGCCTCAGATCTGTGCCTTAATATTGTTATTTAAATTGTCCATTGTTTCTATTCTATTCAAATGTCCTACCTTCATAACTTCTCAGAAGATTCTTTTAACTTAGATTTTTATAGAGACAAAGTTAACTGACATTGAATGAAACCACACTTTGGAATAAACAATAAGCAACACACATTTTTATCACCTAGCTATTATTTTTTTTAACAAGGGTTTACTATCAGATGTGGTGGTGGCAAGCAGACAGAATGATGTGGGATCCCCTCCCCGTAACAACCTGCCACGGCTTTAAGAAGTAACACACTTTGATATTCCCTAGAAGAGGTGTTTGTGCGGAGCGGCAGCTGCAGAGAGAGAGCAGGGGGAAGCAGTGCCTGCTGGTTCTACTTTAAAGACAAGCAAACTGAAGTTGTGAGATTGCTTAGCTGAGCACTCTGAAGTTGTTTGGAGTGAGGAACACACATGAGATGTAATTCACAAAGCTCCAGCCTCTAAACAAAACCAGTGAAAGAATGTCCATTTCTAGTTGGCACGGGGGAGGTTTAGGGGTTGCAAATCTGTTTTAGATTTTCTAAAGAAAAATAAATCCATTCAAAAATATAGTTACAGCACGCTAATTAATATGTTCCAATGTCCCTCCACTCTAGTCACCCTGAGAGCTTAGAATTGTTAGTACCACTTAGCTGGGCTTGGCAGCCGTTGTCCCTCAGAATGGAGCCCTGGTGGTCTTTCTGACAAGCTAAGGCACAGACGCATGTCTGCTGACAAGAAATGGCCCCTTCTGTTAAATGTGTTGAACACTCAGTGTTTTATTAAATGATCTGAAATATTCTTTCTCTCTACATATCTCTTCTTTCCAGCCACATTCGATTTTGTTGTTGTTGGATCAGGCCACTTTCCAGAGCCATTACCCATCACAAATTCTATAATTTTAAATGAGGTTCTTTTGCAGTAATTCAAAAGATAACTCACTCCTATTTCCAACATTTAATGTATTTTTCCTCTCCTTTTTTTTTTTCTCCCTGAAAGCAATATACGTGTGTAATTAATAAACAATTTAGTTTGTTGAGGAACCTAGGAAGTTGGCAAATGTTCTGGGGATATGAAATCTCAAGAAAAGCAGCACATTATAAGAAATACTAAGTAATTACTTATGTAAGCTTTCTTTTTAAATTCTAAGAACATTAACTACTAATTACCTACTAATTACCAGTACTTCAGCAGGTGTTTGCACTTAACTGTAGGCTAAAACCCCTGTGAAAAACAAACCCCTCAGCCTCTCTAGAGCAAAGCCGAGTCCCACTGGACCAGAATCACACCAAGGGCTCCGCAGTGCTGGTCACAAGCCAATGCCGGCACCATTTGGCTGCCTCAGGTGAAAAAAGCCAAGCTGGGTTTGTCTGTTTCCCTCTGTCTTCCCTCCAAGCACTGCCATTGTCGAGGAGGGAAGACAGACTTGGATGGCAGCATCCAGGTATTTTGGGTTACACACAAACTATGATAAAGAGGCCTTCATCAGGAAGACATCCGTCTCACTTCCGGTGAAGCTATCCTGTGTGGCCGCCTAGCTGGAGCAGTCTTACCTCCTCACGTTTCCTCTGGAAACGAGCGTGCGCTTCGTTCCCTGTACTTATCTAGCTATGAAATGATCTTGGCTATCCCTTCCAGCTGAAACAGGGTGGGAGTCTTTGAGTCTACCCTTCTCCAAGCTCTAGGAATTAAAGACACTCGGCCCTAAACCTGAGCATTGTGGGACCTGCTAGAGTCAATAGCTACTTTCCCCCCCTTCTTTGTTCTCTTTCCGTTTTTTCTTTACCCTTTCTTTTCTGTGTTGTTCTTCTTGGTTTTGTTGTTTTGTTCTCTGAGACAGAATCTTTCTGAGCAGCAAAGGCTGGACTCAAACTGGCGATCCTTTTACTTCTGCCTCCCCAGGACTGGGATTATAGGTATGCACCACCAGCCTATATGCCCACACCAGAACAACAGCTCTTCCTGCAGGATGCTTCAATCGTGCCTATGTGTTTTCCTGCTTAGACCCAAAGGGATGCAGCAATGAAAAGGAGATGCTGCATAGCACAGTCTCACCTGAAATCTACCGGAAGGCATTCAGCCCTGCCAGGACCACATTCCAGAGTATTCCCTGTCTTGCTCTTCAGTTTCCTGTAGCTACCATAAGGAATTACCATGACCAGTGCCTTATAGCAACAGAGATTTATCCTCTCACCGTTACAGAGATCAGAATTATGAAATCAAAGTGTCACCAGAACTCTGGGGAAGAGTCTGTCTTCCACCAGCTTCCAGGCAGTGGTGGTGCTTGGCTTGTGCCTGCATTTGTACCTTTTCTTGACTTCTGTCAAATATAGCATTATACCTTTCAAAGATTACTTGCCAATACATTCAGAGTCCACCCAGAGAATCCAGAATAATCTCATTTCCAGATCCTTAAGCTAACTGCATATGCAAAGACTTCTTTTCCAAAAAGGATCATACTGACAGGTTTCAAGACTTAGATGCAGACATTTCTTTTGGGGGCACCACTACTAAACCACTGTCCCTGTAAGTGATCTTTAATATGTTTAATTTTATCAAACCCTATGCTATTTCGGGCACTTTTCAGACGAAGGAGATTGCGTTAACAAAATAGACTAGGTCCCTATTTTCACAGAGTTTATCTATGATAATCCCACCCACCCTCATTCAGTTTGGCTACTACCCAGTTTAGATATACACCTATCCCTACAATCTGTGATCCACCACAGGCATTCAAAACACACGACTCTTAGAAAAATCTAGTTAAATAATAGCCTGTGTGCAGGTTGGGGAAACGAGGGACGTGTGTGAACAGCTTCAAGCTTTCAGAAGAACAAGAGAGAAAAGGCATAGTGCAAATTTTATGAAATCATTTTTATATTGCAATTGAAACACTTGACGACAAAAGGATTCAATGGTGATGAAGAAACAGATATTAGTACAATGTAAAACAGCTCTCTGCTTGTCAGCTGGACATGTTTTCCATGTCACAGGCTGTCACTTTCTATTGAGTTTCAACTAATCACATCAGTTTATTAAAACTGAGTATGAGCGCACATATTTTACTTTCCTAGCATCCGAATGTTCTTGTTATTAAGAAGTATTACCTAATCATATACCCTACCGTTCTGGGGGCTCTGGCAAGAGGAAAGGAGTGGGCCAAACCAGGTCAGGAGAAATGCGGACAACCATACTTGAGGACAACTGTCAGGTAATGGGATTGTGTGTGACCATAGACATTAGTCAGAAAGGAGGAAAACTAAGAAGTGAGTGAGAGATGGCACCTGATTGTGGCCAGAGAGAAATAGAAAGGCAGATTGAACAGCAAGGTGCCGCTAATGGAGAACTATTTTCCAATCAAAGGAAGAAAACATAAATTAGTCATATGGTGCATGTCTGAGGCCTACCTCATCTGCCCATTCTACACTTATGGTCCGTTGGGTCCTGGTGAGGGAAGAGGTTCTTGGTGGTGACGGTGTTGTTTGTGTGTTTGGAAGGATTTTGGGGGGTTGTTTTTAAGCTTGCCAGCCTACTAGAGTGCAGCTCATTTTAGGTATAATGGATAGGGTCATGTTTGATGAAATTTAAGTTGGTTTTATATGGAAAAGCAAATGGCATCTTTCTGCAGCTGTGTCTATGTGAATACAGGTTTAAAAGAACCATGGTTAGAAGAGTGAATTATTGAGCAGAATCATTGGCACCTGATCTCACGCAGTTATGGACAGCCTTGTAGTTCACTGGACTCTACCAAACAGAAACACCAGAGGCATAGGTTAAGCAGTTGCTTCCTACCCCACAAAAGGATGGCCTAGACTGTTTGGCAGGGTTTGCAGGAGATTGAGATAGGGTCTTGTTATGTAGTCCAAGCTGGAATTGAACTCACAGCAATCCTCCTATCTCATTCCCTAGCATACTAGGATTTACAGGCATGTACCATCTCACTGAGCTGTTGACCTTCTTTTACTGACATGATCATTCTTCTACCAGGTAGGTGACATTGTAGTTAGGTGATCAGTAATCCTTGGGGATATTTTAATAAATTGCCAGAGGAGTCAACATTTGTGGAAAATAACAAAAGCAACAATACCTTAGGAAACTGTGTAGGTGTTCAGAGCTGGCAAGTGCAAAGTTCCAGTTACAGAGGAAAACACCACTTACCCTCGACTGCAGTTACAAATAGGAGAACCCAAGGCTCAGGAAAGGGAAGGAGGCATGTTTTTTCCTTAGCAGATTTTGATTGTTTGTTAAGAAAATAGTTATTGTGTGCTTTTCCACAGTTAATCGAGCCATCTTGCTCCAATCAAAACATACCTACGTGTCAATTTGAGGGAAAACATCAGACTCAGGTGCAGCCCTGCTCTCTAATCACAAGTGAGATATGTCTCTCCATAGTCAAAGTCCTCAACATGCCATCTATCCTCCCAGTCCCTTTCAAGGACTGTGTTAACAAAATGAGCCGGCATTTTAAAAACCAGGATAATTGACCTAAGTAATCTGAAGTTTGCATCTCTCTCAACATCCGTCTTCCTTGGACTGAAATCTCCAAAGCAGCAGTCAGTGAAGCTAAATGGCAGGTTCCCCTTGAAACGGGGCAAGCCTTCTCAGCTGCTATAGCCCTCAGTACCTGATTTGTGGATATCCTCTACCTGACCCAGATGGGCATTGGAAGTTAGTCCTCACAGCTCTCAGAAGCCTCAGATCTCCTCTTCACACACCCCTTTCAGGATGTTCCTCTGCTTTCCTTCCCAAATGCTGATACCCCTGCTTAACCCTGCAAAAAGCCCAGGGAACTCTCTACCATTTATCTCCTATGGCACCTAGTTTATCCGGTTGCCATTCACCCGCAAATCCTGCTTCCCACATAATGTCCTATTTGGAACCTCAACATGCTGAAAAGATGACCGAGAGCTACTTTGCATGTATTTCGGGGGAGGACAGTCAGATCCCACTCTTCCTGAGACCACCTGAACAGCTTCAAATAACTCCCTGAAAGACCTCAAGCTCCAAACGCAGGCTTATATCTTCATGTATATTTTCATAGAGTGTTTCACGTTAGTTCCCTGTTATTTTGTGTATTCTGTTATTCTATGTAAATTATTGTTAAAGAACCATGTCTAACGCTTATATTCTATAATGCATGTTAGAGCATCATCTGAAATAGATGTTGGCTGATTTACTCTGTGCCATATTTTGGGATAGCCATGACTCCCGAGAAATGAAAATTTTATGCATTCTTCACAACAGAGGTGACTATGAACATTGGTAGCTAGTGGAGAGTGTTCTTATTTCCAAATTAGGGCTGCCTCGGCACCAGTACACTCACTCACAGTGTGGCTGGTGTAGCTGCCACCCCAAATCCCAGGCAGTGTAAAATAGTGATGGCTGGCATTTGAAAATGAATAGGCCCCTTTGCTGGCAATGTTTGCTGTCCTTCTCTGACTTCTACTTCTACAGACTGTACAATTTGTGAAGAGTCAATGACTCCTGTGCTTGTTATTTCACAATATTCTGTATATATGTTTTATTTAAAGTAAGTAGCAAAAGAAGAGGAACAATTGGCCACAGATCCATGTTCAGTGCACTTCCTGTGTTGAGACACATCTATCTCACCCAAGTCCGCTCCTTGCTTAAGGTTTTACTCGCATGCACAGTCTTACCATCTAATGCAGGGTGTGGTATAACATAAGGGACAGGACCTCCCTATTGAAGAAGTGAATATGTCCTTGGCATCCCTCCATGTAGTCCCTTTCTCATGTGTTTTATTATGACGCAAGCACCCATGTTAGTTACTGGTAGCTAGTTCTCCTTAACGCTGTTCTCCCCGGGAACAGATTTTTCAGAGCAAGCTCTATCACAAGTCTGTCCTTTGACTGATCTTTGTCCTGGACCCTAAAAAGCCTCTACTAAATAACATGACAGGAAAAGGAACTCAGATACGTCCACAAGTGTATAAAACATTGCTATAAGTCATGGGGATCTGACTCTGTCACTGGACACACAAACTAAGTTCCCCAGAAAGTACTCTTGAATCTATCTGGAGGACTCCTGGAAATTTTCCCTATAGCGATGGCACATGCCTTGGGCAGAGGCACATCCAGTGATGGCTTAGCCGTTTCTGTCAATCCTTGTTTATGTTGAGGTTGATTTCCTTCCTTCTCAAAAAATGCTTTCTTCTAGCTAGTCACATGCTTATAATCCCAATACTCCAGATGCTAAGACAGGAGGATTGCCAGGAGTTAGAGGCCAGCCTGGGCTACAAAAAAAGACACTGTCTAAAAATGAAGATTCCTTTTGATTCTTCCAGAGTAAAAGGGAAAAGTCATCTTATTCTTTTCAAATCCATTTCAGAACAGCATCTCACTCATTGGAGAACATCCAGCTTTTCTCAACCTTCAGCTTCTGATGGTGGAATATCAATGACAAAGCTATTTTGCATTCTGTCATTCATGAGAAGTCATGATTTCGAACAGATCAATATTCCACCGTGTTGTCAATATACTCACAAACGTAAGGTTGTATGGTACACAGAATAACAATCTCCCCAAGATATCCCAGAACCTGTGAATGTGCCAACAATACATGGCTCAAAAGGGCCTTTGCAGGTGGAACTAAGAGTGTATATATCAAGATATGAAAATCCTCCTGGGTTCCCTGCATGGACCCAGTTTAATCACACAGTCCTTTAGAAGCATTGGAGGAAGGCAGACGACAGAGCTAGGGAAGGAGTGGGTGTGAGAAGAGAAAGGAGGAGATACTCAAATGTGAGAGTCACTTTAACACATCATGCCTAGACTTGAGGATAGAGGAAGAAAGCCATGAGCTAAGGAATATGAGGTCTTCAGAAGCCTGGAGTGGCTGTCCAGGGACAGCAGGTGAAAAGGGGAATTTCTCATCTTAGAACTACACAGACACAAATTCTCCCAACAACCCAATTGAATGAGGAGATGGATGATCCTCTAGAACCCTTACAGGAATTGCAGAACTGCTAAGTCACTGAGCTCAGCCACAATAAGAACATTCACATTGAACTTCAGTGTACAGAACTGTCTCACAATAGCCTTTTGTTGTTTGAAGCCACTAACTATATGGCAATTTGTTACAGTCACAGCAGAAACCCAATATAAAAAGTGAAGTCATCAGGCTGGCTTCAGTATCAGGGTATCACAAAAGCTCCGAAGTTCATTCCTGTTTGTTGGGCCCTATGGCTGGGCGAGGGGCCTGTGGTCCAAACTCAAACCAAGCTCGAGTTTAGAGACCTGTCTCAGAACCTCTAGTTCCGCATAACGGTGACTAAGCATAGCCTATTCTGGTGGTGACTCTGCCTAGTAACTGCTATATATGAAAATCTTGCTGGCTCTCCCTGCTCACTCCACTTTACCTCACACCTTATGTCACCTCTCCTCATCTCCTAGACCCTCCCATTTACCCTCAGCCTATAAAAAGGCGGCTTGTAATAATAAAAGCAAGTTCCTGCTTTGACAGTTCTCCTGGCTCGGTGTGTGTCTTTTCTCCTGGTGGGGGAGTGGTTGGGCCATCAATACTCACCATCCTGCTCAGCCCAAGGGGGACAGGCTGGTCCTGCTCCCCCTCAACGATTTGTACTGTCGGAATGCCCAACAACTGTTGACATTGATAGTTGACCTCCATGACTTGGACAAGTTGCTCACTCTCTGGGAACTTCAGTTTCCATAGCTGTGAACAGTTCTAACAGCACTACATGCAAACTACATGCAAACCAGATCAAACCTGTGGAAACACCTCCCAAGATTTTAGGGTTACAACAGGAGATGGATAAATGTTCACAAGGAAAATAAAGACAGGAAATCTCCTTTGCCAATTAAAAACATTCTACCCAGGCCAAAGAATTTCTCAAATCAATTTCTGGGAAGTCTTTATCAACCTAGTCTCAGGCAAGAATATATTCTCCCCTTCTCTCAATAATTCCTATGTTGACTTTGTTGTAATAATGTACCTGAGAAAGAAAAAAGGAGATTTATGTTGGCTCGTAGTTTCAGAGGTTTCAACCCATGGATGTCCGGACAGATTATCTTTAGACTGATGGCAAGGCAGAACATTAGGGCAGAAGCAGGTGGTGTAGCTAGAAGCAAAAACGAGAGAGGAGTAGGTAGAGTCACGGTGTACACTCCAAGGACAAGACCCCCAGTGACCTACTTTCTCTAACTACACACTGCACCACCTCCCGCCATACCGTTGGTTGGGGACCAGTCCAGATCCAAATGTCACAGCTGCTCTTAATGTAATTAGTGTGAATTCTCCTCCAAGCCACGCCCTAAGTACCATCAATTCAGGCAATGTCCTTGGTTTAGTCTACCATTCATGGCTCTGGATTAATCATGTTGGCTTTTAAATCACTCTCAAACAATTGCAGGATTTGCTTTAAGGGACAGTGATATGGAGCTGTGGCCTGGTAGCTACTGGGCTTTCAGCTCCCTTTCTCACCCACCCACGCCTGAGCACAGGGGCTCCTGGGATGTCAAATAAGTCCATGTGGAGTGGCAGTAACTGGCATGGTCACGAGGCGGTTGTGACACAGGCTATCAAGGCCAGGCAGAAGCCACCCATGGAAAGCTTCATGGCATTAACTGGTGTTCACTCCCCAAGGTGCCCACTCTTTAAACTGTCCTGTTGTGTTTTAACATAAAATGTTAACTTCTTGTTTAGTGTTGCTAGATTTGCAGTGCTCAGAACTGTAGATTGTCTGCATTCTTTGCAACCCCAGGTTGTGAAATTTATTCAATTTGATATTCACTAAGTGGCTAATTGCCCATGACATTCAAGATGTTATAAACACATACACCACTCTGGCAATATCCTCACACTGGAAGAAACCACTGTCCACTGGAAAAGGCAGCCATTTGATATTGTCTACTGAATAATCTCTGTCTTCTGCCCGTAAGTTCTTGGCATCCTAGAGAATGGAGACCTTCAAAACAGGACAAGCCTCGGGCCGGGAGTTGAGATCATTGGTTCCCGTGTGAGCCCTGTGACTGACTGTGAACCTCAAGATAGCCTCATCTCCTTACTGAATAAACACGCGATTTCTCCACCTGGATTATCGCCGTGGGGTGTTTGGGAGTGGAATAAGAATTGCCCTGAAAATTATAAGTCTATCAAAGTGGAAGAGCCCAGTGTGAGCCAGCAGATGGTTAATTTAAAGCCGAAAAATCCCAACTCAGCATTAACCCTTCCCACCTTCCTCCAAGGCAGCCAACAAGCAGCACCTTCATTTATTCACTTAGCAATGTGTGCTCCTGTCCCTTTTCTTCCATTCTCCATGTCACCTTTCCCTCCTTCACTACCATTTTTTACTAGAAACATTGTAAGATGCTCAGATGTGGCCAGGCCCCTGCCGGGTACATGCATATGCATGAGGTAGAGCTCTTGCCCCTTGGAGATACTGATGTCACAACTCTGGGGAAATAGCTAAGTAACCATGACAACATGGCTCGGTGTTGCATCCTGCATTGGAGGGCTCTGGGATGGCCAGCCCTCTATGCAAGCAAGACAGGGACATTCCCTCAGCAAGGAATGCTGAGTGTCCAGGTGATGGCAACCAGCCAGAAGTGACAGAGGGCCATCCACGCTCCCTTCCATCTGGCTCCCTGTGCCTGATCTGGTGACTGGTGAGCAGCCTGTGATTTATCAGGCTGAGCATCCCACTCGGGAACAGTGGATGAATCTGAGAAGCAAGGAAAGCTGGGAAATACAGCCGTTTGTCTTGAGGGTTGAGGTCAGAGATTTGATCTTTGTCAATTTCTTCCTCATCTTAACCAGGTGCCACTGACCCTGGGATAGCTATTCAGGGTGATTTTCATATTTTAAAGTCATTATCTTCATCTAGCAATTTCCACAATGTGGGCAAAGATGGAAAAAAGGACAAGTTTCAGATTAAAAAGCAACCAACATATTGTTAGCTTTGGGATGTGAGTCTCTCTCAAATCACCTGTCAATGGCAATAATTTAGTCACTGTGTTACTTCCAAGGTGATGTTTTTTCCCGATAACCCTCATCACCACTACAGTTTCTAGATTTTTTTAAAAAAATGTTAAGTACATGTTTAGAGCCCCCTCCATGGACTGCTGAGGTTTGAGAACTGTTTTATTCCATTTCCTCAGCCCTTCCCACTACCCAAAAGTAATAATGTGTGAGTGCACAGCATGTGTACATCGCACCGCTCCATTTCAGAAACATTTCCACTATTAAAAAATAATAATTTAATGGGGACGCAGTGTATGCGTGTTGCCCTATTGTTCAGGGCTGTAATTTGAATAGCATTCTTAAGGAAAGGAACAAAGACCCCTCACTAACAGGATGTATGTGGAGGGCTTTATTCTACATGCCATGCTCAGACAATACTGGAGTGCATGGAAGCAGAGAAAGCCTAACATTCAGCAACAACAATAAACAATGAAGTGAATGGGCGTTGCCTATGAGCGAGGATATGGGGTTAACAACATACACGTGGGAGGGGGAGCTGTGGGACCCCTGCAGCATCAAAGCAGTGTCCTGATAATGTCATACTTTCACTCTGTACTCTAACCTACCCGCTTAGAGCTACATGCCAGAGCCAATAGGCTCAAAGTTGCAGGAATCCATAGTCTCGAGTGGTCCCAAGAACTCTTAGTTAGAGAGCCCTGGTGAGAGACTTCATTACCCTCTAAGTGACCCCCTCCCCTGCCTCCACTGGTATTGGCTCTCCTATCTTCACCTGCCACATGGCCATCTGATCCCTGCAACTCATCAGCTGCCCAGGACAGAAAGGCTCTGACTCCTGGCCACCTGCCAAGAGGGCATCTTCGGACTCCATGCTCACAACTGTCAGAACAGTTGGGCCATTTCCACTACCGTGTAAAAAAGAGAAACTTAAACTCATAAGTATCCTTCACAAATATAGCAAAGTCGTAGTTGTTAAGGGCTACAAGCGCCAATCAGTTCCCGTTGCCAGACAAGCGCACCCAATTGTGTTCCACAGTGCAGTGCCCGACCCTGGGAAAGAAGAGGAAATAGCCTGGCTGTCTAGGACACTTTTGTCTCAAACCTGAGGCCACTGTAGCAGCTGCGTGTAAGCAGGACACATTCAAAATCAACTAAACGGTGAGCAGAAGAGCCATTTATCACTCTGTATCTCCTGGGGCGGGCCACAGAAAGATGACTTCCCTGGTGCAGTTGCTGCTGCTGATACCGTAAAGCAACCGCAACTACCTGCGAACTGATCTCCAGCCTCGTGAGATTTTGTGATATGAGTGAGTAGAACACTGGGCTCTTGATCCAAATGCCAAACTATGAGAAATTCTTTTAGCTTTACCTTTATCTTAACTGCAACAGAAGTTAGTCCTCACTGATGTTAGAAAAATCTTTTTTTTTTTTTTTTTTTTTTTTTTTAACAGAACTTCTGGGTCGTTCACAGAAGGGCAGAAATGCAAAGTGAGACGTGAAGGTCACTTCCAGGAAACACGTCTGGAACTCTGCTCGAGCAGGGAGATGGTCTCCACTGCTTCTGTCGCTGCGCATGACCTCTCAAACCTGCACTGAGCCTTCATCTGCAAAAGCAAGGCGAATTTAATAGCACTCAGTCACATACTCCTGTACTCCAAATTCAAACATGTCTCCCTGCCAGTGCCGACACACCCTTTGTCCATGGTCACAGAAAAGTTGGCTCTGCTCTGAACACAATGCATCCCAATCCAAGGAGACTGGGTGCTGCTGGAGAGCCAGCCCCAGACATGCTTTCCTTTATTTACTGTTCAGACCCGAGTCCTTTCCTCTCAACTCTCTTGATCTTCAAGAAGAAAGGACTCTGAAGTGGGGCTGAACCACCTCTTAGGGTAGAGCCCATTGAGAGAGTTCACAGACTCCAGGCTCTCTTGCCAAGTCTATAAAAAGAGCATGACCCGTTAGTTAAATCAGCTTTATTTCCCTAGTGCCAATTACTTGCATTTGTTCTCTACTCCTAGCTTTGCTCTTAAACACAATGCAGACTAAAGTAAACTGACTCTCTTCACCCTTCAGATAGCCTGTCTTGTTTTGTATTGTTCCTTTTGTTTTGTTCATGATTTCAAGACAGTCTCACGCAACACAAGCTGGCCTTAAATTCTTCACACGGCATGATGGTTCCACAAACTGACATAGCAGCAGCTCCCGATCCTCCTGCTTCTCCCCCTCCCCTAAGTGCTGGGGTGATAGGTGTGTGCCGCAGTGCTGGCTCTAGCCTGTCTTGTCTACAGTGGGAACATCTGGTCCCATGACAGACTCAGCATTTTAGTCATAAGAAGAACTCCCCTCTATTCCCATTTTCTCAGGACTGCCTCCGCGGCTGGCCCGTGGGAAGCACCCATACGTTTTTCACCTTTGCAGTTTTCACTAAGACAAACTTTGCAAAGGTGCATCTCTCCATTGCCAGTGACCAAAGCTCTTCCTCCTCTCTTCAGATTGCTCACCCAGTCCATGAGTTTCTGCCTACTTCAGGCAAGCGTGAGGTTCCAAAACAGGTCGGGTTCAAGCCCCTCTCACAAGGCTGAAGTGGGAGAAACATCTCGAGTGGGAGGCTGGAAACCCAGGGTAGCAGTACCTCCTCCAAAAGGAATGTTTAAAAACCTTCTCTCAATCTGTGTTCCATACCCATATATATCTATAGGCATCACATGGATGAGAATTCCAAGAGCCTTGTAACCAGGTTGTGGTTACCTCCTTGTTAGGTCTTCCAGCTCACACTGACATGTTTTCTTAGTGACTCTACCCAAATTTTGTTTTATGTGGAAGAAAATGGTTATTTTCCCCCCATTGGCTAACT
Source organism: Cricetomys ansorgei (assembly GCA_026225945.1). Taxonomy (NCBI): domain Eukaryota; kingdom Metazoa; phylum Chordata; class Mammalia; order Rodentia; family Nesomyidae; genus Cricetomys; species Cricetomys ansorgei. The sequence continues at coordinate 41,313,923 of JAMJFZ010000242.1, read as the reverse complement.
ACACCTTCCATGGGCCTTAAAATCTAGCATGTACTTTTTTTTTTTAATCCCTTCATGAAGGGTCTGTTGTTATAGGAATTGTTCACTTACCACAAACAACTAGAAATATAGAAAAAATACATAAAACAATTTCTTTCAGACACCTAAAGAAACAGTGGAAAACCATGCCTCTCATAGGAAAAAAGGATAGAAACAAGATTAGCCTCCAACTTGGAGCCCATTTCCACATAACAGTTCAAAGAATTGGACAAAGACAGACCCTGATATTCTTACTGAGTTCAAGAAACATTGGACCAATTCAGGAAAGCAAAGGCAGCTAAAAGGTCCAGGGCAAAAGAAGGTATACAGAGAGAGACTCCTGGAAATCTGCATGGGTGTTCACCTTTTCTCATTGGATGCTTCCCTTGCTCTCCTCATGTGTGGGTCACCTCTCCATGAGACAGCAAGGAACAGCTTCTACAGAAGGAGCATCTGTTGTGAACCACAGCCGGAACAAACTCAGAAGTTCACGCATGGTTTAGAACTTTTTAAATTCTTAGAAACACTACACCCTGGAAGTACAGATAAATTAGGTAGCATGGTAAGGCAGCGATCATCTGGCCCAGTACATGTTTCAAGTCAACAAGAAACTGAAGTTCCTAAATATACATAAATAAGTATGTTTGGTGTAATAGAAAGTTAATTACCCTGACATGATCACTATTCATCATATACAAATAATTACAATACTCTATCCTATAAATAAGTGAAAACATTATGTCAACTAAAAAATAAAAAATGTAAATTATACCTTTAAATCCCTTTAATATAACTAACTTATGCCAAAATACTAATCGCATACTATGTAACTTGCAATATTATTAAAATGAATGTATGATGACACCTCAAACAATAAAAAGGGTGAGACAAAATGTGTTGCTGAGTTCTCCCACTCTCCGTGAAAGGCTTCAGTGTTGTACGGAGGAGACTGTGGTAAACTAAAGATGGAAATAGTAAATTTTATTGCAACAACTTATACATATGAAACAAGCAGGTATGACCAATAACCCAATTATGGAGATAAAGGGAATAATTTAAAGCCCAATTAGCAAATAAAATAAGATAAATATAGTTCAACAAGGATTGATGTTTTGCTGTGATTCAGATATACAGTTAGCTTTATGTAGTTGATGTTTGCCATCTATGGATTCAGTCAACTTCAAATTTAAAAAATTCAGAAAAAAGAAATAGCATCTGCTGTACCTGAACAATCTATTCCTCTTCTTGGCACCGTAGCCTAAGGGGCATACTGTAATCACCAGCACCAGGGTTGGCATTGTGTTTGGCTTGTAGGAATCTTGAGATGATTAGGCATAAGAGAAGACATAGATAGACCACAGGCCAACACTAACCCATTTCATAAAGGGACAAGCAGCTACAGATTTGGGGTTCCTTGGAGAGAGTCCCCAACTCAACCTACTGCAGACACTGAAAGACACTATTAATTGTCTGCTTTCATGAAAAACTGTGGACCGCATTTAAGGTCCTAAAGTCAGCCCAAATATACTTTTAAAGCACAGCTGACACAAATAAAATACCAACATGGGGCTATAGAGATGGGTCAGTGGATCCTTGACACCGCATGAAAAGCTGAATGCTGTGCTGGGAGGCAGAGTTCCCCGGATAGCTCATTGGCTGAGCCAGTGGGGAGACACAAGTTCAGCGAGAGACCCTATTCTTAAAAAGTAAGGTGGACGGCAACTGAGAAAGACACCAAATCTCAACACCTGGCTTCTACTACGTGCATGAGTGCAGACCTCCACACCGCAGTATATGAACATATGTGTACACACACACACACACACACACACACATACAGACACACACACAAACAGACACATACACAGACACACAGACACACACACAGACAAACACACACACACACACAGATACACACACACACACACACAGATACACACACACACAGATACACACACACACACACAGATACACACACACACAGATACACACACACACACACAGATACACACACACACACACAGATACACACACACACACAGATACAGACATACACACACACACACACAGACACACACAGACACACACACACAGATACAGACACACACACACACACAGACATACACACACACACACACAGATACAGACATACACACACACAGACACACACATACACACACACACACACAGATACAGACATACACACACACAGACACACACAGACACACACACACAAACACACACACACACATACACAATGTGATTCCTAGAAGAGTAATATGCCAATTCATTACCACCATAACAAAGAGATACATGAGACCAGCCAGCCATGCCTAGACACAGGTGAGATTTGTGTGTGTGTGTGTGTGTGTGTGTGTGTGTGTGTGTGTGTGTGTGCCTGTGAGGTTCAAAGCTTGAAGAGGAGGCTAAATTACAGGCAGAGAGGAAGATGGGGGGGTAGTTACACAGATGTCACACTTCTATGTAAGCACAAGGAGGGGCAGAGTCTGCACTGGTGTTACCTAAATAGCAACGGCACTTGTCCAGCAGTCAGTAGATATTTGTGGGAAGAAAGAGAGGGGACTGGGGGTGCAGTACAGTAGTTGAGCACCTCCTTGGCAGCGTAGGACCTGGGTTCCATCCTTATACTGTAAAAGTTAAATAAAAGTGGAAAGAAGGCAAGAGGTAGGAAGGAGATCAAGTGGGAAAAGAGGGAAGGACTCCCTAGAGAAATATGCCAGCACACAGCAGGATTTTGTGTGTTTCAGATATCCTTTACACACGGTGACAATAAGGTCAACAAATCTAGAAACTGTAACTAGTGAAGAGTAAAGGTATTCAATGCATATGGCACTTAGAGAAAAGACCAAAGTGCTGATGCTGAAAACTGTCAGATGCATCCTCCCGGATGCCGGAAAAGATGCTCCTGGCCTAACTAGTTAGGGTTGTGCCAAGAAACATCCATTTAGTCTCGCTGCTCAGCTAGTGGGCTCATCTGACAATTGTCCTGCAGATTGATGGATAATGTAATCAGGATAGTGTATGTGCACAAATTGAGAGGTGTGGTTATTACAATACAGATCTTAATGCACATCAGAGGCCATTCTGAAGACAGAATATTCAATTTAGAAATCTATTGTCACCTAGATCCATCTGCCGATAAATCACTGGAGAGGCGCATTTATATTGAGGGCAAAATACCTTACCTTTTGGTTTCTTCAAAGATCCTTGAAGATAAAGTGGTTTATCCTGAGAATCTTTGTTTAAATGGCAATAAATGCCTCACCTAACATGAAGGTCAAAGGACAGGACTGTTGACATAGACACCAATTCCTCAGTAAAGGAAATAGTCTCCATTCTGAATCGAGCAAGGTTTAAGAGAATCACTATCTCCTCATCACAATCTTACTGGCTGTCTGAAGATTTTAAATGTGTGACCATACATAGTGACTCAACGATCAGAATTTCTTTAAAAGAAAACACTGTGGCTGGAGAGAGAGCACAGCTGATAAAGTGCTTGCTACACAAGCTTAGGGGCCTGAATTCAATCCCCAGAACCCATGTGAAAAAACCCAGGGATGGTGACACATGCTTGTATCCCAGCACTAGGGAGGTGAAGACAGACAGATCCCTGGGCTTCATGGCCAGCCAGCCTAGACTAATCAGCAAGCTTCCAGCCAATGAAGAAACCCTCTCTCAAAAAAGAATGGTGATAGCTCAGTAGTTCCAGGGGAACCACAGCAAAGTTGTCCTCTGGCTGCCACAAGCACACAAATACATGTGTATGTATAGCTGCCTACAAGTGTGTGTGTGTGTGTGTGTGTATGTGTGCACACACACACACACACACACACACACACACACAAACCCTAAACACCTAAACAAAACTTTGTTTTGTAAAACTGCTGTCCTGTAATGAATCCAATGCAAGTCTCTAAATAGGGCTGCCAACCCATCCCTGCTTCCATTGTAGCTAATATACACATAAGCAAGTATCCCTAACATTACCTGCCCATTGTCTATTGAAATGAATTTTCTGAGCTTCAGTCTCTCACTTCCTCCTTTCCTCCTTGCCCCCTCTCTCTTTCATCCTCTTCCCTCCCACCTTCTCTCCTGGGACAGACTATTTTTCTGTACCAGCCCCCAGCAAGCTCTAACCTCCATCAATTACTAAGAAATCTGCTCTTTTCTCAGTGAAATCTATCTGATTCATTGGTGCCGATGCTTTCCCAGCATCTCCTGACAGTGCAGGAAGGCTGGGGAAGGAGAGAGTCCCTCTGAATGAGATAGCTATTTATTTTTCATTTAACAAAAGGGTAAGGTCTTCTCACATCAAATTTTTGGCTCAGGAGCCCAGAACATAAACTGGCAAGGGAGACCTAAGTTCACCTCAGAAACAATGTTAACTGGCAACCACCTTGGGAGAGAACAGAATCCTATCCCAGCTCCCTCAGACCGATCTAAGCTCCTTTTGCTGTCACTTAACACCACAGGGTTGATTTAATTTGATGAGACTTCTAAGACAACTTAGAAACTTAAGCATTTGATACCAACTCTGATCATCCTTCCTCTGCACAGACTCAAAAGGTTTCCTGGTTCATAAATAAAAAGTCAAATCAGATGTGAGGCCCATCAGAGTATTTTGTTTTTCTATTTTTTCACTTGTAAGGTCCGAGTTCTCTTCCAAAGGAAAGAATGAGTGGAAATTATAGAGAAGCAGATTAAAGTTACACAGGGGAATCAATCTCTAATGATCAAAGCCATTACCAGTGCGACAAACCTCTTTGGCATGAGAAAGGATCAGGAAAATACCTGAGCCCACAAGAAGGTAGAGTTTCATGACCTCTGGAATCCCTCATTGAATATGATGTGCTCCCATAAGTTAGGAAAGTTCCTGGTTTGGGTTATAATAATGTGCATTTCAGCAACAGCATATCTGGGAGATATGCCCAAAAGACCCAGGTTCTGGGCTGGAGAGATGGTTCTGTGGTAAAGTGCTCACTGTATACTCATAGGACATAAATTTAGAGACACAACAGTCTTGTAAAAGCTGGGCATGGTTACATATATCTGTAGCCCCAGTGGTAGGAGACAAGAAGGAGACAGGCAGATTCCTATGACTAACTGACCAGTCATTCTAACTGAAACAATGAGAACCATGTTCAGTGAGAGACGCTGTCGCAAAAAGTAAGTTGGAGAAGCAATTGAGAAAGATACTGGGGCATCAACCTCTGGCCTCTACACATGTGCCTGCATGGGCACATACTCCATCCCTCCCACTGCCCCACATGCACATGTGCATACAAAACACAGAGTGGAGGACAATAAATGAAGGCACATGATGTTAACCATTGGCCTCCATATGCACAGGAGTGTGCACGGGCGTGCACACACACACACACACACACACACACACACACACACACACACACACATACACAGAAAGAGAGAGAGAGAGAAGCCCAAAAGTACCAAAGGAAGGAAGCACCTACATTTTAAAGCTTGACCTGGGATAAGCCTTCTTCTTCCTTGTCTTCTAGACACACACACACACACACACACACACACACACACATACACACACACATGAAATCCAACCTGGACTTAGTTGTGCTGGCATGCGATCACACACTTGGTTGTGTGTAGTATGATCATTGTGACGCTGTGTTTTGATAACATACTCATAATGAAAGTTTCCTCTACCAACAGTCACAGATTATAACATTTGTTGTTTCCATGTCAGAAACAAAACCTGCACTGTGATTTCTGCTACTTCAAACTGAATTTTAAGCCTGAATTTAAACAGTTTCCACCAAGCAAACACCTGCATGCTAACATCTGTCAAACTCTGCTTGTGAGTACAACCTTCACAGAACAAGACTATGTGTGGGGGTCAAGGAAGGAAGCTGCAGCTTGGCCAAAGCACCTGGGAGTGTGTTCTTTCATTACATATCTCTGTTTCTCTTTCCATCTACTGGTACCTGGGTCTCCTTTCTGCCATAGCATCCAGCTGTGACCTTGTATCATTCATTCACAAGTGTTTCTCATTGATCACCACATACCTCACCCAAGCCATCAGCCTCTCGTTTGTGGATGGGATCATTGCAAACTCTTTCACCGAGTTTTCACTGCCCCCATATCCCCTCTCCACAGCAGGAGCTTCATGCAGCAGCCTAGACAGATTCTGGGGCCCTATCACGCATTTCAGCTTACTGTCTATAGCCCCACTGTCTTGGCTACTCTTTTGGATGTTGTGATAAAACACTAAATACCCTGACATAAGCATCTTCAGGCTGGAAAGGTTTATTTTTCAAGTTTATAGTCCATGATGGAGACAAAATTAAGGCAGCAGGAGCTTAAGGCAACTGGTCACATTGTACCCACAGTCAAAAGCAATAATGAATTTTAACTCAGCTCATTTTCTTCTTTTTATAACAATCCAGGGTCCTAGCCTAGGGAATGGTACCACCTAAAGTGGGCAAGTCTTACCATCTAAATTAACCTAATCAAGATAAATTGCCATGGGCATGCCAGGAGGTCAATCTCCCAGGTGATTCTAGATCTCACCAGGATGATAACAGATTAGCCATTACACCAATGAAGAAGGAAAGCTCTCCCAAGCTAAGATCTGTGTTTCTTTGGTCCTTCACTGTATCACTAGCATCCACAACAGTGGCAGACATGGTATATACATTCAATAAGGATTTTCTCACTTGTATTCACTAGGGAAGTACATAAATAAGATTCTGTACTGTGGTTCAAGACCACTACCAAGAACATTATCTCAGAAATATGGTACCTCATACATACTACATGTAACTGATGATGTTTTCCTGGTCAAGTGGCCAGAAATATTATGAAAGTTTTATAGTTATTAATTTCTTTGCATAAGCACATTTAAGACATTGTCTCACTCAAATTAGCCATTCTCAATGAAAGCCCTCAAAAATGCATTGGCTTTGTAAGCATCTCTGTACCCCAATGCTACCATGCCTGCCGAATTTGAGGGGGTAGGGGAAATCACTGAACATGGTCAAGAATGCTTATTCCCTTAAAAATATGTCTGCCATGGTTAAGTTGTTGAAAGATTAGAAATCATGTACATGAGGCCCAGGCACAGTGTCAAAACAAGGGCTCAATGTGCTCTGGTGTTATTTACAAGTTGTAACTACTGTTGCCCTCAGAGCCAGAACTCCTTCTTGAGGAGATGCCATTCTTCACTTGCTATTAATGTGTAGCTCTTTTGTGTTGTTGGCTTCTACTGTTGCTTAGTGACAAACACTAGTGCTTGTCATCCCACAGAGTCTATGAGTCAAGAGTCCGGGTACAACCCCTGAGCTGGGTGTCTTCAACTTCAGGCTATAATTAAGGTTTTGAACAGGCTCGGAGTGTGAGCTGCGGGCGAGGGTCCCTTTCCAAGGCCATGTGGTTGCACAAAATTCATTCCATCATCACTCTAGAATTCATGGTAGCTAACATCTTCAAGACCAGGAGGTGCTAGACCCTGGCTTCTTTCACCATTGACCTCTGTCTTTACTCTCAGAGGACTCACCTAATTAGAATAAAACTACCCAGGATAGTGTCTCTGTTAACAGAGTAGACTAAAGAAGGAGCATATTCACACAAACAGCATACTTCCCAATGGCTGCAGACCACAACCCAATCAGGGCAATACCATTCCATCACTTGGACATCTTCAATTTTTCAGAAGCACATTATGTTCCCACCCATACTCAAGGGCATCCACTGAGGATAAATTCAGACTTCTGCCTGGCATAGACAGCAGCGTAGCCATGGAATCCAAGCATTACTGGCAGGCCCGTAGTCATGATGGAGTGCAAGTGATGAACACCACACCATTACTGTGCTTTCTACTTGGTGGAGAACTCAAGAGAAGCAGACACAAGTGCCCAGGTGCTGGCAGGAGTCATCGTAAGAGGGTATCAAAGCCCATTAAGGGTTACTTCGAAATTCAGCCTTTCCCTCCTACTGGAGACAGAACAGAGTGAGAGGTGCTGTGGCAATGTCACTGCCTAATTAGCCAAAATCAACCGGTCAAGGGTCATTGCCCTCCCAGGGATGACTCAGTGCAGACCCATGTAGGAGTAATATGCTGGGAAAGGAATGCGGGTAACCACAGGTGCAGGAGCACAGCCGAGTGGACTGATGCCCTCTGCTGACCTTCAAGGACTCAGGGCCAGTTTCTCAGCGTGGCTTTCTGGGTGCTGAGGAGTGTGAGGGCCGCACCAGACTTCTCTGACTCCAAGGAAAGAAGGCAGCTTCACTCATGAGTGGTCCCGGCAGTGGCAGCTGTTCCTAAGCTAATGAGGTCATCTCTGACTTAGGCCACAGAGACGAGGCCTCCTGGGTGAATTACACACCGTGGACTCAACAGCTGTGCCTGGGATTCCAGGCAGACAGCTGAAGTCCAAGGGCCACCCCTCCTCAAATTGGGCACGGCCTGGGGGGTGGGCATTCTTTCTGCCTGCCACATCAGCCTGTGTGAGAATGTGTCTGAGAGAGGGTTCCCCAAACACCCAGAAAGGGAGAGCATGCACCTCCACCCCAGGAGAACACCACCCTGCCTCAGACCAGCTGGGACCAGCTGGATCGAAACCACACTCCGTGGTGTGCAAAGTACAGCCAGGCTTCTCCACTAGGCAGAAGATGAAGCCAACAGCTGGTGACCTGGGTCCCTGATCCTTCTACGACCACATGCTAAAAATTCATTTACTCATTCCACATCTCCTGCCTTTCTTCTTTTATTATTATTTTTTTCATGTTTTCTCTTTGACTTATACTTTTGCCTGGTTCACCTGCTTATCACACTGGCTTCCTTCCGCTGCCTCTGTGACTCTCTTCTACATTGCCCTTTGTCCCACTGCTATTTTACTTCTATTACCCCACTTCTTGATTAATCAATTGATTGATTGTGTGTATATGTCTGTGTGTGTGTGTGTGTGTGTGTGTGTGTGTGTGTGTGAGAGAGAGAGAGAGAGAGAGAGAGAGACTCAGTCTGCCATGTGAGTGCAGGTGTCTGCAGAGGCCTATCATGAGGCTGGAGGTTAGGGCACATAGCTATGGCTGCTCAGTATGGTGGGTGTTGGAAACCGAACTCACATCCTCTGGAAGAGAAGTATGTACTCTTAAGCCTGCGTCATCTTTGCAATCCCCAGTTGTTTGTTTGCCTGGCTGGTTGGCTAGTTGGTTGGGGTGTTGTTTGTTTGTTTGCTTTTTCTGCTGAGGGCAGGAGATCCAGACAGAGTTACTTCTAAGCCTTTGCCATGTAGATCATCTAACCACTGGCTAAACGTCTGTTGAATGCGTTTAACAGAGAATTTTTTAAAGTTAATAAACAGATTAGATGTAACAATCAGCCCTTGTCAAGACGATAATTTCTGTAGAATCTAACACACTTGAATGGAGAGTCTAGAGCTGAGGAGCTGGAGAGATGCTCAGTTGGTAAAGTGTTTCTGCGCAAGCCTGAGAACTTGAATTTGTTTCCCAGAAGCCAGGCATGATGGTGAAAGCTTAGAATCATTGCACTGGGGGACCCAAGAGCAGGGAATCCCTACAGTTTGCTGCTTAGTTAGCCCCTAGCCTACCTAGCTAGTTCCCATCGAGAGATCCTGTCTCTTTAAAAAAATAAAATTTGGGTTGGGAAGATAACCCAGCTGGTAAGGGCACTTACTTTGCGAGCAGGAGGGTCTCTGCTCAAATCTACAGAATCCACATAAAAAGCTGTATGTTATCCTCACACCTACAACCGCAGTACTGGTATGGCAGAGACAGGAGGATCACTGAATCCCTACCCAGTTCCAGGGCCAATGAGAGACATTGTCTTAAGGACCAAGGTGGAGAGTGACAGGGCATCCTCTCTGGTCTCTGCAAATGTTCAAAGGCATGCATACACAACACACATGTGCCCTCATAGCACACACCTCTCTCCGTCCTCCCCCCTCAGTGGACAGCACTAGAGGAGCAGCACCTGAGGTTGATCCCCAGACTCCAAAAAATACACATACATGCAGCTGCATACACACGTGGGGAGATATACTTGGTAAATGGTACCAGCAAGATCAAATAATACAGTCTTTACAAAAAAAAATGCTTGATAGAAATGAAATATTTCACAGCAAATGTGTTTCTCCTTGGTAATGACCAGTAGCATTGTGATCCACAGGAGACTTCGTTAGCAGGAGAACACGTGGCCATCAATGCATTGAGGAAATGAGAAACCCTTGTGTGGCTTCTTTGTATGGTTTGTATCTCTTGTGCTTGTTCAATTGTGGAAGATTATGGCATTATGCCAGGCTGTTCTTACTCCTTTAACATGCTCCAAAAATATTGTTTCTGCACCAGAACAGAAAAACTTACAAGTACCTTAATGATGACTCCAAAAATCTGAACACTTCAGCCATTCTGTCAATGTTTGTGAAAATACGTACTCCTGACCCTGCTCCAGCCACACAAACAGCCGCATGCTGAAACACCACCCCAAGCAGGAGCTACTAATTCACTGAAACCCAGCTTGTTACACGCTTGAGTGGCCGCTGGAACAAGAAAAAGCTGGGCAAGAGTTTGCAGGCCAGGGTGTAAGGAGAACAACAAAGAGGAGGTGTTCTTTCACCTCTGCTGGGGGGAAGCTGACAAGCTAGCCTGCTTTTCCTCCTGCTCCTCAGAAAGTTGCTGCTGACAAAGACAAGTCTGGACCGGTGCCGTGTTCTGAATCAGGTGTCTAGACCTCTTGGTCAAATAAGTACCAGCTTAACTTGAACTCAGAAATATTCCTAAGATTCAGACCAGGAATCCATACATGTCCCTCCATAGACTCGGGAAAGAGAAGTATTGGAGGCTGCCTTTCCCTTCCCCCCTTCCTCCCTCCCTTTCCCCATCCCCTTCTTCATTCTGCCCTTTTGAGTTTTTCTGAGGTAGAGCTAACCTGGGACTCAAGATCACTGTACCTCAGCCCTCCAACAGCTGGGATTACAACTGGATGTAACCACACCAGACACACGCTCTCTTTCTTCATTGCTTTTAATTAAATTTGCTCCACTCTGTCTCCTGGGTGCCTCTGCTCACTCTACTGAGGTCTACTAAAATGAATCTGCATGGATCTTTAGTTGTTTCTGTTACATGAGGGTCAAAGGTGTCTCAACAAAAGCAATCTCTTCCCTTTATCCAAAGGCATGTTTCTTCCCAGGCTATGGTGAGGAGATAGGAGGAGGAGGTGATTATCGACAGGGGAGAAGCTGGTGGTAGAGGAGGAACCCTATGTTGTAAAGGATACTCTTCATGTACTATCAGGCCAGGGCTTACAATTTCTGCCCTTTCAGGTGAGAAAGAAAACTTTAATTCCTCTCTTGATCTCCTATATAGAGACCCTAAACATTTTTATGTTCTTAGCAGCGAAGCGGTTAAACCATTATTAAAAGTCAATGTTTGCAGTACTCCATATGCCAATATCTGCAAGGCTGTCTCCTTTCTTAGAGACAGAATAAGCCAAAGTAATAAGCCAATAAGCAGGGCTGCTCCTCTGTCATCAAGAGATCAGCAATTGGCCATTCCAGGCATGCATTTGTGAGCACCCAGGTCTCACCGTTATCTGCATCATCAACTTTACAGGTTTTGGAATCATCCAGGGGACACACCTCTATGGGTGTCCAAGAGGGTGGTTCCAAGGAGGTTTAGCTGAGGAGAGAAAACCTAACCTGAGTGGTGGGTGCCATCACCCTCCCAAAGGCTGGGGCTCTGGAATGAATGAAAGAGAGAGAAAGTGAATCGCCCTGCAGTCATCTCTCTCTGCTCCCTTCCTGTGCAACATGACCAGCCATCCCACGCTTCCGCTGCATGTCTCCTGGCATGGTGGACACCCTGTGCTCTTTCTTCCCTTACACTGTTTTCATTATATGTGTCACAGCAATGAGAAAGGCAGTTACTACACCAGCATTCACTCCAGAGCAGGCCTGGTGGCACCAACTTTGGCTATGCTTTAGTTTCATATGTATGAAGAAGTCTATCTCACTGAAATAGCTGTTTGCTGAGGATAATGTGAACATTTTCCAGGATTACGAAAGTCCAACCTCTAAAGCAAAAAGTCTTTGCCATAAAGCAAGGTCAGATCATTTTAGGCACATTGCTATTTTATCCAGAATTGTCTCTAGAAGTTGTAAATTAAGGGGAGGGGGGCGGGGAAACAGTTCTCTACTGCATTGAAGCACCTTACTCTGTATGCTCCACCAAGCTGAAGCTTCTAGATCAGGTCAATAGAAAGTGTGATGTGAGCCAATTATGCAATTTTACATTCTCTAATAGCACATCAAGACAGATAAAGAGAAACAGCTAAAATTGATTTTAATAATACGTGCTATTTAATCTAATCCGTCTAAAATAGTACCATTTTAACAAGTAATCGATGTAAAACGTGGCTAATGAGGGCCTTTATTTTTGCATTCTGCTTTCTTGTACGGAGTCTTAGAAATCTGGTGTGTTTTATACCTCCAGCATGTCTTGATTTGAGTAAGCTACATCTCAAGAGCTCGGCACGCTGGCAGCACAGTCTTGGATGTGGGCAGCTCACAGCTGTCATGACAAGCAGAGTCTCCGTTGTGATGATGATGTATTAATAGCAGAAGGAGCCTGAGTACTGGTCCATCCTGACCTATTTTTCAATCCTAGCTGTTTTATTTCCTGGCTGTGCTTCCTTGTCAAAATCACTTAGCATCTCTGAACTTTAATCTCTTCATCTTAGAAGCAAAGCTATTAATCCTTGTGTTTCACTGGGATCATTGTATTATATGAAACAGATATGTATGGTAGGAACATAGTGCAATAGTCAGCACACAGTAGGAGCTTACTAACAGGAAGCTAACATTGTGTCAATCTTGTGGGTACTTACAGAAGAACATACTGGGAACTGTTAAGATACTTCAAACCTGGAGAAAATATCTTTTTTGTTTATAATTTTATGTAAAGTAGTCCAAGCAGATTTCTTGGAACTGCTGATAACTCTTGGTTTTGTTGTTAAAACACTCAGCCTAGAGGTTTGGAGTGAGGCCTAGTGGTTAAGAGCACTTGCTGTTCTTGCAGAGGACCCAGGTTCAATATCCACCCACAGTTACCCATAACTTCAGTTCCATAGAGTCTAACACCCTCTTCTGGCCTCTGCAGGTACTTGCACACATATGACATACAGGCACACATATATACACACAAATTCATTGTAAATTTTACTCTAATAAGGTCACATTTATTTAGATATAACCTCCCATGATTATTTTTTCTTTTTATAAATAAATTTCTTGGATGTTGGGGTTCTTTTCTTTTTGAGTACTGCTTTTAAGATTTGTTATTTATAATTATGTTGGTCTGGGTGTTTGTATATAGATCACAGTGCTGGCAGAGGCCAAAAGAGGGCATCAGATTCCCTGGGACTGACAGTCAGGCAGTTGTGAGCCACCTGATGTGGGCGCTAGGCATCAAACCCAGGTCCTCTGAAGAGCAATAAGTATTCTTGACCACTGAACATTTTTCTAGACTCACACACTTACATTCCCATTTTTAAATACTTAAGGAGAAGAAACAGTAAAGTGATGGTCTTAGTTAGTGTTATTCCTGTGAAGTAGCATTATGACCAGTTCAGAGGGCTAGCCCATGATCATCATGGAGGGAAGCAAACAGGCATGGTTCTGGGGCAGTAGCTGAGAGCTTTACAACCTGATGCACAGACAGCAGGCAGAGAGACACTGATGTGGGCTTTTGAAACCGCAAAGTCTACCCCAAGTGTCAAACCTCCAACAAGGTTATACCTTCTAATCTTTCTAATCCTTCTCAAACATTTCCATCCCCTGGTGACTAAAAAGTCAAATATATGAGCCTATGGGGGCCATTTTTATTTAAACCACTGCAAGAGGTATTCTTTGTAAGTGGTGGGAGCTGCGCTGGTAGCACAAATAATAGACTGCCTGCCTACTGTGCACAATGCCCTGGGTTTGAACCCCAGCATAGAAAATTAACTAAATAGCAAGAACCTGGATCTGACACTGCTTCACATACATTTCTTTTTTATTTATTTAAAACATTTTTATTTTATTTTTTATTCTCTTGTATAATTCATGCCAAACCCATCTTTACCCCCTCCATTTCTCTCAGCTCCATCCCTTCTCTCTTCTCCCTTCTCCCTCAGATCCACGCCCACCCCACCCCCTTTTCCCCTCAGAAAAGAGCAAGCCTTCCAGGGTTACCACTCGAACAGGGCATAGAAAAATGGAACAAGGCCATTCACTAACCCCTACATCAAGGCTGGACAAGGAATCCCACCAGAAGGAAAAGGGTCCTAAGGATAGGTAAAGGGGTCAGAGACCCCTCATACACACTCACTCCAAGGTTTAGGAATCCTACAAGATGACCAAGCCAGATAGACATAAGATATATGTAGGTATCATGCAGGCTCTGTGTCCACTGCTTCAGTCTCTGTGAGTCCCTAAGTGTCCTGGTCAGTTAATTCGGTGGGACTTGTCCTCCTGGTGTCCTCAACCCCTCTGGTCCTCACAATCCTTCCTCTTCCTCTTCCGAAGGTTCCAGAAGTTCCACACAATGTTTAACCCTGGACTTCTGTATCTGGTAGCTATGGCTGCCAGAGGAAGCCTCTATGTGGACTACTGGGCTAGTTAATGATCTATGAGCATAGTAGAATATCATTACGAATCATCTCCAGGTTATCCAGGTTTCTGGTTCCTGACCTGACCAGTGTCAGACTCAGGCTCTCTTCCTTGGCATGGGTTCTGCCCTTTCATTACCCCAGCAGGTCCTGCTGGCAGGATAGGTTATAGGTCAAAGGTTATAGGTGGCTGGAATGACATCCCAGCCCCACCACTGGAAGCCTTGTCTGGTTACAGGAGAAGGCCTGTTCAGGCTCCCTATCCCCCATTACTATGGGTCTTCACTAGGACCACCTGCATAGATTCCAAGAAGTTTCCACTGCACTAGGTCTCCAGATGACCTCTAAATGTCCTCCAAGTCCAGCCATCCCTCTCTATATTCCCTCCCTCCATCCCTCTCCCCCCACCTAGTTCCCCTGTTCCCATCCCATCTTCCCTCAGTCTATCTGCAATATCTGTTCTATTTCCTCTTCCCACGAAGATTTATTTGTCCCCACTGAGCCTTCCTTGTTCATAGTCTCTTTGGGTCTGTAAATTGTAGTACAATTGTCCTTTGCCTAACAGCTAATATTCACTTACAAGTGACTACACACCATGTTTGTCTTTCTGGGTTTGGGTTACCTCGATGAGGATAATTTTTTCTACTTTCATCCATTTGCCTGCAAATTTCATGATGTCACTTTTTTAAATAGCTGAGTAACACTCCATTGTGTGAATTACCACAACTTCTTTATCCACTCTTCAGTTGAAGGCATCTAGGCTGTTTCCAATTTCTAACTATTGTAGTAAAGCCTCTCTGAACACAGGTGAGCAAGTGTCCTTGTGGCAGGATGGAGTGTCCTTTGGGTATACGCCCAGGAGTGATATACCTGAGTCTTGAGGTAGGTTGACTTCCAATTTCTTGAGGAATCAATATATAGATCTCTATAGTGGATGTACAAGTTTGCACTCTCGACAGCAATGGAGGAGTGTTCCCCCTGCTCCACATCCTCGTCAGCATGAGCTATCCTTTGTGTTATTGATCTTAGCCATTCTGACAGGTGTAAGATGGAATCTTAGAGTAGTCTCAATTTGCATTTCCCTGATGGATAAGGATGTTGAACATTTCTTTAAATGTTTCTCAGTCATTTGAGACTCCTCTTTTGAGAATTTTCTATTTAGACCTGTACCCCAATTTTTTTTTGTTCTTTTGCTCTGCTTTGTTTTGTTTTGTTTTCCAAGACAGGATTTTTCTGTTGTAACTCTGGCTGTCCTGGAACTCACTCTGCAGACCAGGCTGGCCTCAAACGCACAGAGATCCATCTGCCTCTGCCTCCCAAGTGCTGGAAATAAAGGTGTGCACCATCAACACCCAGTTCATCCCATTTTAAAATTAGATTATTTGCTTTGTTGATTTTGAGAGAGATTGCACTGAACCAGTATTTGCTCTTGGTAAGATAGCCATTTTTTACTACATTAATCCTATGAATTCAAGAGCATGAGAGATCTTTCCATCTTCTGAGATCTTCAATTTCTTTCTTCAAAGACTTAAAGATTTTGGTATACAAGTCTTTCATTTGCTTGGTTAGAGTTACCCCAAGATATTTTATATTATTTGTGGCCATTGTGAAGGGAATTGTTTCCTTGATTTCTTTCTCAGTCCATTTGTCATCTATACATAGGAAAGCTATGAATTTTTTTTTAGTTTATCTTTAGCCAGCCACTTTACTGAAGCTGTTATCAGCTGTAGGAGTTCACTGGTAGAATTTTTAGTATTGTGCTTATATACTACCATATCATCTGCAGTAGGATACTTTGACTATTTCCTTTCCAATGTGTAGCCCCTTGATCTCCTGTCGTCTTATTGCACTGGCTAGAACTTCAAGTACTATATTGAGTAGATATGGAGAGAGTGGACAACCTTTTCTTGATCCTGATTTTAGTGGAATTCCTTTAAGTTTCTCTCCATTTAATTTGATGTTGGCTGGAACTTGCTGTAAATTATCTTTATTATGTTTAGGTATGGCCCTTGTATCTCTAATCTCACCAAGACGTTCATCAAGAAGGGGTGATAGATTTCACCAAAGGTTTTTTAAGCATCTGTAGTGAACTGATCATGTGGGGGGTTTTTTCAGTTTGTTTATATGGTGTATTACATCGATTGAGTTTCATATGTTGAACCATCCCTGTATCTCTGGGATGAAGCCTACTTGATTCTAATAGATGATCTTTTTGATATGTTCTTGGGTTTGGTTTGTGAGTATTTTATTGAGTACTTTTGCATCTATATTCATGAAGGAAATTGGTCTGTAATTCCCTTTCTTTGTTGAATATTTAATTTATGTGATTTGGGTTTCAGGGTAACTTGGCCTCATAGAATGAGTTTCTATTTGGTGGAATAATTTGAGGAGTATTGGCATTAACTCTTCTTTGAATTCTGATAGAATTCTCTGCTAAATCTGTGCGGTCGAGGGCATATTTTTTTTTTTTTTGGTTATGAGAATTTTAATAACTATTTTTATTTCTTTGAGGATTATAGGTCTATTTAAATGGTTTACCTGATCTAGATTTAACTTTGGTAAGTGGTATCTATCAAGAAAATTATCCACTTCTTTTAGATTTTCCAATTTTATGGAGTACAGGTTTTTAAAGTGTGACCTGATGATTCTTTGGATTTCCTCAGTGCCTGTAGTTATGTCTCCTTTTTTATTTTTGGTTCTGTTAATTTGGATATTCTCTCTCCATCTTTTAATTATTTTTGGATAGGGGTGTATCTATTTTGTTGATTATTTTCAAAGAACCAACACTTTGTATCATTGATTCTTTGCATTGTTCTCTCTGTTTCTATTTTATTGATTTTAGTCCTCAGTTTGATTATTTCTTGTCATCCACTCCTCTTGGGTGTGCTTACTTTTTGTTGTTCTAGAGCTTTCAGTTGTGCTGTTAAGTTTCTAGTATGAGATCTCTCCACTTTTTTTATAGGTACTTTCTGGTAAGAATTTTCTTCTTAGAACCACTTTCTTTGTGTCCCATATGTTTAGATATGTTGTGGATTCATTTTCATTGAATTCTAGAAAGCTTTTTTCTTCATTTATGTCTTGGCCCAGTAGTCATTCCATAGAGTGTTGTTCAGTTTCCATGAATTTGTAGGCATTCTGTTGTTGCTGAAACCCAGCTTTGATCCATGATGATCTGATAGGATGCAGGGTGTTATTTCAATTTTATTGTATCTATGGAGATTTGCTTTGTGGCTGAGTATGTGGTCAGTTTTGGAGAACATTCTGTGAGGTGGTGAGAAATAGGTATATTCTTTTGTGTAGAGATAAAATGTTCTGGAGATATCCGTTAGGGCCATTTGGTTTACAAGTACGGTTAGCTCCAGTATGACTCTGTTTAGTTTTTTGTCCATTGGTGAGAGTGGGGTATTGAAATCTCCCATTATCAATGTCTGAGGGTCAATGTGTGTTTTAAGCTTTAGTAATGTTTCTTTTACAAATACGAGAGCCTTTGCATTGGTGGCATATATGTTAAGAATTGAAATGTCTTGGTAGATTTTTCCTTTGACGAAGTATCCTTCCCTGTCTCATTTGATTAATTTTGCTTTGAAGTCTATTTTGTTAGGAATTAGGATAGTAATTATTAGGTATTAGGATAGGATTGTTTCCTGGATCCATTCTCTTGGAAAATTTTTCCCAACCCTTCACTCTGAATTAAGTATATAGTAGTTTTAGCAGAAACCAACAAGGGACCTCCCAAAATATGAATTATTAGCCAATCTAACTTTAATGTCACTGATAGAGTTAGATGGACACTAGCTTATGAATATGTTTAAGGCATAACATTTCTTAAATTCATTTATCCACACATTTTAAATGCCCCAGTCTTTTGCTATACACAAAATGTAGAGGAAAAACATAGAAGCTAGGTTAATTTCCTTAAACAATCATAATATCAAAAGTAATAACTGAAAACATGAAGAGACATTTTTCCTCTTGAAATTTCTACTAACGACCAGGGTCTTGTCTTAAGAAGTATACCTACTTATTCAGTTTAAGAAAGAAATAAAACTGGGAAGTTACCTAAACCCCATTGTTCTCAGTGCTCTTGATTCCAAGAGACAGAAGCCCTGCTTGTGTTAACTTAAAAAAACCTGTTCTGTTGTGGAAGTTTATTTTTAGTTGTGCATAAAATAATTGTTTTGTATACTGGTGGATGGGGGGCTATCTAGGTCTTGGATTTTTGTATTATCTGCAGGTGTTGGATTAATGTGGAGGATGTTTAATTGCTCATGATCTGCATGTTCTCTCAGGAGAACACCTGAGGAGTTCTGAATCAGTAAAAACACCTGAGCTCAAACAGTCAGGGTTCCACTGTCCAATATGGCACTGGCTATGACAGTGGTTCCCTCTGCTGAGGTCTGGCAGGGATTACATCTATGAATATGCCTCTGTTTCTCCCTTGTTGAGCCTACACAGTAGCTAACTACTACACTGTTCAACATGCCAATCACTTTGGGCATAATTGAAGCCAGTTGCTAAAATAATGTGATCAAGAATCAGATTCTTTATATGTCCTCAATGTCCTTTTCTCTACTTGCTTTATTTATTTATTTAGTTATTTATTCATTTATTTGTTGTGGAATATTTCTCCCAAGTAAAATATGGCTTTTAGCATATCCAAGCTTTTTTGCTCCTAGTTCAACATCCACAATGGAATGAATGTCCCTTTGCTCAAAAACTCTGATCAGTTAAGGTATGAGCTCAACTGCCCACCTGAGGCCATGTGTTCTTCACTAAACTAGCCACAGTGACTTAATGCTGCCCAAGGCTTGTACATATGTGTCCTCAAAGAGACCAAGGACTAAGCACTGGGAAGGATTCATTCTTCAAAGAGATTCTGTGCAGCAAAAATATAGCAAACAATTACTCCAAAATAATGGGCTAAATTGATCATTTTTTAAAAAAAGGACTTAATAATAAAAGTTCTAAACTTGATTTAAAACAATGAATTTCATAAATTAAAGATGAGGATAGACCACATTTGCTAAAAAACAGTTCATCTGAAAAAGATTTAGAGGTTGTGTTAGACAATAACCTCGTTATGAACCAACAATGTGCTACTGAAATGGGAAGAACTAATTCAATTTTAAGTTGCCTCAATAGGAAAAAAATCATAGCCCAATTATGGAATTTTATGGTGTCACTGTTTTCTTCATAGGTCAGGCCACAACTGAGCATTACATTCTGGAAGGACATTCACAAGGTCTAGTATTATCCAGAGGAGTCTGAGTAGGACTAAAAATCAATGTTAGGGAAGACCTGAAGATGGAAATATCCATCCTGGAATATGGAGCACCAAATAGGGATGGTCCAGTGTCTGAGCAGTAATTGAATGGACATGAGAGTAACTCAATCTGTGATGCTGTGGTAGGAAGATCTAATGCCTACATTGGAATTAAGGAGAAAGAGATTTGAATTGGTTTAACAAGTTATACTGTCCAGAAAAATAATTGGTTCCCTTGGGATGAGGTAAGCTTCTCACAAATGTAATTGCCAGGAATGCTGTAGGAGTGTGTTGGTCACTAGTCAACTCTTAAGGCATCTCTCAGAGCCCTTAAAATTGTGACCCAATGACTCCATGAGTATCTGCTAGCCTCTCTGTTATGAGCACATTAACAGGAAATACCTACTGTATTCATTACTCATGCACAGCCCTATTCCAATACGTGATTAAAGCAATTTAGAGGGAGGTGTTACTTAGGTTTGGATCACAGTTTTAGAGATGTCAGTAAGTGATCTTGCCCTGATGACTCCACATTTACGCTGAGGCAGAACATCATGGTGGGCAAAATATATGGAGAAAGAATGTAGTTACTTCATGATAGCTAGGAAACCAAAAGGGAAGATGAGAACTGTGACCAGGCAGATACCAGTGACCTATTTCCTCCAGTGAAACCCCACTCTAAAGTTTCCAGGACCTTTCAAAACCAGCAACACCAGCCAAGGACCAAATATTCAATACACGAGCCTGAAGAGGTATGTTTCCAGGATACATTCCTTTTCTCGATTTCAATCATTACAGAAAGGGCCCAGATCTTCTACAACTGTTGTGTAAATAAAACTACAGGAATTTATCACTCTGGATAAATGGAAAGAATTCAGTGCTGTGTGGAAGTAAATACTATGGGAAATCTGGGAATACAAAACACTAGAGAAACAGAATTTTAAAACATGTTTCTCTCCCTTGGAACCCCCATGAACCAGTCAGAACTCAGTGCATTTTTAAAATTAATTAAAACACCACTGTATGATTATTATTTTTATGTCTACTTCAGGGAAATGATTCAAATTCCTATTACAATTATTTCAATCATCCATGTTATTTCTTTATTCACATTACTTTATAACACAGATGTTATAAGAAATGTAATAAAGTAGCAAGAGCATTGGAAAATGTAATTAAATGTCAAAAAGTGTCTCACCCATTGTCGAACCATATACACATGTCAGGATATACCATGCTTGTTAACAATTCTACCATCTATCGTACATAACTTTGAGTTTTCTGAATTAAATTTTTTCTTGTGAAATTATGAAGATTAACCAAATCTTTGTTAGACACAAAATAGCAGATTTCTATGACTTGAGAATTAGTTGACACTAAGGAGATGTTCCATTGGCCACAGGTGTTTAAAAGTTACTAAGAAGCCAGAAGAATTAACTGAAATGTTGTCTGGGAAATGATCTTTATGATGTAAAATTTCCAAATCAGAATAGTATCATTGTTCTCCTCTATTAACAGTATGTTCACTCTCTTACCACCATGAACTGATTCCAGATATACAAATGTCTAGATAAGGTTAACTCTTCCTGATTGTCAAGATCAGAATTATGAACCAGAGTGCACATCATTGGGAAGCTACTTTCTTTACATGGGTGATTTGAATACATTGAATCAACTCTGATAACTTTAATTATTAATTATTATCAGAGGACACAATATCAAACATAGAGCCCTGTGGCTACTATATACCACATACCTCTTTTGTGATACTCCTGATGGTAGCAAAAGTGCATGGTGAAAAGCAGTAGATCAATTAAGAGACCTATGTTAAGACTACATCCTTCGAATGAACCATTGGTACCTTCCTGATGCACCTCTATCATGGTTCTCAAAAAAACCCATAGGTATGATTCACAAAACATAAATAGTTTAAGGATTTATGCTAGTTATTTTTTGAATAAGGAATTTCAGTGTCTGGGGTAGCGATAAGCAAGATACCATTAAACTGGACTTCCTCATTTTACAAGGTTGATCAGCAGAGACATTAAACGGAACAGATCCTGTAATCTCTCCGGCTTCCAATGAAAACTTCCCTTAGTAAAACCTGAGCACATGTTTAACAAGACCACCACCCACTATACAATAGTTACCTTTCTTCATAGTTACAATTCTCACCAAATAAATGTTATTAAACACATGTAAGGAAGCTTGAGTTAAGCAAAATGTTGTACTTGAAAAACTACATCTTATTTCCAGTAATAGACAGGATAACTACCGAAAAGGGGAAAATAATGTTACCCAGCACAGCCAGGTATGCAAATGTAGAGGGCACCTGAACTGAGCAGTTCCTTTTTTGCATATAGATGGTCTGCAAAGAAGTGTATCTATTAGCATACAGCTGAGCCAAATGTAAAGGGCTTGTTAGGAACAGATGGTATGGGGACAGAGCTGGCTCAACAAGAAGGGTGCTTACCACCAAGCCTGACGACCTGAGTTCCATCCTTGGGATCCACATGGTAGGAGAGAACTGACTCCTTCAAATTGTCTGACCTACACACACACACACACACACACACACACACAGAGAGAGAGAGAGAGAGAGAGACAGAGAGAGAGAGAGAGAGAGAGAGAGAGAGATAAGCAAGAAATATTGACCCTGTTTCTATTTGAGCTTTAAAAAATGCAAAGAGCTGCTTTGGCATACTTTATTTCCCTAAGGACAGCATCCCACTTAATTAAAAAGATCCTTGAGCATTGCCAGGGGTAGTTTCTTTGCCAAGGACTCTCTTTCACTGGGGTGATGGCTTTTGCCTTGTTCAGATGCAAAAAGCCAAAGTTTGGCCAAGTGTAGTCCAGACACAACACATGTGAACTGCAATGTTCTAATACTTGCTTGTGCAGCCTTCAAAACCACAGGAAACTCA
This sequence comes from Cricetomys ansorgei, assembly GCA_026225945.1. Classification (NCBI taxonomy): domain Eukaryota; kingdom Metazoa; phylum Chordata; class Mammalia; order Rodentia; family Nesomyidae; genus Cricetomys; species Cricetomys ansorgei. Next base: position 41,291,059 of record JAMJFZ010000242.1, on the reverse strand, counting down.
CGTCCTCGTTTAACATTCTGAAAACATTTTTAGACCATTTATAGGTTCAAATGGAAACCAATGTGACTACATGTATAGAGCTGTCATTTCAGTTAAATTAGATTTTCCTATTTGAGAAAGAAGTTTTATTAAGACCAACCAAAATTCATATTCATAAAAGATTTCAGGTTATAGAAAGACTATTTTTGAAACATGAAAGTTAGAATCTTTCAGTGATTATTTATGAGAATATATTATTAGTGATTTTTCTTTCTCTGACAGTCTAATTTTATAGATCAGGCTACCCACAAACGTGTAATTCTCCTGCCTCAGATTCCTGAATGCTAAGATTGCAAGCATGGACCTGCTCATCCGGTTTTGGTGACTTTCACAAACTTTTTAATAATATATAAATCCCCATATATATCCATAATAATATATAAATATCCACACATGATATTTTAAGATGAATTCTTAAGATGCTAGCTGGGTCAGGATTCAATGACTCGATATCAAATAACAATGAGAACTGAGTGAGTGTATTTTCAATGGCTTCAGAAAAAACAAACAAACAAAAAACAGAGTTGGAATGTTGCTTTTCATAATAAATGAAGAGCCTAACAGCCTTTCAAAGCAGTTTTCTAAACACTTACCCACATTGCTCAAAAACAAACAAATAAATTATAGATATGACTATCTATAAAGAACCAAAAAAAAGCAGAGTTGAGTTTGGTCAGCTTGAAAAACTTAACAGTGTTATTAATAATGCAGCTATGTAACATGTCCATTGAAATGTAGAAGCTGATCCTTAAATAGAATGAATAAGCATGCTCTGTTGAATCAAAGTTTTAGGGTGACTCATGACTTCCAACCCTGATGAGTACGTTGTGCTTAAATCACATAGCACCTGCATAAAATTATGAATAATCTTCATGATCTGATGTTTAGATCTGATGGCTTTTTTTTTCTTCTGAACTTAAATGAATATGTTTTAAACACTGGGATTCAAAATGCACAATTCTGTGTACTATTACTAACAAGCTGCCTAAGGTTGATTACCTAAAGACACAAGAATTTCCACACTTCCTAGGAGCCCAAATCCTGCTGGACAGATGACCTGCAGCTTTCCCAAGAGCAGGTGCTGAAGATGAATCATGTTTAGGTAGAACCTAAACTGTGACCCCATATGTGTGATTGGAGGGGATTCTATAACCTGAAATCTTTTATGAATCCATGACTGGCCTGAATGGAATCTGTTATTCTCTTTACAAAAAGACACATCTCCATGGATCCGGTCTGCATCTGCCAGAACCCTCATTGAGTGTATAGCTGTCATATTGCATAGATTTAACCAACAAATACCTACTATGTTCCACTGGCTACTGTGTTTCAGGACCTACTCAGCTTCAGGCATATTATGAGGAAGAGAAGAGTAAGTTGCAAGGCTTCAAGAAATGCCAGGAAGCAAAACACAATCAAGGGCAGAAAACTCAGCATTCACTGTTCACTCCCTTCTGTCCAGAAGATCATGAATTGGTAACTACATCCTGGTATCCGACTCCGCTACTACAGTATGACCTTGAGGCACCTTTGAATTAACAGTTCTCGGTCAGTCATTGCTCAGCAGAATGTGACACACTTTATTTATACATACTTTGAGACCTCACGGAGATCCAGGCAGACATCCCTGCAGAATTTCTATTTCAAAATAGCTACTTCCTCTCTACAGCTCTTCCTGAAGTCTCCAGCCAGTGACTCCTCCCTGAGTTCTGATCCTCATCTCTCTACTTCTCCCTCACCTAGTGCCCCTCACCTGGAATTTTTGTCTGGATGAAAGTGAAGGAATTATGGAACCAACCTCATTGGTTTCCTTCTCTGAGGAACCAGTCTTGGGTCAAATGTTGTCTGTTGTCTATAAGCAGTTGTTTTCTAGCTTTTGTTTGTTTCTTTGCTTTTACAATTTCCTTATTTACACAACAAGAGGATTCTAGACCTCATACCGCTTAACAGACAGAAGCAAATTCCCAAGATTGAAGATGCTAAAAACCACACTGTTAGTCTTCTGGAGAGTCAACCAAGAGGACCAGAAGCATCGCAGTTATACAATAATCATCATGCTAGAGCCTCTGCGATTCAGCAGATTACTGTCAGAAGTATTAGTTAGTTTCACTGTGTCTGTTGAAAAAGGATGTTCCAAACATTATGCTTGATCTGCAAATCCACTGTGGTGGTGGTTCATTTTGACTATGCACTTGGTGGAATCTGGAACCAACTAAGAGGCATGCGTCTGGGTAGGTCTGTGAAGGTGTTTGCGCATGCATACACACACACACACACACACACACACACACACACACAATATCACTGAGAGAAGACCCTGCTGCAGACTGTGTAGTACTTTCCACCGAATGGCCCAGATTTAAAGAAGAAGCAGTGCTGCTTGCTTGCCCCAGCTCCTTGCTGCTGAGTGCATCTGTACTGATGCTGCAGAAACTGCTGCCACCACTGCTGTCATGGCTGCCACTGTCGCCACTGTCATCATCCTTCCCTGACATCAGGCACCGGTTTCTTCAGCCTTTCAATGTGGACAGAAGACCAGCAACTCCCCAGGCTTCTAGCACCATATTGAGAGTGCTGGGCCATCCAGCTTCACAGATTGAAGAGCTTCCAGGCTCTCAGTCTCTCCAGGGTACAGATGGTCATTGTTAGTCATCCAGCCTGTATCATGTAAATCTTTACAGTGAATTCTCCTTTCTATTCTGTATACATTCTCTTGGCCCTATTTCTCTGGAAAACCCAGCCTAAGATATCTCCTACTTAAAATACTTTGGAGGAGTTTTCTTAAAGAAGGATTCAGAATTCTTTTGACCTACCAACTTCATAAATCTGTGAGTCCTTAGTCCCAACAAAATGAAAGGAGCCTCCTTATCTCCCTCTGGGTCCTGACAAAATCCTTAGCCAGCTAGGCTCCTTGTCACTAGCTAGCCAGAGTCCCCCCATCAAGTGTTATATCACAGAAATTTTTGCTACTAGAGGCAAATTAGTTTCAAACTTTGCCACATCATAACAAATCTCTTGAGGTAAAAATGGATGAGGATGAAGAGATGAGAGAGAGAAGAGAAAGCACACAGCAGTCTGTGGTCTATGTTGGAAGTCATGATGGACAACAAAGAAGCTCAACTCTGAGCTGAACAGATGGCTCAGTGGCTAAGAGCATGTGTGTTCTTACAGAAGACCTGCATTTGGCTTCTAGCTTGGACAGTTCACAATTGCCTGTAACTCCAGGTCCTGGGATCTAATGTTCTCTTCTGGCCTCCATCAGCATCCACACATACACATAATTTAAAATAAAATAAATACTTAAAGAAGAAGCTTGACTCTTTCTGTAGCCCACAGTAGGTCCACACTCTACAAGCCTTCCTACTAAACTCCTTATTTCACACCAATAGGGAATAATTCATTCTGGTGTCATTTCTAGACTTTTCAAGTAACTAAAATATAAAAATTAAGTATTTAGAGCAAATTACAGGTAATATTGAACTGAATAGTGTTGACTTTATCACTATCTCTACTTATATGGATGTTTGACCTTTTATTCATACTAAAATGTTCCCAATTTTGTCTAGGAGGTGTCTTCCAATTATATCAATCATGTTCAGCAGGGGTTTTTATCCCTTTTGTGACCGTGCCTTTGCACACAGACAGAGCTCCACAAGCATGCTGTTCTTGCGTCTGTGACCCCTGCCTCCAATTCTACTGGGAAAGTAAAGAGACATTGGCAAAGGGAAGTAAATATGCAGAACTACTCTTCCTCTTCCTCCTCCTTCTTTTGGGAACTTTCTCCACGGAAACCACATATCTGGTTTACCCTCTGTGTTGTAAATCAGAAGATGCGGTCCCCATCAGAAGCTGGTTGAGCACTGCCTGTGGCCAAGTGAATTCTGGGTTGAAGTAGAATGTCCATTGTTGCTGCAACGCACCTCTGGTCAGGTCATCCAGCGCTTATACGGATGACTGCTTATGACAGTCTATCTGGGTTCTTTGTCTTTCTCAAAGGAGAATTTAAAATATGGACCAGTTCCTCAAAGCTCTAGCTGTTTTTACTCCATTCCTAGAAAGGCTTTTAACTGCTTCTCTGTTGTTGGCCCACCTCCCTGTGAGGTCCTGTCTGACTGCAGCCAATGTTTTCCAGACGTGATAGAGCAAATGTGAACTAACTCACAGCACTCTGGCCATATACATAAGGCCTATAAGATCAAGCCAGTCAAAAATCCCAGGGTGAGAAGGACTCACAAAATCCCAGCCCCAGCTGAGGAGCTAATGGTGGTTGATGGCTTCTGGGAGCAGAAAAGTTCCATTTTCTTCAGGGGTGTGGCCCCTGGTGGGCTGCCCACGCCCAGCAGGTGGCCCTATGTCCATGTAGACTCTATTATTTTCAAAACAGAATACATGAAATTAAGAGTGGGGAATTGAAGGGGAGAGAATGGAATGGGTTTCATACATTGTGTGCATGTATGAAATTCTCAAACAATAAAAAAAGAAGTCCTGCCCAGAGTTCTGGCCCAGGTGAGCCACGTCACATTTCCTCAATACCTATTTATATCAACATTATATCATCTATACAATGATGCTTTCATTATTTGTTCCTACATGTGTGTTGTCAACAAGGGGTACCTTTTAGGTCAAACTTAACATCCACCCAATGACCCCAACACTGGCGTAATGCCTGATCCCCAGCTGCATTCTTAATATTCTACAAAAGAACGATGTATTCGTTCTTTTCAGTGAGTAGCTATTTCTAATTTGTATTGACTTCATTAGTTTCATTGACTTCATAAGGCTCTAAAGGCAATATAATAATTTACTCATATCTTCAGTTGTGATATCATGGGACAAGAAGTTAGGAATCCTGAGTTTTACTTTTTGTTCTGTCCCTGAAGTATCTTTGTCTTTGATGAAATCTTTAAGTGCTGCTTTAGTTCTGTATGTATGTAATAAACTCACTTTGTTCTTTTTAATTGGTGTCCTGTTAATTTTTACAGAGTAATGACTTTCATTATGATATTTCTATATAATCATACATGTAATGGTCTTTGATCATATTATCCTTTCTATTACACGGGTTAGGTCACATTTTAATTTGTTTATTCTGGGACTGAGAGAGAGGGAAGTGCACATGTGGAGGTCAGAGGACACTCACTGGAGTCAGTTCTCTCCCTTGGTCGTGTAGGTCCCAGGGATAGAACTCAGGTCCTCAGGCTCGGAGACAAGTGCCATACCTGTTGAGCCACAACACTGGCCCCATTATACCCTTTTCTTACCCCTCTCTTTGCCTCTTTCTACTTCTAAATCTTTACTAGTCTCCTTTTTACTTGTATAAGGTTCTAATTTTCTATATATTCTCATATCCTTTATTAACTAACACTTTTTATATGCAACCTATATTTTTAGCACTGCATACTTAGTTATAATTTCAGAGCACAGGTAAACCTTAGAAGTTTGCTTAAAAGCTCCTGAATTTAATGCTAAGATGATCAACTTTTAGCCTTTTTTTCTAGTACAAAAGAGTTATTAAATATTGAGAGAATCAGAGTCCATAAAATTACTTCTGTTCAGTGGAGAACTAATCATTTACACCCTTTGATTAAATTAAGGAATAAAGATGAAATTTGGGTATTATTAAATTTGGTGATATTTGAGAAGAAATATTCATAATAAAATGTGTCTACTAGCTGGTTATTTTAATAAGAAGGAAAGAGCAATTCAGTACTAGAACAGAAATATGCTGTGTTTTAAGCGTGTCTAGTAACTGGAAAATTTCTCACTGGCAAGTGCCTATTTCTATAGCGTGTGAGGGAAGAGAAGGAAGGTGAAGGCAGATGGCACTACTAAGGTGGCCAAGGCATGCACAACTGAGGCTACAGGTGACCACCTATAACCTTCTCTTCCTAAATTTAATTTCCTCATTTATCCTACGCCGCGAGAATCTTAGATGGTCTATCTAAAGATGTTTATAATCTCTCTTGCAGCTATGCACAGTCCTAATGTTAAGTTCTTACCAAAAATAGATAAATAAATAAATGATATCAAAGGTTGTTAGATATGCTTTCCAAAGAACATCCTGAGAATAGTGACAGCTGGCCGCCATGCTCATGTGGTCCTTTGCCCCTTGCTTTTTCCCTTTCTCCTGAATGATGATGAGATGGCTGAATCTCAGCAATGCTTTGAGATATTGAGGACAAAAGCTAGTGCTAAGGATGGAACAAGAATAACGTAGGGGGATGGAGAGGATGGAGAGATGGCTTCAGTGGTTAAGAGCATATACTACTCTTCTAGAGAACCCATGTTTGGTTTCCAGTACCCTGGTCAAGCAGCTCATAAGCACCTCTAAGCCCAGTTCCAGGAAATCTGCCACTCTCTTCTGGCCTCAGAACATATCTTCTGCCCATACAGGCACATGATTAAACCTGAAAGTTAAATCTCTACAAAGAAGTAACTTAGAAGGACCTTGGATCTGGGGCAACTTTATAGGTTTACCATGGAAGTTCCCAGGCATTCTCCAGTATTAACTACTTTCTGTTCAAGAAAATCAACCTTTCATATGCTTAAGCCATTGGAACCACGTTGCTGAGGCTAGCTGCCAAATACAATTCCTTCATAATAGAACATATCCATCCTTAAGAGGAAGACAAGCCTAGATCTATATTATTTTAAAAATATGATGGAACAAAGGAGGAGGAGGAGGAGGGGGATGGGGGAGGGAAAAGGGAGGGGGAAAGAAGAAAGAAAATAAGAAAGGAAAGAAAGAAAGAAAGAAAGAAAGAAAGAAAGAAAGAAAGAAAGAAAGAAAGAAAGAAAGAAAGAAGCAAGCACCTGATGTTTCTGTGGCTCCTACAGTTTTGATCCCCATGTGTTAATGGTTAATGGTTCACTACCTATGGAGAGGTAGTGAATTCTTTAAGGGGTGGAGTCTAGTAGGTTGGTTTAGGTCTCTGGAAGCCTGCCCAATGGAATCCTGATCTCTTCTCCTTTGTTTGGTGTATCTTAGATATGAGGCACGACATGCCTCAGGTATAAATTAGAAGGTGCACAGCTTTGATAAACCACACGATCATCACTGTGGCATGTGCTTTGCTGTCGGCTCAAAGGCAAGAGATAGGTCATAAACTAAAACTGTGAGCCAATGCCAACCTCTTCTCTTTATATGTTGACTATCTGAGACATTTGCCTCAGAAACAAGAAACTGGCTAACAACACACTTACCAAATTAAACTGTAAAGCTTAGAGAAATGCCCAGCCATTCCTGGGAAGTTCTGTATAAGGATGAGCTCTCTAATCTTCATTATAAGGGCCTTAACCTTCCTTGTAACAGTTGCCTAAATCAAAGAGTTCTCCATTTTTCTTTATAAGTTGCCCAAGCTGATCAAGCTCCCCTCCAAGCAGGAAAACAGATCCAATGTAGCTCAAGCACCTTTGACTTTGAGAATATATGACCCCAGAAAGGGGATGAATTAGCTTCTGAGATTATTGCACTATGGGTTTTTCCATTACAAATAGCTGTTCTTGGGTCTGTTTCTCCCATGGACTACGTCCCTTCAGAACCAAGGTAGTTATATTAATCATTGTGTTCCAAATGATAGGAATTCCACACTAAAATGTTGGATTAATAAATAATAAATAGAAAAATGAATGGGTGTCTGGATTCTAAAACTCTTACAAACAGTCTCTTCATCTGCTTAAAGCTCTCATCTGTGGACTTCTTGGGATAGTATTTGCTGGCATCAAATATTATTAGAATCCCAAAATAGCCTGTTCTTTTCTGAAAAAAAAAGCAGTAGGTAAAGGGAATCAGAAAGGAGTGAGATCACTTTCTCCACCTGGAAAGATGCTACTGACCACTGATGCTACTGACAACCATCTTCACATGCCTATGACAACAGGAACCATGGCTCTGAAAATCTCACCCATTGAGAATAAGACAATCGCAACAATTTTGAGCCAAATTTAAGCAAGCTTTAATTAAATTAATTAAATACCAACCACCAATGACAGACTCAAGTCAGGTCCATTTTGAGTTCCCACAGAATGGTCCTGCCACATTCCAGAATTCCCACAAAATGGTCCAGAGTTACATGGAACAAATGTTTATAAATACAGAACCTATAAGTCTAAGCACTTTACACCAGATCCAATCAGAGGCAAGCATATATCCTGACGTACTTCCTGTCTGGGTTAGCTCCTTCCTACAACTGGATGTAACTAAGTACATCCAGTGCATTTGGAGCACAGCTGGTGTAGTTGGATTAATCAAATGAAACCTATAAAAACCCCACCCAGCATTCCAGTAAGTTATCTGCCTTTTCATTTTATAGATATCTTAGTCACAGTAATTAAACTTTAAAACGTATCTTTTGCTCTTGCGTCTCCCCTTTTGATAGAAGAAGAATCTATCTGCAGATGCAAAGGGAAGGAGCAGGACTTGCAGTCACTGTGTGAAAGGAAGACCTTCCCTCAGAGAGGAGACACAGCAGCAGCATGGCAGAGCAGGAGGCCTTTGAGAACATCACATTAGTAAGAGTAATTCTAAATCCAGTGCTCATTGTGGTTTGGATCTCAAAATACTTTAATCAAAGTCTAGTTTGTAAAATAACCCAAAGCAAGTTTGGGATGTGGAGGGTAACTAACCACTATCCACTCACCTTGCATCTGCATCGTTCTCATGTCTGATGTAGAGAATATAGCTTGAGAACTTCTCTGAACACTCCCCTCATTCTTCCTGTAAGAGAGCCCATTAGCTAAGGAAATACCTGTTCCTTTACTCACTTCGCCAACACAGAAACAGAAGACTAACTTCTCCCAGAAAGTACAGAATCCAAAATGACTTCCCTCCCTCTGCCATTTATTTGACCTCACTGCTATTTAAAACGAGGAAGAGATTAAATCACCCTTAGAACATTTGCCTGAGTACACCTTCATTTATAGAGCCATTTGTTAAATGGATTACACAAAAAGCTTTAACATCTCTAGCAGCCTCTCCTCACTTATGCCTTTTGTTCATTTCCCAGAATGGCCTCTGGCCATGGGAAAGAGGATGAGAGAGTCCATTTCAATACACAGTTATTCTCCTTGATCACACAACCTTGCTGGAATTACATTGTCTTTCAGTTTCCCAGATTTAGAGTCAGACTATCTGGACACCAGATGTTTTATTTGAAAATTGTTACAAGAATATAAATGCAATGAAAACTAACCTGGTTGTTATAAATTCAAATTAGGTAGTGTCTTTCTTTGAGAACATCTTTGGTGTGTGAACAAGCAGAGCGGTATTTTCATCTAATGAAAATAGATAACACATTGACTCATCACTCTGGGAACTCCATAAATACTAAATAGGAACAATAAACTCACCACAGACTTAACCTGTAACACTTCTGGATTCTCCAGGCTTCCCATGGACACCAAATGTCTACCATGGTTAATGTCATGGCATTTGTAGGGAGAAGACATATAAACAGAGATTCTAATTCTGAAGTTAGTAAGGGACAGATGTATGATTCTTCTCAAACAACTGTAGAAGTTCAAGAATTTATTTTTAGATAGCAATCATAAATGTAGTTACTTTTCCTACACTTGGCTATTTGAAGGGGATAACATGCTCAGAAGTTTTTAAAGCAAAGTTCAGCTGCAGACATAGAACATTCTAGAAACTATTATTTATTATTATTATTTCAGGTTTTTTTTGAACTCTCATAACAAAGTGCCATGGATCTGGGTGGCTCAAACAGAACTTTATTCTCCCATCATTTTAGAAGTTGGTAGTACAAATCCAGCAGGATTGGACTCTTCTAAGAACTTTCTCCTCTTGGCTTATACCTGGCCATTTTCTTCCTCTCTCTTCATATGGTCTCCCTTTGTATATACGCCTGTGTTTTGGTCTCACATTCTTATAAGGATATTGGTGGGCTACAGCACACCCTGAGGATCTTGTTTTAACTTAATTGTCTCTTTAAAGGACCTGTTTATGCAACCCATCCCTTCTGAATGTACTTCTGAGGATAGAGTTTGAACACAGGGAGGCAGGAGAGACAGTTCACCACAAATCAGAGTGAGAAAAGGAGGCTTTGTATGCACCTGTTGCCAATCCCTCAGGTAATAGTAAAAGCAATTGGATTCTGGGCACGAGGCATCAGGTAAGAGATTTCAGGTAGGGGAAGAACAGTGCTGGAGCAGGACATAAGTCTCCTGCTCTCTGGCCCATTGTTCTTTAAAAATTCAGAGAAAGAAATGGTTTCATAGAATCATTGTTTTACGCCCTGAGTTGTAATGTAAAAAGCATTATGTTCATCCTAGTGTCATTATTATGGATGGAGAAGAGAGGTTCACAGTGATACTGCCCCTTTTAGTCTCAGATGTATGTGTACTCGTTTTCACCTGCAGACTTGTAAGCAAAACTAGGTGACTTCATTTAACCTGTCCAGGAACGTGTGCATTCCAGGTGCCCTCCAGACTATCCTCTGGAAGCAAGAAGCAAATATCAGAATGTCCACGTTAGCTAGCGAGACATAAGTCACTTCAGATTGACTACAGATTGGCAGTGGTCAGGTGTCCTGTGGCACCAAAGAAAGAAGGTGTTTTCAGAGAGCTACTTCCAAGCTTTGCCATGGATCACAATTTATGTCATGTGTCTGGTTAAATGAATTTATGGTTTGTGTCATGCAGTATCAAACTAAATTACCCCTCACAAAATGGACAAATGGCATGAAAAGATTCTTTCAAAGAAAGTGCAGATTGGAGACAGCATAAATAATAGAAGCACAAGTAAATGAGAAAACTGCTGAGTGGAATTTTCATTCCTAGGTACGCTCACTGAGCCACAACATCCGAGGAAAAACCAAGGGTGACCTAATTACATCTGACACACTAAATTACACTTCTTACGCTCTTTTCCTCTTCAAGTAGGGGGGCAGCTAAGAGGATCCTGCATTATTGATAAAAAATACATTCTAAAGATATTGAAAATATCTCCCTTTCATCATCTTTGTGACCAAGTGTTAAGAACCGTACTGGACACAACTTGTTATGTCCAGGAGACCAGATAAAACACACACACACACACACACACACACACACACACACACAATGTGACACCTCACTCAAACTATTCCTTGTTGATAGAAAAGTCCAGTGTCTGTAAATTCAAACAGTTTGATGACCACTGGTCACAGCATTTGGATGCATTGGTAGGGCAGATGTCTTCCACAGCAAGCTGCCATTTCTTCTAGAGCAGTGGTTTTCACCCTTCCTAAGTGCTTCCTCATGTTGTGGTGACCCCCAACCATAAAGTTACTTTCGTTGCTACTTCATAACTGTAATTTGCTACTGTTATGAATCATAATGTAAATATCTGATATGCAGACGGTCTTAGGTAACACCTGAGAAAGGGTCATTCAACCCAAAGGGACTGCAACCCAAGGTTGAGAACCACTATGCTAGAGCTTCCTGCCACACAGAAGCAGTTGTGTGTTTTAGGATGCCTTGTTTCATGTTCTTTATAATGAATGAATCATTGAATGAATGAATCAATGAAATTGTACAAATCACACTGACTTCCCCAAAGTGAATGCATGCAAGTATCCAATGCCAGGATACAGGAACAAGGCAAGTGTAAAATGCTGGGCGCTCCTTGGGATTCTGTCCACTTCTTACATGGCATGGGTGAGGACCATCGTGCTTCTGACCCAAGAACTTTTGAACTTCACACGAATGGATTCTTCTCAACAATGCTGAGTCATTTATAGTACTCTACATTTACAGTCTGGATGTACATTGCAATTCATATATTAGTGTATTTATGTACTGAAAAGATTATCTTCTTCCATTCTATGGTCTAAGCTACTGGTAGCAATGTTTCGCTCTCTTCGTCACAGAAGCTTTAACATAGCTCTTCTGTCTGGTGAACTCTTCATTGTTCTTCTTCAATTTTTTTCTTTTTCAAAACTGCTTTGCATGGTTTAGTTTCTTTCTATGTTCACATACATTTAAAATCAACAGAAGTTGGGACAGAAGAATTGCCATGAGTTTGAGGGCAGCCTGGGGTATAGAGTGAAGCTCTGATTTTAATTAATTAGTTAATAAGAGATAAATTAATAATAAAATCATTTTATTAGTTTTGACATGCCCCCCCCACAAACGTAAGCCCATTTAATGTATAGTTCAACTTGGAAAATACTGATAGTGCAAGTTTCAGCCTTCCTATCTCTGAGTATGGTCAGCACGCCATTTATTTAGATCAATGACCTCTGGCAGTAGTGAATTATGGGCTTTTTTTTTTTAGTACAAAATATATATTTTTATTTTCAAACTTTCCATTAAACTTACCTCCAGATATTTGATGTTTTCTGTCACTATTGAGAATGATAACATTTAAAAACTGTTGCTTGCTAATTATCTGTTGCTGTAGCATCCAAATAGAAATGCAAATGAGCATACCCCTCCCACACACACACTCACCCCTGCCAGCTTGAGTCTGAGTTTGCTGAAGCAAGCTATTAAACAGCCTCTGCATCCCATGGTCCTGCTGCATTTGCTGTGGAGCATCATCGCTGGTCTCTACTCACTCAGGTTTTGAACAGAATCGTTCTATCTAGAAACAGTTCCAACATTCCATGTTTCCATTCCTCATATGTGGTCTCCTCTGACTGGATGGAGATCTTCAGTTCACAGTTAGACAGAGACAGTCACAAAAGGCTTCCATGTCCTGTTCTCAATCTCCTGGAAATCATTTGATATTTAACTAGCATGATTTTTACTATTGCAATTTTTGATTTTTAGGCAATCTTTATCAGCTCAAGAAATTTCCTTTCTGTTGTCATTTTGTAAATATCTGTAGTAAATCAATTGAATTTGCAATATTCCTTTCCTGTATGTACTAATATGGTAAGTTACATTTATTTATTTTTATTAACATTAAAACCCTTGCATTCATGGAATAACTTTTTGACACCAATCTTTGTAATTATTTAATTTAAACTAACTAATACTATGTTTCTTATTGGTTCTTTGGGAAATTCATAGTGTATTTTGACCATATTCATCGTTCCTCCCAATCTCCTCCCAGAGCTGCCATCCCCTTTGTGGACTCACTCAAATTTGTGATTTTATTTTAATTTAAAGCTCATCAATTTCTATTATTTGTATTAGAATATAATTCTAAGCTGATTAAAAAGATAAGATTATACTTGCTTAGCTACCAATGACCTTATGAGTTGGAGATCAAGGCTAGACTGCTTCGTAAGAAAACGTTTCGGAAGTTTTGTTTTTACACCATTGAAATGTCTACATAAAATTCATGCTCTTTATGCCATATTTTTTAAAAACATCTACTATTAAAGGTGTCTCGGCCCTCGTGGTAGTTTTTGAGTTTTGAGTTTATACAAGCAGGTTTAAACACTGCATGATCAACTGAATGTTTCCATCTGACCTATTGGGTTTTGTAGGCTGTGCTGTTTGAAGAAAGTGCCCTTCTTTCTCATTCACTAAATATATTGTTATGGAACGTTTATAATAGCTCATTTTCTTTTTAATGCTCATTGTCTGGTTAATAACATCCTTTATTTCATCCCTGATGTTATCCACTTCTCTTCTCCTTAGTTGCTCTAAGAATCTGTGGATTTTGTAGAATCCAGTTCTGGCTTTGTCAATTTACTGGGTTGTTTTATCTCTTCCATTGATTTCTGTTCTCATTTTTATTGTTTCTGTTCTCCTGCTCTTTGGATTTGTCTTGCTGTTCCTATATTCTGTCTTCTTGAGCACAAAGCTTGGGTCTTTGATCATTACTTTTACAAACATGCATTTAATGTCTACCCAACTTCTCTGAGCTTATGAGGTTAGCCTCATACAATTTCTTTTGATATACTCTGATTATTCAGTTCAAATTTTCTAATTTCTATCATGATTTCTTCTCCACCAATTGGTTATTCAGAAGAGTATAATTTAACTTCAAAAACACAGTTGAGTATTTTCTAACAACCTACTTGTGATTCATGCGTCTCTTATAATAATGCAGACAGAAAAACATGCTCTGAAGATTGTCAGTTTTTTGATTCGCTGGGCCTGATTGGTGACTCAGCATGTCATCAACAACAGTGCAGGTGTACTGCACTCTTGAAAGCAACATGGCTGTAGAATTTGCTTGCTGCAGTATTCGATGCATGTGAATTGTGTCAGTCTCGTACGGATATTCTAAATTCTTAATTATAAAATCAGGTTTTTATTTCTTCTGCCAATTCAATGCTTGCTTTATTTTAAAGCCATCTTATGGGACCCATGCAAAATAAAATTGCAGTATCCTCTTCTGGAACTCTCCTTGATCATTATGAATTAGCTCTCCAAACTTCTAAGTACTATTTGCTCTGATATTAGTATAGATTTTCCAGCTTTCTTCTTCTTCATTGATATCTCACTGTCTTGGTTACTTTTTCCACTTTTGTGATAAAATGCTCAAACAGATGCAAATGAGAGAAGGCAGGATTTATTTAGCAGTTTGAGGGGATAGTCCATCGTGGTGGTAAATCAAAGGGCCTGAAGCAGCTGTCACTGTGTCCACAGTCAAAAAGGAGAGTGGCAAGTGTTCACACTCACCTAGCTTCCTCCTTTTTATGCAGTCTGGAACACAAGCCAGGGGAATGGTGTGGCCCTCTTTTAGGGTGGGTCTTCTTATCTTATGTAACCTAATCAAGATAATCTCTGGCCAGTGTTCCTCATGGTATGCCTCCTGGGTGATTCTAAAGCCTGTCAAGGTGGTAACCAACATTAACCATCACATGTACTATGTGCATCGTAGGTATAAAATGGACCCTTTGACATCATTATATATTACAATTTGTTTTCCAGTGTCACCATCTACTTGTTTCATTTCTGTTACTGTGATAAACTACTCACCAAAGGCAACTTATGGGAGAAAGGATGTCTTTGGCTTACAACTCCAGGTTACAGCCCATCACTGAAGAAAAATCAAAGCAGCAACTCAAGCAGCTTCACACACCACATGCACATTCAAGAACAAATAGACATGCCTGCACCTCAGGGCCGGCATACTGCTTCTGCTCGGCTTGCTTTCTTCACTCTTTTACAGCTCAGAGTCCAGGCCATACAAGGGTGCTGCCCACCCTCAGAATGAGCCTTCCCACCTCAGTAACAATCAGAACAACTCCCCCACACATGCACCCTCAGGCAGACATGATCTAGGTGATTCTTTGAGATGCCCTTCTCAGGTGATTCTAGCTTGTGGCAAGTTGACATTTAAAATCAACCATCATACCAGCTTGGTCTTACTGCTAGGATTTAGTCCATGGACACCTAATTTAATATGATAATTGGGCTTATAGAGACCACCTTACTTTTGTTTCTGTTTGATTCATCTAATTTACTCCTGTTTTCCATTGAGACTCAGCCCATATATTGAATGTTCCATTATGTCCCACGTATCATTCCTCCTCTACCCATTTCCATTCTTTTATCTTTGAGTTTAGGTAATTTTTCTGAACTTGTCTTCTCATTTTTAAATCCTGTTTCTATTATGTGGCTAATCTATGCTAACATCCATCTATGAAGTAATTAATGTAATTAATCTTGCATATTCTAGAGCAATGTTTCTCAACCTGTGGGCCACAACTCTTTTGGGGGTCAAATGACCTTTTTACAGCGGTCCCCTAAGACCATCTGCACATTAGATATTTACATTATAATTCATAACAGTACCAAAATTACAGTTATGAAATAACAACAAAAATAATTTTATGTTTGGGGGTCACCACGACATGACAAACTATCTTGAAGGGTCACAGCATTAGGAAGGTTGAGAACCACTAGTTGAGAACCACTGTTCAAGAGTTTTATTTCTCAATTTTCGTTTGCATTTTTTAAGTTCTCAGTAAATTTTCCTACTAGTCTGCATTTCTTTGTTTCCATCTGTTTTGCCAAGCATAATAGTTATAATTGTGAACAAGAAAAATTCATCTCTCTTCACTACAATGCTAGGTTGTTCTTGAGTCTGTTTCATGCTCTGATTTTCAAAATAAATAGATTTTTTTATTTATGTGTATGAGTGTTTTGCCTTCATGTATGTACTATATCATGCTTGGTGCCAATAAAGGTCATAAGTGAAAGTCCTGGGACTGGAGTTACAGACAGTTGTTAGCCATCACGTAGGTACTGGGAGTCAAACCCCAGTCCTCTGCAAGAGCAACAAGTACTCTTAACCATGGAGCCATCTCTGCAGTCCTTGTGGTCTGACTTTTCTGTTAGAGTTTGGTTATGTGGCTGTGTATCTTAATCTTTGTCTGAATGACAGACATAGTCCTGAAGATATTATACATTCCCTCTGCTGGATACAGTACATTTTAGGGATAGAGAAATCTTTATCCAACTGGGACTACACTGAGCCAAGGCTGTGCTGGCGTTTGGGTAAGACTTACTGTAGCTGTAATTGGACCCATTCCTAAAACTCAGGAGCTTTAAACTGAGAATATGAGCATCTTTGATAGAGCCTGGGCCTTTGGGAAATCCCTTTGCTCTTAAGCTCACCAAACATAACTTCAGAATTGGGCAATTACTTTAGAAGAAAACAAAGTGTTTGAAGCTTCTCAAGTATCTAATTTTTGCCATTCTAACCTTATACAATTTCAAATTTTCTATTGGCTTTTAAAAATTCCAGCAGGAACTTTCTGCTTGAGCCAACCAACATGCTCAGCTTTGGCCTTGAACTGACAAAAATCTGTCAGAAAAAAACAAAAGACAATAAAAGTGGCCAATTCATCACTATGGGTTCTCTGTGTCCCCGAACTTTGGTCCTGTTGTTGCTCATTTCTGTGTGAGTGTGAGTGTGTGTGTGTGTGTGTGTGTGTGTGTGTGTGTGTGTGTGTGTTGTCTTCTATCTGTGTGCATTGTGTATGTCTATCAGTTTGTGTGCATGTGTGTGTATCTGTCTGTCTATATGCATGTGTGTGTGTATATCTGTATGTTTGTGTGCATGTTTGTGTGTGTGTGTCTATCTGTGGGCATGTGTGTATGTATGTATGTGTGCATGTGTGTCTCTATGTGTGTATGTTTGGGTTTTTCTGGTTGTTTTCCACATGAATACAGGTTTAACACAAACTCTTCCTTTTACCCTCAAGTGTAAGTTCTAAGTCTCCTTTTGTGCAGCAAGGGATCAGAAATCTTAATTATTTTCTGCTTGGGAAAGGTTTTGAATCACTAACCTCCAACCAAAGAGTTTTCTTTCTTTGTTTTTGGTTGTTTTATGAGGAGGAATTATGTGAGGGTCAATATTCATTTTTAAAAACCTGTTTGTTTAAAAGCCAAGGGCAACATAGAATAACAAAATCGGATGGCCTTTTTGAAGGTTGAAATCTAGCCAAGCATAGGATAATTACGAAAAGTAACCAGTCAAATGAACATAAAGCAGGCTGGCAAGAAATCTCTAGAACATGGTGACTTGTATAATGTTCTCTTTTCTCTGTCAAATAGAAGCCGGTACCATTAACTAAATGTCAAACGGAGCGGCTGCAAACACCATGGGCTTCTTAAACATCCCAAACACCAACTTCGCCAACTTCTACAATGAGAGTAAGTCATTCAACAAAAGCTATTTTTTCATTATATATTAACTCTGATCTGAATTTCACTAAGATATGAAAATTACATAAAGTAAAATGCTTATCCATATGAATAAATATCTCTGAGGATGTTATTTTGAAATTAATATTTATCATATCTTTAATTGGAGAATAATACTTTCCTTCACGTGTTTAAAGATGTACAATGAATTTTAGAAAATGTATCCAATTTTCCCAACATAAATAATTCCTGCCAGTCCACTTTATTTTCATGTGTAATCAATAATAATAAAATATTAATGGCAACATTATAATGTATAAAGACATTAACTGCATAACGATCCTCTGTAACACCCAATGCCTGCTGCTTAACACCCGGGGGTGTGGTAGCAGAGTACTCCTGCACCATAGTTTACATATGGAGGTCAGGGGACAACTTGCAGGAGTCAGTTGTCTCTGTCCACCATGTGGGTGCCAGGGACAGAACACAAGTCATCAGGTTCGCAGGCAAGTGCCTTTACCTGCCGAGACAACCTGATGGCCCTTTGAGTAGGCAATCTTGACCTAATCTATAGGTGAGAAAACTGTACATAGGTTTCTCTGCTCATACTCAGCTCTGTTTGATTCCGAAGCCCTTGCCCACAGTAGTTTGTTGTCTCTGAGGATCAATGAAATCTGAAGCATTGATTTGCAGTTTGATAGATGCTACATGTCTTACTCCTTTTCAAACTACATTACTTAGATAGACAGGGTGAAGAGATAAAAGTACAACTCAGATTTATCAATTCTATCGTTTGTCAAAAGCTCAAATACATGTTGACTAGGGAGAAAGAGTTGGAGTTAAGATGCATTTCTGCCATCCTCCTAAGATTACAATTTTCTGTGTTGCCTCTGCCCAGTGGGAACTTTAAAAGCTGACTTTAATTAATTCTTTCCATCCTTACTGTTTCTCCAAAGGTCTTTCTGTCTCTTCTTTCTTGCTGTGTCTGATGGCCTAATCTGATCCTGTCCCATTTAGCAACCCAGATTCCAATGAGTGGAAAGAACTAAGCCAGTCACAGGTGGGGTCCACGGAGTGATTGACTACCCCTCGGAGAAAGCCACAACTCATCGTGTAATGACCTTGACCAAACCTCGCCTCCTATTCCCTTTACCTGTGTGTTCAGTTGGTATCACATCACTGTGGATGTTGATATTGCAGCACCTGTTATTATTATTGTCTGTGTATCTTAATTAATCCTCTAAATTTACACCATTTAGTCAGACATGTCTACCTTTCTTCTATTTCCCCCACCATATGCCTCTTTCTTGTTAATCTTAATAGAGATATCAAAGACTCCAATCTCACCATAAATTAATTCTACTTCCTCTGGGATACTTAAAAGTTTTAGGGCTCTATAAAGGCATCTGCTATAAATTTGCTTTGTGTTTCTATTCCGTAGCTTCTGTATCATTTTTAATCAAAACAATAAGAATAAAACTATATCTTAAGGAATATTCCCTACGCCCATGTTATTTGCATGACATTCAATTTTAATTTTCCTGGTCTTATTATCAGTTCATTATTCAAAGCAACTCTTTCCTTAGAATGAATTGACTTACAGTTGAAAATACTATCTTGAACATTTCCTTAGATAACGTCTACGAATTATAGCCCAGTTTTTGGAAGGAATACTTCTGAACATAACCCTGTGAGCATGGGTGGAGCGTTCCATGGGAAGTTGGGTTGATGTAGCCAGGCAAAAATTCCAAAATCGTCCATTTCCTCTTTCAGTCACATGGTCAAGCAGTAAGGTGAATATGAAAAAGGCAGGCAGAGGTTCCTCAGACTCTCTGGAGGGGATGTCTTTCGATTAGCATTACAAAAATGTCTCCAGCTCCCCAATCTTAAATACATAATTTGTGAATAATATTATGGGTTTTCAGCTGGCAGTGAAGTGTGATATATTGTTAATGCTTTTCTGCAAATGTTAGAATGGATATCTATCAAGAACTCTATTGTCTCTGATGGCTTTCATATAACACAGTTCAAAAAACACTTCAATATCCTGCTTAACTAGAGATTTTACTGTTCTGCAGATCATTCAAAATTTTATTACATCTAAATAATAAAAGCCATTATTAAGGTCAATTCATAGCTGTAGAGTTTGCAGTTTTACAATTTTTTTTCCTATAGATTTGGCTTGGACTATGAATCTGAGCTTTCTTTTTTTTTTATTCAGGGATGGTGGGAATAAGTTAACTTTCTGTGGCTGCCTTGAATGAGAAGAGAGCACTGACAACATTTAAATACTGTGCAAGAAAGCCAAGCATATCAGGTTGCGATTAACATTCTTGGTCCACACACTGCACCATTTCCCCCCAGTTGAAGGAGATCAGGCTACACTGAAGGGCTGTATTTATAAAGTGATTAAGAAATTCCTCCCTGTCACTCACTTTTGCATGATGTCTCTGGGCCATTTCTGATGCTGCCACTGTAGCAACAGCATATTTAGCGCTTGTCACAGACAGGAGCCTTTTGAAATTGTGAGGGAGGAGCCGCGATTTATAATGCTCTACAAATTGCTCTCAGCGCAGGAATACAAATTCAAATATGATAGTTGATACCAATCTGCAATGTATTTTGGAGTAATCTCAATTGCTTAGGAAAATCCCTTGATGGATTGGGGATATATCTTGTCTACCAAACAGTCGTTCCGACCTCATTGAGAATTCTGACACAATTTTTAAAATGCAGAGGGATTTCAGGGTAAATTATATTTTGAAACCCCAAGTTTTCAAAATAGAAGCATCTTTGCTTGAAGCACCAAGACCCAGTAAAACCATGCAGATCGAGGACTCTCAGAGAAATTCCATTCCTGGTAAAAACTGACTAGGAACTTAGATTGAGCTCAGCTTAAAACAATCTGTGCATGTTGGCATTTTCATGCACGAAGAGAAAATAGTGACTAAGCATGTCTTTTCATGATTTTGAACAAGAACATCTAGAGTATGTATTATCTCTCTCTCTCACACACACACACTCGGGGAGGTAGGGGGAAATCCATAGCATTTGTTTCTACAGTAGCCTACAGAATGCTAGAGCAGAAACAAGGTGTACTATGGTTATGCAACCAACAGAATTATCACGTTTTGATCACTTGTCTAGAATTCAGCACATTCATAATGCATAACTTGGTTAGAATGTGAGCATAAGTTCATCACAAACAATCTCAAGTTCGAGTGCCTGTATCTAACTTGAGGGAAGAAGTGCAGAGAGGCACAGCTAGCTAGAGTGATCAGCACACTGTCACCAGCAGGGAAGAGAGATGTTTTCAATACATTTGCCCTGAGCCTTTGTTATCTGACCAAGATGACCAGAAAGAAGCTTGGTAGTGGACAGCAAAGAAGCAGTGAAGAGTTTTGTTTTAGTGACTATGAACATGATTCTTGGCTAGTAGAACACCCAGGAGAATTGACCATGGTCCCTGGATCTGGACAGGCTAGGACAGTATGATTTGCTCTTCTTTGTGTTAGAGACATGCAGGTGGACAGTAGAGATGCTTCATGTTGAATCAGTTTGCAACAGTGACCACAACAAGTTACCACAGAGTGGTTAACTCAAATAACAGATATTGATTTTCTTGTAATTCTTGAGACAAGAAGTCCCTAATTAGAGATCAGCAGGGTAGTTTTCTTCTAAGGCCTTTCTCCTTAGCTGGCAGCTGGCCATGAGGTGTCTTTACATGGTTCTTTTCTGTATTTGTGTGTTCTAATCACATCCTGTCCTGTGAACGCCAGTTTTATTGACTCAGGACCCACTGGGCTGGGAGTATAGACCAGTGGTAGAGTGCTTGTCTAGCATGCTAAGACCCTGGGTTTCATTCATCAGCACCACACAGATTTAAATTAAAAAACAATAAAGTTGCATTTGAATTAGTGCCTACCTATGACCTGTTCTTAATCACTGTAAATACTCTATCTCCAAATTTGGTCAAATTCTGAATGAAGTTCTAGGATAAGGACTGAAATGTATGAATGTGGGAGAAGACTATGACTAGCCTAGATATGGATGTCAATTATGTTTGATCTTTGCTGGATTTCCTTATGCATTTGCATTCTTGGCCTAAAGCATTTTGACACAGCGGCTCTTCCCTACTTGACATGATGAGAACATGTTAAAGAAACCAGCATAGGATCTGACACTTCTTAGTCTAAAGTGCCCTTGTTAATTTCGCCTGTGCAGTTTTCAGTTTCCTTACACTGGCAGCTAGGGAGGATTGTGTTGTGTAGGGAGGATTGTATAGCTTGGTGAGCTATACTTTCATTTTTATGATGCTTATGATAAAAGGGGAGAATGTGGAGGCAAGTAGTCTCCCATCAGGATGACATAGTAAGTTCACAGTCTGAAGATGACTCCTGCTTCAAGCAACTGGAAATAACAGATGTAAAATAAAATTCAGCAATAATAATAAAAATAAATAAATAAAAATTACGAGACGAGAAAGCTGTCTCCAGCTCAAAATCAAGTCAGACGTTCTCAGGGAACAAAGAAGAAACAAAAGTTCAGCATAATAATGAGGGGAAGACTGTGCAACCATCACAGGTTCTCAGGCTCTGGTGCTGGCTGTAGAGCTTGCTCCTACCAGACAATGGAGACTGAACTTGTTCCAGACAGACATCTGGAGTTCCCTACCTGGAGTCTAAGCTGGGGTAGCTCTCCACCACTCCTGGATGGCTTTGAAGGATGCAGAATAAAGTCTGAGCATTCAGGTGGTGGAAAACCAGAGTCCAGTAAAGTACTAGAAGAAAACATTCCTCTATGTAGCCAAATAAGCTATATGCCTAGTGTCAGCAGAAATGCCATCTGACTATAGGGTCCTTTTCATGACTAGGGCTTGGGAGCCTGAGTAGAAACAATGGGACAACTTTGAGCTAAGAAAGTGAAGCACAAAGGAAGAGAGAAAGGGAAAACTATCTCTCCATATAACATCAACTCATGAATGCAAAGCACAAAGCACAAAGAAGGATACTGCTAAGAAGAGAGCCATAAAATACATCAATTAATTAATTAAACCCATTCCAAATGAAATTGATGTCATAAAATGATGAGCAAATACTTTAAAATATGGTTAAAATAGCCAAGAAGATAAAATAAAGAACAGCACCCAGAAAAATACTTAAGAAATAATGAAATGAAACAAGGTGCTTGTGAAAATTAGTAGAAATCTTAGAAATGTGCATAATTTCGCATATATATGAAAAAATCTATATATAAGAAAATAAAAAATAATAGGATAATTCTAGACTGCATTAAAGGAAAATAAACAATATGAGCAGCGTTGGCATGTGTCTAATGAACACTCCAGCAATATAGAACTGAACAAGCAGCACCTGAGACTCTCAGAACTGAAGACAGACATGGTCCCTTGCATTAAATTTGTACTTCAAGTTTTAAACAAGATAAAGGAGACTAAATTCCATACTCAGTCTGGAAATTAATGTCAAAATGCTGCCAAATATGACAGATGACATGCAAAATTATGGCAGTTAGGCTGCTAAGAGAACTCTGATTCTCAGCACAAGTCAAGAAGGCAAAATATTTTTAAAGGGTTCTTAGAAAGATATGGTCAATCTGAGATTTTATACACGGCCAGACATCTCATTAAGAGCAAGAATAAGAAAGGGGATCTGTTGCAATAGAAAAATGGGAGTTTACTGCTCACAAGTGCTAACTAAAACAACTAGTGAAGAATGTGTTTCATTAGTAAGATAACAGAAGCCAACCTGATGCTTCCACAATTTACCATATCCCATGATCCTGTCCATGAGCTCCCAAAAGTAACCCACATCCCACGATTCTGTCCATAAAAAATTATACCCTCCTGTCCCTCTTGAAGCGATGTTTAGCCACATAACTTAGTCAAGGCAAAGTGGGAAGAAACAAGATATACTTCTCTGACTTCTAAGTTTAACAAACTAGAATATTCTCCCAGGCCCTGTCTTCTCTGCCCCTCTGCCAGCTCTTTTCCAGATGGGGCTGTTGCTTTAGGGGACCTTCAGAATGAAAGCACTGAGACCCAGACGACATGGAATGCAAGCATGAAATAAAGCTCTGCTAGCTAAGCCACCGTTTCCACAGTTGTTTGTTACTACGGTATCATGACTGTAAAAAACAATTATGCAAAACTGGAGAGACTACAGAAATTGATAAAATATACTGAGAATTTTAATTAAAAATCAATTAGAAAATACTAATTTTTAATGAACATCTAAATCTCTAGGCAACAATAACATAGAATGTGCTCCAAGAAGAATTAAAGCTTATTCTAAAAAGCAGGGAAATACTGAATAATCTTAAGCTCTGTTCAAAAAGTCTTGAAACTACATATGTTTAAGTTTCATTATACCCATATTAAAGCAACATTAAAGCAACCTATTGAAGACTTGCCCAATTCAAGTGGTATTAGGGAAGAAAAAAACCAGAAACAGAGGAAGAGAACAAGGGAGTAAGAACATCTGGGGAAGAAGGGAAAAGGAAGGGATAAAAAGAGAAAGGGAGGGAGGGAGAGAAGGAAGGAGGAAGAATTACCAATATCCCTAAATATAAAAACAGCCATAAAATGGAAGAAACAAACTTCCATATGAGTTCAATCAGTTTCATTAAACCAAGCCTGGTAAATATATTTCTAAACTCAACTATTTGTAGTTGTAAAAGGATAAAAGAGAAACAGCACCATGGATGACAGAAAGACATACACACACCAATGGACATGGGCACACACGCACACACACACACACACACGGATACAGACACACACGCACACACACACACACACACGGATACAGACACACACGCACACACACACACGGATACAGACACACACGCACACACACACACGGATACAGACACACACGCACACACACACACACACGGATACAGACACACACGCACACACACACACGGATACAGACACACACGCACACACACACACACGGATACAGACACACACGGATACAGACACACACGCACACACACACACGGATACAGACACACATGCACACACACACACGGATACAGACACACACGCACACACACACACGGATACAGACACACACGCACACACACACACACACACGGATACAGACACACACACACGCACACACGAGAGAGATATGGGACACTAGAGTAAACTAACTGAGCTCAGTTGTATTCTCAAAACTGACGCATTCAGGACCCACTTCCAGTACAGAAAGCTGCCATATTTAGAGCATCTTCAAAGAGTTAACAACTGAATTAAACGGAAGCTATTAGAATGAGCCCCAATCTCACATGACTGGACTCTTTATAAAAGTATGAAGTTAGAATAGACACACACAAAGGGAGATGGAGAAGACTGCCATCTGCAACTTAGGAAAAGACTTAGAAGACAGGAGGCTTCTGTACTCTGACTTCTAAACTCCAAAGTGGTGAGAACATGCACGGCTATTGATTAAGCCACCCATTCTGTTGAGCCATGTTATGAAGTCTGAGCAAGTTAAAACATTAGCCAAAAGAAAGTGGTGGCCCTACTAAAGTCAGATAAAACAGGATAAAGCCGAACAGCATTAATGGCATAGAGGGAGACATCACATGTACAAGGTCCAATGCACTGAGACATAAATCCAATCCCTCTTGAACCCTCTTCATCAAGCCTCAGTCCCAGTCTTCTCACCGAGCCTCTCTCATCAGAAAGATGGCTGACTTCCAAACTCCAGCCTGAGCACCTGTGGGCAGCATTTGATGTAGGTGGAGGCATCCTCCTTCCTAAAGCCTTTCTTTGCTTTCCTCCTGGTTGTAGTCTTCACTCTCCCTCCTCAGTCACTGACTACTCCATGCCCCCACACCCTCGCCCCCAGACTTGAAATGCTGAGCAGGTAGAAGGCTCTGGCTTTAGGAGCCTTCCCTTCTCTGTCTCAGAACAGCTACAGTGGAGCTCAGGGTGCCTGCAGGGAGGGATGCATGAAGGTAATTGCAGTCTCCTGTGCTGCAAGACCAAGCACAAATGCACAGGAAGTAGCTGTGGAAGGAAAACTATGAAATGGGTACAGTGATAAAGGGCATCTATGAATCTATGAATTATTTCTGGAACTTTTTTTGTTTTTGTTGTGCTTCATCTTTGTCAGTGTTATGGTGTAGTGAAGAGACACCACGACTACAGCAAAGCATTTAATTGGGTCTGACTTACAGTTTCAAAAGTCAGGTACATTATCATCATGGCAGGAAGCATGGTGGCATACAAGCAGACACATTGCTGGATCTGAGCTGAGAGTTCTACATTTGGATCTGCAGACAGCAGGAAGAGAGAGAGCCAGTGGACCTGGATTAGCCTTTTGAAGCCTCAAAACTTACCCCTAGTGACATAGGTCCTCCACCAAGGTCACACCTACTCCAACAAGGCCACACCTCCTAATGTGCCACTCCCTGGTGACCAAGCATTCAAATCTATGAGCCTATGATGACCATTTCTATTCAAGCCACCACAGTCTTTGTTGTTGTTGCTGTTGTTGTTGTTAGTCCTGGCTGTTCTAGAACCTGCTATATAGGTCAGGCTGGCCTTGAACTCACAGAGATCTACTTGCCTCTGCCTTCCAAATGCTGGGATTAAGGGCATATACTACTATGTCCAGTGTTACGCTATGTTGGGGATAAAATCTAGATAATCATGAATGCTAGGTGAATACTTTATTTTCTGAGCTATTTCCCAAAGCACTTATTTCTGGAAATTTTCATTAATGTCTTTGAACCATGGTTGACACAGATAGCTAAAAGCACTTAAAGTAAAATCACAGGTGAGGGGAACCACTACGTGTACTGAAGCCTTTCACTGATTATTTCAGGAACAGGGCAAACAATTGCCACTTTTCTGGCATAAACTCACATTAGCCAACTCTCTTGTCCTCTTGCTCCTTCTTGTCTCGTTACAGTCAGATCTCCACACATCCAAAAGAGATATATTTTCAAAATAAAAGTCATCTCTTTTCATCTCAACCTTGCTGTTTTCCAAACACCCTCAACTGTATATTATTTCAATGTCTCCTGTTCCCCTTGGAGCCTTTTCCTTAGTACCTGACTGGAATGGCTTCTCCAAACACACACACACACACACACACACACACACACACACAGAAACACAGAAGGGCGAGGGGAGGGGAGATGGAGGTCGGGGGCAGTTAATCCCCTTGTTTTACTTCAGCCTTCTCATAACTGACCTTCAGACCACTCTGTACATGAGCAACTCCCATCCCACCAGTCACCTGTCCCTTGCCCTATTTTATCTACCCAGCGATCACTTGCTGCACTCCTGACACTGACTGACATTTGTTAGAAACTGTCTGTTTCCTCTATTGACAGAAGTTCCCTGAAACTCAAGATTTAAAGAGGTTTTTCTATTTGTGGTACTAATTCAGTGCAGTCCACCGTTAAAAAAAACAAAAACTCTAAATATTTGCTGACAGAGTGAATACACAAATCAGTGAATTAATCAGGATACACACAAACGTGTGAGCAAGGAAACCTGAACTCATTATTTTGAACCCTAAGTAAGCAAGGTATTGCAATAGTTAAATAAATCATGAGAGAATTAAAAGGAAACCAGTGATCCCTATGCTATGCCTTCCTTGCAATGTTATAGATATGCCAGTTTTAAGCAGTGCAAATACTGAGTATTTGAAAACTGAATTAATTATATTTATAATATATAAATATAGAAAGAGACCTTATAGTCCACCAATTAAAGAATATATAACTTGGGGCTGGAGAGATGGTTCAACAGTTAAGGGCATGTACCCTTCTTTCCAGCACTCACATCAGGCTGACAACTGCCTGTAACTCCAGCTTTAGTGATCCAACTCTAGACATCTTCTGGTCTCCTTGGGACACAACATCACTAACACAGACACACACACATAAGTGCACAAGCATACAAATAATTGGCCTTAAAAAGAATGCATATCTTATATATGTATATATGTATACATTTATTACAAACCAATGATATACCAAGCAATGGTGGTACATGCCTTTAATCCCAGCACTTGGGAAGCAGAGGGAGATGGATCTTTGTGAATTTGAGGCTAGCCTGGTCTACAGAGTGAGTTCCAGGACAGACAGAGTTACAACAGAGAAACCCTGTTTTGAAAAGCAAAAAAAAAAAAAAAAAATTGAAAAGCAAAACAAAACAAACAAACAAACAAATAAACAAAACAGTGATATAAGGAGAGGAGGAAGGGAGAGAATAAAAAGAATGCCCTGACAAATTTTAATGTATAATATGTGGGCCAAATTTTCTTACGACAATATAATTAAGTTCAAAATCAACAAATGCTAAATTATAGTATATGTCTTAGTTATTATTTTATTGGTGTGATAAAATACCATGACTGAAATCAAACATTTAATTAATTTGGGGCTTAGAATTTCAGAGGGCTAAAGTCCATGATGGCACAGCAAAGGTATGGCAGCAGGAGTAGCTGAGAGATCTTGATCTGCAGGTAGGAGGCAAGGGAGAGAGAGACCGGAATATCTTGGGTTTTTGAAACCTCAAAGCCTGTTCACAATGACACACCTCCTCCAATCAGGCCACACCTCCTGGTCCTTCCCAAACAGTTCTACCAACTGGGAACAAAGTATTCAAATGTATGAGCCTATGGGGGCCATTCTCATTCAAACAGTCACAGAATGCTAAGGAACACACAGTTGGAAACTAAAAATTGTGCCTTCTAATATACATGGATTAAAAGAAGCAAAAACCTTATGCAATGCAGCTAAAGTAGTACTTAAATTTAAATCTATGCCCATTATTTAATGACCAAAAGGCATTCTATAAGTATGAAATTTTCCCGAAATAAAAATATTATTTTAAAATTTTGTTATCAGCAATATTTTTAATAATTAAGCATTTAAATCAAGAAACTAAATAAAGGACCTAGAAAGTACATTGTGAAAGTCCACAAATAAGGAAGCAAAGCAAAAGAGGCCATCTATGAAAGAGAAGCAAAGGGGAGGTCTGATAAATGAAGCTGGCCTTTGGGGAAAAAGACCTTAAAATAATTCTGAAATAAAAAGGATGTAACCACAGAAAGAAAATGTCAAAATCATTTAAGATATTGAAATTAGGTACACCAAAGAATAATTTTCTCTAAAAATACGATTTCCAAGCACTGAAGAAACAGAAAACTGAAGCAAACCAATAAAGTTCATATAGAAGAAAGGGGAGTAGGGGGACTGGGAGGAAGAAGGAAAGAAAAAGCCAAAACTTCACATCCACGTTCTTTCCCCTCAAAGAACAGTTTTACAGATGGCATTCAACACACCTTCAAGAAACTTATCTTTGTCATACACAGAACTATCTCAGAAATAAAAATCAGGAAGGCCAAGCCAATTAAATTCAGGAATTACTACACACACACACACACACACACACACACACACACACACACACACACACACACAACATCAAAGACAGCTTAGAGGAAAGCAGAGCAAAAATGCGCAGGGAAATTTTGACCATTTAACTCATTAGAATAAAAGCTTTTACAAATCAAAAGCTATCATGAACAAAATGAAAAATGTCTCCCACAAAAAAAAAAAGTGTTTGAAAGAAGTTAACTGTGGATGTATATAAAATAACAGAATAAACAAAAACACAAAAAAACATGAAGAATAAACATGGTAAATGGATAAAATAAATGCCCAAAGAGCCAAGAAAGAAGAAAACAAGATTGGCAATGTGTTTTTGAAGAAATGCTTAATTTCATTATTAATCAAAAGAAATGCAAAACAGTAGAAAATGACATTTCACTTGCAATGTGTTGGCAAACCTGAAGCCTTTGTAGTACTGATCTTGAGAAGAATATCAAGAAAGACCACACAGATGAGCAGTCAATGGCCACACTGCCACGGGACAGCGGAGGTAGCTTAACTGTCAAGAGCACTGACTGTTCTTCCAGTGGGTCCAGGTTTGGTTCCTAGCACCCACATAGTGGCTCATAACAGTATATAACTCCAACTCCAGGAGGATCTGAGGACCTTTGACCTTTTCTAGGCACTATACACATGTGGCACACAAATATACATGCAAGCAAAATACCCATAAACATAAAACAAAAATAAATAAATCATTTTTCAAAAAGAAAGACCACACTCTCTGCTGGTGAGTATTTGTTCACCTTTACAGATCAGTAGGGCAATCATTAGTAAGGATAGTGTGCCCATCACCCAACAGCTCCAACCCTTGGTATATGATTCTGATCAATTCTTTGGCACATGTGACATTCTCAAGAATGATCACTGTAGCAATGTTTTTGTGCCAGAATAAAAATTGCAAACAATTTAAATGCTCATTTAGAGAAAATTGGATAAATAGTAGTATAAACATACAAAAGACTTTACACAGCAACCAGAATAAATGAGTTAAAGCTGCAATTGCCAGCATAAATAAAATGGTACTATTTAATACCTATGATGTATATGTGAATATTCTATTAATAATATAAAAGCACACATAGAAATGAAAAGGAGAAAATCAAGATAGAGCCTTTGAGATATATAAAATAGGCTTTGCTTGTGTGGATGCATCAACAGATGGATAGATAGGTAGATATGTAGGTAGACAGACAGACAGACAGACAGGAAACACACACACAGAGAATTAATCTTTTGTTTTCTAAAAATAAAACCAATGCAAGTGAGACAAAATGCTAACATTTGTGAAAATTTCATAGTGGTTAAGTCAGTGTTTGAAAGATGACTCAGTTTTTCTTCATGCTTGGAGTATTTCATAGTATTAAATTAAAAATAGAGCCGGTAGCAGAAATGTGGCAAAATGTATAACTAGAAACACAGTAGGTAGCAGAAGTAACAGGGTTAAATTGCTGAGAAATTAAAAGAAGGAAAGAAAAAGGAGATTTTTAAAAAAGCTGAGAGGATTGGGAAAGAATAAAAGAAAGCAGGGAGAGTCCTGGGTGAAAGCAAGCATCACCCTTCATTTCCCTTCCAGCCCCAAGGCCATCCCCACATAGAGCCACTTTTGAGTTGCTTTCACCCCAGTAGCATCATCTGCAACACAGTCTCCATAAATGGATCCCCATCGGTGCTGAGGGCAGGAGTAGAGGGATCAGGAGAAAGCAAATTTTACTTACATGCCTTCACCTAGGTACAATCTTGTCTACCATTCCTAAAATTTAAATAATCAGGCATAACTACATTCCTAAGACTACTATTTCCTGGGACAGTCAATTGCTCACTGAGAAACATCCACTTTAGGAAACTACCAACCATTTACTTCTAGGAAGTAAAAGCTTTTATTTTTCCCTCTTAGCAAAAATTGCTGTGTATTTGCATGCTGTTGTGAGGTTTGCCATCTTTAGTCCCAAACCTTTCCCATCTATATTTTGCTGTGTGTTATTTTGCAACTCCTCCCTTATTCTCCACATTCAGTGAATGATCAAGTCTTCTTATGTGTGTTCCTGAGCTCTGGACAGTTGTAACAACCTAACCTGAGCTATCTCCTTGAGAGACATCCTATAAACCAGCATCTGATAAAGAATTATTATAGCCCAGCTGATCACCTGTTTCCCCAGGAAACACAAATGGTACATGAACATGTCAAGAGAAAGCTCAAATCCTGTACTCCAGTGAAGTCTGTGATGGGCGGGTCTCATCCTGCAGCTGTCCCCGTGGTCTTCCGCCACGTTGCGCACCAACACCACTGAATGTCACTCCCAAGCATCCCATACCATTTTCCATATCTAAACACTTACATTAAAAGTTCCATCTACTCCTAGGAAAGGCAATCTTACATTCTATGTAGAAACACAAAAGACCAAGGGAAGCCAAAGCGGTCCTGAACAAACAGAAAACTGCTGTTTCCTTATTTCGAGTTCTATACAGAGTGAGAGTAACAAAATCAATGTGGTACTAGCCCTCAAACAGACACATAGGTCAATGGAATAGAACAGAGGACCCAGGTATAAGTCATGAAACTAAAGCTATCTAGTTTTGACCAAGATGCTGAAAATAAGCATTGAGGAAAGATAACTTTTGCATTAAATGCTGCTGGGAAACCTGCGTACCAAAATGTAGAAGAGTGAAACTCTATCCCTATATCTCACCCTGCATAAAACTCATCTTAAAATGGACCAAAGACCTCAATATGACACTCGATTCCCTGAACCTGCTAGAAGGAAAAAGTTGGGAATATGCTTCAACATACAGGCATGGAATCTTCTGAACAGGACTCCACGTGGAACGGGAAATGACACTAGCAATTGCCAAGTGGGATCTCATGAAACTAAAAGCGCTCTCCGTAACAAAGAAACTGTCAACCAAGTGAAGAGGCAGCCCACAAAATGAGAGAAGATAGTCATCAGCTATAAATCTAGGAGAGGATCAATAACCAGAATATAAAAAGAGCACAAAAAAACTAAACTCCAAGAAAAACAATCTAAACATACACTGGGATATGCAACTAAGCAGAGCCATCTCAAAAGAAAAAATATAAACAGCTAGAAACCACTTGAAAAAGTGTTGCATTTTCTTAGTCACCAGGAAAACAAACATTTAACTACTTTAAGATTTCGTCTCACACCAGTCAGAATGACCATCAACAAACGCTGATGCTGATACGGGGAAATGGAACACTTATACACTCGTGGTGGGAGTGTAAACTAGTGTAGTCATTTCAGAAATCAGTCTGGAGGTTTCTCCTAAACCTGACCAAGCCATACCACTGCTGGCAAATCCTCATAGGACCTTATATCCAACAACAGAGACATTTGCATATCCATGTTTATTGAAGCTCCATTTACAGTGAGTAGTGTCTTAGTTAGGGTTCCTACCTCTGTGATAAAACATGACAAAAAGCTCAGGAAGTCAGAGAGGAACTCAAACAAGGTGGGAACCTGAAGGAGGAATTGAAGCAGAAGCCGTAGCTTTTTACTGGCTTACTCCCTACGGTTTTTTCAGCTTGGTTCCTTATATAAATTTAGGACAACCTAAATAGGGGTGACACCATCTACTGTGGGACCCTCCCACATCAATCAACAAATAAGAGCGTGCCTCACAAGCTTCTCCACAGGCCAAACTGGTGGTGCATTTTCCTCTACCGAGGTTCCCTCTTCTCAAGTGACTCTATCCTGCGTCAAGCTGACATAAAATCAGTCTGAATGTCCATCAAGTGATGACTAGATAATGCAAATATGACTTATAAACACAATGAAATTTTATTCAGGCATAAAAATGAACTTATGAATTCTATAAATAAATGGATAAAACTAGAAAATAAAACATACTTATCAAGATAACCCTGGCTAGGAAAGACAAGATGATGTTTTTCACCATATGCCTAGCCTCAACTTAGTTTTGTGTGTTTAACTTGGAGTGTCTCCAAAAGCCAAGACACAAATGAAGATGTGGAGCCAGAATGCTGGAGGCAGGAATGTTCAAAGAGGGAGAAGGGTAGGGGAATGTTGGAGATGGGTGTGTGTGGAGGGATTAACCAAAACAATGGGGTGGGGGGGATGAGGGGCATATGAAAAGCCACATGGAAATCTTCTACTTGGTAACCCAATTAAAAGACATAAAAGAGAGTTTGAAAGCAGATTCTCCCACAAGGCTAGACAATGCCAGCTCTAGAAGTAATGGGTCACTAAACAAAACCCAATGCCAAGTATGAGCTACTTAAATTGGAGTGGTTGTCAGGGTGGTTATAAAGATCCTCCCAAAATACAAGCTCTTACAATTCCTCTTCATTGCCTACCAGAACTAGTTGATAAGACCCTATGCTGAAGATAATACAAACCTTGAATGCAACATATAGAGAAATCAAACTGGAATGAAGCTGGAAACTTCCTCCCTCCTGGCTGACTTTTATCGTCTCTAGGGCACCGTGAAAGCTGCTGGGAGAGTAACAGTATCAATGCTGTTACGTAGTTAACAACTCTATGAACTATGATACCAAACTGCCAGGCAAAATGTGTGAACTGCTACGACAGTGGCACTGTTATGGGGATGACCAATGGCTCCCTGATTTGCTTCTGAGACCTAGACCACAGGAGGGAATCCACGCTTAGTGTAGTAAAACCAATCAAAAATTCATGGCTAAGGATGTCTCCAACCCAAGGAAAGATTCTACTACTGCTGCTCAGCTAAAGTGGCATAATATCAGTAACTTTCTAAATACCCATCTTCATACACCAGAAGGCTAATCACAGTATTAATCAGAGAAGCCTCTTTTTGCAGTGCATAGAGGCAAATGCAAAGACCCATGGCTGTGCAAGATGCTGAGAATACAAGATTGTTGAGGGCTCACCCCTAAGCAAGACATTTTCCATTCCTCAAGAATCAGGGAACACTGAAAGAGAGAAAATGGAAAGAATAACTGGAAAATAGGGAAAAGGCCCACGAAATAAAAGGTTGGTTAACCGTGGCATGTCAGGGCAATCATGAACTCACTGCATCTGTGCTTACTTGCATTGGACCTACACAAACCAGACCAACCCAACAGTCAGTTATGGATGGGAGGGGATCACTGCGACTGACCATCTGTTGCTATTGGCAACTAACAGCTTCTGAGAAAGGATGAGACATAATATCTAGTTGTATACTCACTGGTGAGTCCACCAGGCTCTGATGTAGTCTAAAACTCATGATCACAGACAACGCTAATTAAGCTCTGAGGAACCTGAAACAAAACAAAAAGTCAAGCATGTGGTAAGGAGATTTATATGAAAGAAAGGGGCCTGGCAGTGGTAGGAGAGAAGTAAGAGAGATAGTTACCACAGAGCAGTACATACATGTGAAATTGTCAAAGAACAGAATTAGTTATTAATCATAAAATAGTTCAAACTGGATGGTGGTGGCACATGCCTTTAATTCTAGGACTTGGGAGGCAGAGGCATGTGGATCTCTGTGAGTTTGAAACCAGCCTGGTCTACAGAGTGAGTTCCAGGAGAGCCAGAGTTACAACAGAGAAACCCTGTCTTGAAAAAGACCAATAAATAATAATAATAATAATAATAATAATAATAATAATAATAATAATAATAAAGCCCATCTACTTTCTCTTTCCTCTCCCTACTTAGGGAAATCTAATCCAGTCTAAGCTCAGGCTCAAATACTGCCCTGTCCACCATGCTTTCTCTAAAGCAAACTAAAAGAAGCCCTGTCTCCCTTTTGACTAGCATTTCACTTCACTATGCTGCTAGACAAGGAATTCCCAGGGGGTTAAGATAGCAATCTGATAGGCTGTGCCTAACACAGCACCCTACATTTAATAGGTGTCCAACAGCGATCAGATGAATACATGCAAACATGCATTTATAAATGCCAGTACTATCCTTAACCACAGGTACTTTTATAGTCCAACATTTGATACAGATATAACCTTAACCCCAAACTAACAGTCCCTCAATCTTATTTGTAGGTCCTACGAGTAACAAACATTAATTCTAGTTAAGTACAGTTCTAAAGGGAAAACATAAATTCAAGAGCGTGTCTACATAGGTACTAGTGAATCGCACTTCACATCACCACAGACAATGCTAATCACACAATTTGATGTCCTCCTCTTTTTTTTTGTTAACTGTTTACCGAACTCTCTTGCCTAAGTTGATTTCTTTGTATTTATTGATAACAAGCTATTGAAAAAGCCCCTCGTGAACCAGTCATTTGATTTAAGAAGAAAAGCACATATTCTTCAACCTCCCTTCTTAGGACTAATGACACATTTCTCTACAAACGACTGCCACCAGTTACTAATTCACACTTTATTAGAGTATTCTACCTTTCGTTTATAATTCTTAAATTAACCCAAATATTTACAACAGTGGGTTTTGAAACAACCCAAACAACAAAACAAAACAAAAAAAAATGTGTTTGTGTTACTTAATTTGTTATTGAAAGGAGTTGGGAAAATGTGTGCAGACAGAAATTGATCATGAAATCAACACGTCCTCTGTGCCCTTTACAAGCCCTCCTCCCAAAGGAGGCATCACTCTGATGGCCTATGGAGCCTCTAGCACCCTCTTACTTCTGCCTGTCTAGCTGAGAAAATGACTCTGCAAAAACAGAACTCAATTTCTAAAAATGTCAATCAACTGGTATTACTTTCAATGTAATATTTTCACTCACACAGCATTAAAAATATATATGCACTAAACCCTCAGTCAGCTTGAACAGAAGCTAACAAAGTTTCACTCCATTTCAATAAGAGTGAGTCAATTTATGGGCCTTTGTTGTGTCTAGAGGCAAGATTTTTCTCTTGGGTTATCACAATACTGTGGGTGTCAATCAAAGAGCCACACTCAGAGGACCAAGAGAATATCAGATGAGATCCATCAACGGGCTGAATTCTGGCCTGTATTTGTAAGTGATTTCCTGAGCTGGGTCATCAATCACAAAGTCATCTGCATGGAGAGGATACTTCATTATTGTTCTATGGGGCTCCAATTAAGGAGGAGATGACAAACAGTTATCAAGTTGACAGCTCATCCAAGTATTCAGCAATTACAGCAAGCCATGGCCATGAGAGGAATGTGGGCCTCTCTGTTTCCTTCTCAGGTGAAGGAAAGATTCCCTTCAAACATGCTTTTGAGTTTCTGGCTCTTTAGTCATCTCTGTTTCCTTGCAAAACAATAGACCTCCAACCCTACATACAATGCAAAATCTTCAATAATATATATTGATTTTAAATTCCTCAGCACATGTAGATTGTTCTACCCTAATGCAACAACTCCTCGTGCAAAAACAGAATTATTTCATGGCTGGGGATATGGCTCAGTCAATAAAAAGCTTGCTGCACAAGCAAGAGGACCTGAGTTAGAACCCTGCGTAGAACAAAGGAACATGGTGGCACAAGCTGGAGCACTGAGAACGCAGAGACAGGTAATCTCTGGGGCCACTGACTAGCCAGTGTGCTCCATGTTCACTGAGAGATCCTGTATCAAATAACCAAAAAAAAACAAAAACAGAAACAGGGCGGCTAGCAACTAGGAAGATGTCCAAGGTTGGCCTTTCGGGCAGACATGCACATGCACCTGCACATGTGTGAATACGTACACAACAACAGAAAGATAATCCAATGTTTCATTCATTCCTACAATTCCTGAGGAAATGTGGTAAGCCCTGGTGAGGTTTTAGATCCAAGCTCAGAAAAGTCATCAAGTTTAAGCACAGTCTTAGTGGGAGTACAAATCATGGACTTGATTTTCAGATTTATGCAAATGTGTGCAGTCCCTGTCACATCTAGGGGCCCAAGCCACTGCACAGGAATGATAGGGGCCTTTAAATCTTTGGGGGGAGAGCAGCTTAGCAGCATTTAAGCTGCCGTTGATTGACTTAGGTGATTTGATTCCCACTAATAACTCACAAGAGCTGTTAGGAAAATTGGATGGTATTTATCATTGTAATTTGTTGTACTCTGCAACTCTAGGAAACGACATTGTGGTAAATATATTGAAATGTCAGGGTTATCACTTGCCACACAAAGTTTATTTTACTTTCCTCCTACTGAACAAATGCCAGCAGCTTAGCCTGCTGAGCCCAAGCTTATGTGAACTAGTGATCCAGGCAGCCTTTGGCAGTTCTGAGTGGCCATTTGGCCCACCCCAGCGTATGCTGCATAGATTCCCTGGGATGGCCTCCAACTTCTGGGTAGTGGGAGACTTTTGAGTGCTGCTGAGGCCCCATGTCATCCTGCAGCAGCAGGCTGCTTCCTAAGAAGCTGGCTCTTCTGGCCGTTCCAGGAGGGAAATGAATACTGTCTTGGCAGCTATGCAGATCCATCCCATGGCTGCAGAAACTTTTACAAAGTGCTATTAAGTACTGGTTTGGAATCTTTGCCTAGAACAACTTTAAGGAAAGCTGCCCTGGAAGTTGGGACTGACTTCCCTGGCTAGCTCAACCAAACAGCCAGATGCCATTTCTCTGTACAATGAGAATATTCTGCATATAGGGAATATGGCTCCAAGGATAATGTCCAAGGAATGGCAGCTCAGATGGTCCAAGTTTCTCCCATCAACAGAGCTTCACTCCTATGGTTTCAAATCTATCTTTGCTGGAACACAGTGAGAGGCTTCAATCCCAAGCTGCTGATCTCAATGTTTTCACATTTTCTAGTAAAAGTAGTAAATGGAGCAGGTGATACCATTACAGTACGTCTTTGCAAAAGTGCATTGGATATGTGAGAGATCTGTGTTACATTCCTATGAAATGCCCATTTTCTGAAAATGAGAGCAGGTGTGATAAAAGGAAGCTGGTCAACCAGCCAAGACAAGAGACTTGGCCTTCCAGAGGCTTTCTCCCATTAACCAGAGCTCAGCTTTCCTGCTCTAAACGATGTACCGTTTGCTACACCATTACAACTTGAGTCCAACTGCATTGTAAGTCAGGCTATATTTTATTAATTAATTTGCTTCACTCTGCTTTTAATTTGATCATTTTATTTTCTTTTTGTCTTGTGTTATATGATATAAAGCATATTCATATCTCTAAGGTCAATTTTAAAAGCATTGGTCCTGACTGCTCATGCTAGAGAAAAGTTCCATCATTGTCCTCTACCCCATACCCCTAGAAACACATCCACTGAGTCAGGATGCAAGCTATAATGAGTTTCAAAAAACCACAGGCAAGTGTTGGCCCGTCACCTATAAAAAGTCATGTGGTACCAGTCACCCAACGCTATGTTACACCATTTGAAAAGAAAATGAGGAAATGTTATAACTGAAGGAATGAGTCAACAGTTAAGAGCACTTCCAGAAGGCCCAGGTTAGAGGCCAAGAACCCACAGGGCAGCTTCCAAACAACTCTAACTCCAGTTCCAGGAGAACTGATGCCCTCTTCTGGCCTCCACGGGCACCAGGCATGCACTTGGTACACATACGTGCATTCAGACAAAACATCCATACATATGATATAAAATAAAAATAATTTTTTAAAAAAGGAAAATAGGGCTCAAACTTAAAATATTTAAATGTCTGTTGATACTAGAAGAGAAATATCCAAACTCTTCTTTCTCTCAGTTCTATAGCAAAAAGACCTTTGCTGATTCTGCCCCTTAACTTGGGAACTTTTCTCTCCATTAATCAAATTCTAGAACATCATTATTGACTGGGTTTTGTTGTGTAGTTTGTATGTACCAGTCATATTTACAAGGCCTTACTGAATTATCTTTTTAATGATTCTCATGATGCTGTTTATGGGTTTTGACATAATTGTTTCTCTCATTTATAGACACGGTAAAAGGAGTTATAAAAGATTAAGTGACTTACCCCAAAAGTTCAATCTTTAGGGGTTCCAAAGATCAAGATGTAGAAATAACACTCTTGAATTCAGTCCTAAGTGGAGGCTTGCAGACTTCCTCTGAGAATTTAGTTGCTGTACATAGATAGATATCTATAGGGCTGACACACCACGGCCAAGTTCCTTGCTTCAACCAATGGCCCATCTCTGGGCTATTCTCTGGAAATGAAGGAAAGAAAAGGTCCCTCTTCCAGAGTCACATAAATGAGAGGACTTACATGGCAAAAGGAGTCATTGATAGTTCCCTGTTCATCCAACATAAATTTCCTGCCTGTCATGAATCCTTAATATGCTACTAAAGTACTTGTGGGCAGTGGTATGGAGCTGACGGCTGCCAACTTCTAGGAACTTATTTTGATTGCTTCGGTTGTGGTAGGGATCCAACATAGGATTTGTTCATACTAGAGAAAAGCTCCATCATTGACCTCCACTCCAATGGACTCCAAGTCACCCAGTGACTACCTCTTGGCCTTTTGCTCCAAATGAGTTGATTCTTCATTTGATTACCAAGCATCCAATGGGTCTGTTTACTCTTTCCCAAAGACTGGAATATATATGTGAAAGTCTTTACATATTCAAAGAAATTACATTGTTCATCAGCTGTTTCACCATGTAATGCTTCCCTGGTATCCATTCAGACCACCTTTAGTCTTCCCTATAAGAGAGATGGGTTGCACACTTCTATGGCTGAGCCTCCTGTTGTACAATTTGATATCGATTATGGCATTTGGATAATGTTAGCAAAGGTGATCAAGCAGATCTGAGTGGCATCTGTGGGTGAACAGCCCAGGTGACAGCTTGCTCTGGAATTCACAGTTAGACAAGGGCCACATCCTTTTATCTATGCCAGGAAGTATACGAACTTTCATGATGTTGTTTTACACTAGGTTTTTCCCTTTTGGTAAATCATTTAGGAAGATAGATCAAGACAGAAAACTTAGAGCTGTAGATATATTGCTCTGGATCTAGAAAGAAACAAAACTGTCTTCCCTCAACCAACACTGTTCCGAAGAACGACACTGCTGTGAGAGGATGATCCACGAGCTTCTGTGGTAGAGGTGGGACAGGCTTTCCTAATTTTTTTTCTGTTGCTCTGATGGAACACTGACCAAAATCAATTTGAGAAGAAAAAATTTATTTGGCTTACACTTCCAGACCACAGTCCATCATTGAAGGATGTCAGGGCAGAAAGTCAAACAGGAGCAAAGAAAGGGACCAGAAAGGAAAGCTGATTATTGGCATGTTCCTCATTGCTTGTTCAGCCTATTTCTTATCCAATTCAGGACCACCTGCCCTTGAGTGGCATCACCCACAGTAAGCTGGGCCCTTCCAATCAACAAACAATTAAGAACTGCCCCACAGACATGCCCTCAGGCCAATCTGATGGAAGTAATTCCTCAATCCAGATTCCCTTCTTCTAGTTATATCTAGTTTTCTGTCAGGTTGAACAAAACTAACTGATAGTGTCACTACACTATCAGATATGAGGATGAGGGTGTCTTAGTCACCTTTGGCTGTGGCATAAAGACACAAAAGATAGAACAATGGCTACTATGGAATTCCTACTTTAAAATACCTCATTCTTAAAGAGGATAAGCTCAGATCAAAAGGTGATTGTACAATAGTTAAATGATAATAAAGAATAATGCATAAATTTTTGTCTTACCATTTTCTACAATCCCATCCATTATTTATAAGACAAGAATAACTGTATTTTTTAGTTTAAGATGTGTTTGAACTAGAGAGATAACTCTGATATTAAGAGCACATACTGCCCTTCCAGAGGACCTGAGTTCAGTCCCAGTACCCATGATGGGTGGATGCCTGTAATGTCTGTTTCAGGTGATCTGACGCCTCTAGCCTCACCAGCCATCTGCCCTCATATGCGCATACCCACACAAGGACATGCACACACCCACATAGTTAAAAGCTGAATGTTTTAAAAATCTTCAAGAGAACAAGATAAAAATGCATGCACCTATAGCCATCTAATCTTTGACAACGGTGCTAAAAATACACATTGGCAAAAAGACAGCCTACTGGATATGTAAGAGAAGAAGATTGAACCCCAACTTCTCACCCAACGCCAAATCTCAGTTCCAAGTGCGTGTAAGACCTGCACCTACGAAACTATCAGAAGGAAGCGTGAGGGAAACACTTCAAGATACAGACATAGCTAAGGACCTTCCGAATAAAACTCCAGTCACTCAGGAAATAAGGGTCACAGCTGACAAGGAGGACTGTAAGCCCCTCAAGGAGGGGACAGCTAAAGCCCCACTCCCCAGACCCTTGAGGCAGGAGAGTGCTCAGGCCCTGCCCTACAGAAACAAAGACCAAGATCAAGTCACAGAATCCCATCAATCCTGAGCTTGCCCCAAGATCAGGCCATAGAATTCCACCAATCCCAGGCTACCTTTGAAAGCTCTGCTCTCCCCATCCCCCACACCCAAAAAACCCTATATAAGGTCTGCTCCCAGTTCAACTCTTTGCTGCTTCTTGCCAGAGCAGAGTCAGTCACCATCCTGGGGTTTTCCCTCCCAATAAATGTCTTGTGTGAGATTTGTTGTGCAGTTTGACTTTGTGGTATTCCTTGGCCCCAACTGCCAGGATACTTTGCCATCTGAGCAAGAACATTAAGATTGGTACCATGACTCAGATAGGCTCTCCTGATGCCTGCACTTCCCTTCGGAGTCTGAGCTGCATTGGGACACTATCCTTCATCTCCAGTCCAGCTACAACAGACTCACCTCCCAGCTCACTGGTCACTTAACACCCCATCCACCAGCAGCAATTAGGTATGTTTCCCCATTTGTCAGTGTAAATGCTTCCCTGAGTCTGAGGAAGTGACCATCGAATGTCCAGCACTCCTCTTGTCCTCTTGGAGGCAGGGTCCCCAGCCTTTAAGGTACCCACAGGTCTTTAAGGCTATGGCTGGCCTTCTTCACCTGACCATATTCCCCCACCCTTGAATCTGCAATCCTGCAGTCTCCTTAGGCCCAATCAGACTATTTTGCCCCTTCCTGCTCTCTTTTCCTACCTTCTCTTTGGAGCTGCGCATAATCCCACAGCTCTTCTAGGTCCTTGTGGCTTTAGTGTCCCCATTCCCTGGCCCTTTCCTGTGGATGAGACCCTTGTCCTAGAGATCAGTTTTTCTTCACCTTCTGAATTTCCAAAAGCCCTGGTACCGAGCACTGAGTCTCTCTAGGCTTAGCCAGGCAAAGCTCTGACCTTTGTTGAGTTTGTGAAAATCTACTAAATGGCTTGTGTCATTTCTTCTGGTCCTCCCTGAGTCCAGTGGATACTCTTGACCACAGGTTGCAGTGATATTTTTCCTCCCTCCTCTCATCCATGGGAATGGTGTCCTCCATACCCTCTCATTCCTCCTTGGGATGGCTTTTAGAAAACCTCCA
This sequence comes from Cricetomys ansorgei, assembly GCA_026225945.1. Classification (NCBI taxonomy): domain Eukaryota; kingdom Metazoa; phylum Chordata; class Mammalia; order Rodentia; family Nesomyidae; genus Cricetomys; species Cricetomys ansorgei. The sequence goes on along the minus strand of JAMJFZ010000242.1, from coordinate 41,248,736 downwards.
GCCTCTCCACCGGGCACCTGACCTGAAATGCCCTAAATTTATTCATTTTTGCAATAGAATTTATCCCTCATGGAGTGGAATTCTCATCACCATAGCAAATGAGTCTTCTCAGGACCACCTCACCTCACCTCATATCTGGACAGGTTTGCAGAAAACAAAACAACAAAACAAAATGGACTCTGTGAGGTCTGGAGTTTCTCTTTCTCCCCTGTTTTCACGTTGGATTAGCTGGTGTGATGTTGTGTCCTTCTTTAGTTTCTGCCCCACATTGGTATGCCAACTGTAGCAGTTAACTGCTGTGGTAGCTCAGCAAGAATGACAAGGAGGCATATTCAGTGGTGCAAATCCTGCCAGACCTTAGCAGAAGGAACCACCATCCTGGCCAGCACCATATTGGACAGTGGAACCCCAAGGATCTGAGCTCAGGTGTTTTTATTGTTACGGAACTCCTCAGGTGTTCTATTGATAGCACACACATTTGCAATCAACACCCTCCATATAAATCTAACACCTGAAGATAGTACAAAACACCAAGACCTAAGCAGGCCTTCACCCAACAATACACAAAGCAATAATTTTAACACAACTAAAAATAAACTTCTACAACACCTGATGGCAGATCCCTGTTTCAAATGTAGTCAGCAAAGTCACTGGGCTTTACGAACCATCTCGACCATGTCCAAGGTGGCATCAAAGGGAGAGTGGGCTACTGACTGTCCTCATGCCCCTCATGGAGTGAATGTATCAAGCCCAGATTGCCCTCCAGCCAATCTTTTATGTAGGGCAATAAATAACTTAGGGGTCCAGGCTCCTTTGACCACCATCCATCTCTGACAGGGAGACTCAGGTAGTCATCACTGTATCAGTATGACCCATCTCCTTCCTTTTAGACATTGGGGCCATTTTTTTCAGTCCTGATGAAGTTTTGGGGACCTGGTTGTTCCCTTATTGTTGGAGTAAGTGAACACCTTTATCAACCCTGCCTCTTAGCTGCATCTTTTGGGCTATTCCCCTTACCCACTCCTTCTTTGTGGTAGGAACCTGCCCTATCCCCTTGTTAGGAAGCGACCTTCTAGCCAAAGTGGGAGCCTCTCTTTCTTTCATTCCCCGCCCCCATCCACTTGACTCCAAGCTCGACAGTCATTCCTCTCCTTCTTCTCCCCCAAACTGTACTCTCCCAAATCTGACACGTTTTCCCTTACCAGCCTCCAAAGTAGATTCCCCAGGTATGAGATGCCCAAAACCCATCTATAGCCAAACATCAATCCTCTCTTATCATTCAACTACAAAATCCTACTAATTATATCACCCAGGCTCAATACCTACTCTCTCTCCAAAGCCTCAGGGAACTTAAGCCTCTTATCTCTGACCTCACATCTTCCCCCATTAACACCCCCATAATCATGGTTAAAAATCTCAAAGGAAGCTGGGTGGTGGCTTCCCAGCCACTCCCAGCACTCAGGAGGCAGAGCCAGACAGTTCTCTCTGTGAGTTCAAGGCCAGTCTGGTCTACAGAGAGAGTTCTAGGAAAGCCAGAGTAACAACAGAAACACTCTGTCTCAAAAAATAAACAAACAAACAAACAAACAAAAAGAACCTACTGTCCTACTGTTTGGTTCAGGATCTCTGACTTATCAACTTGGCAACGGCTCCTCTTCACTCCCCTTTCTACCATCTCCTCAGAGACCTCCACTTCACTGTCCTAGACTTCAAGGATGCCTTCTTTTCTATTCCTTTCAACCTCCAGTCACAAAATATCTTTGCCTTTACTTAGATGACCTGAATACTCACTTTTCTAGCTCATTGGACTGTCCTACCCCAGGGATTCTGGGATGGCCCATATCTATTTGGTCAGGCTCTAAGCCACTGACTTATTCTATTTGTCTCTTCCTACATCCAAGTTTATATAATATGTAGATGATCCTCTCCTTGCTATTACCATGCTCTTTTCATAAGCTCCAACAGGCCCTAAGCTCCTGTCCTATACCTTCCAGATTTAAGTCCTCTCTCTACTCTCTATGTTATAGAAAAGGAGAGGTGTGCCCTTGGGGTCCTGGGTTACCAACAGTCTCTTCCTTTGTGTCCATTGCATACTTATCAAAACTTAGACCATTCTATTCAAGAATGGGCACCATGTCTGCATGCTCTGGCTACAGCCAAACTTCTTATATGCAAATCAAAGAAGTTAACCCTCAGGTCATCTATTGCTGTCTTCTCTCTTCACCACCTGTCATAGGTTTTAACATACAAGGATCTCCAAACACCACCCCTTTTCTGAGTTCTCATTCTTCAGGTAGCATTGGTAGAGGATACCACTCTTACCTTTCAGTCATGCCCACAACTCAATGTTTCAAACTGACTCAAGTTGCTAATTTGAATCTTTTAAGATGTGTATGGGTCATTTGTTTCAGCTGACTTCTGCCATCCATCATATTTGATTTCATCATACTTAGTTCCAAATTCTAAAGTCTGCCTTTTCAGCTGTTTCTTCCCTCCACCTCCTCTAACCATATGTCTCTCACTTTCCTACTCAGTAGGTATCCTTTCTCTGGCTCTGGAAACCTCCTACACCCTCTGGGGCACCCACCACATGGGCAACTCTCTAGTTACCAAGATATTTACTCCTCTGTTAGAAGTCTCACAGCTTCTCTATGACCTTCTGGGGTTCTCTCTTACCTCTCAGCTCCCACTTGGAGCTTACAAATACTCCCTCCAGTGGAGTTCATTTTGTGACCTTCCTCTTTTGCTCCACAGACTCAGATTTTATTAAAGCCTTGCTCTGTTACTACAAACAGCTTGGCCTCAATATAGCTCAATGGCCAAAAATGACATGCTTGATTTCCATAGTGGTAATTTCTGCCACTGCACAAATAATCCAAAAATCTCATATCTAAACTTGTTCTTTCCTCCTTTATTTTTTCCTATCTACACCTGTCTGGAGTAGCTCTTATATATGGATGTTTAATATAGAAGAAATCCTACCCTCTAACCAACACTCTGTCCTAGTAGGGTCAAGAAAATTGCTCTATAGTAGGCATTCAAAGGCCAATTAGTTCCTTATAATTCCCTTATCTAGCTCTTCTTTATCTGATATTACCCATTTTGCCTGTTTTGTTTTGTTTTGTTTTGTTTTCTATTTTTATATGATTCCAGTCCTGAACACAAAGTCATAAAAACAGGGTTTAGGAAAGTTGGAATGTTAAAACAATGCTTGTTTAATAAGGTAGTCAAGCATACCTTCATGTACTCATATACAAGAAAGTACCTCATTCTTTGGTAACCAAACTTTATGATGTAAGAGTCACCCAGGTGGTATGAGTTTTAAAGATATGAAGGGGTCATGGAGAGTAACTGTGGCTTGATGGGGCTAGAAAGCTTATTGGTGAAAATGCAGCCCAGTTGCAATGAGCATCTAAGAAAGTGTTTTAAGGCATGTAAATGTGAGTTCTGAAAGTGATTTAAGGTAATGAAAGGTGTCAGATGTTCTTCTCACTTTATGTTATTGTTATACTATGATTTTAAAGGTTTAGAGTTTTAACACTGGTTGATGGAGTTCTGATAAGCTGATAAAGCACTGACTATTATTATCAGTCACAAGCACAAAATATTAAAGCTCCTTTGGTTGTCCTCTGAGTATAGACTTGAAGGTGTTGCTCATTGTGCTAAAAACATCTTTGTCCAATCTATATTCCCTGTCTCTGGAAAGGAAAAAATATTCATTCTTTTTAACCCAGAGCCATAGCTTTTTATGTGACTCAAAGGTGTGAGTCTACTCCAGCCATTTTATAGACACCTGTTAGCTGCTTTTCCTACAATGTGGATTTCAGCACAGATTACATACAATGGTAATGCTAATATATATAAAACTTTTCTCTTCTTGTAAACAAAATTTCATGTAAGCTTCAGGGAGTCAAGGGAGTTGTAAGACTTGGATTCACCTCTCACAGGTCAGTCTCCAGATAAGCACAGCCTGTTTCCTCACCTGTTTATTCATGAGGGTGTGATCTATCTCTCTCTCTTAGTCTTAGGATTCCTCTCTTCCACCAACTACCAGGACTGTAGGCCTGAAAGTTTCAAATGTATGATTTTCCTTTAAGCTCTTTACTTCTGTCCCAAGTCTATATCTGTTTCATCAGATTTCCACTCAGCTGACAGATGCCACCCAGGAACTACAAACTAGGGCTACAAACTGCCTCAAATGGGTGTAAGCCCTAGACAGACTGAAAGCAGGCGTGAACCAGTCCAGCCAATGTCATTGCTTCCTGTCTCTTTGGCTGAGTCAGCTAACCAGATGCTTCTGATAAATACCCTAAGAACTTCAATCCTCCCACTTAGCAAGAATTAGTCTAATGACAATGTGGGCCCCATTCCTGTCTCCTAATTATTTATCAATAATAAACAAAAAATGAGGGAATGTAAACTCCTCAAGATATGAGCAGCTAAGTCCCCCGTCCACCCCAGACTACTCTAAATTGCCATTACAGCTGTTCCCAGCCCCTTGAGGCAGGAGAGTGGTCAGGCCTCGCCCTACAGAAAAAACCCCAATATCTGTCCATAAAATCCTATCAATCCCTGAACTTACTTGCCCCAAGTTCAGGCCACAGAATCCTACCAATGCCAGATCACCCTGGAAAGCTCTACCTTCCCCAAGAAAAACAAACAAACAAAATACCCTATGTAAGGCCTGCTCCCAGTTCAGCTATTTGCTGCTTCTTGCCCAAGCAGACACAGCCACTCTCCTGAGTTTTTCCCTCCCAATAAATCTCCTGTGTGAGATTTGTTGTGCAGTGTAATTTTGTGTTATTCCTTATCCCCCAACTACCAGTAAACCTTTCCATCCTAACAGGAACACATACAAGGACCTCAATAAATTCAAAAGCTCTTGTTATAGCAAAGGAAATGGTCAACTGAGCAAAACATCTGCCCATGGACTAGGAGGAAACCTTTACTACCTATACATATAACAGAAGATTTACATTTAGAACATACAAAGACCTCAAAAATCTAAACAAGAAATCAAATAACCCAGTCAATAAATGGGCCAATGAAATAAGCAGACAGTTATCAAAAGAGGAAATACAAATGGGCAATAAACTAGACATAGGAAAAAATTGTAACTTCATTAGGCATCAAATAGATACAAATCAAAACTATTAAAATTCTATATCACTCTAGTCAGAAAGGAAATCATTAAGAAAACAAATATCAGCAAATGCTAGTGATAATTAAGACAAAAGAGAACCCTTCTACACTCCAAACTAGTCCAGCAGCTATGGAAAGTTGTATGGAGGTTTCTCCACAACTAGCAATATACCTATAACATATGAACCAGCTATCCCGCTCCTGGGTATTCACCCAATGGACTCCAGGTCAACATATCACAGAGATACTTGCACATCGGTGCTTATTGCAGCACTCTTCCCAATGAACAATATAGGTGTCAACAACAGTATAACAGATTAATGAGATTTTTTTAAGCCATAAAGACGTTATGTCATTTGCAAGAAAATACATGCAACTGGAGATAATTGTAGTCAATGAAAAAAGCCAGTGTAGTAAATATAAATATTGTTTGATTGCTCTCATTTGGGGGGTCCTAGATTTTGTGCAGCTATATAAAACACTGTATGTACATATGACGTGAAAATTAAGACTATCTAGAGGGACAACGGTACTAATGGTAAGGAAGTGGGGGAGAAGAAGGGAATATAAGGGGGAACATACTCAATATACACTATAGAGTCAGATTAAAACATAAAATAATAATTTAATACACAATATTCAATTTGATTTGTACATTAAAAAAATGTACAGCTCAGTGGTAGAACACTTGCCTAGAATGTGTAAGGCCCTGAGTTCAATCCTTAGTAACATACTCAACAAATTAATTAATTAATTAATTAATTAATTAACTAATTAGTTTAAAAGCCTCTCAAATTAAACGATGCACCTTTCATACTATCTCTAATTGTATGCAACTCTATAAAACTTAATATCTAAAGTCTATGGTGATAGGATTATCCCTGGCTACTTCTCCAGCAGGATACAAATGCAACTTCCCTTCGAAAGATTTAACTATGAGTTCTTACATGGTCTCATCCTGGAGGAAAAACAAAATCAAATGCCCACAGAAGAAACAAGAGTTTACATTGTAGTTTCTAGGCAGGTGACTTCCTGTGGCTTCCTGTAGGAAGTGTGATCAGCATTAGAGCAGTGGTTCTCAACCTGTGGATCATCATCCCTTCGGGGTTAAACGATCCTTTCGCAGGAATCACCTAAGACCATCTGCATATCAGATGTTTACATTATGATTCATAACAGTAGCAAAATTACAGTTATGAAGTAGCAACAAAAATAATTTTATGATTGGAGGACACCACAACCTGAGGAACTGTATTAAAGGGTCACAGCATTAGGAAGGTTGAAAACATCTACATTAGAGTATGAATGTTCATCAGAGGAGATCTTAGCCATAGAAAACTGTTCTCTTATTGAACTTAATCCAAGTTCAATATGAATTTGAGGCTAGGGAATTCGAAGATGTCAATTCAACTGTCATAAATAGGTATCTCTACCTCTGATGTTAACCACAGAATTATAACTGCCTCAGAGATGTTCTGTTTTTATGCAATCTTAGCAAAAAGAAAATCCTTTATATCCCCTAGAAAATTTAAAATATCATCATCTTGTTCATTTCTGAAGAGAATACTCTTTGGTTTAAATGTTGGTTTGAATGTGGGCTATCCAGGTTGATTTGATGGTTGATGCAAGAAAAGCCTCAGAGAATGAACTGTTTTGATATAACTTAGGCCACAAGGGAAGGGACTCACTTCTGAACTCAGTCTCACGAAAGTGGAATTGCATTGAGTTTTATCCAACAAATGTCTCAAGACAACCATCATTTAAACCTTCACCAAAATCTCAAACATAGCTATGAGGATGAATATCCAGCTTCAGTTGGGTCAATATCAAAATCTACCTCCAAAATATATAAGTTTTCCTTATACCAGGTGAGATACTGCTTGCTTGTCCCAATTAAATATTTTTAACATCTAATTTCTCCTCAGAAACAAGGAAAGACCCAAACATACTTTCTCTCCTCTAAACAAAAATAAGTGGAAATTGCCTCTTCTTCTCTTTTAACAGCTGTTCTCAGTTCTATTTTAATTCAAATTAGAATCATACTGCCATTATGATGAATTAGTAATACTCAATCAAATGTGTATTTGAACATCATTGTATATAAGCCCCTTCAGACCACAAATTCTAATAGATCCATGGCTATAAAACCCTGAATTTGTGTAATCCCCTACCCCAGTACCTCTGAGAGTGTTTTTAAACTGTTAACAGCTATCAAAGACTTCCCTGTTTGGAAACTTTGATTGGCTGCATTTTCATTCACTTACATATCAACAGATGTTTTCAGAATACCTACTGGTTTTCAGGCACTGCACTAGGAACTGGGGACAAATAAGACACAGCCACTGACCTCAAGAAATGCCGAGACTAGAGAAGTAAATGAACAATCACAATACTGCAGCTTGCAGAGGGACGAATACAGATGAGCAGAGAGGGTGCCAGAGAAAGTAGAGGGAAGTGGGAAATGCTACACAGAGGACAATGAATTTTATATTAAACTTTGTTTAAAATGTGAGGAATTATTAGGCTGGGCAGATGGCTCAGTGGGTGAAGAACTTGCCATGCAAGCATGAGAACTTGAGTTCAGATCTCCAGCTCTCATGTAAAAGCTGGGTACAGAAGAGAATATACATAAGTAAGTCCAGGGTAGTGGATAGGTGGACCCTTGGGGATCATTGGCCAGCCAATCATTTGTGAGCTTCAGCTTCAGTGAGAGATCCTGCCTCAAAAAATAAGGTGGAGAGTCTTAGAGAAGACATCTGACATTGACCTCTGGCCTCCACATGTATGTGCACACACCAGAATTGCAGATATTAAGAAAACAAAGAACAGAACCTTGGAAATGACTCAGCAAGTAAAGGCACTTACCACAAAACCTGACTGACAACATGAATTCCATCTCCAGAATCCACATGGTGGAAGGAGAAAAACAACTCCCACAAGAGGTCCTGACTTCCATGAGTGTGTCACGCTATGCGCTGCCCACACACACATGCATTCATAAGCCAATGTAACAAATACAACTAACATAAAATATTAGTGAGGGTGTAGATACTACTCCAAACATGCACATGAGCACACACCCTTAGGAACACATGAGCACACTTAGAGGCACACATGTCCACACATAATGAAATATGATGAGGAACTGAGAAAACGTCATCATGCTGGCAGAGGATTGTACATATAAACATGAAGAAATAATAAAGAATGCACCGTGCATGTAAATGGTACCGTGTTTCAAGCCTTAGCTTCAGAAAGGGACTTGCTAGGACCTGAGGACAGAAATGCAAATGAAGAATGTGGAAAAGGAACTTCCTTGGGAGAATCCCCAAAGATTTTAACAAGGGCACTGCCAATACCAGGTAACTGTTTGTAAAGCATTCTCCTATTAGACTGAGGACTGGGCTGGACTGGGCCACAGAGAAGCAAGGGTGGCCACAGAGAAAGCACCTAGGAGTCTCTGCATTGTCCTGGCTGAGTTCATAAGGGTATGCAACAAACCCTGGAGAGAATGGAGGGCTCCTGACAGACATGCCACAGATAGCATGGACGGATTCACTGATTTAGAGAAGGGCATGAGGAGAGAGGAAAGAGATAGTCACAACTCCTTAATTTCTCAGGTCCTTGAGTTCTGGAAAATGCTGTCACTTACCAGTCTTGATGGGAAAGCATCCATTTAGATCTCACTTTTGAGGTCAATCAACTTGAACAAACCACGGCACGAATGGAATTGAAATGGACACTAGATGTCTAAGGGTCAAAGGCATGCCACTCCACCACCAACCAAGTAGAGAATGATGTTATCAATCAAGATAATGTATGAAGAGACAGTCTTGGAGAAGAATGGGCATCACTCAGCATGAACTCCAACTTGAATAACTTCCCATTGAGAGGAAACTTTTATGCTCAGATGACTCCCATAAGAAGGTTATTAAGTGGATCTATGGCTCAGGGAAAGTTTTAGGATAGAGATTTATAAGATCAGAGCATCAGTGACACTTGAAGTCACAAATCAGACCTAAAGCACCCAAGGCTAATCTTTAGAAGCTTATCAAACTGGATCAAAATCAAATTCCACAAACAATATTCAGTCAGTCAGTAACTGGTAACTGAAACCTTCTGGTACAAGATCCAACCTGAGTGAGAGGCTTGGGGAAGAACCATAAGATCATATTTTGTATCAAGGCATGCATGTTTTACCTGGGGACTCAGATTTCAATCTGGCTGCACAATATGTCATGGAACTGGACTTGAGATTGGGACCACCAAGAGGAGCTATAGGACTTTTAGTAGACACATAGACTAGTTTGGTTGCTGTCCTAGTTTGCTTTCTATTGCTATAATAAACACCGTGACCAAAAGTAACTCGGGGAGGAAAGGGTCTGTTCCATCTTACAGCTTACAGTCCATCCTGAAAGGAAGCTAGTGAGAGCTCAAGACAGGAACCTGGAGGCAGCAACTGAAGCAGAGCACAGAAGCTTGGTCCCCATGGCTTACTTAGCCTTATACAACCCAGTACCTCCTACCCAGGAGTGACACTATCTCCTGTGGGATAGGCCTTCACACATCAATCATTAATCAAGAGAATGTCTTAGAGGCTTGTCTACAGGCCAATCTGGTTTCTCAATTAAGAGTCCAAGGTACGTCTAGGTTTGTGTCAAGATGATAAAAACTAGACACCACTGTAGCAAACTGAAGGGTTTTCTGTGATATTCATTGAAAACTACCTCGAGGTAAGTTTCCAATGTGAGTTAACTGGGCAAAAAGAGAAATGAGATATGTAAAATACCTGAGGGGAAGAGAATAGTGGTGCATCCTAGGATGTGAAAGCAAGCCAACGGGAAAGCAGAAACCTGTGGAAACATGGCTAATTATCAAGTCAAGCTAGAAAGTAAGGTCTTTGGGAAAATAGAACTATTAAATCCATTCTACCTGAGGGTCAGGGCCATTATTTACAACATAAACCTCAGTTCCTAGGGGAAAAGCAAACACAGGAAGCACAGACATATTCTAGAGACAATTTTAGCATGGGTTATTTCTTTGAATTCGGCTGACCCTTCACCCCCACCAGTTTTACAAAGGCAAGCTTCTCATAGAGAAGTCAGGAACAACCCCCAAGATAGACTTGAATATCGTAACTGTCTGGCAATGTGATTTACTACAGAAAAGAATGTTGTCTTCACAAGCTCTTTAATTGCCTTGTGTACTCGAGTCATTCAAGGTTCAGGGATAAAAATGAATTACAATTATTTCCCTACTCACATCCAGAAGGGATGTGTGTATTCATTCTTGGCCCTTTAGCCTCCTGATATCTTTGTCATCAATACTCAAGTTCCAGTGGGGCCCAACTATTAAAACATAAACTATCACCCTAAGTCACCATAGAAAACCAAACCTCAAGATGGGAACTGCAGAAGGCCAACCAGAATAATTAGCACAGCAACAAACATTCCCATTCCTGTTGCTTTCAAGAGTACTTGTAGCCATTGTCTAAATAATTGCTCAAGTCTTCACTAGTCTCTACAATGAACTCACTAAAGCTAAAGGCATCAGCCATTATACATCTACAAGAAGTTTATACACTGTTGAGAGCTTTTGAAATTGTTTATGGATGAGACAAAATGTAATCTGAGACAATATGCCATGCACTCCAGTTTCTGCAAACTTTTACAAGGACTTTTGTTTTAACTAAAGTTTACAGAGAACACCACCTTAGCGCCTTTTGTCCTCATGATTCCATATAGACTGGCTGCATCTCTCTCCCATGCTGTACCACTAGGCAACGCTGGGGTCTAAAAATCTCTCACAGACTAGTTCCAGAGGGTGACCAGCCCCGAAAAGCAAAGCAAGTGTATGAGTTGACTGATGCTCCTCCATGATATCTTTGGTACAAAACTGTCACATCTGTGGCTGGAAACCAGCAGAACCTGTTGTGATGAGATGCTTAAGGTCAACCCTAAAGTGTGCCCTGAAATAGCATGGCAGCGCTGTGGATACTAATTGCCGTCTAGAAGCACTGTGGCTGACTAAGTGTAGGTCTAAGACACGGGTGAGCTCTGTCAAATGACATTTGGCCCATAATTGAAAGGATCATTAAAAATGTACTTAATGGGATATAAGAAACACTTTAGAAGACAAGAGGTGTGTTTGAACCTCCAGCTGTCGCCAATGATGCCACACTGAGTGAGAAGCACTGGGGTCAAGAAAGAATGGATTTGAAGGCGAAAGTGTAGAGAGCCTTCTTTCTCAAGTTACAGGCCCAAGGCTGCCTGATTTTAAGCGGCATCAACCACACTGTGATGGAGCACTGACTGCCCCCCACACTTTCCAACAAATGTACCTATGAATCTACATTTTATGAATATTTCACCTGGCTATGAATTTGAAAATAATCACTAGTCTCTGAATTATTGAACTGCTTTTGCCAAAGTCTTAAATTATTTTTCCTGTAATAAAATAAAATGTATTCAGTGGGAAATGAGAGTCCAAAAAGGCAAATAGCAACCCAAGCCCTAACAGCCACGATTCCAGCCGTGCTGACTTTCTTTACGACATAAGTGGTCCACTTGGCTGATAGCAGTAGAGACTCAGGTCAATACTGTCATTCTCGCCTGCCAGGGCTTTCGACTTCGTGCATTCGCTCTTGAATTAACTTGACCACAGGCTATTTCTTGCAGGGTATAATGAAGAAATTGGCCAAAGTTCCTGCAAGAGGTATAATGTTGATGTGAATTCTTCAAAGCATGTAAGTAAGCATTAAAGACTAGAAAGGTCACGGAGAATGAAGCAAATTTCTTTCCCTTAATATTTATAGGAATAAAGGAGTCCAAATCTGCAAAGAAATATATGAACAGTAATAGTAGGTCAGGGACAGATGTCAGAGGTAACCGTGTGACAGGCCACTGCTCATGGAGAAGATCGGTGCAATGTGGTAAGTGATGTGTTCTATGTGCATCCTCAAGTGCGTGTATATGCACATAGGTGTATTTACGTGAATGTATATTGTGTATATGTACATATGATAAACTAGTAGTAATAAAGCATTGTCACAGTGCTTGTGATATTCTGAAAGCTCACACAGAATAACATATTTCATACTAGAGGAAGATAACATCAGAAAGAAGTAAAAAATGTCAGAAGTATGCCCGTGGTAGTTAGAGGGGATGCTGAAAGGGAAATCTCCAGAGAACTATAGAGCTCTTGTTGATATCCAAAAGCATGGATGTGCCAGTTGTACTGTAGAATGTTCTCCATAGTCCAACCCGTGTTACTCATGTCCTTGTGTCATACCCTCCCATCAGAGAGGAGAAGCCAGCCAAGCCAATGGCCAGAATGCTGGCCTGTGGGCACTGCTGTGACATACCCATGTCGTTAGAAGCGCCAAGCCTATGGTATTATTAAAAAGCAGTAAACATCTGATATATATATACATATACATATGTATATATATAATTGTATAATTATATATACATATTATATAATATATTACATATATATATTATATATATACACATACATACATACCGAGGACTTTGACAAGGCTCTTTCTTTCATAAGAAAGTCTCCGTTACACAGTACGGTCACCACTCACATGTACTACAGGATATATCTAAGGCAGGTTCACAGGGATCCATGGTAATCCAGATTTTATGCGAAGATATCACAGAGCAGAACAACATGATCCACAGAAGAAGCAATAGAACTGTTGGTAGGCGCTCCATGTACCTACCAAGGAGAATGAATTCTGATTTTATAAAGAAACAGTGGCAATCTATATTTCGTGAAACATAAAAGAAAACAGAGATGGGCGACTATGTGTGTGGAGGGGGATAATTAGCCTGTTGTAGATTAGAAAGAGCTTTAAAGAGAGAGAGATTCACAAATTGAGACTCAAGTCTCAGCTTTGTTCTTGACTGCCTTGGATAATAAATCTCCATGTACTTATATGAACCAATGAAATAACCAACTCCAAGGGTGTTGGAATAGTGAGCAAAAATGGACCTGGAATATAATAAGGACTCAAAAAATGTTAATTCTCTTTCTCTCTGAGTCATGAGACTAGTACATCTTGAGAGATAGATAGATAGATAGACAGATAGAGATATCCCAAATATGTTCCATGAAGTCTTAGTCCAAAATGAAGATATGATTATAGCATAATGTGTGTGTGTGTGTGTGTGTGTGTGTGTGTGTGTGTGTGTGTGTGTATGTAAAATTAACAAAGGAGAAATGGCCTAAGGAGACATATGACTACTTGTAGTATCTTCTAATAAGTTCAATTTATTTAAGCAAATTAATGAAAAACAAGAGACAGTTATATACCAATAACTTATAGGAGGAGGAGTAAAAGGAGGAATAGACAAAGAAGCATTTAAAAGAGGAGCACAGAGCCCATACTGAGCTGAGCATGGCAAAAAGTACAGAGACAAAAATGAATGAAGTCATATGTAATTAGGTAAAGCACACTGGGACCCTAGCACATAGGTGGAGGTGGGGGTTAAGCTTGGGCTGTACAGGAGCCTGTTTCAAAACCAAACTTACTATGCCATATTTGAAACAAAGAGGTAAGAATAAAACAAAAAGATGCTGTCTTTATTCAGAAAGATGACACAATATTATCAGGAGTTGTAAAACAAACTGCTCCTGCTTTATAATCATCTTCACCAAGGAGGGTGATCATCAAACAGAAAAGGGAAGAGTAAACACAATTAAGGCATGAAGACTAAGAGCATGGAGATGATAGGAAAACTGTGCCTTGGCTCAGGTAATTGCCCTCAGGAGAAAGAATTTGCAAATACAGTTGGAGAGCCACTGTCAGTAATTCTTGAATAATCCCATAGAACTAGAGAGACCAACAAGCTACAGATGGGGGAAAAAAAAAAAACCGTAATTCTTAAATAGCAAACAATTTCCAATAAAACTGATGGCCAACCAAATTCTCTAATGATAACTAAGTAAATGGTCGGTGAGCACCTTGGGAGGAAAACAGTTGTCACTATGAGTCAAGATGGGCCCTCTAAGACGCTGGCCAATCAAACCAATCTCATTCATTTCCTAACAAAGTGTTTTCATGGTAAAATAGGAGGTACTGGAAGCATACCTACAAAATCTATGAATGAAAATGGAAAGGGCTGTTATATCTTTAGCTTATATAAAAATGACTAGAGGGAAATGCTGTATTCAAGATTACCATGAGATGTTAAAATCACTGTCATGTCTCACAAACATTGGCCAGGATGCATGAGGAAGCTCTCTGATCATTTGAATGAGAAGCTGATAGCTCTCCTTTGTGAGTTCATCAAGCATCTGTGTTTCTACTATTGTGGGGGGTGTCATAATGCTTTGCAATTTTCTGGTTAATGTCTATCTCTCAGGTGGACTGTAAAGCCCATTGGGCCAGGAAAAGTTATAGATCTAACACCACGCCTTGCACAGGCAGGGTGCTCTACAAATACTTGCCAGTGAAAGGCATGCATATAAACAAAATAATTTTTAAAAGATACATCATGGAGATGTAGCTCCTATTTCACTACAAGAAAAAAATATTATTAGGAAATGTTGGAATTTCTTCAAGAGTAAAAATCCCTTATTATGAAAGTATTTGAGAAAAGCCTCAAAACTGGATCATCATTTGGTATTCTACATGATTCAACCAAATAACTTCTAAATTCCCTTTAAACTCTAGTTCCAAAGCCACATCACCTTTTATTGCGAGATGAAGTGAGCTATTAAGAAAAATCAAGATCTACTGACTCAAAATCCAGAAGAAAAGTATCTCTGCAGAACAATAAACTTTGGAAATCTAGTTTACTGTTTTTTTTTTTTTATTCCTTCATTCATTTTTGGTATTTCCTATCTTGCCCAGAAGAGGGCTTTCCACAGACAGTTGATAAATGTTGCTAAGGCAATGATCACAGAGAAAAAAAAAATGTTTCTTGCGTGAAAGAACAATTGGGACATTCAATCCAACATTTCTGGTTCACAAGGAAAAGAAAAACAGTTGAAAGCAGCTCAGGAGGGGCATCTCAAATGTTACTAAGCTCTTTGAGCACAGTACCAAGTCATAACAGTCTGATGAAATTTCCAGTGTTTTATGTTGCTCTGATGTGTCTATAGACACCTGGAGACAGAGACCCTGGGATCTCAGGACAGTGAAGGCATGTCAGACACTAGAAGCAACTCTGTATTCAAAAACAAAAGGCTAAGTAGGCCATAACTTCAACAATTTCCAGAGAGACTATGCAAAGAATTAAAAGCAACAGCACACAGAACCAGAGGGAAAGAAAACAGGCTTTCACCCTACTCACTGAACACTCATTTTCCCAAATCATGGAAAGATAAAATAGTAATAACAATGTGTTTAAAACTGTGACCTGAAAATACAGCCTTAATTTTACTTAAAGGGACAAGGAGACACATTAAAATTCAGTGCCTATGATTCTGCACATGAATTAAAGTGGACACAGATGTGGTAGTCATATACATTCTAGGTATATACACACACATATGCATATCTTTGTATAATAAATCCCAGATGACAATAGATTTGGGAGCCCAGTGTTATTTCTCTCTGCTGGTCTATTTGGACATAAATAAATCACTACAGAATCACCAACCCAATAAGAGCTTGCATTCTGCAGCTGTGGTTCAGAGGTACAGAATTGACAGAAGCATTTTCTATCCATGACTCTAAAATGTCAGGCACCCTTACTTCTTTTGGTTGATGAGATGGCAATTAGGTAGCCACATTTCTCATTTTAAAGGACATTCAGAAGGTACCCACTGGATGGAAGCCATTTTGATGATATGCATTGTGAGGAACAACCTCACCATCAAGAAGACCACAATCAAGTATCACGTGTTCTGATTTCTTTCCCCATTGGAGTTCAAGCAACAGAGAACCTGGCATACCAGAGGAGGTAATGCTGGCAATAGCTGACTAGACCAGAAGTGAACTGTGTTCCATCTGCAAGGGGCATGGTCAAGGAAGGAATGGCAGTCTGGTGGGGCTATATTGGTAGTTCTTGTAAAGCCAGGGATTTTGCACCCTGGCATTTTTTATTTGGACAGGGACAGAAGTGACAGATTTTTTTTCATTCTTTTCACCTTGTGATCACTACTGTTGGGCTCTCATTGACTCTCTGGAAACAGTACTATCTCTCTTTCTCTCTCTCACTCTCCTTCTCTCTCTTTCTCGCTCTCCCCAGGTACTTTTCTTTCCCCTTTTTAATCCTCCCCTATCTAAGAGATTTAGCTTCCCAAAGTGAAAACCTAACCAAGTCATTCCCCAGCTTCGTGTTTGCCTTGAAAGTGAAATCCAGATTTTGGGATGCAGCTTGTAAACTTTGCACATCCTGACCTTCACCTTCCCAATGTGATCGCCTGCCTCTTCCTACCTCACCAGTTAAAATGCGGTAACAGAATTTCTCAATATGCCCTCCTACACTCTGCCTCCTCACAAGTCTGTCGTTTATACACCCTTTGCATCAAATACCTTTTTATTGGGAATGATAAAAACCTATGCCTCAAGACACTCTTGGAAGGGCCTTTTCTTGCACATCTATGAAGTTATTCCTCCATCTTCCATTGTCTTCTGCACAAATATATACCACATCAATGCATGTATTGTATTGACTCTTGCTCTGTAACTTTTCTACTCAGGCAAGTAAACACATCTCAGTTCTCTTGGGTTTACCATTACCCTTCAGGATTACCCTCTGCCTGAGCATAAAAATAAAACAAAAACCAGCTTCTTAAAGTCTGGTGAATGAATAGATAAGTCATTATTTCCTTATAATAAAATCTGAAAACCTGGTTACTTTGAATTTTTGTTCAGACTTACCACCGCCTTACTTCTGAACACAGAAAACATATCATCTCCCCTCTTTTGTTTACATGTCTTAAAGACAGCCCTTGCCTACCAACTATCTGTTGAATCAAGGCCATGGTCTTCAAAAACAAGGGAAGGGTCTCTTACATCAAGAGATAAACCCTGAATCCTGTGGGAACTCGCTGCAGTTTGAAATGTCCAATTACTTATAGTTACAAGTATTTCTGTTGGAAACAATCCAAGCATGTCTGATGTATCTCATGAAATTCAAGCATGGAAACCAGAGGTTAGTATTTGAAGACAATTGTTGTGTTTCCACATTAGGGAATGCACTCTTTCGCCATCAAGTGCAATCTTCTTTCCCTGGGATAAGCCAGTGTGTGGAATAGGAGAACCAAGAGGATCTGTGTGTGGCCAGTCCCCAAGGCCCCTGGCCCCTTGTTCATAAAGAACCAAGAAGGGACTGCACTTAATTCCTGTTTCATCATGTGAACTTGTCCAGAATCCCTCCATTATTCAAAGGAGTATATGTTAGGGAGGGAAGAAAATGTATATGAGATTTCTGTCATGAAATTAAATTCTAAACTTAAATTCTCATCTCACAGAATATCAAAAAGTACTTTTTTGATATTGATGATATTGATATGATATTGAAGCATTGATGGTTCAAAAGACTAAATGGTTTCTATAGAAGGCAGATCTGATGCTATGAAGTCATACATACACACACATGCACATGCATACAAACATGCATATGCACAAACCACACACATACACAAACACATCAAACACATCAGATGAATAAACATTTATACATACATACATACACACACATGTGCACACAGATACACATACATACAACACATAAACTCACACATATACACACACACACACACACACACATATATATATGGACACAGACATATAAACACACGCACATATATACTCTCTATATATATAGATGAGATATGGAAAATACTGTGAGAAGACAAGTGACATTCTCCCAATCATTTCATGGTCATGGGTTTGTGCTAATGCAGGTTAATTAGCCCAATATGGATTACATTATGTATATTCTAAGTAAGAGTTTGCATGTTAAAGGGTTTTTCTCCTTCATTTCATTGTGGAGAAAATCATTTGATATGGTAGTGCATGAAGCTCTAATACACATCAAAAAGCAATCAACAAACTCCTTGAGTGCATCTAGCAGGGTAATTTAGATGGTTCTTAATCGGGAGTATAAAAACATAATTAGATGGTTACGTGTTTGTTGTTGACTTATGAAAATGAAAATGACTCTTCAAATAGAAAATCTGGACAAAACCGTACAAAACCACAAGAGATCTCTGTGCATATTGGGTACAAGCTTCTCTGAGTGTACACACACATACACACACAAAGAAACCACTGACACTTTCCCTGAACATACCCCCCGCTCTCCTATTTAAAAACAACATCATTACTTTCAAGACATTGCAAGAATTCTTATTTAATGAACTGATCATACACAAGTAGGTTGATATCATAAACTTCAGCTGTTGCCTGCCATCACAAACAAACCCTCCCTGCTTTGGCCCCTCAGGAAAAAACAGGGGAGCCTCAGAAGATCCCCCAGCAGGGCATGTGTCATCAATCAGCACAGCCATGGATCTGCACTGCTAAATGATTGCACACTCATGGCCTTTTTTAATCCATTTGAAATAAACCTAATATTTATCAGTCTCAAGTCATCCAGTCTGCAAGTCACACGCAGAAGGGTAAATGACTCTCTAGCTCATGGCATATTACCCAGGCACCCCTTCCAGGAGAGCTGACAAGAGACACTCTGAAGCACCTGCCCCAGAGTGTCTTTTCTTCACCCCAGACCCTCCTAGTATACTCTCCCAAACCACATTTTACTGTTTGCACTGTGCAGCCAGAGCTGACTACTGGCCCTATCTGAAAAATGTACCCTTCGTAGTCCATCTCTGAAACCATGTGCAAGAGCCTGGGGTTTTGCTTAGAAGTAATTTGGTCACCAGCAAGCTGGCTTCTTTTGTTGGGAAATTCAAAGAGTTGCATCACCGTTACTCGATGGAAGCCACAATTAGAATGGCTTTCTCCCAGCACTGTGTGTAATCTGCTTTACTACGGAAGTACAAAGTTGCTGTCTGTGCACACAATTTTAGCATTTCTGGTTTTTATGTCATCTTACTTACAAGAAACTCCCAGCTGTTATAATTTGTCTCATCCATTGCTCTCTTGTAGAACCAGCCTTTGTTCCTTTTCTGCAGTGCCAGGGACTTGCTGGGTTTCACCTGATGTGATTTGTCCAAGCATTAATAATGCATCTTCAAGATGCAAGATGCATGAATTCCTTTAGTAACAGATCTGCTGGCAGAGGGCTGCATTGTGTTGTTCAGCTTTGCTGGGAAAAAATTTTTTAAAGGAAGGTGAGGGGACAAAAGGAAGGTCATGAGCCTCAGAGGGGGAACAGTGGTTATTTCTGGAAGTCGTTTTCAACCAGCTCATGGTGACGGCAAGGGCACAATGTAGATAACAAATTTTACATCAACAATTTTTCTTTCTTTAAAGGAAGCTTTTACCAAATCTGAAACTCCTCCCCAGAAATGACAGAGACTTGAACACACACGGCAATTCCTAAAGTCCTGGGACCTGGTGGCCCTCAGAACTTACCTGGTGTACATCAAGGGATACCCTCCATTTTTAGGTCCTTCTCTCTGTGGACCTTGGGCCACACTCCAGCTTCCTTCTCTGTGGTCAAAATAAGATGTATTATCTTTATTTAAGTGTCTGTATGTGTGGCTATGTGCACATGAGTGCAGTTCCCTACAGAGGCCAGAAGGGGGAATCAGGTCCTCGGGAGCTGGAATTATAGCAGGTTGTGAGTCACCTAACATGGGACCAAACTCAGCTCCTCTATAAGAGTCGTATGTGCTCTTCACTCTCACCACCTCTCCTGGCAACCTCTCCTGCCCCCTTGGCGGTCTTGATATTGCTGCCCAGATGCATGTTTTGTGTCTTGCATTTGTGAGGAGCTTGTTTTCAGGCTGTGTTGTGGCCACAAATAAATTACTTCGCACAGTGATTCTGAAGAGTGGACTAGAGTTCATCTCTTCATAATACAAGTAAGGGTAAAACTGTTGCCACGTGGCAAGTTCACAGCAGGTATACATTCTCCATTTGGCATAAAGGCACATGTGGAGGGCCACTCTGCCTCCTAAGCGAAATAGCAACCTCTACAATGGTAGCTTGGAACAACTGAAGACAGAACAGGGGACCCAGTTAGGAATAACCAGATACTGGGTGCAGGCCACCAATAAACCTTGGGGGTCATACTCTAGATTCCTATGATGGAGTTTTTAATTCAAGGCAAGCAATACTGCCCACCTTCAACCTCTTAAGTTTTCCTAAGAAACAATGAATTTACTACGTACTATTGAAATCAAGAAGTTCATCCCTGGAAACAGTAGCCTGTGAAGATGATCATTTTACTTCCCACTTCTATGAGGAGTCCTGACAAGATCTGCCAATATACAACCAAACCAGGTTCTCTACACGGTCATTACCCTATTCATTCTCCTCCTACTCCCATTCTCACCACTTCAGTCTCTCTCCCCCCAACCCCCACCCCCAAGAAAATCTCATTTAATCAATAACATTTGCTTTCAGGGCAGCTCTCCTTTACTGCTGTTCCATCTCTGTCTGGGTTACCATAGCAACTACTCTCAGAGCAGTGTGATACTCAGTTTATACATTTCAGCCCTGTCACATGACTGACTACCTGCTTTTACTTTAATCATTGCTGGAGGGAACACTCAAAAAGTGGCTGCTTCCTGCTTCCTGTTGCAGTCCCACCAAACTGCCATAGTGTTTCTCATTTCCTCCCTCCACCGAGAAAACACGTGTTAATCATGTTCCCTTCCAAAGCAAGGGCAGAGGAAGGCAGCCGGGGAGTAGGAGGACCCAAACTGCTGGAATTAGCAGAACCCTCCAAGCCCTACAGCCAAATTCTTCTTCGTCCCTGGAGAGATGCTCTTGGATTTACAAGGCCTCTTTTAAGACCTTAAGTGGAGACAAAAAAAAAAAAAAGTCTGACTTTATCCTGACTTGAGATCTGTCTTCTGAGGCCCATGATATTCAGGGCTTCATGTAGCCATTTTGTGAACATCCTGCAAGGCCAGAACCAAGAACTTGAGACTCTCACAAGCCTCTCTTTTTGCAGCTTAAGAGGGTCCACTTAAATTACATTCTAAACCTAATGAAACAAAGCTGATGAAGCGCAGATATCCTGTCGCATCTGAAGATCCGAGTCCCAGTGAAAACACATGAGAGCAGCCTTGGATCCATGGACATGGACAGTTCATAGGCTAACCCCTCCCTGTCACCTATTTATGAGTTCCTTGCCCTCTCTAATTCCAGTGCTACTTCAGTACTGTGGCTTTTAGATCAGTCATTTCCTGGAAATTCACAGCAGGCTAGATTTGACCATCCTTGGCTTGGGCCCTTTTCTTCAGACACATGCAATAAAAAAAGAAAATATATTGAAAATTAGTTGCACAAGCTCCTGGCTACTTTTGGTCTCTTTGAGATGTTCAAATGAGTCCAGAGTCTCAGGTCCTCATAATCTAGTAGGCTTCAATGACCTGATTTCCCCATCTGTTGGGTATTGGAAACGGAGCAGGGGTAGAATGGGTTAGGCTCTGACACCAAGGAGTATTGTCCATTGTGTTTCCCTCTTACTTAAAGACATCAACATTCCTTCACCAGATGGAGATACTCCCAGCCATGCTTATAGCAATGACGTTTCTTTGGCAAGGTCATGAAGGAAAAGTCACAAAATTGTGTTAATTCTATTAGAAAAGGGGGGGGGGGTTTCAATGGAATCCCGTGTTTGAGCCGTTCTGTGGAGTAGTAAACTTAGGTAAAACATCTAGGAAGAGCTGGGGATCCCAGCAGGGCATCAGCTACCCAGTAGTGGAGTCCTGAGACAAGAGAGCATGCTACAAAAGAGAAAGAGACCTGGGAGATGGCTCAGTTGGTAGGTGCTACTCACGTAAGAATGAGGACTAGATTTTGATACCTACACCACCTAACAGGAAAGAAAGAAAGAAAGAAAGAAAGAAAGAAAGAAAGAAAGAAAGAAAGAAAGAAAGAAAGAAAGAAAGAAAGAAAGAGGGAGGAGGGAGGGAGGAGGGAGGAGGGAGGAAGGAAGGAAGGAAAGAAAGAAGAAAGAAAGAAAGAAAGAAAAGAAAGAAAGAAAGAAAGAAAGAAAGAAAGAAAGAAAGACAGACAGAGAGAGAGAGAGAGAGAGAGAGAGAGAGAGAGAAAGAAAGAAAGAAAGAAAGAAAGAAAGAAAGAAAAGAAAGAAAGAAAGAAAGAAAGAAAGAAAGAAAGAAAGAAAGAAAGAAAGAAAGAAAGAGAAAAGAAAGAAAGAAAGAAAGAGAGAAAGAAAGAGAGAAAAAGAAAAAAACTAGCACTGGGGAGGCAGAGGCAGGAGGTCACCAAGGCTTGCTGGTCAGCCAGGCTAGCCTAGTTGGTGAGCCTCAGGTCCTGGTAAGATAAGGTGGACAGCTCCTAAGGAATGACACCTCAGGTTGAACTCTGGTCTCCAACCATGCATGCATACACACACACACACACACACACACACACACACACACACACACACAGAGAGAGAGAGAGCGAAGGAGGAGAGAAAGCAAAACATCTTCTGAAGAAAGCTGCACCTCTTTCTCAGATTCAGCTGGATGACAACAGCTAAGTGGCTTCTTTGGGATATAGAACAAGAAATAACAGGCCCCTTCTGCCCATAAGAGGCCCGATTCCTCTTCTAGCTTGCCTGGTTCATCTCTTTCTAAGGTATTTGCTTATAGCAATAAGCAGTTTGTTTTAGAGCCAAAGTGGTTCTCTTGGGGAAGTCCTTTGGGGAAACTCTTCTGTGTTTTATTTCGAGGTATAATTTTGAATTTTTAAATTCTCAAAGATGTCTTCTGAAAAGAAAGTGTACATGTTCTCAATTTCAAAGTAAATATAGGGACTGGGGATTTAGCTCAGTTGGGAGAGTGTTTGCCTCTCATGCAAGAAGCCCTGGGTGTAATTCCCCCTGGCGCTGCAAAAAGCAAGCATGATGGCACTTGCCTGCAATCCTAGCATTAAAAAGGTACACGCAGGAGGATTTACAAGTTCAAGGTCGTCCTAAGCTACACAGACAGCTGGAGGCCAGCCTGGGCCACATGAGACCCTGTCACAAACAAGAAAGTGAAGTAACAGCACGCAATAGAGTTCTTCCTCTAAAAGACTGGCTACAGCTCTCTGTCACTTAGTCAATCCAAGTACTGGGAATGAGACACAGAATGGAATACACAAGGAAACGGAGGCACCTGGCAAGACTGTCTAGTTAATGGAAGCGATCGGAACGACTCCTAACAGTGTATTTCAGACTCCCAGTGAGAAAGCATTACAAGCCCTAGACTTTTTTTTTTTTTCAAAACAATCAATTCTGTCCATCTTCATAGCTGAAAGATGAATGGTTTAAAAAAAAATGGCCCAAGAAATTAGAGCTGGGCTTGCGATTATTACAGTTATTTGTCAACGGCAGTGTATGATTTTGGAAAAGCACCAGCTGTATTAGCAAGGGGATAAGAGTGCAGTTCATTTTTCATTTGCCTAATATAGATATCCCTGCCTCACCAAAGAGAGGGCTAAAAAGAAACGATAAAGCATCAGAGATTGAGCAACATAACCGACTTCACAGAAAATGATTTAAACCTTTCACTGTCTGCTAACACAGGAGATTTTACCGCTGATTTATGTGTGGAGCTGTCAGAACTGTCAGAAATGGAAACTGCCCTCCAATGGGGAAGGTTACATGGGCAGCTAAGACCACTTACCTGCCCTTGCCTTCTGACTCAGGATATGTGTGGAGGGAAATGTGTTGTGAAAACACTAAAGCTACATGTCAACAGGGCAGATGCTGAAAAACTCATTTGCTTAATGACAAAATGGGACATGTGCTTCGTGGTTCAACAAAACAAGATGTGTACGTCACAGTTCAACAACCGGCTACCTCAAAACTTTTCTCTCTCAGTTAAGGTAAAGTAGCTGGGTGGCACTTTGTCAACCTTGTTGACAGGACAGAGCTGTTTACTAAACAGCTGTCCTGAAGTCCTGCAGCTCATTCTTCCTGCTTCTCCACCCTAGCCAGCCTGCCCCTCTCAGCATCCCTACGAGCATGTTTCTGATAAGAAGAGTTGGCTCAAACACACAGAACATGTACCTATTTGAGATGCTTAAATAGGAACAATCGTATCACACACAGAACGTGTACCTAATTGAGATGCTTAAATAGGAACAATCGTATCAACAATTCTAAAAATGAAAGGAGGACCGACACATTGGAATCTGAAAAAGCCTTAATGTTGTAAGTTGAGAGGTTCCCTATACTTGACAGACTAAATGTTCTGGTGCAAAGGAGTTGAGCCATTTAAAGTTCAGAGAGCCAAGGACTGACCTATCTAGCCAGACATCAGTGTGTGTGACAGAGGGGACAGTCTGGTAAGTAGAGCTGCAACTTTTTACCCCTACCCTGTCCAGAATAACCCTTTTCAACGTTAGCATCTGTTGTAAATCCTCTATTTGATGAGATTAAATGAATGTATGGGTAGATGATAGATAGATAGATAGATAGATAGATAGATAGATAGATAGATAGATATGATTGATAGATGATAGACAGACAGATTTTGTATGTGGAGTTACCACCCTCAGGAACACAACCGTGTTGTTATTTTTCCATCACTGTAACAAAATATCTTGGCAATTAGCTTAAAAGTGGTAAAAGTTCATTTTGACTTATAAGTTTAAAGATTTCATGATCACTTTGTTCAGAGGCCTGTGATGAGGCAGGATATACTGCTGAAAGTGACTCCCAGATGATTCTAGGTCCTGTCACATTGACGATCCATAGTAAGCATCAAACATCCTATTGCATGCTCTGTGTCACAGTGGCGGTTGCAGAACCTGATAGAATCTACGAACAGATCCTGAATAGTCCAAGTTTTGGAGAAAAACCTGTATATCAGCTCATAAGGTCAGAGATGGCAATGGCATGACTAGGTATCCATGCCACACCAATCACACAAGTGACTTCAGAGAGGCAATGACTTAGACCAGCACAGGTTCTGACAGCGAGTTGAAAAAGCTCTGTTGTTGAGGCTTCACCCACCATTCCACCTAGGACTGAACACTGTGAAGGAACCTCCATGATCACACTCCCTTGGCACCTGTCCAATGCTCCCTTTCTCACACCACAAGTGGCCTGTCTCCCACCAAGACAGCAGGCAGCCCAGCACCATGTCCATCACTAATGCCTGGGAGTTTGAATCCTCTTCTGGGTTTGTTCTCATGTTAGCTCTCTTCTCTAGCTTTCTGTTGTGTTTTTCTTGTATTCTATACTTTCATTTTCTACCTTTCTCTCCACACAGCACTAAACAAAATAGTGTTTGTTCCTCTGTTCCCCATTCCCTATGCCAGTATATCATTTACTTCCCTGAGGAGGACAGGACTCTCTTTAAATTCATCACGCTAAGTCTAAAGGTCTATTTACTCATGAG
The DNA here is from genome assembly GCA_026225945.1 of Cricetomys ansorgei. NCBI lineage: Eukaryota > Metazoa > Chordata > Mammalia > Rodentia > Nesomyidae > Cricetomys > Cricetomys ansorgei. Next base: position 41,223,149 of record JAMJFZ010000242.1, on the reverse strand, counting down.
TTCCTTCTGATGAAATCAAGGAAAGGACAAGAAATCTTTCTACAAGTGTTATCACATGGATGAGCCTTCACAAGATAAGAAGGCACAGAAACGAGTTAGGAACACGAAAAGGGGTGAAATTGTCTCTCTTTGTGTATGGTACAATGTATCTGCCCAGAAATGTAACGAATCAACTAGAAAACTACCATAATAAATCAGGGAAATAAATAAGATAGCCAGATACAAGAACAATGTACAAATACAAAAAGCATCTTCATTTACCAAAAGCATCCCCTTAGAAAAGTTAATGAGCAAAGATCCTAAGATGATAACAAAATGCTTCAATTAAACTTAATAATGAATTGCTAAAAAGACTCAGTATTGTGCATGTAATAGCTGTATTCAAATTGAGTTGCATGTTAAACCCCATCAGAATAAACTCTGCACAATGATTATAAATTCATATAGGAAAAACATTGTTTTGGGGTTTTGCTTGTTTATTCATTTTTTAATCTGAAGTTGAGTGTAGTAGTACATGCCTTTAAGCTCAAGAGGTTAAGGGACAAAGAATTTTGAGTTCAAGGTCAGCCTGGATACAGAGTTCTTGAGCAGCTACTCTATCTAGTGAGGCAAAGACAGACAGACAGAGAGAGACAGAGAGAAATGGGGAGGGAAGGAGGAAAAGAGATAGGGAGGGGGAAAAAGGAGAAAAATGAAGAGGAAGAGAGAAAAATTTTAAAAAGAAAAAAAAAGGAAGGAAGGGAAAGGATGTGGAAAGGCAGTAAGAAGGGAAGAAAATAATGGAGGAAGGAGGAAAAGGAAGGGGAAAGGAGAGGGGAGGAAGAAAGAGAAGGAAGGCGTAGGAGAAGGGGAAGGAGAAAAATAGGAAAAAATGAAAGAACAAAGAATGTGAACTTACGCTACCAAATTTTAAATATATCACATAGTTGCAAAAACTAAAACGGTGTGGTGTTTATAAAATAATTCAGCTGGAAAAAAAATAGAGAAAATAAACAGAAATGCCTCATTGCTGTATGCATGGATTTTAAATATAAAGTCAAGCAAGTGCTGTGAACTGGTGGGAGAGCGGGGTATGTGAAACACGTGCCGTGTGCTCGCGCTCCTCCGTAACTCCCTGTGCAGAAATAAACCTCAAGGCAATCTAAAAGCTAAATGTAAAACATATATAAATAGGCAGATTAGAAGCCTGCAGCTCTTTCCAACAGCCTATCCCTGAGGTGGGTGAGGCACAAACACTCAAGTTTAATTCTGGACAGACAGGGAATTGGGGAGACCCAGAGACTCGTTACTAAAACAAAGTGAGGAGGAAGTTTCCCTGCAGAGTCTCCGTCTCTCTCTCTCTGTCTCTCTGTTTCTCTCTCTGTCTCTCTGTCTCTGTGTGTGTGTGTGTGTGTGTGTGTGTGTGTGTGTATCTGTCTGTCTTTCTCTCTCTCTCCTATTCTATACAGGTTCTCACATATAAGTCAAAGTCAGATGGTGCTGGCGCCCACCTTTAATTCCAGCACTTGGGAAACAGAGGCAGGCGGGTCTCTATGAGTTCAAGGCCAGCCTGGTCTACAGAGTAAGTTCCAGGACAGCCAGAGTTACAACAAAGAAACCCTGTCTTGAAAAACCAAAAAAAAAAAAGGAAAAATCATATCAATACAAAGTTCACAAGTCTCTAGAAACTGATTCCAAAGTAGATGAAATGCCAGAAAGAGAATCCAAAGAAGATCTTACAAAACATCAATGAATTCCAAGAAAACACAGAAAGTGCCTAAATATCTTACAGAAGGTAATGCAGGATATGAATGAGACTCAGTGATGACAGAGATTTTTTTTCTTAGAAAAATATAAATGGAGGGACGCTGCTTACTGGCGTCTTCCATAGCTTACCCAGCTGCTTTACTTACACAACCCACAATCACGTGCCCAGTAGCAGCACAGCCCATAGTGAGCTGGGCCTTCTTACATCAATCATTAATCAAGAATCAATGACCAGTGGCCTGTTGTGGAAGTTTGTTTTTAGTTATATTTAAAATGGTTGTTTTGTGCATTGTTGGCTGAAGGGCTGCCTAGGCTTTGGCCTTTTGCATTGTCTGAAGGTGTTAGCTTTATGTAAAGAATGTTTGATTGCTCATGATCTGCACATGCTATCAATAGAACACCTGAGGAGCTTAGATATCAATAAAGACACCTGAGATGAGAGTTCCACTGTCTAGTACGGCACTTGCCATGATGGTGGTTTCCTCTGCTGAGGTCTGGCATGGTTTGCACCCATGAAAATGCCTCTTGGTCTTTCTTGTGAGCTACATAGCAGTGCTGCTATATAGCTATATAACTGCCAATAGCTGCTATACAGATACATAACTGCTACAGTGGTCAATCTGATGGAGACAATCCTCAGTTGAGATTCCCTCCTCCCAGACTGGAGCTTGTGTCAGAGTGACAAAACAAAACACAGCAGCAGCTAAAGGTGCTTGCCACCAAGCCTAACAACTGACTACCACAAGTTGTTCTCTGACTTCCACACATGTGTTACACGCACACACAAATAAATAGGTACTAAAGTATGTAGACATATGCCAAGTGACACAGGAAATTAAAAACTAAAAGTATCTTACATGTCTATTGACACAAGACCAGTTTTTAAATGATTGTAATTGGTAAGGGGCTAGTTAAAGTAACTGTACATACAAAGCATGGATTGGAGGTAGTCTGGTGCTTTAAAAGATTGAGTTATAACAGGAAAAACTGACATATGATTAATTCATCAATTAAGATAAGTCATCAATTTAGTTAAGAAGATATGACGCGATAGGCCAAAGAGACAGTATCTGTCTCTCCTGAAGTTCACTGTCTGCTAGGTAGGCAGACAGCAAACAGCAAATTGACATAAACCCTAAGCAGTTGGAGGATTGCTAGATTTCTATCTTTGCCATAACAACTTACTGCATCTTCAGTGGCTTGAACAACACAATGTATTAACCCATAGATCTACACATTCAAAGTCCGGCCCAAATCTCAATAGAAATGACTGAATTCCCTCCTGATGGCTCCAGGCAAAGAGCGATTTCTTTGATCCTTTGAATGCTTCTATAGTTCAGTTCCTTGTGGTTGTGGTACTGAGGTCCCTATTTCCTCACTAACTACCATAGAAGGCCATCCCTGCTTTCCAATGGCCACCTGCATTCTTTTGCTGGTCTCTCCTTTCTCCACCTTCAAAGCCAACAGTGGTGGCTCAGTTCACACTCATCTCTGCATCTCTTGTCTTTCTTCTGCCTGGTCCACTCAGGGAAGACTCTGCTTTTAAGGTCTTAAATGATTAGGTTGGACCTGTCAGAATAATCCAGGATTCTACCCAAAACTCTAGGTAATTATGTTTAATCTACTTAAGTATAAAAAGATGTTCTGATAGCTTGCAGGAAGAGGGCATAAATTTTTCACCCATGGCAATAAAGTATACTACAATGTGACCAAAAATGCCGATAAGCAAAGGTATTCAGAAAGATGCTAATTCAGACTGGGACATCACAGGAACTTTCCGTGCTGATCACTTTTTATCACTGAGCAAAACCCTCCATAAATGGCTAAAAGAAAAAGATGCACATGCTACCAGCTCTCAGGATGCTATGGTGGTGTGATCATGAGTTCCAGGTCAGACTGGCCTACATAGTGAGACTACGTCATTGAAAAGGAAAAGGAGGAAAGCTTTATTTGGGTTCAGTTTTAGAAGGATGGGACCATGATTGTCTGGCCCCACTGAAGTGGGCTGGAGGCCAGGCTGAAAACAAGATGCAAAGTTATATGGCAAAAATTGCTCCCTGAGATCAGCCAGGAGGCAGAGATATGAGAAAGGGACCTGAGCAGGATATGCCCTTCATACACATAGCCACATGACCTGATTCCTCCGTTTAAACTCCACTTCCTGGTAATGTCACTACATTAGGACATTTAGTGTCCTAATTAGGACTCCATTCATAGGTTGATCCACTGTTTGAGTCAAAGCCTCCATGACCACTGCTTCTGAACACTGCTGGATTTGTGACCAAGGGTTCAATGCCTGAGCCTTATGGAGGATGCGTTCTCTTTAAACTAGAGTATCCTCCCAGAGAAACAGCCGATCACAAAGTAGCCAATCATGAGACTATCTGAGCAGTACATTGCAGGCTTATATTAAATATACACTATTACATATAAATAACTATATACAATATTCATTTATATCATTTATTTATTACTATTATTATTATTAACTGTTTATTATGTATAAATAAATATTCAAAGGTTACCACCAGAAAGAGGCACCAAACACAAGTGTGAAAGAAGGTGACAGCCTTGACTCGTGAACCTATATTTTATACTTGAACGTTTTACTTGGGAATTATTTTAGGAAAGCAGTTAAGTTTATAAAGCCTTAGGCTAGGAAGAACATCAGCTGAGTCTGGTAGCTCGCACCCTCAGTCTCAGCACTCAGAGGCTGGTGTGGTAGAGTCACTATGGATTTAGGCATGGGCGACATAGTGAACTCCAGACCAGCTTGGGCTCCAGTGATGCCTTATCTAAAGAGATAACCAGGGAGCTGGGGAGATAGCTCAGCTGTGAAGAGCATTTCCTGTTTTTTCCAAAGGACCCAACTTCTGTTCCCCATACCCATGTCAGTGGTTTACCTTTCGCTGCAGTCCCAAGGGCCCCAACGCCTTCTTCCGACATCTGTTGGCACCTGCATATACATGCCACTCACTTGCACAGACATTTACATGTACACATAAATAAAAATAATTCTTTTTAAAAAGATAACAAGAAGAGGAAGGAAGGTGGGTAGGTAGGAAAATTTAAATATTGCTGCAAATTGAGCATATTCTAAATTCTAGCACATGTGGAAAATACAAAAAAGCCTTATCCTCGACTCCATAAAAGAACACACACTATGGTGAATTCATAAATCAAGGCCTTTCCTCCTCTCCGTCCTCAAGGAGACCATACCTACCAATTAGACGTTTTACACATCAGCAACCCCCGAAACTTCTTGCGACTATAACCCCTTTATTTTGCTTCTAAGTCCTAACTTGGTGCTCATTTCGTGCGCTCTGGCCCTGGATACCACACATCATTTCATGTGCTTTTCCAAGGAGGACACTAAAAGCTGCTCTCAGAATGAAGGCAGGCAGAAGAAAAGTTGCTTGAATGGGCCCTCCGGTGTAGCAATCTGTCACAGTGGAAGGGTGAGTCTTGCCAGTTTGCATTTCTGCTACCCAAGACACATATGAGGGAGACATCACAGGAGGACACAGGGAAGTACCCGCCACTGAACTGGACGGGAGTGGCACTCAGCACGATGACAGGACACCAAAGGGTTCTCCCAGGACCCAGGAAAGCAAACTTTCAGCAATCTGCTCTAGCAATTTCCACAACACTGGAAACAAATGTGGAGACTTGGTTATATATGTGTAAGTTCGCACATTTTGGGGGGTGGTATTTGTGTGGGAGTGTGCACGTTTGCATTTTCATGTATGCTTCAGGAGATGTTTCTCAGGAGCCATCCACCTTGACTTTGTGTATATGTGTGTATTTGTGTGTGTAACGTGTATATATGTGTGTACATACACAGACATGTATATATGTGCACAAGAGCGTGTACATGGAAGCTAGAGGTTAGAATCTGCCCCGTTCTCCATCTTACTTACTCTCCTACTGAAGCCAGAGCTCACTAATTCAGCTAGTCTAGCCATCTAACTTGCTCTAAGGAGCTCCTGTCTTCCTCTTCTGAGTGCTGAGATTACATGTAGGCCGTCATGCTCACCTGTCATGTGTGTGCTCAGATTTGGTCCCCACATTTGTGTGGCAGGTGCTTTACCCACTGAACAATCTCCCCCAGGCCCTGCCTTGATTTTTGAGAAAGGATCTCCATGCGGAACCTGTGGCTCTCTACTGAGGCTAGGCTGACTGGCCAATGAGCCCCAGGGATGTGAGCAGGGGCGCTTTACTGCGCTGATCCCCGTTTCTGCAGCACTTAGATGACAAGTGTGAGCGTCACAGGGGCGCTTTACATGAGCGCTGGGGATTGAACTTGGGTCTTTGCTTGGACTGCAAGCACTTTACAGATGGTGCCTGCACTAGCTCCCGCATGCATTAGTGATCATCAAAATTACACTCCACTTGCAACACAAATATTACACTGAGAAGCCAATGTCTCCTGCTTCACAGTTTTCAAACCTATTCATGTGCTAATCACACAGATTTGTTTTTTCAGGCACACTGATTACAAAAGATAGAATTCTCTGAGTAATGTGTTTACATTCTGCTAGTAGTTTCGTCTACTGAACGGCCCTTTATCACCTCAGGAGGAACAAATCGGAAACCAAACACATCACTGTCTGCTCAGCAAGACTGTCTCCTCCCAGCCTTTCCTGCTCGAGATAGGGACTTCTCTATTTCCTCATCACTCACACCTGAGGACTCAGCACCATTCCCAAATCATCCTTCACCTTTACCTGGTCAACCCCCTCACGCCCTTCTGGGAAGCAGGTAACATATAAGCCATGCATAAATAAAATGCCAAATATATTATTTAACTGTCATGTAACTCCCACCTCCATACCCACTGTTGAGCCTGTTACTCACAAGTGTGTAGCTGAGGGATTTCCCCAGGAGCCTCCCCTACCCACTGCTAGTCCAGGCTCTGCATTTTGCTCACTGGTGAGCACAACCACAGCCATGCTGTCATCCCATGACCAAGTGATTCTGTGAGCCTCTTTTGGGCCCCATTGTGATTTCAAAGTTTGTGGAGGTCTCAAAGTGTCACGTCTTTTTTGCTGAGACCTGACTGTCCAGCCATTAGCCCTAGCCTTTGTACTAACCCACCTCTTGAGATGAGATCTGAGAGAGCCCTCGTCTCCCCTGGACCCTGATTTATGGAGTCTTGATGCTTCATGCTCAGTCTTACTTAAAGGTCCAGGTCTTTCCTGTTTCCCTTCCTCCCTGGAGACAAGGAGAGGAAAGGCCAAGGCTGACCTTCTTTCTTCCACAGCTCAGAGACATCTCAAGAATAGCAGCAAAGCAAGCTACCTCATGCACAGCAGGGCAAGACAGAAGACCACAGTGCCTGTGTCAAGAGAGACTCAAGTACTTTCTTCCATCCCATAAAGGGAGGAAGAGAAAGAGACAGGGGAGAATGGAGAGAAAGAGGGCGGAGAAGGAAGCAGGGATTTCCAGAAACAGCTCTGATACTTCTCAAAAATTTGTGTTTCCTAATGAGATTTTAAGTACTTATTTATTTCTTCTGAAACAAACAAACAAACAAACAAACAAAAAACCACTTTCTGGTATCTTCTGTATGCCAGTAGGAATTAGACAAACAGGAGCCTTCTGCAACAGAAGCTGTGGTGTAGAAACAAGACACAATTTTAAAAAATCAACCCTTTGAGCAAGACTGTGGTATGCAATAATGACGAGCTCACAAAAGTGAAGGCAGAGCTGAGGAACAGACAGTACAGGACCCCCACCCCAACTCAGGTAAAGCGGTCCTGACAGCAACCCTCAGTAGTGACATCTGGGCCACGCGTCTGCAGAATGAGGTTCAGCTAGGGCTGTGTTGCGACGGTAGTCAGATGGGTTTTGCCCAGTATGAATGGATGGATATGTGCCTCCTGATTGTGTTCGTCTGCTAGGGTTGTCACAGCAGAGTTCTACAACAGGAATGGCTTCAAGGACAGAAAAAATCCCTCCTAGTGCAAGAGTCCAGAATCCTAGGCCAGCTATCAGCAGGACTGTGTTCCTGCCTAAGGGCATGCATGGCACTTCATGGAGCTGGTCCATGACTACCTTGTGTCTCTGGTTTGTAGCAAAACTCCAGTATTCACATGACCTTCCTTCTTCTCCATCTCTTTCTCCTTTTCCTCTTCCTCTACCTCTACTCCCTCTCCCCCAATTCAATTTTCCATTTAATGAGGCTTCCAGTTATACTAAATTAATCCATTTCCATAGCATAACAAAATACCTGAGGTTGAGTGTTTTATAAAGAGCAGAAGCTCAGTTAGCTCATAGCTTTGAAGCCTGAAAGTCCAAACAGCATAGCACCAACTCTGGTGAGGGCAGTCCTGGCTGCATCACATGGTAGACAGATCCCTAACAGGACTGTAAGCAAAAGGGCAGTCATGCGGTGACACAGGAAGCCTGTATGAAGAGAGTGGCCAGTGCTCCACTTATAACCCCCCCTTCCATGAGAACTATAGAAGTTCCTTCTTGTAGCAATGTCTCCAACGACCTAAAGATCTCCCAGTAAATGCAGTCATCTCAACATTGCTGCATTGGGGATCAAGCTTCCAGCCATGAACCCTTGAAGGAGAAACCATAGCTAAACCATAGCAAAGGCCACCCTATGGTAGGATGGCATGCCTGTCAAGTAACAACACCTGCAATACCCTCTTCCTAAGTAAAGTCTCATCTTCATTCAGTACTACTAACCAGAACTTTGACAGATGAATTTCTCAAGACACAATTCAACCAGGACAAAAACGTCGACGAAGAAGGAGGCCACACGGGTGGGATGGAGGAACAGAATTACCCACAATGCTCTAGGCCCGGTTTTGTGAATAGGCCAAGCTTTCCTCTCTGTCTCTTACACAGTGCAGAGCTCAGCATGCAATAAATAAATGAGTGCTTGTTGATGGTTGATTAATGGTACATTTTATGCTAGAATTTAAAATTGTGTATGTTATCCTGTGGAGGTAGTTTGGGATTTGTCTGTGTGCCAGCAACAGATCTCATGCCTAGTAGCAGATAGGAAAGGCTTAAATCATTTCAGGGTCTGATACGATTAGTAACTGTTCCCAGAGACCATGTGGAAGGAAAATAGCTTGCTGGCATCTAAGCTGAGCCAGCCCCTTTGTCTCCGGGCCTGGGTCCCAGAGGCAGCAGAGCTGAGAAACTCAGGCAAGGTTGGCAAGGGGTCACATTCGTAGGAGACTCGAGGAGAGATGCTGGTGAAAGAGCTACAGTGAGCATGCATCCTCCCGGCCTCCGGGCAGCTCACCCCCCTTGCCCAGCCTGGGGACACGCAGCTGCCCTGTCCAGGCTCAGAAGGGCAAATTCCCCCACATCAGAGAGGCAGCCCTGGGCTGCTAAACGGAAGCCTGGCCAGCGAGGAAGCAGCTGGTCTTGGCAAACAAAAAATAATGCCCCAGGCAGAAACAAAGCAAGAGGGAGCCTGGAAAAGATTCATCCTGAGAAACCCTCCCTCCCTCAGCCAATTTTTTTTAGTCCAATATAAAATTCTAATCTTTTTCAGGAAACATGACGGCATATTCCTTCAGTCTACACTCTCAGTTATCAGAAATTCTAGTAGGCTTCTCTTTTTCTTTTCAAGATACTCAACATTTGTCAATAATACATGCACATTGTGGCCGCTATTTTGTCACCCAGCATCCTGTTTGAGTGTCAGATATACAGCGAGGGGAGCCAGTGTGCAGTGCGGAGGCTCTACCTTGGCAGAACTGCGTTGTCACGAATTGTTTATTGCGTTTCTATCTCGTAATCTCGTGAAATGAGCTACTAATGACAAGCTTCTTCTCATCGTTTAAGAAAAATCGATTTGTGTATACACATACAAACACAGTAGTATCTTCTGAGATGTATGTTTAAGTCATGTATTAATTTCCCAATGTGCATAGGAACTCATGGTCCTGAAATTAGTGATGTGTAGTAGATCCTCTGAGAACAGTCATTTAACCGATGCAGGTGAAATGTTCGAAGAAATATCTAGCCATTCTTAAGTTCAAAACCAGAGATTTTAATATTTTTATTGACAATAATAATTGCTAGAATTGGTTATTATGACTCGAGAGGCAGTCTTTCTCTTTTTTAGCCTACCTCTTCTCAAGTCCTTTCAGTTCTATTTGAATATTATTGTTTAAGCCAGGCTCGCTCCTGTGCATAGGCACTGCAAACATTCGGGAGGCTGAGGCAAAAGAATGATGATCTGGAGTCTTAATCAGCGAGTTCAGTGCCTGCCCAGGCTGCTAATGAGAACCAGTTTCAAGCAGTTATTGCTTAAAATATAAGTATATGTGCTGCACAATTGTAAATAACTTATAATTCATAATATCACTTTCAGTTATATATAAAGAAATAAATCAATTATAAAACAAGTGTGTAACTTGCCTGTGATCACAGCAAGTGTTGGTAGAGCCAGGATTCAGATCCTCCTCTAACTCTGAACTCTATGATTGCCCCAACATGCTGCACAGATTTAAAAGAGGGAGGGGCAGAAAACATCAAATATTAAGGCTCTAGAAAAATGACACTACTATGTTTCTATTTTTTAAGAAACTGATTTACATAAACGACTTCCCTAAAAAACAAAACACAGATCTAAATGGCAACCCCTGGGGTGAGTCTGGCAACCAGAGCCTCAAGAACTCAGTTTGAGGCAACTGTGTGCACAGGAAACATCACCTTGCATGGTTTCAAAGGAAGTTCTTGAAGCGGTTGAGACTTGCAATGATAAAAATTACATGGTAACCTTTTATGCAACAGGCTTGTTGAACACCACATTACATTAGCAATGCTATTCTGAGGAAATCTAGTCATGCTGGGCTAAATTTTCCAAGAATGCAATTTGAGCCCACAGTAAGGTGTACTATAAAATGAATGGAATGCTGTGGTTCAGATACAGCCCTCCGAATGGTCCATCTGTGGACTCTATCTCACCGATTCTCATTAAACAGTGATTTCATTTCTCGACATCATCACAAGCTTACTCCTGGGCAGTCATTCAGCTGCCTGGTTGGTCTCACAACACATGCAAATATGAATTAAAGGCAGCCATGCCACAAGACTACAGAGAATTCACTGATACCCTTCTCAGTGTGAGGAGGGAGCCTAGCAATCACAGGTGGGGAAAGGACTTGAGGGTTCCAGCAGGCCTTCTTTTTATTACCCCCTTAGGCATCATTTGAAGTGGGCAGTCACTCACACATGCACACAGACCCAAGACACTTAATCTGCCCTCCACATCCCATGCCCTTGCAAGGCTAAAGATGTGTTGGGCACCACAAAATAGAAGTCTAAAACTTCAGATATCTTGACACAGATTCTCATTGCTTCCCACTCAGGCATCTAAAGAAGATATATTTCCCTCATTTTCCAGGTGGGCAGATTAGGGTATGAAATGTCACAAGTTGTAAAGAGTTAAGAGAATCAAAGACAGCACACAGGACTGGAAGTCTTCTGTTCTCTGACCCTCACTAGTGCACGATTTTCTCCTTTCTCACAGCCTGTAGTAGTTTCCAGAATGCAGTCAGGGACTGTTCTGCTTCATTTTCAGGTCCCCACCATACTTGGCCAGGAGCCTTCCTGGGTTAATAATGAGCTCATCGCAACAAAGCAAACAAGGTACAGAGATGTTGGATGGAACACTAGCAACTATGGCTGTCACACAACTTAATGGTTGAGTATTAATTAATAAGTCTTCTTTATAAGAACATAGCTTCCACTCAAGGGTATCTTATTCACCATGAATGGAGGACTAAGAGTATGTAAGAGAAAGAAAGGGTGTATGTCAACAATGGTTACTAAAGGAGCCAGTGAAAGCTGAATGGATAGAGGAGTGACATGATATCATTTAAGCTCTTAGATGCCCTGGAGCTTTAACTACCAATTACAATATGTTGTTACCGAGAAGGAAACATCATGGGAATCATGTGTCCGTTAGCTAGGACTAGCCTTATTCTAACCAGCCAAGATAGAGATCTGAACCAATACTGAATTATCCAGGGAGAAAGGAAGTGCTACAGGTGCTTCTTAGCTCATGTTAAAGGCCTGGGCTACAAATATCAACTGCCAGCCAGAGAGTGAACTATTTCAAACCTTCTAGCTATTTCACGTGCTGGATAACTATAGCCTGAACCAATATCAAAAGGAGCAGAAGAACTGCCCGTAGAGCACAAGAAATACCTACAACCATGGTAACAGAATGTTAAATTACTTTGATGCATTAAGTTTTGAGGTGCTTTATTATGCAGCAACAGCTAACCAGAACACCAACTCTACTGCTGAAATGAGACAAACTTTGGGGGGAAAGAGAGTTTTGTAGATAGGTGTGCCTGTATGTTTCTTGTAGATGTACATGAATTATTTTAAGTGGATTTTTATTGTAAGGTTATTATCCTCCAAAGACAACCTCACTCCAGTAAATGACGTCATTTGGTATTCATGATCTTATGCAGTCCCATTTTGCGGAGAAATTATGACCAAGAGAATGTGGCAGAGGTTACTCGATATCACTTCCAAACTCATGTCACAAGCAATCTTGTGCACTTTGCAGATTTTGCTCTGGGAGAGACCAGCCACTGTGTGACAAGGCCAACTCTCTTGTGAGGATCAGGAGAGGCTCATAAAAAGAGAGAAAATAGGACTAGAGAGATGACTCAGTATTGGAGAAAATGGGCTGCTCTTACAGATAACCCAAATTTAGTTCCCAGCACCCACATTAGGCAGCTCACAACAACTATAACTCCTGCCCTAGGAGATCTGATGCCTCTGGCTTCCTTAGGCACCTGCACTTAAGTGCCTATACTCTCATACAGACATGCATACATACACATGATTTAAAAAACAAAATACATATTTTGAAAGAAAAAAATGAAGACAAAAGCAAGGTGAGGGGTTGGGGGGAGAAAATAGCTGGTCATGCCTAGGCTATGCCAGCCCACTGAGCTGACAGGCCCACTATGAACATGAAGAAACATTTGGGTATTCTGCTCAGATTAGTTTTCAAATGGCTCCCACCTATACTAAGCTTGACTTTATACACATGATTCACCTCAGGCAAGAATCCTTCAGCTGGTCCTAAATCTGTGCAGATGGTATTAAATTATTTTGAAGCCAAATACATTTAGGGTGGTTTGTTACTTATCAATTTAGTTTGTAATATTAAATTTGTACATTGTACATATCTCAAACACTTGCTGCTTGTGGTAAATGCACAATCTGGAATATCTTCAGAATGACCAAAACATCAACAGATCATTACTATACAGACTCAGAAAAAAGATTAAAAAAAAAAAAAAAAAGAATAGCATTTGGTGCCATTCCAGCTTCCAGGAGAAGGAAGCAACTGATAGTCCTACCCAATATGATGCCTATGAACCACAATAATGACCAGCATGGCACACTAACCAGTAGTGCAATCATGGCATACATATATTGGTAGTAACCAATACTCCCTAATTGGAGTCAAGGCCTATTAAGAATAAGAAAATCATATTAGGTACTGGAAATCTAGCCAACTACCTGGGGCTAGTGAATTCTTGGAGGAGAGCCTACAACTGTCACTTTACTAAACTAGTATAATTCCTAATTACATTCTAAATATTTGTCCTTATACCCACAGAGAATGTAGCTCTCACCCCTCACCAAAGAAACTTCTCTTTGTAACAGATGAAGAGCATTACATAAAACCAGAACTAACCAAAATGCAAAGAGCAGTGATAAAGTGGTGCTCAGCTCCAACCAATCCACCTATGACATAACTCCTGCACCTAAGGCTTAGGCACATCAAGAAGAGAGAGCAGAAAGATCACAAGAGCCAGAAGAACAGAACATCTGCTGTGAGACTGTTCTCTCCTAGAAATATCAGGGAAACTACACCCATGAAGTCTCAACAACATGCCTGCCTAAACAAAACCTGAACAAAAAATACACCAATAGACATGCTAATATGAAAGGGAGAAATCTCAAGAGGTCCCAACTCTAGACAAGGAACTACAGGTAACTAGGGAATGCTGAGAGGGGAAGAAATAGTCTTTCCAAGGGAAGAGAACAGCAATTGGTTATCCAGCACAAGTGTTGGAATAATATACATACAAGCCTTGAAACAATATACATTCAAGTAACACTATACAGACTAAACAGGTTGCATTCATATAGTTATGAGTGTGTGTGTGTGTGTGTGTGTGTGTGTGTGTGTGTGTGTGTGTAAAATAACAATTATAGAAAAGGAGGACATGAATTTGAAGAGCAAGGGAGTACATGAGATGGTTAGAGGAAGGAAAGGGAGAGCATGACATAATTATATTTTAATTTCAAATGATGCCAATTATCAATAGAAGAAAGAATGATATTCTACCATTTGTCAAAAAATATGGTATGAGTGAATGATTTCAATCATAGCAACAAAAACGGAGCAAATAGACATTCAGTCAAGAAAATAAATATTACAGGAATTTCATGAAGGCAAGCAGTGATGGTGGTGGAACTGGATGAGGACAAAATCATTAAGCCCATGTAAGAAATTTCCTCTGCTTACCTTTCAGTTTGCAAGCTCAGTAAACCATACACCATCAAAGAAGTCCCTACAGTACGTAAAAGACTACATGGTATTGGAGAGATGAGGATGGCAGCAGAGGTGGAAACAGTGGCTGGTCTTATAAGTAAGCTTAGGAATCATGTCAAGTGACATGTGGCAGGGCCATGTGATTCCATGTGGCAGCAGATCTCCTTCCTCAGCCAGACCCAGGTTGTGTTGCATGCAGTCATAACCCGTATGTTTCTCAAATGCACATCTCTTCTCTCAATGACACCTACTCATCCTCCACCGTATCAGACACCAGTGATATTGAGAACACACATCTACCGTAGTCAGAGTCTTTTCTTAAATGCAGTACCACATAGTAAAGCAGAGCAAATGCTCTGGAGTCAGACTGAGCTGCCTTGAAGCCTTGCTTTGACATTTACTAGGAAGGAAGAAGGGAAGGGAAGGGAAGGGAAGGGAAGGGAAGGGAAGGGAAGGGAAGGGAATAGAGATGGAGGATGGAAGAGAGGGAGGGAGGGACAGAGGGAGTGAGGGAGGGAAAAGAATGAGTTTTGATTTGTTTTTAATTTTTGACTTGGTTTTAGGCCTAAATAAACCTAACTAGAGAATGTTCCCTGTACTGAGGGGAGGAATGTATTTTCTCTAACATTTAAATAAAATGCTCTTCTAAGGTCTGTTCGACCCATTTGGTATGAGGTACCTTCATGTTTGCTTGTTGATATTTGTGCCTATATGATTTGTCCAGTGATGGAAATGGGGTGCTGAGGTCCCTAAATGTTATTGTATTGGGTATCTCTTTAGATCTAATATTTGCTGTATGTAATTTAGTATCACACTGTCTAGTATACAGAAATTTGTAACTGTTCTATTTGTGGGACATATCCTTTAATCATTACATAATAATCTTCTTTGTCTCTTTTTTACTTAAAGCCTACTTTATTTCCTATACACCTTCCTGCTCGGTTTTAGTTTCCTACCATGTAGAATTTCTTTTTCATCCATTTATTTTCAGCCTGTGTGTCATTGCTAGTAATGAGTTTCTTGCAAGCAGTATATCATTGATAACTATATTTTTAATCCATTCGGCCAGTCTAAATCATTTAAGTGGAAATTTTAATCCATTTACATTTAAGGTGGTCATTGATTCATAGAGTTACTACTGTCATTTTCTTAATTTTTCCTGGTTATAACCTTTGTTCTTTTCCTCTTTTATGAATCTTTGTGATTGAATGGCTTTTTGTTTTTGTTTTTTGTTTTGCTTTTGCATTGATAGGGTTTGGTTTTCTTTTCCTCTTTTGTGTAGCTACACTTTTAATGGATTTTCTACTTTAAACCATTCCCATTTTGGTAATACTGCCCTCACTATTGAATATAAGCCTCTCTTATGAATTTCTTGTCATAGATTTGAGTGGTGATAAATCCTCCCTGCCCCCTTTTTATCTTATAGAGGCATTATTTATTCTTCGAAAATAGGGGAACATTTTGATGGATAAATTATCTTTGGTTAACAGTGGGTTTGACTTTTACAGTGGTTGTCATTACTGCTGTTCTGTTGCGACTTTGATATGTCATCCATTCTTCCCTGACCTGTTAAAGTTTCTACTGACAAATATACGCTTATTTATCTCTTCAGTATGATTTAATACATTTCTCTTGCTGTTTCTAGAATTCACTCTTTGACTTAGATTTTGTATCATTAAGATATGATATACTGCAGTGAGACCTTTTCTGGTCAACTCAGTTTGGGGCTGCGCATTTCTGGCTATACAAATCTTTCAAAGACTTGGGAATTTTTCAACTATCATTCCACTTTATGGGTTTTAATACCTTTTTCTTCCCTCTAAAGCATCCATAATTTGTGTACACATTTGATTTGCATTATTCTATAAGCTTTATAGGTGTCTTTTCTTCTCTATTTATTTTCCTTAGTTATTTTAAATGACCTTCCACCTAGTTCAGAAATTCTTTTACTCAATTTAGGCTGTTGTGAAAGTTTTCATCTGTGTTTTTTTTCCTTTGGCTTCTGTGCCTGATTTACGCTAGTGATGACTAAGGAACAATATTAGACCATTTTTCTAGCTCTCCTAGTACTCCTAAACCTTCAAGTTAGCATGCCACTTCTTCAGTGACAAGAGCTGCATTCAGGGACAAGTGTGTAGATAGCCTCAGAGGCAAACAGATTTTTCTAGAGACTTCCATTCTAATCCCATTGAGCCTGCCCTCTTCCATCATTCCAGCTATCAAAGATGTTGTCAAGCGAAGCTGATCATTTCTTCAGTCCTTTCCATCTCATATTTTCTTTAGGACATTCTGAATTACTATCATCTGTTGTGGACCTGTCTTCTTAATTCTGTTTTATTTTCTCTGTAGGATACATCGTTCCATGTTCTCATCTGGAAATCCATCACTTTTACCTGTGTGGGTATAGAAGTTGTTTTCAAGTTTACAGCAGTAGGTCTCAATTCCCATCTCCATAAATAGGTTCCTTTGCTGTCAGCATTGGCCATCTTACTAATGTCTAATTTCATTCAATGGTTTTCTTGTTTTCTAAACATCTGATAAATCTCTGATTATATGTTTCCATTTTCTTCAAAACTTTTCATGTTTATTATATTATTGTCATGGTCTGAATGAGAAACATCTCACATAGGCTTGGGTATTTGAACACTTGATCCTCAGTTGGCGCACTGCTTGGGGAGGTTGTAGAACCTAAAGGAGGTAGAGCCTTGTTGGAAGAAGTAGGTCACCAGAGGCAGGATTGGAGAGTTTATAGCCTTGCCCCAATCCCAGTTCACTCTCTGCTTCATATGTATGGTTGAAATGTCGTCACTAAGCTTCCTGTTCTAGTCATCTGCTGACATGCTTTCCTTGCCATTATGGACTCACATTCTTGAATAGTAAGTCAAAATAAACTATTCTCCAAGTTGCTTTTAGTTGTGGTTTTTATTACAGCAACAGAAAAGTAACTAATAGTTATGCACTATTTTTAGTTAAAAAGGCATCAGGATAATTGGAATCTGTCTCTGGGAATTCTTGTTTATCCAAGTCCAGCCTTAGACTAAGAAGACAAGTTTCTTTATGGTTGAGTGTTGGAGTGGAAGACAGGAAAAAGACTTCCACAAAGTTATCTCTTAGTACCTGAATCATTTCAACTAATACCAAATCACTGAATCTTCAGTCCTATTATAACTTTGAATTCTGCTCTTTTTCAGGGAGAGAAAAACACATTCAAGATGTGAGTTTTCCGCAGATAAGCATTCCTTTTCATATCAGTTCCTGAGTTTCAGTGGTCACAAAAGAAATTTAAGAAAAATACTCTCATTTGATAAATGAGAGGAAAAGAGACTAGAAAGTAGAATGATTCAGGGAAAGCTTGAGTCCTCAAGTTAGCTTTAAAGAACATAAAGCTTTCAGATGATGATAAGAAGGGCAGTTTTTCTGGGCAGACAGAGCTAATATCTAAGTTGGAAGGGATACAGCTGAGTCAATGTACTCTTGAACTTGCTGGAGGAGCTGTGGAAAGCCCATTGCTAGATACGGAAAAGTCTGTGATTCCAGGAAAGGGAGTTTCCTCTGTCAGTGTGGCAGTGTGATATCAATGTTCTGGACCATTGAATATGTCCTTCAAAGGATTATGTGTTGTTGTTTCATTCTGTTGTAAGATATCAGAAAGGTAGAAACTCAAATCATTTTTGGTGTTTAAAGATGGGACCTTTGGGAAGTCATTGGTAGTATATGAATTGATCAGAACGGAGCCTCCAAGATTGAATATGGTTAGCAATATAAGAGGAGAAATTAAATCTAAAGTGATCTGTATACTTCTTCTTTTTCCATGTGATGGTCTACATACCTCAGAACTCTACCAGAAAGGTCATCACCAGACACAGCCCCTCAACCTCATGCAACCGGAATCATGAGCCAAAATGAATTTCTCTGTCTCTGTCTCTCTCTCTCTCTCTCTCTCTAATAAGAACTCAGTCTTGGATATTTTGTTACAATAGCATAAAATGGGCTTACTAGAAACCATTTATAAGTATTGAAAGAAAGAAATCATAAAAGTGATATCTCAGAAAACAGAAATGTGCCCTGAGAATGAGACAAGCAGACCCTAGAAGCAAGAGAAAATAGAAACTTCACCTTATGGTCATTTGCATGAGAAGAATGGGATCTTGCAAGAAAAGCTATAGCAGAAAACTCAGTAGGAAGCACGGATTAGAAAACATGCAAAGCAGATTGCATAGTGAGAACCTGTAGTTCTCTGAGAATAGCAAAAACCAAGATACATTTTTAAATTAAAAAAATATATGAAGAACTGGGAGATGTCTCAGTCAGTAAAGTGCTTCATCACAAACGAGAGGACTTGAGTTTGATCCTGAGAACCCGTGTGAAAAAGCCAGTCCTGGTGTCAATCATATGTAATCCCCGCCTTGGAGAGACGGAGAGGTCCAGAACCCTGGGGCTCCTTGGCTAGCCAGCCTAGCCTACGTGATGAGCTCCAGGCTAGTGGAGAGACATCTGAGAAACAACACCTGAGACTGTCTGTCCTCCATACGCCTGCACACACATGCACCCTCACATACAAAAACACACAAATACACACACACACACAAATAAAAACATGTGAAGCCCTGAGAATAGGGCCCCCCCTTCAGCTGACATCAGGGGCTTAAATGCCACCCTTGGTGTGGCTGCTGTTGTTGTTTTGCAAAAGTCAACACTGGTAGCCAGAGGTGGGAGGGAACCAAATCCCTTCAGAAACAGCTCCGGCTGAGAATGGAGACATTAGCTTGGAGGAATATATTACAGTAACACGTTTTATATCCACCAATAGGATATGAAGTCCCTCATTCATCTCTCCTGTTGCCTGAAAATGTATTTCCCCTGCTGCCTTCAAGTATCCATACCTCCTAGCATGCCCACCCTTAAGTTTCTAACCCTACTTTATTTGAATGGAAACAAAATTTCTTTGGGGATACTTACTGATTGAAAGGGGATTTTAAAATCATTTTTTAAGCAGAGAAGCATGGTTTAAATGCACTGAGAGAGCCAGAAACCTCCAGGAGAGACACTTTCCAGAGGACATTGCTCTGAATATTATATAATCTGGGCATCTAAGGACGAAAATAAATCCCAGGCACACTTGCCTCTTACCCTTCCACAGACAGGGGCATTGCCAAAGCTCTAAGCCACCATTTCCCTCTCTTCAGAGTGAAGATAAAAGTGTAAACATGACTCCAGGTGGAATTGTTCTTGTTTAAAAGAAAAGGAGCAAGGGGATATGAGTAAATAAAAGAAAAGGGATGCATATTTGGAAGTTGTTGCAGGTTATTAGATGTGAGGGAGGAGGAAATACCTGAAGACTGAAGACATGCAGGAGTTGGCAATCAGGAAGACTGACCTTGGTGTCTCTACTAGACTTCAAACACATTTCTGCATATTCTGCGCCTTGCTTTATTCTGGGTTTTGATGTCATTTTCCAGTGCCTGATCCCCTAGGTGCCTTGAGTGATGGCAGTTTAGGAACTGCAACTTTTTTCTTTTCTTTTTTATTTGTTTAGTTTTGTTTTGTCTTTTGAGACAGGGTTTCTCTGTTGTAATTCTGCTGGGACCAAAGGCGTGTGCCACCATCGCCAGGCCTAGGAAATGCATCATTTTTAATCAATGGCTTTGAGTTTCTGATTTGACCACCACAACGATGAATGAGGCTGTAATCTGCACTGATGTACTGCCATGATCAAGGCGCTTATAGACACATCACTCTACATTGTGCTACTATTGGTAGTGTCCATTGGTACCAATATAGTTATTATCAAAAAGCTTTCTCCTAGTGAAGAGTATACCAACTGGTTGCTCAGTGCCAAAGTATCAGCCCTGAAAAAAATATATATATGTAACATTATATAGGCTGAAGAGGTTATATTTAGGAATATATATGTGTGTGTGTGTATATATATATACATATATATGTATATATATATATATTTTACACGAGTAAAACTTGTGGCTGCACTTGCACATTAGATGTTGCTTGTTACATAAAGGAAGTACCCTAAATATTCCATAATCCATAAGCAAAAAGCTTCAGTGCAGGCTCTGGGGACCAAATTCGGATGCACAGACCACAGCGATCTCGTTCACCTACTGAGCCATCTGGTCAGTCCAGTCCCTCCTGTTCTTTAAGATCTTTCAGAATGATGAGTCCCCAAGTTCTGAACTAATATTTTATATCCTTTAAGCTCAGTACTTGTTGTTCATATACTATATGACAAATTTTGCTCTTGGCATCAAAGATCTGAAGAAACACTGCTTTTAGAGAGTTGCAGTGGACTACAAAGTTCAACATCACATACAACAGCTGTAAGGAAAGAGAAGTTCTTCCTCACATCTAACTGAAAGCCATCCTGTATCACTGGAGCCTAAGTTCTTCCTTCATTCAAAACAGAAATAATTGTCTCTTTTGTTAAAAGAGACATGTTAAAATTGGTGCGCTCATGAAATCATTTCCTGCCCTTTCTTCTCTTGACTAAACAGCTCCACTTCCTTGCATGTTTTCTCAAAGGACACATTTCCTTGTGTGCAATAATGCCTTCACTCACATAGGTACAAGGCACCTTGGTCCTTACACAGCAGCACAAGCAAGACACTGAAGAGACTTGCCACATGTGCCCAAGGCACTATTCTGGGGCTATAGGGGCACCTGGACCACTTTACACTCACCCTCATTGAAATTTTATTCCAGTTTTGTGGAGTCATTTTCTCGGTGAGCCAAGATCATTTTGAATTTTATTTTTGTCTTATAAAGCAATAAGGACCTTGCACCATTCAAGGTGCAAACTTCATGAACTTAGCCAGCCTTAACTCCTTCATCCAGGCCGTCGATATGAATATTGAGCAGGCTACAGTCTGACCCCAATACCTCCAGATGGTGCCAATATGTGCCCTCAGATTGATGTCCAATCATTGATACCTCCCCTTGGGGTGCAGAGCCCTAGCCTCTACCACTATGTCCAAACTATGTTGTTGCTTGAAATATCCAAATCTACATTTGAGTTAAGATAGATCCCTTTGGCCCTTACCCCTAGTCTGCACAGCCTTTAACCATCATGGAAGGACATTAAATTAACTTGACACTTGCATCTGTTTATGAAGCTTCACTGGTCACCTACTAGAATTTCTATTCTTTTGGGTGTTACCTGGTTAATTAATGATTTATTCTAAGATATTCCCAGTAACCAATGTTAAGCCCACAGGTATGAAATTTCCAGAACCATCCTATCTTTCTCTCAAAACTGGGCACCTCCTTTACCCTGTTGCTATCCTTAGGGCTATTTCCAATTCTCAGTGATTTGGGGAAGCACTGGCTAATAGTCCCAAGATGAGAGTTGACATTCATTCAGTATCCTACAGGGCAAGCCATCAGGTCCTGCTGACTCCAACAGATTAGGTTTCTCCAAGTGTCTGAACACTGTTGTCCCTTTGGCCTTCTCACCTCCTGTTATAACCTGGGCTTATTTCAGGCAGCAGTTTATAGTGGAGATTACCTTCTCCTAGGGGAGGGAAGTGAGGCAGACATTGCAAAAATACTAAATGAATAAAGTAGAAACGCTGCTGTTTTACTCTTCTGCTTTCATAACTCGGGTAGAGAGGGCACCACGCATCCAAATCCCTTCCTTCTACACCTGCGGCCACACTGACAAACTGTATTTCCCAACATTCCTTACAGTTCAGTCTGAGTCATATGAATGGATTTTGGCCAATCCAGTGACGGAAGGCATGTTGCACACCACTTTCCAGCCTGAACACAAAGCCCTGTTCATGACTCTTTTCTCCTCTACTGACTACCTGGGCATGTGTATTAATAAGGAAACAATGCAGGAAAAAAGGACACTGGACAACTGAGCCGCCACGCTCAGGGTCTGCAACAGGAAAGCTTCCCAGCATGCGTGGGGCACCCTGGCTGTGGTAGCATATGCCACATACAGCCCTAGAGAAGCTGAGGCCAAAGGATGATGAACTTGAAGCCTCCTGCACTGCATCGCGAGACCCTGTAGGATGAGCAATTTTGATCAATACCAGTTTAAGGGGACCTGGAACCACCTAGGAGACAGGCCTCTGGGTGTATCTGTGACAGTATCTCCAGAGAAGTTTAACTGAGAAGACTCTCTCTACATGAAGGCAGCACCATCCCATGAGCTAGCATCCTAGCCTGAAAGAAAGGGAAGGAAGGAGAACACAGGCTGAGCAGCAGCCGGCCGGCACCGCTGGTGCTGTGACCGGCCCGCCTGCCTGTGCCGCCACATCTGCCCACCTTAGTAGAGAGTGCTCTTAAACGGCCAGCCAAGATAAACACCCCGTCCTAGAGCACTTTTACTGGTATTTCAACTCAGCAATTAAAAAAAAAAAAAGTAATTGATACACCCTGTCTCCAAGGGAAAAACAAAACAAGGGACGCATTCTATGCTGTAAACTACTTATGCTGTTGTGGGGTTTTTTTATATTGTTCTAAAATCTTTCTCACCAGTCTTCTCACTACGACCTGATTTTTACCCTCTGAGATTATTCGGGAATATTTCTCTATCAATAGCAAAGTAAAATTTTCTGAGTGTCATTTTTTTGAACTAATAAAGCATTTAAAAGAATAACATTTTTTGTTTCCTACTGTTTCTTAGGTATATTTTTTTTTACCTTAACTTTGCCAGTTCTTTTATATTTACATGAACTGTTTATTTCATTTTGAGGAAACCTTGCCAAAGGACTCAAGTCCATCAAATGATCCTTAAATAATTGACAAATCTTTTTTTTTTAAGTTAGAAAGAAAATATAATGGATTAGCTAACTATATGTTACAAGGTTCTGCAAAGTAATTTACTGTATGGAAAATATTACAAATACCTGCGTATCTGTCACTCAATATTTTAAAATAATCATATTTCTTAATATATATGTCACAAACTTGATTTGCAGATGTATTCACTTATTTTATATGTGTGTGTTTTGCCAGCATGCATGTCTCTGTACCATGTGTGTGACTGGTGCGCACAGAGGTCAGAAGAGGGCATCGGATCTACTGAAACTGGGGTTACAGATGGTTGTAAACCACCATGTGGGGCTGGGAACCAAGCCTGTGCTCTTAACCACTGAGCCATCTCCCAGCCCCAGGTAACAAACTGCTACCCTTTCTCTCTTCCTTTGCTCTCACCCGTTGTGTGACAGTTCCTCTGGAATGTGGAATATTCCGCATCCCCTCTGGGAGGGAGAGGAGAGGCTCATAAGACTCAGGGAGTAAATAGATTTCACACATCTGGGAAAGCTGAAACTTTCAAAATCCATGAGGACCACTCCCCAAAGGTCCAGAAATAGTAAACAGCTGGGCAGACGAAACTCTGGCCAGACAAGCTGCTGAGAGGAGGTTCTCAGACCTGTTGAACTATCTGTATTAATGATATTCAAATATGTTAATGAGTAAGGAAGTGAAAATCATTTTAGTTATATTTTCTTAATGCCTTAACACCGTGTAGCAGTTAAAGATGAATAACCTACATCTTATGTATCATATTGATTATATCTTATGTTAAGTAAGTTAAATCGGTTTATATGGATATAGCAGAATTTACATAAGTGGAAACACACACAAAACCTAGTACTCAGAATATCTGGTCACCAATGAAGAGTGAGCGAGTGAGCGAGTGAATAGATGGATGAGTGCTTTGGTAGTTCATTTAGTCCTCGGTTTACTGGAATCTCATCCAAATGTGTTGAGCCAAATGTCTTGTAACTTTCTAGTGCACACTCTCAAGACCAAAATGAACTTACATTCATCAGACAAAAGCCTTGGGCTCCCCAAGTAGACTGAGACAGAAATCTGTGCCATGCAGTTTACAGAGTGAATGTTGCATATCAGCCTTTGAAAAGAAGTTCTGGGGTGTGTAGAGAGGAGGGTAAAGGGGTCAAGTATGGGGATAGGCAAGCCAAGCAAGGGGATGCATCACACCACATCCTCTCTCAGCCTAATTCACCAAGAGTGTGGGATCAAATCCAACCTGAAGAGGCATCTCCCCTCCTAGTGGTTCCTTTGTCAGCTGTAAGCCTCCCCTCTAAAGAAGGAAGAGCCCCCAGGCCCTTCCTAAAGTGTTATTCTTCTGAGCAGATGGGAATGATAAGTTACAGATCAGAACACAGTGGCTGAGGTGGATGCAGTTCATACACAAAGATTTTACCTGAAGAGAGTGAAGAACTAACATCCCCTCATCCTCTCTTCAGAGAGGCAGCCAGCCAGCCTTGTAATAGCACATTCGTCTTGACTTCAAACACATAGAACCATCTCAAATATTCTCTGAGTGAAATGAGACACATAGAACTTCAAACATGTGTGGGTACATGCGTGTATACATGTGTAGATGAATACATGTGTATATATACATGTATGTGTAGGTGTGTATAAAAATACATAGAGAAGTGGGGAGAGATCTGATAGATACTGTCTTCAAACATGATTTGTACCCCCAAACATGATTTAACCTTGGACTTTCAGCCCTCCTGTCCCCACATCTTCACTGCTGTGATGACAAGTATGTACCCCATCACAGTTCAAATATATTTTTGCTTTAAGTTAAAAGAAAAAAAAAAGCATATCAATTCCCTTACCTTCTGGTATATACATATGAGCATGTATGCACGCATGAACATGTATGTGTCACATAACAAAGACAAATAAAATAAAGCAGCACTATCAGTTCCTAACAGACACGAAGGTGCTTTCATCAAGTACTATTTTATTGAAGGTTGAGAAATATTCAGAAACATGAACCCAAATTGTTCTTCTAATCCTCACTACTACTTACAATAAGCACTATTTATTAGACACAGCCACTGAAAAGGATTCAAGGGGGATACATGATTCTGTATCAGACAGGATGCTGCGGTAGTGTCTGGGAACACCATCTGAACTGTGGTGGAATCACGAAGCTTACAGAAAGCATCTGCTATCGGTGAACTGCTTGCATGACTGCCTCGCTGAACCTCGGTGCCAAAGAGTGGGGCTGGGAGCATGGAAGTCCATCCTACCCTCAAAAGCCACCCCCAGTCCTCATGCACCAGATCAGCCCATGAGGAGAGAACACAGGCTCCTAAACTCCTTTGCTTGCATGTAAAAGAAAACATGCTTTCAACTTTGCTAAGTGTATCACTTAACCAGGATTGCCTTTCATCCCACCCTCCTTCACCGCCCCCCTTTCTCTCTTTCCTTACTTGTTAAATGCTTTTCCCCAAGAAAACTTTCCCCCAAACTCACAAAATGCTCCAAACCTCAGCAAAGTTTTATGCCCTGAGAATTGCTTATCTATACGCCAGGCCTTCTGCAGTCTGATTTCTCAGGATTGATGCTTTCTCTTTGAACAGAGAACACAAACATAGACTCAAAGGGCTCATGACAGTCACTTAGGAATAATGCAGACATTTGTGTCTGGGCAAGGTCTCCCCTACACAGGGAACCTTTTGTAAATATTAGTCACTAGAACCGGAACACTAATAGATGTAGTTAATAATTATCACGATGTGCCAAAACTGCACAGTTTGCTCCCTGATTGCAATATTAAATTGCTATTGAGCTGTGGTATTCGCTTCAGGCAATGCTAGTAAGAACCCCCCGAAGACCCAGGCTGGCCTCGCCACACTAAAATGGAAAATGTTTCGTTGCATACAATGCTCAGGCAGCAGTGGGCTTTGCCAGAAAGCAAGCACAAAACTCAAACAATAGAAGGAAAGTTTTATCGGAGCTGAAGTGTCCTTTCACTTGGGAACTGTCGATGCTCAGAAAGAAAAACACGCGCACATTTGACAGAGGCTCACAAGGCAAGCTATTACTATGGGCACAGTGACTCTGGTGCAGATAGAGAACCCTGCACAGCCAGAGCTCCAAAGCTTTGTTTTATTTGCATATGATTACGACTGGAGATAGGCCGAGCAGACTCTGAGAAGTTGAGGGCCCCTCAGAATGCGAACAGGCTTCTCACCCCGTGAGCAGAGTGGGAATATTCTTTTCCCACACCCCCCTTCCTCTGGGCTTGACAGGTCAAGTGGCCTGGACAATAGGGCAGAGCTACTGAGAGCAAAACTGCAATTTAATTGAGAGGTGTCATTAGCTCCAGGACAGCACACATTCAAAAGCAGACACAATGGGGGCACTTGTCATACGCAGCGCACACCAATCCACCCCTCACCCACCCACGTACTGCCATCCCACCTCCGTATCCGCAATTTCAGAGACCCACGGTGGGCAAATGAGTACTTAGCAATCAATCTGTACATACTGCCGCCCCGTCTGTGCAAATGGGAGGCTGCCTCGTCCTCCTCAGGGATTCGGAAGCATGGCGAGGGCCCGCCTACCATGGAGGCTGCACTCAATATACTGCTGATTTACAGGGAATTGAGGCTCCTGTGTGTGGCAAGTTTCGGAGAAAAAGAACAGTGGCCATTAAACGACTAATTAAGAGAGATTCTGTAAGAAGCATGTACTTGTGCCTTCACCTTTCAGGCCAGGCAAACCAGTAAATAGCCTGCAAAATGCTTTTGTGCAGGCCAGGAGGTTACTCGGGAGTCATCATCAGCCCCCTCAGAAGCTATGTCGTCCTCTGTGGCCTGTGTGGGCAGACACAGTAATGGATGCTGCTCATTCAACGGAGACAGGAAATGGTTGCTCTGCCCCCAACCTGCCAGGCTACATGCTCCAGATCGCTCAAGTGTGGTGGGCTGCACCCATCCCCCATGCCAAAGTCCACCTCATGTAAGCTCAAGAAGCAGCTCAAATCTCCTTACTGCCCCCCCAACACACACGCACCCAGTTTTCCCAGGAGATCAGGGCTGTCTATACCGACCAAAGCATCTGAGAAAGTGGCCAGGGCTGCCCATCCTTGGCAAATTGGACAGAATTAAACAAAAGGACCAAGATATTTTTTATAAGCCTTTTCACTTTTAACTTACATGTATGTATGCTTTGTGTGTAGTTACATGTTGGGGGATACACATGCATGTGTGTGTAATGGCTAGAGGACAACCTCAGCTGTTCTGCAGATGTCTTCTGCACTGGTTTTTTGAGAAGGGAGTTTCTTATTGGCCTGGAGCTTTTGTTAGGTTAGCCTGGCTTCCCAGTGAGTCCCAGAGTCCTGCCTGTCTCCATTTCTCCAGTGCTAGGATTTCAAAAGCTAGCCATCTTACCCAGATCTTTTTATATGGGCTCTGGAGGATCAAACTCAGGTCCTCACCAGTGCACTGCAAGGCAAGACCTTTCTCATCTGATATATTATACCTGGCTGTGTGGCAGAATGGCTCACTACAATATGTAGAAATGGCTTGGAATACAATATATAGAAATTAAATCTAAGTAATCAATATTTCCATTCCTTAATCATTTATCACTTGAGGGGTTGTGTTAGGAGCCTATGGACACTTCTTATCTAGCTATTCATAAAGTCAATAATAAATTGTAAACTCTAGTCACCCCCAAGGACCTGTAGAATATCTGCATGTGACAAACTGCATATTGTTATCCAGTCTCCATTTTCTTCATATCTATAACTACACTTGCTCTTTATAAATTTCTTTTTCATGTATTAATCTACATTTTGAAGGATAGGAAAGTTTCTCCTTCATGTCCCCATTTACAAAGAGTGTGACCATGGGCCGGTTACTACCTTCTCTGTACCAGCTTCCCATCTAAACCCGGGATATACAAACGGCTCTGAGAGCTCATGAGTTCTGGGTACAAGGCGAGTCGTGTGTGGATACTAGCTGAAGCCATCATTGTCAGCCTTACGTCATTCTCGTCTTTCATCTGTCAGAATCAGCACAGGGTCTGGTTCACAAAAGATATGTAGAGTATGTTCCACTGACAGCTAGTTTACTGAAATGAATGAATGAGTAAATGAATGAATGCTTTAAATGACAAACATCTTTCTATCCCAACTTATCCATTGCCATGATCAGTGACCCTATACCAGAAAGTCGGGAATCGTGGTCATCATGTTTCATCTGCCGCACTCTGGGCCTCACAGGCCTCAATGTCCACTTCCTGATAACCACAACCTAACAGGAGGCAGCTGCGGCAGTGGGGACTTGTTTGTGCTGCAAAAAACCTATGCATTTGAGGAGAACAGCCACTCCAGCAGCTCCTGCTGATTGTGGAAGGCTGGGCCAGGCAGAACACGTAGTGACAGCATACACATGTCCCCAGTGCCACCATGAGAAGAAATCAAGCCGGTAGAAAGTTGGGCATCTGATCTGTATTGAAAGTCCCATTGCTGACTAGATCCCTGAGCTCAAACTGGTAACACCTCAGTGAAGGGGTTTTGTAGAGTGACAAAGATCAATGACATCCTTGAGAGAGAAACCTGTGGTGTTCCGAGGCCCTACATTTGATTTTCGATTCTAACATGTGAACCATGAACATGTTACTGAAGCTTTCTGGGCCTTATGTTCTTATCTATGAGATCAGACTGAGAACAATACCACCAGCTTTTGAGAAGCTCACATGAAAGGGTCCAAGTCTATAACTTAGGACAGAGCCTGTCACATCAACAGCTTGGGTACTGGGACTCGCCAATCTCTCCATGCTGAATTTTGAGCAAAGTGAGAAATAGACTTGAGCCTCCAAAACAGACTCAAATGTTCATTTGACAACTTACAAATCTGGACTGGAAAGCTCACTTGCTTCACATGCAAGTTGAACTTTCTACCCTTCTTAGCTCTAAGCCACTGATACCTCACAATCAATACAAGACAAATATACCTACTACTCCAGTGACTCCTGCAATGGTTTAGGTGTGGTTTGTCCCCTGAGAGTGGTGTGGTATGGTTCTGAGTGTTGGCAGAACCTTGGGACAGGACTTTGGGTCATTAGGGGTGCTGTCCTCAGAAGGGTCATGTGACTCTATGTAGGTCCTAGAAAAGCAGATTGTTACAAGCCCAGCTCCTGAGCAATTCTGACTTTCTATCTCACCGTGTGATCACTCTTGCTCACTCCTACTGATGTGATCTTATCTGCTCTATCAGTGAGGCTGCCCAATCCAAATCCAGGATCCAGGGGTGGGGATACAGTCAGTGGTTGATCACTGGACTAGCATTCAGGGGTCTTAAGTTTAAGCTTCAGCACTGAAATAAAAAAGCAAGTAAGTTGTAAAAATAGAACCAAAAAGAAACTTGTCTTCTTTATAAAGTATCCAGTCATGATTATTAGTTGTAGTCTCTTTCTACTAGTAATGACATCACAAACTTCCAGTGTTCCACCTCCTTCTGCTGCCCTCCTCCTGACTCCTACAGACAGAGGAGCTAAGTCTTTCTAGTCTTATGCCAGCCCTTAAGATCAATGAGCTTCTTCTCATCCATCTGTATGTACACAGCTCCTTCTCTCCTTCTGCTTCTCCTTCTCATTCCAGCCCAGACATTTATCTTTCTGATTGATGCTGCCAAACCCCTTGGAGCCTCCCATAGTGCAACAAGGCCAAGCATTTTCAAAGTCAAAGATCCAAGCCTTTCCTTTAAATGTGTATATTTCTATTCCCTTTTCTATCTGCCTAGTGCAGGCCACTCTACCAGTCTTATGGAAATTCTTCTATTCATAAATACAATCAGAATCTCCCTGAAACCCATCCACTACCCCAACTATTCTTGTCCACTCTGGTATAGCATCCCAACCTTGATAATCTGCTCTCAAGGAATATCATCCCATCAAACAACTAACCCCGCCTATGAATCTGTTGTTTTGTGCCCATTCTCAGCTGGGATGCCTTCTTCTCCCTCTCTATTGCCTCTTATCTTCTCAGACCCTTTCCAGATGCTTCACTCAGAGGTTAAACAGCTGTGTTCCCACCTACAATTTTTGTGTTTTCCTAAACCCTATATAACTCTGGTTAAATTCCAGGTGCTCATTTCTCTGGTTTTCCTGTCCCAAATCTGTTCAAAGCATCTACAGTGTTGGCCAACCCAACCCCAGGACTCACAGGTGGCTTTCCCTTTAACTCCTTATCTACAGCACTAAGAAACACCTCACTGATCTGGCTCAGCTCTGTCGGGCCCCACCATCCATTTGTTCCCTGAGATCTCTCGGCTCCCCTTCTCTCAATCTTATCATTCTCTCAGTCCCCCACTGACAAGCAATATGCCTGGTTATTTTTTTATTTCTTTTCCTTTCCCATCAGTCTAGCCTAGTTTTTTCAGAAGCTTGCCAAAATCCTTGGAATCAGAATGAATTGAGTTCTTTTAAAATAACCAGGGAGGTAGACATCTTAGCATGCTAAGAGACTTAGAAGTCACAGACCAGACTGCAGATGGGAAGCATTGATTGACTTACAGATGAGCCAATAGACAAGTTTATTATCACTGCTTTGTTCTTGACTCTACGTAGAGGACTCAACATTTAGGTACCACTCTGGGGTTAGCAGCTGCTTCTGAGATGAATGATTTCAACCATGCACATGGCTCACACTCCGTGAATTTTGAGAGGAACAAGCATTGAGGTCTGACCTATTACCCACACAACTGCTGTGAAGCAGAGAGGCGGATAGGTGTATTCTGGTCATTGTTAGAAAATGTCCTGAGCTAGAAATGATTTGTGATGATGATTCCATCATGATTCCATTCCTTCATTTGAAGTCGATCGTACAGACCAACCTCCAAGTTCAAGCTACACCAAATTTTGAACATTTGGCAAGCATTATCTATTACATATGTTGTAGCAATATAAAATGTGTCTCTTGGGAAAAGTCCACACAGATTTTGATGAGACTTAACTGGGAAACAATAGCCAATCATCCAGATATATTGCTTCCTTCTTCCCCAAAGCAGGGGCAACTGGATCATCACCTCTGTGATGGAGTTAAGGGAGTATAAAGTCTACAGAGGACCTGGAACATCTGGTCTCCAGGATCTCCACTTCCTTTCAGATCTGTGGAACCACATCACCCCACTCCCAGAAAACAATACCAGCCTTTCCTTACCACTGTGTACATGTCAGTTTCTCCTATCTGTCTGCTTCACCTAGACTACCTGGTCACAATCTTCCCTTCCTTTCTCTTTTATTTTCTTTTCCTTTCTGTTTGTTCATTTGTTTTCTGTGTATGTGTGTTTTTTTTCTTTTTTTAAGACATGGTTTTTTGTAGTCCAGGAGGTCTCAATCTCAACTGTATAGCTGAGGATCACCTTGAATTCCTGATCCTCCTGCCTCCACATCCCAAGTGCTAGGAGTAGAGGCGATCAACAGGAAGCCTGTCTTGATCACAATCTTTTCCTAAGGAAGTTCCTCTCTTTCATATGTGTAATCAGGATTGCTTTTCTTCCAGTTTCCCACTGCTCCTGCTCCTACTTCTGAGTCAATGCCGAATGTCTTTTGACTTATTATGTTATATTTAAAAGATGAAACTGCCATCACTCCCCAGTTTTCTTTCATCTAACTTAAGAGGCTGATGTTCCTGTATGGCTAAAGGCCTGTTCCTCTTTCTACACTCACTCACAAACTGCCTGCATCTGAACACCAGGCCAAGACCTTTAAAATCTACCTCTAGTGTAGATCGTGTAACTAATGAGAGAAAGGGAACGTGAAGCTATGCTGATAGCAAACTACATGACATCAAGAGGGTCTTGCCATTGTTTCTTCTTTGAACCTAGAACCCAGTATAAGTCAAAACAAATTCAAGAAGAGAATCTGAAGGAGCTGATCGACAAATACTACCAGTTTCTTCCCAATTCAATGGCTGGAGTCAAGCATATTCGTGATCCAATGTGCTGACCTGCAGAGAAGCAGAAAGAGACAAAAACAGGGACTGGAGAGATATCTCCATGGGTAGAGTGCTCACCATGCTAGCTTAAGGACCTGCACTCAGAACCCCAGTACACACATGAAAAACGAGGTGCAGTGGCCTGAGTGTGGTTCCCTGGAGCTTCTGCCTACTAGCTTCGCCTCATTGCTGAGTTCTGGGTTCAACCAGAGACTCGGTATCTGAAAATAACGTAGAAGGTGATTAAGGAAGACATCCAACATTGACCTCTGAACTCCATGCATATGTGCACCTGCCCATAATATACACACACACAATTAGATAAATACCACATATACACAAGAAAGAAAATAAAAAAACTGTTTCCACCAAAAAAGAAAAAAAAAGAAAAAGAAAAACCCCTTTGTTTTATATCCAGTGTACCTGCTAAGCTTAATCAGCAGCCTACCTCCCAGAGCCTGTGCTTTATTTAAAAAAAAAAAAAAATACAGACATACACCTGTGACTACCAGCAATAAAGATGTCACAGATTGTAAAGATGAAACTGAAAGATCCACCCTATCCACAATTTTCTTCCCTGCCACACTGGTACATTACTCGGGTCCCTGGCTGAGCTTCTGCCTTGAGATTTCTAAACCCTGAGAACTTTCAGGGGGCTCCTTAGCTGGACTTCCTCTCCATTCCACATTCCAAATCAGTATCAATAGCCAATAAAGATCAAAATGCCAGTTTTGTTATCAGTACAAAGAATTAGATAGTTCAACATTTAAAAAAGAGCAAACTCTAAGGTGCATATTTAAAATTTAAAACTGGATACATAACTATATGATCTGTAGCATCTTTATGTATATATGTGCATACACATGACCCAAGACCACAGCAGGGCTTATCTCATCTAAATTTTATGAGTTTCACATGAGTGATTTGGGACACCAGGAAAAAAAGATAAGTAAAAGTTTGGTTTGTCTTTCTCTCCATTGAGTGACATAATAAAGACCATGCACACATAGCCACCTGTCAGCCATTGAGCCTTTGGCCATTTTCACAGGAGAAGCAGTGACTATCCCATTCCTGTCTCCCCAATCAGACACATCTCCTATTTCATTGTGAACTCACCAGTGAGAGGGATGGAGAAGAGATCACTTCAAACATGACACCATTGCTACATAGGTGTGTAAGAATAGATTTCCATTTAGTTGGCATAAACCAGTCTTTGGACAATTAGCCAGTGTCTGTCAACTTGTTGTGATGGCTCAGTGTGAACTTGTTGTAATGTTCCAGTGTGAACTTGCTGTGATGACCCAGTGTGAACTTGTTGTGATGGCTCACTGTGAACTTGTTGTGATGTTCTAGTGTGAACTTGCTATGACGGTTCAGTTTGAACTTGTTGTGATGTTCCAGTGTGAACTGTTGTGATGATCCAGTGAGAACTTGTTGTGATGGTTGAGTGTGAACTTGTTGTGATGGCTCAGTGTGAACTTTTTGTGATGGTTGAGTGAATGTTCATCCACAGTTTACTCTGGGGTCAGCAAGCTCTTCCTTTCTTCTGTTAATTCTTTGACAATTTCACACATGCATTCATTGAGTTCTGGACATTTCCATCCCTGTTGCCCTCTTTCATCCTCCCATCTCTCCTGCTGAAACCCTTTTTCTCAGCAACCTCTCACCTACTTAGGTGTCTTTTATTCTCCATAGATCCTCATTGATGGCCGGGTTCTTATGAGTCTCTCCCTCCTGCATGATGTGCATGAAGTGATGACGGGTCCAGTCTTGTGCAGTCAGCCACTACTACCACGAATTCATGAGTACAAAGGTCAGGCCAGGTCCTGCCAGGTCTGGAACATGGTTCCACAACAGTCCCCCTGACTCCCGCCAACTCTGGCTCTCATTCTTTCTTCTCCTGTCTCCCCCCATGTTACCTGAGCCTTGAGGGTGAGGATTGCCGGAGATGTCCTGTTTCAGGCCAACACGAGGTTTCTTTTTTTTTTTTTTTATTTTATTTTATTTTTCGAGACAGGGTTTCTCTGTTGTAACTCTGGCTATCCTGGAACTCACTCTGTAGACCAGGCTGGCCTTGAACTCACAGAGATCTGCCTCTGCCTCCAGAGTGCTGGGATTAAAGGCGTGTGCCACCACCCTCAGGCTGCATGTTCTTTCTTAAAGGACCAGATAATGAATACCTGAGCTTTGTGTGTCACAAAATTCCCATCGCCACCATTCAACTCTGTCATCTGAGAGTAAAAGTAGTCCTGGATAACTAACTCATAAACAAATGAACGTGACCAACTAAGCTATCCTTATAAAAACAATAGACAGAAGTTTGCTGATCCATAATGATGTTAAGCAAGGCAATGTCTATTCTTGTGTGAGAGTGCATATCTGTGTGGATATGTATATACATGTGTGTATACATGTGTGTACAGACGCATGTGCCCTTGAGCATGCAATTGAAGGCCAAAGAGGACATCTGGTGTCCTTTATCACTGGCTCACTTGTTTGAGGCAAGGTATCTCATGGAACTTAGAGCTTACTGCTTTTCGCCAAAGCTGGATGCAAGCCCCAGCAACCCTCCTGTCTCTTTCTGTACTTAAAAAATTGAATAAGAGGAATGATGTAAGGAAGATTTCTGAAGCCTGGGTCCTTGCCATCTCTTAACCAGGCCACTTGTAGTCATTCAGACCTGGTTACTGGTCTCCAGTTTTCCCACTCTGAATCATGTGTACATTTATCTGTGAAATTCAGTCTTGATCATATGACTACCCTGCACAAAACCTCCCCATGCCTCCCAGGTGCTTTGAGAAGGACATCCAGTTTATCATAGCTAACAGAATCCTTATCAGGCCTCAGCCTAGGATAACGGCTTTCCTCCAGCTGCTAGCCTCTAGCTGTGCTGAAATAATGATCAGATACACCATGCTTTTCTATGTCTTCAAACCTCTTTCACACGGCTTATTGTTCAGAGCAATCAATGCCAACTCCCAAGCTTAGGACAATATAAGTCTATTTCTTTTTCACATGAAGGACACATGCCTGAGGAGCTCTCCTCCATTTGGTGACTTGGGGAATCCATGCTTTTTCCTTCCTGAAGCCCAGCCAACTCAACTGGTTACTACTAAGTACACAGCAACAGGAAAGAGGAATAGATGAGACTATTAAGTGTCCAGGCATTCATAAGCATACAAAACATGCACAGTAGCTCTATGAATGGATGTGTCCATCAAGATGGAGTATTGAATGATTGGCTGATAGAAACAAACAAAAGAAGCAAAGAGGAACAAATGTTTCATGAATGTCAATTATAGGTATGAATTATTAGTTGAGCATGAAACTTCACACAGTAAGTAAGCTCTCAACAAGGGTGATTCCTAGATCAAATCTGTCAAAGTTTAAGACCTTAAAATAAAATAAAAAAATAAAATAACCTACATAATTATCCAGTGCCCTATAGATTTTAAAACTCTGAAATATTCTGATTCTAGAACCCCCGGGCTGATGACAATCCGGCAGGGAACAGGAGACTCTCTGTCCTAGGGCTTCTCTCTGAGAAGATGAGAAGCAGACTGGTAGCACAAACATTTCCAGGCAGCCAGAGAGTCAGTGATTTCAGGCATGCATGTACTGTGAGACACACTATTCTTCTCTCAGGCTGATGTCCCAGTCCCTTGCCATTCCCAATCAAATCTCCTTAGTTCTTTAAAATGAAGACTACATTCGTAAAAGCCAGTATCTATCCTGGTTCTGACGCAGGGAAATATTGGGAGCTGGAAGTTTGCACACCCCTGCCTCACACTTTTTCTTTCAATACCCTGCTGCAAGTCTCTCCAAGGTCAGGTAACCACAACAAAAAGCAAAACGATGTGGTCGATGAGGAGTTTGCCAGGGGTGCAGCCAAGAGTCCAATATTTCTGTTGGATTTCTGAGCTGCAAAAGCAGTCTAAACTGATGTCAATGTTGTTCAGAGTCCTGGAAGTGAGTGTAACACATTTGAGGTCTTTTACAGGTTTTCCCATTCTTTGATACATCAGTTAAATGCTGTGGATGCTGGGGAGTTTGCTGTTTTCCCTCCTCTTGCATTAAAGTATTCATTAAGGAGCCTTGGTAACAAATTTGGTGCTGGAGGAAAGCAGTTGCCATACTGCTCATATCCCACAGTATCTAAGCTCGCCATTTCTTGGAAGGAACCAAATCATATTAGTTGTGACTCCCCTAAGCACATACTCTCAATGAAACCGTGCCATTAGTACCAAATATTCTACCCGGCTGACTAGCTGAGGGCACTCGCTCGACTCTCTGATGAAATCTGCCTTCAGCCTTGATTAGTCTGCAGCATCTGTCTCATCAGACAAGCTCCATGATAAATCCACTTCTGGTGCCCAAGCTAACACGATGCCGTCAGGGCAACAGTCAAAATACATTTGAGTTCCAGACTCCTGTGAAAACTTATCACTGAAGTAGACTGCTTGCTGAAGAACGGAAGCTTCCCTTTGCTGAGAGTGAAAATTGATTCTGTGGGGGAAAGCTTTAGAAGCCATTTCAGCCATTAAATGTGACTGGACATATTAGGAAAACAAGAGGGGGTGAGGCAGAGTGTGGGGACTTCTTGGGGAGCTGGGAAAAAACTTGATCCAGAAAATGCCCAGTAGTCCTGTGTTCCTTCTGAAGAGCAAGAGCCTGGCAAGCCCACTAGCACCGGGCAGTAAATACACATGATCAATGTATTTAACATAGCTAGATGGGTTTTGTATAAAAAATTAATAATGCTGGGTTAAGGCTCTGGTATAGCGGTAGAGTGTTTACCTTGCATGCGTGACCCCATAGGCTCAATCCCCAACACCACAAAAAGAAATATGACATAGGCCAATAAGTTGTCTCAGTGGGTTGTCAGTTGCCACAACCTCGACAACCTGAATGTGACTCAAGAGCCCACACTGAAAGAACACCACCTCCTGATTTGCACATGCCTGACATGGTATATGTACATCTACTCTCTCACTCGCTGTCTGTCTGTTTGTCTCTCTGTGTGTCTCTGTCTCTGTCTCCTCCTAATACACACACAAACACACACAAATACACACGCATACACTAACTAGTTCACATAATAATAATGAGGGTAATAACAGTGTCAATGCAGAGGGCCACTGAGGTATGCTGAAGTTTGTTCCCAGAAAGAAATCAAAGAAGCCATAATCCAAAGTCATAGTCTAGAATCCGGACCCCACTTTCCACCAGCAGGAGCAACCAAAGTTGACTAGAGATCCTCAGGAAATGAGAAGATGCTTGATGGCCACCTAGAAGGACTGGCCGAGCACCAAGCTTCTTAACGTGTGCTCTCCAGAGAGTAGCGGCAGCAGTGACCATAGTAGAAATGCAGATTCCCTGGCCCAAGTCTTGACTTGCACATGCAGAGCCCCTGGAGGTGGAGTTGAGAGACCTGTATTTTAAAATCTATATCAATCAAGCTTTCTATAATATACCTATATTAATCTATATAATTAACCTACAATAATCAAGCTTTCTGGTGCCAACTTACATAAAATTATCTTCTGGAACCCATAGAGAGATCTTCAAGTGTGACTCACAGCATAGCCAGTCCCTCAAGCAACATTGTGGAAGTGATAGCCTTATTGTCTCTCCGTTCCATTCCATCTAAAACAGTGGTTCTCAACCTGTAGGTCATGACCCCTTTGGGGGTCAAACAACCCTTTCACAGAAGTCACTTAAGGCCATCCCGCATATCAGATATTTATATTACAATTCATAACAGAAGCAAAATTACAGTTATGAAGCAGCAATAAGATAATTTTATGGTTGGGGGTCACCACAACATGAAGAACTGCATTACAGGGTCACAGCATTGGAGAGATAGAAAACCACTGATTTAAACCTTAGCAAGTCATTTCAACTGCTATGGTCCAAATCTGCTCCTTTATCATATCCCTGGCCAATCAGCCCTGTGCACATTGGAAGTTTCCATTCCTTCTACAAAGACACCAGAGTTACCCAGGGTTCTCTGGCATCATGTGTATAAATCTGGGGTCTCTGAAGAACTGAGTAGAACTTGAATTAAAAAAAAAGAAAGAAAGAAAAAGGTCCAGATCAGAGCCCCCCAGCTCAGGTGTTCTGCTGAAGCATAGAGGCACAGTCTGCTCACCAGCACCCCCAGGGGATATCTACAAGCTCCATGGCAAATCTGAGCAGCTGGAAACAGCCAGTTGTGCCTAAAATATTTACTCTGTCTCATTCCCTCTGCAGAAAATGTCTTCAGATTCCTGCCCTAGATTCACAGCCTCCAC
Organism: Cricetomys ansorgei; assembly: GCA_026225945.1. Lineage (NCBI taxonomy): Eukaryota > Metazoa > Chordata > Mammalia > Rodentia > Nesomyidae > Cricetomys > Cricetomys ansorgei. The sequence goes on along the minus strand of JAMJFZ010000242.1, from coordinate 41,184,799 downwards.
TATGGAGGGGATCCAGAACAAGAGCTGATAAGGGTATGAGCTAGTCAGTTAGGTCCTCACCACACAACCACAAAGATCTGAGTTCAATCCCCGAAATCCATGTGAGATAGCTGGGCATGGTGATGGGCCCTCAGAATCCCAGTGCTGTGGAGCAGAGATGGGGGTATCTGGTGCTTACTGTCAGACAGTCCAGCCAAATCAGTAAGCTTCAGGCCATGTAAGAGACTGTATCCAGAAAACAAGGTGGGCTGCCAAGCTGGGGAGAAGACGGAACTTCAGAGTCCACAGCAGAAGAGCCAGTGGCATGTTCAGAAGCCTGAAAGCCTCTGGTTGAATCTGGAGACCAGATTCAGTACAGGAACCCAAACTACCTTGATCTGTAAAATGACTACCTGGTGATCATACAGAGTCATACACAGATGACCAAGAAATCATGGTTGATCTGACTCCCAAAGGCAAAGATATAATCACATTTCACAGCTCTTTAAAAGTCATATAAGTCTGACTTTGGGCCAGAGAGATGGTTCAATGGGTAAATGTGCTTACTGCCAAGCCTGATGACCTGAGTCCAGTCCTGGGAATTACATAGTAGAAGGACTGACTGGCCTTCACACACATGCCATGGTACATATATAAATACACACACACACGCACACACACACACACACACACACACACTAAATTAATTAAAGAAAAAAATCTAATGTAACCTAACTCTGTGTCTAGTTTCATTCACAGTGGCTATGAAAAACACTCTGACAAAGACAAACTTATTTGGCTTCCACTCCAGATGGACAGTTCATCATAGAGGGAAATCAGGGTGAAACTCGAGCTAGAACTTGAAGCAGAAACCACTAAGGAATGCCATTGGTTTGTTTGCTCAGGGTCATGCTTAGCTAGTTTCTTTTGACATCCCAGGCCCACCTGCCTAGGGAATGGTACCACTCAGTAGTCTGGGCCCTCCTACCAATTAACGATTAAGACAATACCTCACAGACATGCCCACAGACAAAGTAATAAAGACAATTACTCAACTAAGACTTCTTCCAGGTGATTTTAGGCTCTTTCAAGTGGACAGTTTATGCTAAGTAGGACATGCCCCCATCTGCATCTGTGATTATTTTTTTCTAACAAATTTGGCAGATACTGGGAAGAGGGGCTGGAATAAATGTGAGCATTCATGCTACTTTGAATAATTCAGCTCAAGTGTGTGTGATTACACATTCTTCTCAGATTAATAATACTAATGCTCCAACTCCACATTCACAAAGATTGTTTTCAGTTTAAGGATCCCATATTCCAGCATCCCAGAGAGCTAAGTTGCACTTAAACCTGCACCATAACACAAGTAGAGCTCTGTTCTAAGTGTAACCTTCAGCATGTTAGTACAGGGAAATTTTGATCTCTCGGAAACAGGCAGGTAGCTGGCACGTGTCCAGGGGATTCTCAAGGTATGGTGAGAAAACCAACTGACCCCTTGAAGGTGATAGAAGATATTTTTAAATTGCCAACTTTATAAGCTATTTTTTATTTAGAGTTCTAAAGATAATTTTTAAAAGGAAATTTTTTTCTAAAACTGAGATACGTAACCTTTTTTGTTGTATGAGCCATAAAAACCTATTCTAGAAAAATGTATAAAATAGGGGGAAATTTTTACCTACAGTTCCACTCTGTAAACATAATGAGTACTTCTGAAAAAAAGAAATCTCTTTAAATTTGAAATAGGAAAGAGTATTTTCCTGGTGTGAAATGTTTCTGAGATGCTACAGCACTAATAATGAGATTACAGGCAAACATGACCCAGGAGTCGCTCAGAGTCTTAGTGTACTCTCTCAGGACCTTACCAACCTCAGTTTTCAAGACTTATCACCAACCTCTTTCCTACAATGCCCTCCTCTCCTTAATCCTCCCCCTTACACTCCCTCTCTCCTTTTCTCTCATATGAGTCACGTTTTTAAAATCTGTGTGAGTATTTTAGCTGCTTGTATGTCTGTGCACCATTGTGTGTGTGGTGCCCAGGGGCACCAGATGAGGGAGTCAGACCTTCTGAAACTGGAGTTACAGGTGGTGTGAGCTGCCATGTGGGTGCTGGGAACTGAGTCTGGGCCCTCTGTAAGTGCTCTTAACCTCTGGGCCATCTCTCAAGCCCTGAAAATGTACAATATTATGCTGCATTGGAGATCAAGCCTAGGCTCTTTCACATTATATGTAAGTACATGTCTCTCACACACACGCATATCAAACCCTGTGCTGAGCACTTTGTATACATTATTTCACTTGCTTATGCCATGAAACCTGTGAGGAGGCACTAGGCTAACCTGTATGGCTGTGAGAGTCTCGAAGCCTAGATTAATGTGGCAGATCATTACTACCACAATCCCACATTTATTCACAGTTCCCTGGGTACACATTCACTCAAGAGGTGGAATCTGGGTTTCTAAGCTTTAATTTGTGCTTGGTCATGTGACTCACTTTAGCTACTGTCCCAGAAGTCAAGGCTGGGCAAATGTTGCCATTGATTCAGGACAGAGGACAGTTTATTCTTTGCCTAATTCAATCCCCAGTCCTAGTCCTGGAGCCCTAGAGCATTTTGACCCCCATAAAATCTAGTCTTAAGCCTAGAACTGGAAGATTTCAGCCTCTATACAATCTAGAACCTTTAAACCTCTGAGACTTACTGCTGACTGAGCCACTCTGGCTAGTTCCTTCTGAACTCAGAGCTGTACTGACTCAACTAATTCCTCTGGTTCAATTCACTTGCTGTTCTCAAACTCTTCTCCAAGCTGCTGGTTCAAACTAACCTTCTGATTCCGATGACAGCTCCTGACCAGACAAACCAGTCTGACTCTGACAGACTCTGACTGATTCCTACAATTTCTCTGCCTTAGACTGAACTGCTCTTACTCAGCCTCAAACTGACTCACTCTTCCCATCTGATACTGACTTCTGCCAAACTGCCCTTGTATCTTTATCTCAGACTCCTTAGACTGTTTCTATGCTGACTGCTTCTCTGTCTCTGCCTCTGTATCTTACCCCCCTGTCTGCCTCTGACTGAACTGAGAGCCTGCTTTTCTACCCTGAGAGTTGGGAGTGCCCTTCACTCTGACTCATTTCAGATGTCACTTCCTGTCTGACACTGAGCTCCGTTTGCTTCTACCTTGCTTCCACTTAGGAATTAAAGCATGTGCTACCACTGTCTTCTGAATACTGGGATTAAAGGTATATACTAATGTTCTTTCTACATTCCATCTGGATCACACAGGCCTCTGAATGTGATCCCTTCATATAGACCCTTGTATTTGATCCTTTCACATAGACTTCTGGATGTGAGCCTTTCCCAGAGCAGCTATGTTGCTAGATTAAATGATTAAATATTCCTCTACAGGGAAATGATTCCTCCTTGGAGCGTCCCCTCTCCAGCTTTTGAGAATCTCCAACTACCCCATAAAGAAACCCAGGCTACCTGTGAGATGAAGATAGGCTGCACAGAGAACGGCTGTCCCATCCAAGATCCACTAGATACCATAAGAAACAAGGAGACACTGGAGCCAGCTGAAGTGTTAACCCCTCAGATTATGACAAATTATACTGTGATTTCTTAAGCCACTGAAGTTTAAGATGGTTTGTCACCGAGCCACGGTAGCTGACACAAATATCCAAACCCAGATGGAGCTTACCCTACAGCTTGAGCACCTAAGTACATGTTACACTTGAAACTGCCAGCAATCAAGTCCAAAGAGAGGCCTGTTGCACTTTGCTGTGAATAGCTCCATTTTTATATTCAGGCAAGAGGCACCTGGGAAATAATTAGCTATGGTGCTTCTGGCTTTCCATAATAAATTTGAGGGCAACTCTTTATTTTTGCTAAAGTTAAAGAGTTTTAGTGACAACAAATGTTACTTACACTTTTCTTGGAATAGAAATGTGTTTGCTTTCAACCAGTTGGGGACTCATTAGCACACCTATCTTTATCTCCCTGAGTCTTTGCCTTCCTTGCTTATTTTTGCTGTTTTCTTTTGGCCTGGCATTAGCGTTTTGTTTGTTTTCAGCACAAACTGTAATGGGCTGAACAAATCAGGAAGGGCCAGGCCATCAGCTGCATTGTCAGTGTGTGCATCCCAGGTGCTGCAGGCAGTGAGCCTCTCTGCACAGTCACAAATGAATGCACAGCTGATGGCTGACAACATCAGCAGCAACGTGTCATTGAGGTGACCATGCTGGATGAAGTGTCCGTCAGTGGCAGAGTCACAAGTGAAGACCGTGTACCAAAGTGAGGCTGAGAAACGTAACAGCTTTAAAGCATTTTTTCCCACGAGGACTGACCCTTGGAAGGTTTGCAGGTGGATGACCAAAGTGGGTGAGATATTTTGATGTGTAATAAACAGAGTTCATCTTTTTTAAAAAGGAAACTCTGGGTGGCAAATTTGGAGCAATTATCACCATGTGCAACTTATATAACCTGAAACTCTCTCTGCCCCCTTTCCTCTTATTTCCCTGTGTGTAAAATGGGTCTCATAGATTCCCTTTTGTATAATGATTGGCAGTAGTGGGACTAAGAAACTTCCAGTGATTTTTAAGCAGTAACGAACCTAGAGTCTGCCCAGAATTCCACTATGAACTCATGAACCCCTTACACATACACACATGCACATGCACATACAATGCATTTAATGGCATATGTTCCCCACCAAGAAAATCACCCTTGATCTCTGCCTACATCAGAAAGCCAGTTCAAGCAGTGAATTTGGAACTAGCTCCCCAACAAAAAAATTACAGATATAATCTTAACATATGTACCACTGTCAAATGCACCTGACATGGGACTTGGGCAAGCAAGCATAGGGAGCAGCAGTGAGGACCATACTTGGTGCCCTTCCCAGCCCTTCTGCACTGGATGCTTGACCACAGTTTTCCCACTAAGTCCCTGGTAAGAGTCAGGACCCAGCCACTCACCACAGATATTCAGCTGAACCTCTCACTGAGCTTGTACAGACTGGAGTTGGTCTGCACCTTCTTTCCAACATGCATTCTTAGATCTCCCTGTATTACAGGGAGGACCAGCATCTAGGAGGAAGCAATAACAGCAAATTCCCAGAAGTCTTAGTATCCTCTTCCTTCTCTTTTACTCTGTATTTTACTGAGCATCTATTTAAGCAGGTCCTGTGAATTCTCCAGTGTGTTCTGGATAGTCAGCCTTTCTGTAAGAGGAAAGTTGTGATTGGCCCTATGGCTTCCAAAGCTCTTCCTGGTCTCTTCCTCACACTAGTCCCAGAAGCCCCATTTCATCCCTGTAACCTAGCCAAGAGGAGATACCAAACCACAGAAGGAAGCTAAAAATACCTGTTCATAAACCACAGATACCATAAGGATTGCTTAATGTAAGTCAGCTATCCCTAGGGTGTCAACAAAAAGAGAAATATTACATGGTCCTGATTTCTCTAACTTTCTCTGACACTTCCAAAGAGGAAGGGGACATCTGAGTCCATAAAAAATTGAATTGTACTTTTAGAGTTTTATTCAAAGTTCTGCTCTGACAGTCCTGACTAATTATTATGTGCACAATGCACTACTTTTGTTTGTTTGTTTGTTTGTTTCATGCACTCTAGAAGGTCAGGGGTTAGCTCAGAGTCTGTACTGTAGTTACGCGTGAACTTAGTGCTTTGTGTTGCTGCCTGTCCTTTGTCTATCTAACATGCTGTTTGCCTTTTCTGAATCATTTATAAAACACACATCCCATGAACAGACTGTGTGTCTCTTTTAGAAGACAGTTTAGTGACAAAAGATGAATTTGTTTTTCTTACGAATCCTCTACATCTTCCAATCTCCCCCAGAAAGAATCAACAACAAGACAAGCTTGGCTATTCTACTGCCTGGTTCTATTCAACTTGTCCTGTGTGCCTGCCTTCCACAAAATACGTGTACAGACTCTTTGTACCTCAAAACCCAAACCCTAATGCCCAACTCTCAGCCATAAACCACAGGACACTCAAAGACCTGTAGCCTCCTTTTCTTCCCAGTCAGGCATCTCCTGAAAGTATCAAGACCTCTCTAAGAGACAGATTTTCCTTTGAGCTTGTTTTACAGGGAATGAAGGGCCCTGGGCAAGCCGCTGGAATACTTTCAAGCTGGTGTTTGCCTGCAAAAGGGCACTTACTCTTGACATTTGTGAAGACACTCATTTTACAACCCAATTTTCACACTCAAATAATCACCATCTGTGATGTCCAGTATATGGCGAAGGTGGGAAGCAAGTCGGCATCCGTTCTCCCCTCATATTGCTTTCTTCTTGTCGTTTCATTTTCTTTCAACTGATGGAGGCCTAATTAAACAGAATTATATTTTAAATAACGCTTGCTTTATGCAAAATCAGAGAGCACAGGAGACAAGAAACAACAGGAGACAAGAAACGACAGGAGAAGAAGGAAGAAAAAAAAGGAGAGTCAACTGCACTAAGCCCCAGTAAGCTTTCGTTCATGAAATATCACCGTTTCTGCTGTTTGAACCTCTTTTCTCTAGACCCTGCACCATAATCCACCAAACCAAGAGAAGATCCATCTTTATCCCTACTTGAGACTCTCTAATGCTTAAAAGCCAACTCAGTCTACGTCTTGAATTTGCTTTATAACTCAGGGGAATTTAAAAATACTCTGTTAGGGCCTGGAGACGTGGCTTAGAGGTTAAGAGTGTGTATTATCCTTTCAGGGGACCTGGGTTCAGGTCTCAGCGTCCACACTGTGACTCACAACTGCCTGTAACTCCAGTTCCAGAGGATCCGACACCCTCCCAGCCTCCGAGGGCATTGTGCAGACATGTGGTATGCAGACATGCAAGCAGGCAAAGCACTCAACACACACACACACAAAAAAAAAAAAAATAAGTAAATCCTCTTTATAAATATTCTGTTAGCATGATCGCTTCCTAGGGTGCCTAGGTTCTCATGCCCTGAGGATGGAACACTGAACAACACAACTGAACCCCGCATCTCCCCTTTCTCACTCTTAACACACAAAATCATAGCTCTGGCTTTGTGCTAAGTCCAGGGTTAGCACACACCCTGGTTGTCTTACCTATTCCCAGAATTCAGTGTCTCTTCCTACTGCATTCAACTCTTTCCGTGTACTCTATAAATTTTTATTGATAAACTAAATAAATGAGCATTCCACTTTCTTCTATTTTTCTTGAAAGGGAATCTAGTCCCATTATGCTATTAAAAAAAAAAATCTCCACCACAAGAATTTTTAATCCCTCATAAACCAAAAGATAAAAAGAAATATTTTGTGTATAAGTCAAAATGGCTTTCTGTAAAACACATTTTCCATATTAAAGTTAATGTGGGGAGCAGAGAAGCTCAGAATACCCCATAATCAAACTGTACAACCCCACAAAGCCCTTTCCTCTCCAAGAGTTCGATAATATTTAAGGATAAGTCCAGTGGAAGATATTTTTCAATGAATTTGTGTTTATTTTAAGATAATGTTAGAACAGGTTGGAGGGAAAAGAGCAAATGGAAAAATCTAGTGTTATCACCCTCTGCGTGAAGCACTCACGGGACGTGGTGTACCCCACAGCACACAGACACTGCACCAAGGCAGGAGAGACTGAGATGGGAACCATATGGGTTTGTAGTAAAATAGCACTTTATCTCCACAGGTGAGAGGAAGTGCCAATGGGAGTGAATACTGCATGTCACTAAATTTAAAGCAAACACACATTAAGAGCTCTGCTTTGATCTTGGTGGAAGGTGGACAAGAATAAGCAGCTCTCTGTTCCCAGAGCAGGCAACGTGTTTCTGACTACATATTGCTCCATTTCGACAGACCCAGTGTGAGCACATCTGGAGAGACAGGGCAGTTTAACATCTGTGCTTCTGAACATTAGAGTTATTGTCGAAGCCACATCAGTGACCACGCATGGATTTCTATTCATAATCCACGTGATTCACGTTAGCTATTATTTTTATTGTCCTCTACCTAAATTAAGATGGGCCTCACACAAATTTCTGTGATATTAGGGCTCTGAGTCACACTTCCAGGACAACTGGCTACATCCTCAAAGAGAGAAAAGATTCAAAAAGCTAGAATTTGCTGGGTTTCTTCACAAAACAAAAGCAAGCATCTTGAATCTAGTTTGCTCTTGGGGGACTCAGTCATCCTGAGTACTTAGCGTAAGCACTCTCAGCTGTGCCTCTGAAGCAAAGGAAGTGCATTCCTGTGCACAGGCATTGAGACACAGGTCCATCTCATAGGAATGGAGCTGTGTATCTTTTTCATTTACTCACACAACATGCCCGGGCAGAACCGCATGAAGTAGGACAGTTGGGTTTTGCCTCAGGGTTTTAGAGGTTTGGGTTTGGAGCTGGTTGGCCCCACACTTGTGTTGACAGAGAACACCCTGGCAGGGGGCAATGGAAGAATGATGCTGATCACTCCGTGGCAGCCAGGGAGCACAATGAGGACTCAGAGGCCAGGGTGAGAGCCAGAGGACAGGGAGGAATGCTGCACAATGCCATCTGTCTGGGCATAGTTGTTGCAATCATGAACTCACAGCAGCTGAGGTTGCCTGCACACCATGGGCCTGTCAACATTCCATGCTGGGTGGGGAGGAGGCTCCTGAGGCCCCATACTTCCCCGAGGAGCTACCCGAGGAGCTACCAGTAAGTTCCTGGTTGCTAGGGAAGGGGGTACCATTTTCTTCAGTGGTGTAGCTACTGATGGGTTGCTCCTGAAAAATAACCCCACTCATGCTCCTGCGAGTAGTGTTAATTAAACTCGGTGGGTCACAAAAAATAAATTAAAAAGACAGGCAAACAGAAAAGGACTTGTTAGGGTGAAGAAGGGATTCGGTGAGGATGGGAGAGGATAGAGATGGTAGTGATGACCAAAGTACATTATATACATGTGTGGGGCTGTCAGAGAATAAGTGATCTCTAAAAGAATACAATGGCCAGAGACGGGACACAGCACCCAGGAAATACAGCCAGTGAGTGACCCATTTTCACTAGGCCCCACCAAACTGTGTTCATCCATGAATTAACCCATGACTTAATCATTTCCCAAAAGGACATCAGCTGACAGCCCAGCCTTTAACAGAGAGCCCTGGGGTCATTCTATATTGAAATCACCATTGTACTACTGAATGATTCTCATATGCCATCTTATGACAAGTTGGGGCCCACATGTAAAATCAAGGGTAAAGCCAAGAAGCACAGATAAGAAAGAAGAAATATTCTCATTCTTGAATCAGGGCCTACTGGTCTCACTAGCCTTCTAGAAGGTTCTTTACCATCTTGTGCTATGACTGTTCAGAACAATAAAATGCTTTGTTCACAAGGGAACTATTAACACATTTAGTATAAAACAGGTATCATATATATTACATTCTTGTTGGCTACTAAGGTAAAAAAGCACCCACATTTTAGAGGCTTGACACAATGACATTTATTTCTCATCATGAGCCAATGAGAATTTGGTAATTGGGTGGCTTCCTCTAAATGCTGATTCAGGGATCCAGACCTCTTCCATCTTCTTTGTCCACCCTACCATCACCCCACCCAGCATCACCTAGGACCTTCCAGGTTCTCCGTGTCAGGAGGGGAACTGGGGAAAGGCTCCTGGATAACAGAAAGCCTCGGCCTAATGAACATGACCACTGCCTCCATTTCTCAACATTTTTTTCCACAGAAAACTGGTTTTGTGGCTCTGAGTGGATGAAGGAGAGCTGTCTCCTGGTGGCATGTCAGCCTTAGTGCGCTGGTGCCATTTCATTGACTGCCTACACAGTAGAGTCTAATGTAAATCATGCCTAGTTAAGGCACTAGTTCCCGAGAGATTTAGATTTAGGTAAGTCAGTTGGTGTCAATGAGCAAGGAAACAGTCAGATGTGTGTGTGTGTGTGTGTGTGTGTGTGTGTTTAATAGCTATTATTTCTTCATACACAGAATTCATACATTGGGAACCAAAAGCATTTGAAAACTGATAGTCTAGGGAATGATTCAAAAATCGTCAGTGTCCACATGTAACTTAACCAGTGTCTGCTAGCCGCCCTTCAGAGGCTGGAAAAGCTCTGCAGCTAAGCCTTGCCTTTTACACTGTTTCACATCTGAACTAGGGAGTTCTTAGGATGAATACACCCTGTGAATAAAGGGGGCTCGTTAGTTGCTGGCATGGGGCAGCTACACTGAAAAGTTGCTTGCTTTTACTCATTTCCACAAAAGAGCTACTCAAGCCCTAATGTCACTTGGTCCAATTAAATATATAAATGGCAAGGGGCCAAGTTAATTATACCTCTTGGGATTTAGACTCAACCTGGCAAGAAACAGAACAGGACAAATGGCCAAAGCTTACACTTCGCTTTGGGTCCAAACAAAGCCTTTGCCTTCATTTGCCCTTATGGGGAATATTGCGACCTGGATGCAAGGTGGATTCATCCTGAAAAGCTGTAGCTCTTTCTCCTCATTATGGAAAAGTTGAATGAATATTAACCAGACCCAGGAAGAGAGCTAGCTGAAGCAAGGCCCGTTACAGTACAGTGAGCGGCTCACACAAACGTTGACTGCCCAAATTTGTTATGTCCCAAAGAAAGGTCACATATAAAGAGTTCCTGAACAAACCACCCTCCCAGGAAAGTCTCTGGGGAAAGCACCAATGATATTTAAAGAATATTTACAATGATTCAAACAATGGTCCTCTCCATCTGGCTAAAAGCTCTTATAAATCATCCCAGGGCTGTGGAGATGTCTCTGCCAGGAATAGTGCCTGCCATGAAAACATGGGGACCGGAGCTCCAACCCCCAGCACCCACATGGAAAAGCAGAGAAGCAGCATGAGTCTGTAAATAATATCAACAGTGGGGAGGTGGGGATAGGAGGAGGGTCTCTGCAGCTCATTGGCTGGCCTGCTTGACTGACTTGATGGGCTTTGGGTTCAAAGAGGGGCACTAATCGAAAAGTAAGGCAGAGAAGTGCTTGAAGAAGATACTTGATATGGACCTCTGGCCTCCACACATGTATATACACAGACATACACACACACACGTACACACATGTACACACACACACATGTACACACACACGTACACACATGTACACACATACATACACACATGTACACACACATACACACATATATTTACACACACATACACACACTCACAACAACATGCATACACACACACACATACACACACATACATATACACACACTCACAACAACATGCATACACACACACACACACACACACACACCATTCTGGAAGCTTCAGTCCCCTCCTCTTCTGCTGATGAGCCTCCTCAGCCAGTCAGGATTTCTGCCCTAGACAATGTCAGCCACGCAATTAGCATGAGTATTTCCTTAAAGGTGAGCAGCAACAGGCAAGGAAAGGAGCCTGTGGTGCATCAGAGTCAGACTCTCCACAAGCTGGTGATGTACTCCACAAAAGGGAAAGAACACTGGTGAATTTTATCTCCAAGTGATGTCACTATTTCCAACTCATTTCCTCCTTCAGACAGCCCAGATAGACCCTTTTCCTGGAGCCCTTTCCCACCATCTCACACACCTCCTCTTGCTAGAGAAGGGAGCGACAAACAGCAGCTGAGAAAACACTCCAGTCTCCTAAAAAACCCAGCCCTGCTGTTAATGCCTGGGTGGGTAGACACACAGTCTCCCCAGTGTGCGAGGAGTATTGGGGGAGGGGGAGCAGGGGGTGCAAGCAGGGGCCAGAGCCTTTTTCTTGGTTCTGTGAGTCTCAGGGGACTAAGGTTCTGGGAGGTTTTCTTGGAAAGGCAGAAAATAAAATTCTTAACACTATGTCTAGCGTGGCAGCAAAGTGATATTTCCTTCCACTTTTTAAATTGGGATTTTTGTTTTATGTGCTTTGGATTCAGTTCCTGAGTGCTCTCGGCTTAGTTTAAAAAGGTTCCCATCTTCACATTGCAATACACAGGAAAATATACCAAGGCTCTGTGCTGCAGTCAGGACTCTTATTCCCTGTCAGACTGCAAGTTGTGATATACCTGTGAGCAGCAAAGACTCCAGGGCTTTGTCCGGAGTTGGGGGTCCCTTCCCAGCCTGCACAAAGAAAGCAATAAGCCCAGAGGGAAGATCTGGAAACTAAGTTTACAAGTGCAGCCCAGAAGTCCCCCACAACTCCAATACCGACCACCACATTCAGCTGTATAAAGCCCACTCGTTTAAGCATACAACACAGAAAGTTTTGGTCAGGTGACCTAGGGTGATTTTTGCTTCATTCATAAATCGATTATCAACCTTTCATAGTTTAGGTAGGCATAATAGACTTTCAGTGCTCAGACTACTTGTTTTTCCTGAGATAAGGTCTCCTACCGTCCAAGCTAGCCTTGGCCTCACTGTGTAAGCGAAGCTGCCTTGACTGCCGCATCTTCCTGCCTCCATCTCCTGAGTACGGAGCGGGCAAACACAAGCCACCACGCCTAGCTTTCTAAATTGTTACTTTAGATTTTAGAATCCAGTCATGATTTTTATTTATGTTTTATTTAGTTATTTGTTTACTGAGGTGCTGAGGATCAAACCTCTTTACCACTCAGCTGTACGTCAAGCCTCGAGTTTTTTTTTCTATGAATACTGGTAGACTAAGGGTCCATCTATACCATACTAGTGACCTGGCCCTTCCAGAAGCTATCGCAGAAAATGGTGCTCTGAGACACAAACCTTAAACTTTCCACATGCTCACACTCCAGCAAACTGACCGCATGTAGACTGGTTGTACCTGGTGACATGAGTACTGGTTGAACCTGGTGGGTCTGTTAAGGTTATTATTATGCGAAGCCAGCAAGTCAGCTCTCCATGAACAGGAAGGTCTGCTGAAACTAAAGTGATCAGCCAGTTGTAGAGGCTTATGTTTGTGATCCAGCACTGCAGCGGCAGAGGCAGGAGGAACGTGAGTTCAGGGCTAGCCTGGACCTATGTAATGAGTTCCAGAGCAGCTAAGGATACATAGCATGACCTTGTCTCAGAACAACAGAAGACAAAGCAAGAAAGAAGGAAGAAGGAAAATAAAGAGGAACTGGAGGAGGAAAATACCCAGGATGCTGGCCAATGGTTAACTTCTTGTCACACTCATGGGAATGGAATTCAGTGGAATGAAGTAGTAACTGGAGGTCACTTGAACTGTGACTTTTGCCAAAGATGTCCAGGCAGGAGGATCATATGAACAAAGTAGGTAAGTCCATAACCATGGTGTGAAGGTCCATGTGTTCAAAGAACAGAGCTGAACAAGAGACATTGAGTCTGCACAGTGCAAGCTATCAAACACATAAGCTCTTCCGAAAGGCAATAAAAAAGCAGCGGATACTTGCCCCAGCCAGCAAGATGCTGGGTGCACCTTTTTCATTCCGTAGTGAGGCTTTCAAGGAAAAATAAATCATGTATAAGAAAAGACAGACAGGAAGAAAAGGAAACTATCTGTAAGTGCCTGCCAAAGCCAAAAGTAATTTCAATGGGAGAAAGTGGAAGAGATGGGTAAACTCTAAGGTCTTTATTTCTACTGAATGAGGGCCTTAAACTTCCTTCATACCCCTTTCCCATGGCTTTTGGTTCAGAAGTACCCAGAGAGAGCAATGCCTGAGGCAGAGAGAGGAGTATTATTTACCAGGCCAGGCTGTTTAGAACTCCCATTGTATTCTTGGTAATTTGATTGTTTGGTCACGCCTCCTAATAAGTGAAATGTTACGCTGGAGTATTTGCTTAAACCTCGCAGCTTCGGATACAGTAGGTTGCCGAGTGATGTTTGCTAATGGCACACATTCAGTAATTCCTATAATGTGAAATCTCAGCCAGATTTAATGTTTAATTTCCCTGGGATTCACTCTGAAATTATTACAGACATTATGTATTCCACTCCCCGGACTTGAAATTAATTTCAAAACCAAGAAAAAGTGCATCCATTCGTGGGCCTTGAGGGAGTTTAGATCAGTAACATTCCATTTGTCCTGAAGTTTCTGAAGTTTAAAATACCTGTTCACTTTTCTGTATTTGATCTGGGTTGAATAACTACAAGGTGCTGTTACCAAGACACTTATTTTTTTGTTTGGTTTGTGACCTTGGATGTGGTATGGTTTGATGAGTTACTGCCCTCACAAGGAGCTGGAAAGACAGGTCAATCAGCACAGCACTTGCTGAGCAAGCATGAGGTCCTGAGTTCAGTCCCCAGAATCCACATAACAAGCTGGATGTGCAGGTAACAATCTGGCATGGGCAGAGAAGGGGTTCATGAACCCCCTTCCAACTGAGTAGCTATGGACAGTTTATATCTTCTAGGAGAAAGACAGTTTTCTTCAAGGTTGTGGCCCCTGGACAGTTGACCATGCTCCAGTGACGTCCAGAAAGAGTATATGAACAGCACAAATTGGTGTCAGTGTGTTATTTAGAAAAAAAGAGGATACAAAGTTGGAATAAAAGTGGATCTTCAGAAGGTGTGGGGAATGGGTGTGACTATGGTCAAAGTACATATATGAAATTCTCAAAGAATTAGTTAAAACACGTTATTATGTGCTAAAAGCTGCAGGGTGGCATGCATTTGTAACGTCAGCATTGAAGAGGCAGATTGTTGCTGTCCTGTGATTGTGCTTGTTCTGGGATCAGCAGCCAGCTGCTCTAGCAGAATCAGCAAGCTCCAAGCCAAGTGAGAGATCCTGTCTCAAAAAAGCAAGGTGGCTTTTTTGAGGGAAAAAAGGGACACCACCCAGGAAGGATTTCTGCCTTCTACATGCCATGCACAGGCACATGCACATGTGTGAGAGCGCACACACACACACACACACACACACACACACATTTTCAAAGCTATATTAATCCTCTTTATCTGTCTCTCTTGGGGGGATACAAAAACATTGCCAGCACACAATAATCTGGTGAGAAAAATAAACAGAAATCTGTCTCAACATCTTCTTTGTACAACTCCCTGTCATAGGAACAGAATCCACAACATGCACCGCTTTGATTAATCAATCAATGTACTGGCAATGCCTCCGATACCTGGCCCAAGTAGAAAGCCTGATGGCTGGAAAAACTCCAAACATTTTGGAATAAAGCAACCAGACCTGTGTTAAGTTGTGATCCAAAAATTCCCAGATAATAAATCTTTAATTTGCTACCCTGGCAATTCTCACCAAATTTGAATTAAAAGGATATTTTTTTCACACAAAGCTTTGAAAGGATTTGTCTCCTAAAAAGTTTCAAAAGTTTAACCTTTACCTGAGGCACACTTATTACGTTCTAAGGAAATGGAGTGGAGTGTGGGGGGGGGGGGACATAAAGGGATTAATTCACAGGTTTTACCCCAAAATGAATGACAGCTGTTTGGGAGTTCAATTGCACTGATGTCCCATTAGGTTCAAAACATCCTGGGTCTTGCAATTATCTAATAGATCCCATAAAACCTTTTTAGTAAAATCTTCACATCCCCAGTGCGGAAGTCAGCCCGGAACTCACACCTTCACAACCACATGTAACTGTGCCCCATGTACTCTGAACAGGGAGGGAGTCCAAGGTCTTAGTTCTTCCCACACTTGCTCATTTCCATCTGCTTTACTCCATCTTTCCTCTGCTCACTAGAGTGGCTGATGGCCGGGGTTAAAGGTGACATGTATATTTTAGTTTCAAGTAAGCAGAGCAATGACATAGAAGGTTGCCAAAAGCAATAGAATACAAGTTCCAGAGATCTGAAACCAATCTAGACCAATGGACTTTAAAATGATGGCAGACTTTTAAAGCAAGAAGCTCTTAAAGATCATCCAGAAACCATATCTCATCTCTAAACTAAGACAATCAACTGACACCAAAAGGAAGACATGGCAGACCCAAAGCCCTGTGGGGCCCAAGGTACCTGAGAACGCAGTCTCCTGGGACTCCGCCCAGCCCCTCAGCTCTGCAGCTCTGTTCACTCCACCACACTGTTTTGATTTCTCTACTGTCTCTTCTGCACAGAGTTTAGAAAAACAGACAATGCTGTTCCTGCCTCTGCACCCTCAGCACGTAATTCAGAACCAGAAATGTAGGTTGCAGTGAAGGTTGTTCATTTCTTTCTTCTGCAAAACAAAAATAGTTCTGTCATTAAATGTAGGAGAGGATGCAGGGACCTGTGAACTGTTGATGGGATGTAAAGCCTGGAAATAGAAATACTGTATGATCCAGCTGTATCACTCCTGGGTATACACCTGGAGAGCTGGGAGTCGGTGTATCAGAAAGGCTTGAACATCCATGTTTAGTACAGTACTGTATTTATGATAGCCAAGTCATGGAGCCAGCCTAGACATCCATCATCAAATTAATAGTTACAGAAATTTATATTGTGAGTGTGAGTGTGTGTGTGTGTGTGTGTGTGTGTATTGCACAATGCCATTTCATTTAGCCATAAAAATGAAAGTATGCCATTTGCAGGAACATGGATGGATCATCATGTTAAGCAAAGTAGGTCATACTCATAAAGACAAATACAATGATTTCTTTACTATTTAGAGTCTAGATTTCTATACATTTGTGTGTATATGACAGGAAAGTTAAATAGGGATTATTAAGAAAGAGGAAAGGGATCAGTGGGAGGAAAGAATAATATCAAAATATATTGTGTATATATATAAAAATGTCATAATAAAACCTATTAGTTTTTGCAACTATTAACACACTGACAGAAAATAGATGAGAAAATGCTTTGTCTTGTTCTTATGTACATGTCTTAGTACCATATGTTTTTATGGACAAGAAAAGAAGGAAATATCAAAATTACTAGAAAGTTCACCAATCATATTCCTTACCAACACTGGGAATGATTAATGTCACAATATCATGAAATGGGGAAGAGGTTCAAAGGTTTCAGTTTCCAAATTGGGTCTCATTAATGGGTGTGATAAATTTATGTTTTATAAAGAGCCAACCATTTCATACACATTGTCCTATAATAGTATATAAAAATATACAGTATAAATACAGACTTATCATTTCACAGCTTAACTAATTTTAAGAAGACACAGATGACAAAAAGAAAAGAAATACTAATTTCAAAAGTAAATTCATAAAAGAATTAAGTACTTTGCTATGAAGAGCTTGTGGACAATGTGAGTTTGGGGAGTTTGATGAAGGGAACAACAATTAAGCCAAAAATAACAGGAAAGAAGAAACCAGTGAGGGCAAAGCAAGTTGGAGACCTTCAAGAAGGGGAGTGGGGGTTAAGAAATCAGAAGAATGAAGAGAAACACATAGCATGACTCTTGGGAATGCCCAAAGAGTGGCGTGATTCAGCAACCATAAAAAGAAAGAAGAAAATGGAATAATATACAATCAGAATGGAAGGGACTTGGGAGCCAGGTCCTGTAGGGCCCCGAAGGCCTAAAAGACTTCGCACTTTATACAAGTTCAGGAACCACTAAAAGGTCCAGCTCAAGGAAGAAGTGTTCCTATCCATGGGTGTAAACAGTCATAAGGAATACAGACAGAAGCCAGAGCAGCAGAGAGTGCTCTCAGGGGACGGCCTGAAGCAGGTACATGCTCAGAGGCAATGGGGCTGGGGAGGATGGGAGACTGAAGGCACAGTCCAGAGCTAGAACTATTTGCATCTGGTAATATACAGAAAATAAAATTTTAAATAGATGAAAGGACTATTCCCAGATCTCTGATTTGAGTGACTCAAGAAGTGCTAATGGCATTTTCTGGGATGAAAAAGCCAGAACAAGTGTAGTGGTGAGAGAATTCTCCATTGGTTCCATATGTCTCTAGAAAAATGAGAAGCTAAACCCACAGCAACTGAAGTTTTTATGGATGTTACAGCACAAACAATCACAATGAATGAAAAATCTCAATCTTGAAGCACAGTTATTCGGTAAGGAAATGTTCATACAGTGTTAACTGAAAAAGAGAAAGCATTACTGCTATAATCCCAGCACTTAGGAGACGGAAACAAGAAGAGCATGAGTTCAAGGCCTGCCTGAGCTATATAAGGGAACTGTGTGTGTGGGCGGGCGTGTGTGTGTGTGTGTGTGTACATAATTTATCCAGACTGACCTATACCATATATGAATATAAATATAAAGGTTAAAAAAAAAACAAGAGAATGAAACATGTTAAAAATATTTATAATGATAATCTTAATGATAAGATTACAATTTTTACTTTCTTAATGGCAACTTTCATCTTCAAACTCCCTTATCAAATATATGTTATCATCATTATTGTCACAAACACACACAAACAAACAAACAAAAAAAACTCTTGCAGAGGTTTGTCTGCAGCCATTCATACTCTAGTTTGAATCAAGACATAATAAAACCGTATAACCCAGAGGGTAGGTAAGTACAGAGTATGTTGTGCTATCGTGTTTTACCTAAGGGTCTTGAATCACATCACTACTGCATTATTCATAAAGAGGTGTTTTCTCAGACGACATACATATTTATTTCTAAGCTGATTAACAGACAACTTCAGACTAGATCTCAAGTTTCCTGGTTGTGTGGCCAAAAGCTCATGCAGAACATTCAGTTCACTTAAACCAAGGCACACTTCTGAGACATCATCAACACCATCACGGCCAAGATGGCAGAGTTTCTCTGAACCAACCATCCTCACAGTAAAGCAAGAGAGCAGCAGTCTGACATGGTGTCATGAGTGTGAGCTTTGCCTATCTGCTTAGCTCTTACTTTAGATTCCTTTAATAAGGACCAGATCCTCTGATTCCACCACTTGAAGACAGGCTTCAATGTCCACATTCCTGGACAAGGCTATCCCTTGGTTTAATTTACCCTTGATGTACAAGGATTTTAACAAATCCTTTCCCAAGAAGAGATTTTGCAAGAGCCGCCTGAATATTAAATGCCTGGAGTTAGAAGTTTTTACAAGGAGAAGAGAAGAGTAGGACTTCAGAGATGCAGGAAAGGGAACAGATACTTAATGAGTCTTATCTGCTCATTGGCCACTGGTCAAGTTGCTGTACACACATACCACACTTAAGCCTATGGGCCCAACAAAGCAGAAGCCTTTTCCCCAACCAACATCAATCAAGCATATGCTAGATAGGTACAGCAATCTTCCTGGTGATATTGTAAAAACCAAAGCAACGAACTCCTTGCTCCCACGAAGCTAGCTCAAGGTGTTTGGAGGACTCAAGCAATAGGGAGTTTTTTAAGTGAACATAGAGAATGGCAGATGGTATGGGTACTATGGAGAAAAACAAAGGGACTAACAAGCGAGAGGCAACACAACGCATGTCCAGTGCTGCCGGCAAGTACTTGAGGAAGGACCCACCTCCTTTTCTATATGCGAGTTTCCTTAGCATCTACTTGGTTTCTATGGAACACTGGTTTCCCTAGAAAGCTCACTGATCACACAATTTTGCCTGGTGTTAATTCTGACAACAACAGCCAAGTACCCTGATAAGGAAATTTTGGTAAACAATTGGTAACTCACTGGGAGTCAAGGAAAAACTGTTGATGTGTAATTGTTCAGCATGATTGGTTTTTGCAGATATGTAAATTTAAAACTCCCACAATGCTTAAGCACAAAGTAAAAACTTCTTTTCAATAAGCAGAAATTTTGGGCGCCCCCAGGCTCCACTAAGCAGAGACATTGTCAACTTCCAATGCTGGAGGAAGAACACAGAACACAGTGTGAAGCTTTGTCTTCTAGGAGCTTTTAGAGATGATTTGCAAGCACCAGGACATGAGGTAGACACTTAGATGCACATTTGTTAAAGGTCAGGCATGGTGGCGGCATGATTGTCACTCCAGAGCTGGGGAGGCAGAAGACAACAGATCCCTGAGGCTTCCTGCCCAGACAGCCCAGCCTAATCAGTGAGCCCCAGGCCCCAAGGAGAGACCCTGACTCCAAACACTAGGTGGATGGTTCCTGAGAAACGATGCTCGAGGCTCACTCTGGCCTCCACACGCATTTGCATGCACACAAACACACATACATGAGAGAAGAATGTTTTTCCTCCTCTCCTCTTTTTCTTAAGTATTCTGTTGCATTATATTTCTTTATATAAAGCAAGGATTATTATTTTCCTTTCAATACACTTTTGCATGTTTGTAAAATCCCATCTTCAAGACACAGTTAACCACAAGGCATTTGGAACACATAGTCCATACCTACCTGCAAAATGCTATGGAAAGGTCAGCCCATCTAAATTTCCTAAATTCTTTGAGGACAAATATGGCCTGGTCATAGTCTTGGCTGGAGAAAAAAAAAAATCCCAACTGTATCTTAGCAAAGAGATGAGCTGGGGCAAACAGAACGAATATTAATTTTCATCAGGAGAAAATCAAACTTATCTAAGAACTTTATTGGCAGAAGTGAAATTAGTTTTTCTATACTAAATAGTTAGTGGAGTTGAGGGATTGGTCTATTACCCAAGAGGGAAAGTAAACCCAGTGGAGTCTGGAAGCATCTTATTCTCAATAGCACATCTCACTCTCAAAAACAAATAAGATTTGTCTCTGCACTTTCACTCAAAAGCAACAACAACAATCCACTTAAGACTAGATGATCTTAAAGCATCCCCGTACCCCTGCTAAACATCAAATTATTAAAGCAAGCTTCCTAGACTTACGAAGCTCGAGATAATTCTTAGTATTTTTATGGTATGTAAAATGCCAACATGGGCCTGTATTTAAACAAAATTCACTGTAGATGGTAATGGGCACAAAACATTTAAATAGACAAAGTTAATCTCTGCACTGGTCCACATAGGCTACTTTTGTAGGGAAATAAAGTAGGAGTATTGAAATATCTAGACGTTCTCAGGACTAAGCTAGCAGGA
This sequence comes from Cricetomys ansorgei, assembly GCA_026225945.1. Lineage (NCBI taxonomy): Eukaryota > Metazoa > Chordata > Mammalia > Rodentia > Nesomyidae > Cricetomys > Cricetomys ansorgei. Next base: position 41,164,021 of record JAMJFZ010000242.1, on the reverse strand, counting down.
ATAATGTTGCCAAATGTTGAGGCTTTAGGACACTGCTATTCCTACAAAATATAACAATTTGTAGAGCGAGGGAGGTGGCTCAGTCAGTCAAGTACTTGCTGTGTGAGCATGAGGACCTGAGTTCAGATTCCCAGCACCCATATAAAATGCCTAGGTGCAGTGGCATGCACCTGTAATCCCAGCACCAGAGAGGGTAAGATGCGTGGGTTCCTGCTGCTGGACGGCCAGCCAGTCCAGCCTAATCCATGAACTCCAGGTTAAGTGAGAGACAAAAGACAAAATGAAGCCAGTCAACGCTCCAGCATGAAAAGAAAGAGGCTCATGAAGCCTCACACCTAGCTGAGGCACTATTGGAAGCTGGTGGCCACTGAGGCGAGGAAAGCCAGTTTTCTTCAGTGCTATGGCCCATAATAGGCTGCCCATGCTTCAACAGGTGGCGCCTGACACCCATATACATATGAATGACAGCAATTAAACTCAGTGAGTTTAAAAAGACATGAAGTTATGGGGATCAGGAGAAGTCAGAGGGGAGGAGCCAGGGTGCATATGACTTAAATACATTATATTCCTGTAAGAAAATATCAAGGAATAAAAAAAATTAAGTGAAGTGTAGGACAATTGAGGATATCTGCTGCTGACCTCTGTCCTCCACAATCATAGTACACAGGCACATAGTACACCTGCACACAAACACACATAGACAATATACTATATACATATACATACGTATATGTGAGTGTATATGTGAGTATGTGTGTGTGTGTGTGTGTGTGTGTGTGTGTGTATATATATATATATATATTCTCAACTTTTTAGTGATTTGGATGCTGTCTTAGTCAGGGTTACTATTGCTGTAATGAAACACCATGGCCAAAGCAACTTGGGGAGGAAAGCATTTATTTGACTTACTCTTCCACATCACTGTTCATCATCGAAGGAAGTCAGGGCAGGAACTCAAGTATGGCAGGAACCTGGAGTCAGGAGCTGATGCAGAGGCCATGGAGGGGTGCTGCTTACTGGCTTGCTCCCCATGCCTTGCTCAGCCTGCTTTCTTATAGAACCCAGGACCACCTGTCCACGGGTGGCCCCACCCACAACTGGGTGGCTCTCCTACACCAATCGCTAATTAAGAAAATGTTCTACAGGCTTTCCTACAGCCCTATCTTATGGAGGCATTTTCTCAACCGGGGCTCCCTCCTCTCCAATGGCTCTAGCTTGTGTCAAATTGACATAGACTAGCCAGCACAGAGACCTATGGTGTCCAGATAAAAACTGGTTTCAATCAGTGGATGAAAACAGAGTGTCTGAGACCTTGTTTGCCAGATTTCTGGTTAACAGAGTCTGTGAATTTACCTGGGGCCTTGCATCAACCAAAGCTTTTCAGAATGAGCCGTCACCGGTGCCATCATCGTGACTATAGAGACTCTGGACAGTCTGAAAATCAAGTAATTTCCATGCAAAACCCGAGTTTTGTGTCCCCTTCCATCTGAACTTCTGGGAATGAAGAACTCTGGTGGACACGGAGGCAGAAAATGCTGTAGAGTGAAGTTTACGTAAGAGGAGACAGCGTAGAGCTCTATCTGCTAAGGGTCTAGCCAGTTTCCTCTCAGAGGCACCCTGAATTTGACCCCTCCACCACTTTACCATAATTGCCTTTTGCGGTGCACATGTTTATAGTTAACTCCAGAGAGCAGGCCCCTCCCTCACAACGAATCCTTTCATTCGCTTATAAAACTAGAGAACTTTAGCCAGGGAGACTGGTCTAAGAACCGGCTGAGCTTTGAGCTTAGTAGGGCTGTCTAGGAAATGCCTTCACCTATATCTTTATGCTTAAGCACGCTACACGAGAGTGTGCAACTGATGTCAGATAATACGCATGAATGGACTCTGTAAACTGTTACAAAGTCTGAATAGGGCTGCTTTCCCAACAATACACCCTTGCAAATATCACCTAATTTCCAGGAAAAGTTGTCACACACTAATGGTCCTCAAAGACCATCAACCACTTTACCTTCCTATAAATCCACACCAACCACAACACTGTGCTCATACCTGTATCAAATGAATACAGCCTGTCTGAGTAATATTCACCAGGGGTGGTAAGGTAATAACATATCTGTCTGCAGTGATCATCTTTTACCTTGAAGAGCATGCACGTAGAGACAGTCACCCTGGTTTCTTCAAAAGCACAGAACTTTGCTCACAATTAACTAAATAAATAAATACACTCTAAGCGTTCAAAGGAAAGCATCCACTATCTGATACAAAAACAAAAGGCCAGATGTCCATTTTTACCTTACTTCCTACTTTAATTGCTTCCAAAGCTGGGTCCGTGTCTGACTGCACGGTTTCTCTAGCGAAGGTGTCCTGACAAGCACAGCTCAAAGGCACAGGCAGAAGTAATGAGTGTGAGAATTCTTCCTCTTTCTAACTGACTTCATCTGTTCCCTTCTTGGGGTTTAGATGACAGACTAGGCCCCCAAAACTACAGAGAATAAATCATTATGAATCAACATACTACTTGTGTTGGTATTTCTAATGCTATGATCTACCAGCTACCCATAGTGGGAATTTTTTTTTAAGTTTCTCGTAAGAATTTCATTCTCCTTGGTCTCCAGAATTAATAAAATACAATGTAAAATAAGCACAAATGGGATTTTGGAATCCATACCCAACCCACATGAGTTAGAAGGGCCTGCTCCTGTCCCCTCCGGTAAACGCTACACAGCCTTTCACTGTAGAGCTGCTGAACGGCTAAGTCTTGTATGTTTTGGTGTATTTTTTTTCTCTTTCATTTGGAATATCCTTCAATTGTATCACATCTGATCTGATGAAAATAAATAGTGATTGATGGTGAGTTGGTCCAAGAACCTTTGTCAGGATCTCCACAGCTGCAGCTGAATCTGCAAAGGGCCAAAGCCTCCGGCGGTCTCCTGTTAGAAGCTGCACTGGGGGTAGAGCAGTGGGTGGTACTGTGAGCATCTTGTAGGATGCCCTGAGACGCTGGAAAGGACCACCTTTCCTGGAAGGAGGCGCTATGTTTACAGGAGAGTTTTATGTGGGTAACAAACTAATTCCTGGGATCTGCTGCATATCAAGGGGGAAAAAACATAAATGTTTTCTTACTTTGATGTCTGTGATTCTGACAGATTATTGCAAAGTGAATAATTTATAATGGACAAAAAGTTCATTTGGTTCCTGAGACTGGAAGTCTACGGCCAGGGTGCAACATCCTCTGTGTTGAATCATAATGCGACAGACGGGTCAGTGAGCCCGACAGCAGAAGGGGTTGAACTCCTACGACAGCAGCGCCCCTCTGTCCATGAGGCCAGAGTCTTCGTGATATGCTCTCTGCTTACAGTTCCCACCTGGTAATGCCATCTGGATGGCAGCGGACTCCATGGTGTCATGGCTACCATAGCCTCCCCCTCAAAAAATGGTAATTGAATTTCAACATGGATTTGGCAAAATTCATTGAAACCGTAGCAAATATATATGAACATCAAATATAAGCTAGGCGTGACACAGCACACCTGTAATCCCCACACTCAGGAGGCTTGGGCAGGAGGGTTATGAGTTTGAGACCAGCTGAATTATGAAATCCTGTCTCAAAAATCCAAAATAATAATAATGTAATTTTATTCCCATCCTTGTCAAATGCAAGGAGAAAAAAAAAATCTCCTACTCTACCAAATCCCTGTCCTTAGACCTGCTGTGCAATTACTCTCTTCCCCATCAACAGGCCAAATTCCTCAACACACAACTGAAGCTTTCCTTGCTAAAGTCCTAAATTCCAGTCCAGCTTCGTCTGTGTGTCCCTGCACGAAGCATAATCCTAGTGGAGCAGAGCAAATTAGGGCTCCAAAGGAAAGCACGCCTTTACATGCAAGCCCCATGCACACATATCATATCCCTTCTTCCGCTCTTCCCATCAAACTCCTGCACTCCCTTCAAGGCACAGTCCTAAAGCACCTGTCCAAACAACGCATCTCCTGACCAAGAGTTTTCATGGTAAGCTCCCACCGTGGGCCAGAGAGACAGCTCAGAGTCTTGCTGCATCATCCTGACAACTATTCATGGAACCCACAGTAAAAGAAGATAACCGACTCCTAAAAGTTGTCCCCTGACATCCACACGGGCACTGTTACATGTGCATGCCTCATTCGTACATCATACATGTGTACACACACGACAGTATTAATAACATTAAATAATAAAATTGGTAATAATAAATGAAAATTTTATACAGTCTCTCATAGTAAGGGGAATAACACCATCCTTTGGAAGATGAAGAAAGGCAGCAAACCATAGCCCTGGTAGCTGCCTCTTGACTACCTCATTTGGCTCTCATTCAGCCCTGGGAGAGCACAGTTATTATCCTTATTTAGCAGAGAATGGAACCGAGGTACAGAGTTCTTAGAATTAAATCTTTCATACGCACTTCCCACCAAAGCATTATTGTAGACGCGCGCGTGCGAACGCACGCGTGTACACACAAGCACACGCGCACACGCGCACACGCACACACACACACACACGCGCGCGCACCTTGTAGAAAGTCGACTGCAGTCCTTTACAAACATTTCTCCCTCACTGGATCAGAGGCTAACTTGGCAGTGCGGGTCTTCCTCACTGTTTTCTGTTGTTGCTTCAGCAGAAGAGAAGAGGCCACCTCTTCACCTTTGGCCCGCCTCCATCTGCACCATAAATCTCTAGCTCAGTTTTGCATTAGATTAATATTCTTTCAGAAACCAAAACGTTTTTTCAAAAACAAAATGAAACATAAGGATAAATTTAATTTTCTATTTATCTTCTATTTATCTATTTATTTCTATTATCTTGGTGGGGAGAGGACAAGAAAAAGTAATCTCGCCTAGAAAGGCAGCTATTTGAATTAGGAAATGAAGGGAATTATTTCAGTAATGGCAGCTGCTATAGGACAAGGGTGAAGTGCGGGCAGAGAGCACGTGTATCGTTTAATTCCTGGCCTGCCTGTGAGGTGGGTGGTGAGATTCTCATATTACAAATGAAGACCCCCGAGAGACAAGGGGAGCCAGTGTAAGCAGGACTTAAACTCTGACGCCAGTGCTCTTAAGCACCGTGCTAGATCCCCTCTGGGTCTGCCGGCCTATTTAATATTCACTGGCAGACACAGCTCCATTTTCTTTCTGCCTCCTAACCAGAAAAGACCTCTTTCTCAATGCCCCTGCTCTCCACTCTATTTTCACAATTCCTTAAATAATTTCCTATATTTAAAGGAAAGACACACTAAACACAGACCGAGAGAAAACAGGGCTACGTCTTCCTGGAGGCTGTCACGGAAAGGAAAATAATTCAAAGGAATTCTTTCCACCCCCAGCATATATATATACTACCCGTACTACAATCGGTACTTCCCCATGCAGGTAGCCTGCCCCCTAGTGGATATCAGCTGTAAGTATTCTGATTTTGTATCCATAAATAACAGTGGCTCAATTTTTAATATGTGGTTAGAAAACCAGGTCAAAGAAGATAACAGCGAACAGCAGTGCTTGCCACCACGTCTCATGACCTGAGTTCAATCCCTATACATGTACGAATAAATGTGGAAACATTTTTTAAAAATAAAATTAGGTTAAATTTTTATCATTATAGCTATATTAATGAATGATGCCACACATTTTGTTGACTGGGAAAGGTGAAACAAAGGAAAAGTTGCAAAGTGTTCATTTTCCAAACAACACTATCTAGGAACCGATTGTGAAGTAGTCTCCCACACTTTCATTTACAAGCTTCAGTTTCTATGATTCTTAATTAAACTCTCAATCTTCGACAGCATTCCTTCACCAAAGATAACCTGCATGGGAGAGCTTTCAAGAAAGCATTAAAAATTGAGGGGTTGGGACACTTTGTGTTTGTCTGGATAAAATACTCTCATGATTCCATCATTTTAAAGCATCCCAGTCCACACTCCATGTTAGTTGTAATTTCACTGCTGTTTAATTTATTTTACCACATATTATAGTTTAATTAAGGACCAGGCAGAAGCTTCCCTGGGTCATTTTTTTCTAGCCAACAAAGTCGTGGCTCTTATACTCAAACCCAGAAATAAGAGGTCGTCAAAGGGACAAAGAGTAGGTTTCAAGTCAATATCTGGGTCATGGGTGTCTCCATTTCATTGTCCATGGACAGTCCACACTGCTCCCCTATCTCCAGACTTTCTAAGTGGTAGTAATTCTTATTGGTGGAGGCAGCACCTGCACTGGGGTAGACAGGTCTGGTGACCAGCAGGTCCCCCTGCTGCGGTTCTCAATAGGAAACATGCTCTCAAGTCCTGGCAGCTGCTCCTGTTCTGTTTTTTCTCACAGACAAATAAGAACTTGGTGGACACTTAGAATTTATTTTTGTGAGCCAAAACTTTGGTTTCAGAAACTATCGATGAGATACAGAACACATATGTTTACCTATGTGTTTAATTACACATGTCTGTAAACGCACTCCCTTAAAACACATCAAGCAGAACAGAAATATCTTGCCGGCATCTTTTCACAACCCACCCTCCCATCACTGTCCTTTCGCCCCTCCTGAGCACTAACAGGCGGGAAGAATTCCTTCGACAGAAACAGGCATAAAATAAAACAGCTTCACTTCACAAAAGATACTCATTTCAGATCACTCCAAGTGGTCATGGGCAGAAGACAACGTGAGCCATGAGGCTGGGTTGCCTTCTGGCCCTTTACAAACACACAAATAGTTGGGGGTTTCCACTCTTTCCAAAGACTCCTGCCCTTGCTGCTCTTTTGTTCCACCTGTCCTGAGACTCTTCCACCTTAGCACCTACAGCAATGGTGCATGATCCTTTGGCTCTTTCCCAATCCAACAACCAATTCTTAGCATTGTTTCAAATATTTCCACATTATAATAGTACTTAAAACAACTATTTTGGTATTTGTATGCAGGCATTTTTGTTGGCAGGGAATCTTTAAAAAATGCAACTACTGGCCCAATGGGTGTGCTAATGTTCAATTTTGGAAGAGGACATCAAATCCCGTCCAGATAGACAGGCATGTTTAAGGAGTCACCAGGCCTTTGGAACGAATCATAGACACCAGCATTGGGAGCATTCCTAAACTGTTCAGTCAAAATGCTGGCAACTCTGAACTCTATAGAATTTATTAAACTATACCTGGACTCCAACCCAGATTCAATGACTTCCAAGTCCAGAACTTCATCCAGCTCAACATATCTTACTCTGTGTGTGTGTGTGTGTGTGTGTGTGTGTGTGTGTGTGTGCGTGCGCGCGCGCGCGCGCTTCATCATATCCAGTGAAATAAAGACAAAAATAAAAAATGTTTTCCTCCCTTGGGGTTTTTAGTGATGTGAAGAGCACTTAGGATTTGTTAAGAACTAAGCATTGAGAGCAGAATTAACTGCAAAGCAAACAGGTAGGGTCTACATTAGGAATAGTCTGAGTGAAATATGTACATGGAATCTGATTTGCTTGTGGGATGATGTTAAAGAAACCTCCAGTTCCATCTTCATACGGTCATAATTTTATGGAAATTCTTATAATTACAATGCTCCTAAGTTTCTCAAAACACCTTAAATGGAGTGATATAAAACAACAGCCATTTTATTATATGCTGGAATGCGTGTGGCTGGAGTTTAGAACAGGCATGGCAGTGGCAGCTTGGCGAGGCTGCACAGTGTGCGGGATCTCAGCTGGGAAGACTCGCGCATGAAGGAGACTCAGCAGATGGGGCTAGAATCATCTGAAGGTGCAGTCGCTCGTGCGTCTGCAGGTGGAAGCTGGCCATCATCTGGGATCTCAGCTGGGGCTGTTGGCCAGAGTGCCCACACATGGCCTCTCCAGATGGTCTCTGTGTTTCTTTGTGGCACAGTGACTGGTTTCCAAAAGGAAATGTCCCAAGATTCACCTTCCAATGATGGTATAAGAGGAATTCAGGAGTGTGTCCTTCATAAACATGAGGGTAAAGGTAGATAATAATGTTTAAAACCAGTTTAAGTCAGTAGGAAAATGGCCAAGGGTAGACAGTAACTTGAACTACTTACAGGTGAACACCTTCCCCCCATTCACGCTCATATACATATACAATGTATCAGGTAGATCCAGTGATTCTGCAAGTTTCTTGTCTGGGGCCATCCCAAGCTCTCAGTTTCTCCTGCTGGAGGTGGTGGACTACACTCAAGATGAGACACATCAGCTGAAGAAAAGCAATCTAAAAGTAAAATAAATTTAGGAAAACAAAGAGGAACACCAGTCACATTGCTGTTTGACTGTCGTTAACACATGCTTGGGAGAAACCCCAATGAATCCAGCAGAAACAGGGCTCAGGGAGATGTGTGCATGTATGTGGGAGGTAGTGGAACCTGAGAGTGCTCTGAGCATCATTCTCTAAAGGAACAGCTGAATGCACTGTGGAGGATTCTGTGTGCATTTTCTAAAATAGCCTGCAGCCAGCAGAAGCTATAGTCTAGATACACATAAAACAGATAATAACTAACAAGCCAGATTACAGAGCCTTCAAGGGATTGACACTGGCGCGGGTGGTGGGGGGCGTTATTGCTGCTGCTACTTTGTGTTTTTGAGACAGAGTCTTACTATGTAACCCTGACTGGCTTGGAACTTCTATGTAGACCAGGCTGGCCTCAAAGTCACTGGGTAGACAATTCTGGCCTCAAACTCACAGAGATCTGCCTGTCTCTGCCTCCTGCCTTCTGGGATGAAAAGCAGTACACCACAATGTCCAGAAGAAATGACATTTTTAATTGATTTTGAAAGTGACAGTTTTTTTTCTAATTTCTATATATTAACCTTTTAATCACCATAAGCTTAAAAGGCAGTGTGTATAGTCAGAATGCAGAGAAGTATAAGCAATAAGCTAGATATATCGATGAGTAGGTGGATAATAGTAGGTAGGTAGATAGGTAGATGATAGATGAATGAATAGATGACAGATAAATAATAGAGACAGACAAATTTATTACAAGGAATTGACTTAAATAAATGATGGCATTTGTCTGAAAATGCCCAAATAATGTCAGGAACTGAATGTCAAGGGCACAAATTCATGGACACAGGACAAAATTCTAGCAACTGGCAAGCAGGAAGAGATTCTACAGATAGGCAAGATGAAATTCCATGGACACAAAGGAAGCTCTCATCAACCATGGAACTTCTGAGGCAGTGTGGGCCCCACCAGCCATCAAGCCTGTCTTTTAAGGAGTCATGAATGTCTGTGAGGATGAGGAGACATTAGTGACGTGACTACGGTAGTTTGTGTGGCACTAGGGAGATTGTGTAAGCAGGACTGATTTCAGCCCTTCAACAGCAGAGCTGGGGGCTTGAGACTTAGCTCAGCAGCTAACGGTAACCCCTGCCTATCTTGGTTGCTGTGACAAAGCACCATGTCCAAGGTAACTTAGAAAATGTTTAATTTGGGGCTCACATTTGCAGAGGGCTAGAATCCGTGACCATTATAGTGGGAAGCATGGCAGCAGGCAGACAGGCATGGCACTAAAGCCATGGCTGAGAGCTTACATCTTCATGCACAGGCATAGAAAGCTAACTGCGAATGGACTTCTTCAAATCTCAAAGTCCTCCTCCAGGGACACACCTTCTCCAACAAGCCACACCTCCTAATCCCCCCCAAACAGTTCCACCATCTGGAGCTAAGTATTCAAACTTATGAGTCTATAGAGGACATTTTCATTCAAAAACCACACTATACTTCCAGAGGATCTGAGTTCAGTTTCCAGCACCCATGTCAGGCAGCTCACAAATGCCTGAAACTCCAGCTCCAAATCCAAGGCTCTCTTTCAACCTCAACAGGAATGCACACACGCTAGAGCACTCACACACATAGTATATATCCACACAGACACATATACATACACTAAATAACAATAAATATTTTCAATATTTTTTAAATTAAAGAATTGGCAGAGGATATGGCATGTAGTATAATTCCAGTTCTTGAAATCTTGAGGCTAGATGAGTATGAGGCCAGCCTGTGTTACATAGTGAGACCCTGACTCAAGGGGCGAGGGAGAGCCAAACATTTTCTGTATGTAGTGATAAATGGAAAATAAATTATAAATGCAAGAGTGTTGCTGGCCTCGAATACAGAGAGGACTGCATGTCAGAAGATGTGTGCTCTCTTTAAGAGCAGAGAAGAACTTTCAAGCAACATCAAGAAAGAAGGAAGCTCCTGTGCCCCCCAACATGCAGTGAGCTGAGCCAACATACCTAAAAACCACTCAGCCCTGACATCCCAAAGCGGTTGCAGAGTTTCAGATCTGGAAGCTGGAGAAGTCTGGAGACCAGTCTCACAGGGATGTGAACATAATTAATTCTGTACACTTCTAAATATATACATTTTATCTTTTAAACTATTCTTATATTGATTCCTAACTTTATTCTACTGCCTTCAAAAAACATATTTCATATTATTTATTTTAAATTCATGTACCATGTTTCATAGTCTTTCTTGAAAATGCACCATTTAATGTGGGAACAATGTATATTCTACTATAGTGTGGTTGGGCATTCTATAGATTCCGGGGGTTTGGCAATGTGAAAATTCTGTTTTATTATTGAGTTTCTTAGGCATCCCATTGCTTAAAGTGAGGAATTGGAGACAGGTGTAGTGGTACACAGCTTCAGTCCAGCTATGAAAGGGCAGAGGTTAGAAGTTTATTTGAACTCACAAAATTGCAAGCAGCTTGGGCAGCAAAGTGAGACCCCCATCCCACACAACAGATCACATAGTGAGTGGCTCCAGCCTCCAGTTATCGATAGTTCCCCACCCCCTCGTCAGGTCTCACTGTGTGGAGACACAAGCTGGCCTAGAACTCACAGAGATCTCCTGGCCTCTGCCTCCTGAGTCCTCAGATTAAAGGTGTGTGACACCACACCTACACAAGATTAATTATTAAAGAGATAGGGGTGTGTGTGTGTGTGTGTGTGTGTGTGTGTGTGTGTGTGTGTGGGAGAGGGAGAGGGAGAGGGAGAGAGAGAGAGAGAGAAAGAGAGGGAGAGAGAAAGAACCTCTTGATGGTCTCTCTTATGTTCATAAAATGTCCTGCATCTCTAGTAACATTTGCTTTCAAATCTGTTTGTATTGACACTAGTATAACTACACCACTCTGCTTCTGTTTGCTGCTTGCATAATATATGTCTTCTCTCCTTTAGTTTCAACATAATTTTATCTTGTATCTAAATTCACTCCTAAACAGAGCCTCGAAGTTGGGCTCGTTGTACATTCTGTCTGACAATCTGCTATTGTTCTCCCACTCAGTCCATTTCGATTCAGTGTTATTATTAATACAATGAGATTTATACTCTCACTTTCTTCTGTTTCCCAAAGGTCTCAAGTCATTTTTGTTTCCCCTGTCCCTCTTTCAGTTCTTTCTTTTGTGTTAAATGCTGTCTCGTGTAATATTTCAGTTACTGAGTTTGTCATTATTTTGACGGGCTTTCTAATGTTTGCCCTGGGGTTTCTCATGTACATCTTCACCTGTCAGAATCTACTTAAGATTTTTCAGATTTACACTAACTTCATTTCAATGAAACATAGAAATGTTACTTCTGTATAATTCTATTTCTTCTTCCTCATTTTTGTGGTACTATTGTTATATGTATGTGTATATAGAAATATATTTATGTAAATATATAATTGAAAACCTAAGAATAAATTGTCATATTATCGGTATAAATAATCCTATATTGTTTAAAGAAGCTAAGTAAATAAACAAGAGTAAGTGTAGACTTATAGAATATTATGTTAATGTTCTTAAGAACTGTGTCTGGTTCTTTTCATTTGTTTCTATTAATCTCAGTTACTACCTAGTGACATTTATACCAATTCTATTCTGCCCACATGCTTTGTGCTATTACTACCAGATATCTCTTTTAGTACAATTGGCCCAGCAGCACAGAGGTAGATGATAGATGATAGATAGATAGATAGATAGGTAGATAGATAGGCAGACACTATAATACATAGATAACATATAGGTGTCAAATAAATAAATGATTAATAGGTACTAGAGAAAGGAAGTATAGATAGATAATAGGTAAAAATACAGACCACATAGACTGGTTTAAAATAGGCCATATGAAGCAAGGAGAAGCATATTTGTAATTGTTTTTATAATTATTTCCATTATTACTTTCATCTTTCTCAGCACTCTAATGTTTCTGGCAGAATCAAAGCACTATCTGGTTTCGCTTTCAAACTCCTTTTAGTATCATTTTTAAGATGTGTCTGCTTGCAATGGGTTTTCATGTAAATTTCATTATTTCACTTTGGGATTTTTCATGGTTTGAATGAGAATTGTCCCCCATAGTCTTGAGGATTTGAACACTTGATCTCCAGTTGGTGGAGCTGTTTGGGGAGGTTAAGGTGCTGGGGACTTGCTGAAGTAAGCGTGACACTGGGAGTGGGGCTTTGAGAGTAAAAAGCCTCTCCTACTTCTAGATCTATCTATCTATCTATCTATCTATCTATCTATCTATCTATCTATCATCTAGCTAGCTAGCTAGCCCTCCCTCTGTCCGTGCCTCCCTCTGCCCCCTCTCTGCTTCATGCTTACAGTTCAAGACATGGGCTCTCAGGTTCTCGCTCCAGCCATCATGTCTGCCATCTGCTGCCATGCTGTTCCTCCCATTGTGGACTTTAACCCTCTAGAACAGTAAGCCAAAAATAAATTCTTCTATAAGTCTTCATGGTTGTTATATTTTATCACAGCAACAAAGAAGTAACTAACACAGCTTTGAAAACAGACAGTTTTGCTGGGTATTATACTTTGGGTTGGCTCTTTATCCTTCAATACTTTGATTTATATCACCTATTGCCTCCTGACTCCTATAGAGTCCAGTGCGAAACCAGCTATTGGTTCATTGGGGTTCCCTAGTACAACATAAGTAGTTTTTATTCCATTATTTCAGGAGTATCCCTTTATTTTTGTCTCTTCACCTTTTAACTTTAGTGTGTATTGATAAGGATTCTCTCTCTCTCTCTCTCTCTCTCTCTCTCTCTCTCTCTTGCGCTCCCTCTCTCTCTCTCTCTCTCTCTCTCTCTCTCTCTCTCCTGGAATTTGCTGAACTCTTAGGTACGCAAACTTTTTTTTTCATGAACTGCAAGATGTTTTCAGGCACTTTTTCAAGCATTCTTTCTGCTGCCTGCTTTCTCTAATCTCTCTCTGGTGTTATGTTAGTGTGATTAATGATGGAGGACATTTCTTTGAAGTCAGATCATTATTAATCATCCTTTTTCTCTATGTTTTACAAGCTACATGACTTTTATGAATGTGTATTTCAACTCATTCATGTTTACATCAATTCAGACATAACACTGAGCTGCCCTCAATTTTTTATGTTATTATTCTTTTCAATTTAAAAATACCCAGTTCTTTGTTAAATATGTTATTTTTATTAATTATATTTATATGTGGGGTGGGGCTATGTGCACATAAGTGCAGTATCTGAAGAGGCCAAAAGAGGGCATCAGAGCTCTGGGAGCAGGAATTAAAGGAATTCATGAGTCACTCAGTTATTGAGAAGAGCAGTCCGTGCTCTTAATCACTAAGCCATCTCTCCAGCTGTTTATTTGGCTCTTTTTATAGAGATATGATTGTTTTTGTTGCATCTATTTGGTGAATCCCTGTTATTATACCTTCCTTTACTTCTTTAGGCATAGTTTCCTTTCATTATTTAATATCTGTGATATAATATAATTTTTGCGTTTGCTCATTTGTGCATGGGATGGGGTTCAAGGCAGAGGACAATCTCAGTTATTCTTCCTGGGTCACCACCACACTTCACTAACACCACTACCACCACCACCCTTTTTTTTGAACAGGTCTTTTACTGGCCAGCAACTCACCAATGAGGCTAGGCTGGCTGGCCAGCAAGCCTCATAGATCCCTGTCCAGCTCTATTAAGAAAGCATGCTACCATGACCAGTTTCATTTATGAGGGTTCTGAGGACTGAACTCAGATCTCTAAGCCTGCAAGGCAGGAACTTAACTGACTTAGCTATCTTCCCAACCCCGTATAATATTATGTTTATGACAATTTTTCAAAGTACATGCTAAGCCTAATACCTGGGTCTTCTGTTTTCCACTCTCCTAGACATGGGTTAAATTTACCATACATACTGGTACATACATACCATACTGGTACAATACCAGTGCATGCAATTATTATTATTTTTTTTTTGTAAACTGGAAATGTAAGTGATGGATTTTAAGCTGATTTCCCACTACTTCTCCGGGTCTTGACTTTATTTCTGTTTGCATGTTATTCTAGAGTGACTTTTATTTTATTCTAGAGTGAGATTTACTGTGAAGTCTTTTTCTTCTGACTCTGCTGATACTCCTCAGAGGGTGCATTGTGGGGCCCACACACAGCCACCCTGAGGTGGCTCCCACGGTTTCCTTCCATGATCTACTTTTAGTTTCTTAATGGTGTGTCTCTATTGCTGTCTCACTCATCACTTAAGTATCTTCAGCTCACTAGATGATCACTTACTGTTTTTGACAACACTGGGTCATAAATTATCCTATTGTCAAATCCAATTAAATCTGAACCTATCCTCAAAGACAGCCATTGATGTGTTTCCTATCCTGGGATAGCTCTTTAGCCATCTCTTTTGCTAATTTTTCCGATATTTTTCCAATATTTGCTAATATTTTCCGATTGTTGCTAGGTGCAGTTGCCAGCTTCTTTCTAACAGCTTACTACCCATATCTTCTTCATTATTCTTATCATTTTAGTCCAGCATATGGTATCTTCTTATTTATTTTTGATTGTGTATACATATGTATGGGTATGTGTACATGAGGCCTGGGGTGTCGGATTCCCTGGAGCTGGAGTCCCAGGTGGTGGTATAAGCTGCCAGATGTAGGGTTGGGACTTGAACTCTGTTCCTTGGGAAGAGTGGCTGGTGCTCTTAACCACTGAGCCATCTCTCCAGACCATCAGAAGCACTCTTAAGCTTGAACTTTACTGTTCTCAATTATAAAGAAAGTGGGTGCCCTTACGGAGAGATAAGGAGCCCTCTGGTCTTATACTCTGCCTTTCCCACTGGAAGAAAAGCTCTGTGCCATGACTCTGGAGAAGGAAGGGGGAAAAAAAGTCGTTTTTCCCTTATGAGTGAGGTACTCTGAAGGAAGAGCATCTGGAGTCTCTTTGGTTTGATTTCTCTCCTGAAATGCTAATTTGACCCTATGAATTAGTTGGGGTGAGAGTAATTCTGCCTGAAGAAGTATCCTTGGCTCACCTGAAATTAAGCTTCTCTCTATAGCATGGAGCTGGGAGTAGAGAATGAGAAATACTAACAGCTTGAGTCTAAAGGAAGTAACAGTAGCCCTGGGCTTCAGCGGAAGGATGAAAGAGCAAGTGAAAGCCAGTCATTCATCTTGCTTGCATGCCTCTAGAGCAGAGATTTCATCACATCCAGCTCAGAATGGGGGTAAAGGAGACTTGTGGCTCAAATTCCAGAACCTTCAACTATTTCCGCAGAGATCTAGCAGATTTTCTTAAAAACAAATGCTTCTTTATTCACTGTGTGCTCTTAGGACATTCCCCAGAAACTTTAAATGGTAGTTTTTAGAATACCTATCAGTTGGGACTGTTTAGCTGAGGGGGGAAATCCAATGAGTCAGAGCATCCCTCCAGAAGTGTTCCTCCTCTCTTTTTTTGAATGTTGTGAGGCCAGGACCCAGGAGACAGCCTTAGAAGAAACTGTGCCAAACCAGAAGATTCTAGGCTAATCTTGAGTGGGAAGTCTCCGAAACTGACATGCAGAGCCAATGTCAAACCATGTGCCCATGTAGCGGTGTCAATCTAAAAGAAATAGCACATTTTTCCAAAGTGTGCAGTAATAGAAACACCTCATTCTAATTCACACAAAGGCACCGTGTACTCACACAGCCCCAGAAGCCATAGAGACTCCAGCTGACGGGTTATGTAGGATGAATCAACCATCCAGTGCAGTGCTTCCCAATTTTGGCTGCTCATTAGGATCACTTAGGGAGCTGTTGAAAAATACCAATGATAGGGTCCCACTTAGACCAATTAAATCAGACTCTCTTGGGATGGGGCCCAGCCATCGGTGTTTATAACAGCCCTTCAGGGTATTCTAATGTACACTCAAGATTGAGAACCACTGATCTAGAGCCTGGAGCCAGGGGAATGGGATTCTTTGTACTCAAGCACCTCTAGAGGATGTGAACTGATGGCGGTTGTTCCCATGCTAATGGCTGTAAAATGCTCTGGGTAAATAGTGGGTAAAATTGGCAGAGCAAAGTAAGTCAAATTACAGAAAGCAGTTTCTGTCCTGAAGGACATCACCAAAGTTGTCCCCGAGTAATAAGAAAATGAAACAGTGACACTGTACACGCTGTTCCTACACTCTTCGTTATCAGGAATAACTGATGGTTCACCCCAGCATGGTTGATGACGTCCTCCAGTATGTACAGTGGCAGACCCTCCCTGCTCGTTTGGCCACACTCTACTGACGTTCTTGGAGTAGATAGGAATAGAGTCTGTCTTAACAGAAGTATTACTTTACAAATGCCAGAGAGCATAGTACCTCCAAATTAAAGAGAGAATATTGTTTTTCTCTTTAAAAACCTATACTCAGTTTCTGGAATGTCCTGCCCCCTATTCCCTAAAATAAAATCACTAGATCAAAGGAATAATGCCAGGAGAACTGATGACATGTTGGGGGGATTTTTGAGGCCACTCGTTGAACTCGCCTTCCTTTTGGATGTTCAGTCTTGCTAGTGAGAACTCACTGTGCCCCCCCCAGAGGTTGTCTTGCTCCCTTCCTTTCCTCAGAGACCTCAAAAGTTGCACAAAAGAACTATAGCATAGAGATGAGGTGTCTTCTAAATAAGAGAATATTTATATGTGACTTCTGGAGCTCCGCCCCTCTCATCCTTTACTGCCTGAAATGCTAACAATTGATCCATAGTCTTCTTCTCTTGGCACCTACATCTAAGACAACCATTCCAGAGACAAGGACAGCCATCTCCATCACTACAGACATATGCCCCCCAATGAGGTAGGTTATGGTAGTGTGATCACTGCCCTCAGAAAGTGTAAGAGTAGACTGTTATAAAGCAAGGCCACCTTACATGTTTGGCACCATTTACCCTCTCCATTGTTGGTCACGTAATATTCAATACCCCTACCAGAGAACAAGCAGATGGAGCTACGTGTTCTTGAACCTCCAGCCTTCTGAACTGTGAGCCAAATGAACCTCTTTTCTTTATAAAATACCCAGTTTGGGGTCTCCTTATAGCAATAGGAAACAGACTAATATAACCAGTATGGATCAGGCCAAAGAAAACTTGGTTGCTTTACAAGGAGCAGACTCAGACCCAAATTTTGGCCAAGCTACTATAAGTTGTTGAGTTTAACAATTTACTCATCTCTTTGAGTCTTACCAGTAAATTGTAAAACTTACCAGTGAATTGTAATACCTAATGCTTGCCTGACCTATTGAGTGATCTCAATGGTTCACCCTACAATGTATCAGAACCTTTTTTGACCCAGTAAGAGAAGAAAACAAAATTCTTCCTCTACCTTCTTGGACCACCCAGCTAGAAAGAAAAATAAAAGCAGCAACAACAAAGTACATGAACATGTGTACAATGCAGACATGTGGGAGAAGGTCAACAGAAAGTAACTCAGAGATCTATGGACACCTTTACTACATTAGTTGGCCTCTTCATCCTGTGACAAATACCTCAGAAAACCAACCAACTTAAGGGAGGAAGGATTTATTCAGACCCACGTTTTCCAATGTCTGCATGGTGAGCTGGTTCCATTGTTCCTGGTCCTGTGGTGAGACACAGCATCTCAGTGGAAGAACGTGGTAGATCAGGACTTCTTACCTGATAGTGAGAAAGGAAAGATGGGCGAAGAAGGCCCCAAGTACAAGATACTGGGACAAGATACTGTGCCCAAGAAACACACTTTGGATAGTGTAATTTCTCCAACTAGTATCTGCTTCTGGAAGTTTCTACAAACTCTCAGTAATCCAGTCAAGTTATGAATCTACTGATAGGTTAATTCATTGATTATGTTAGAGCCCTCCTAGTGAATCATCTGGCTGGACCAGCTAGAGCAGTTGCTCTCAACCTTCTTAATGCTGTGACCCTTTATACAGTTTCTCATGTTGTGGTGACCCCCGACTACTATTTCATAACTGCAATTTTGTTGCTATTATGAATTGTAATGTAAATATATGATATGAAAATGGTCTTAGGCAACCCCTGTGAAATTTGACCCTCAAGGAGTTGAGACCCACGGTTGAGAACTACTCTTCTAGATGGAGCTCAAGCCTTAAACACAGAAGCTCTTAAAAGACACTTCATATTCAAACTATAATATTAGCAGAGAACATTAATTCATAGAGAAGTGCTGAGATGCAGGACAAGAGGTTAGCTTTTATGAAAAGCAAGCTGCGGAGGTAAACATATGGCTCAGGAGGAAATGTGCGGTCAGATGTGGATGACTAAGTCATGCAGAAAGGCTAACTCTGTGATCCAGTGGCCAAAACAAAATGAAAACCATCTCTTGCGCTACCCCAAACCATCCTTTAAAGCGTATGAACCCCTCCAACAAAAAAACAAAAAAACATGATCACAATCAAAATGAAACCCAGTAGAGGAGCCTCAACCTATGAGTCATGACCCCTCTGGTGGTTAAATGACCTTTCCATAGGGATCATCTAAGACTACCTGCATATCAGATAATAATGTTATGATTCATAACAGCAGCAAAATTACAGTTATGAAGTAGCAACAAAATAATTTTGTGATTGGAGGTCACTAACATGAACTGTATTAAAGGGTCATGGCATGAAGAAGGTTGAAAACCACTGCCTTAGAGACACACATGAGAACTAAGGAAAATATTGCCCTAAGATAACTTTTGAGCTGTCAGGAACCACTTAAGGGATAATGAATGTGAACAATATCTCATACATGTTATACCGAGAGGATTACACATGCTAATGGACACAATATGATCTAGAAGTGTCAATCATCTATGTCAATACCCCTCTTTGCACTTGTATAGTTAAAAGTCCCTAGACACACACACAAAAAAAGAGGATTTTGAGCCTAATGTTAGCCGGAGCTGAATCCTGACTTCTGTATTGTACTCTTTGACCTTCACTTTTAATAAATTTATGCTTTTGCTACTGCTTTTCTGAATCCTATCCAGTTCTTTATCTGACATCATGAACATAGCCATTTCATCACAGAAGACTGACCACTAATACCCTCCTCTAGTAACACGATGAAAACTAAGGGAAGGTGGTGATTTTGGTAAGGTGTCACACAGCTCCCTTGGAACCAGTTCAGTCTAGCATCCTCTCCAGTGATGACAGGCCCCCATGGGAAGAAGTTAGACAGCTGACATATTTGGCCTCAGCCTTTTCTCAGTTGTTTTGAGATTAAAATATTCTTCAGGCCAAGTGAGGCATGTGGAGTGATATGTTCCAATCCCCTACATTCCCTACCTTGAAGGCACATACATTCATGCACCCAAATGCATGCTCATGCATTCAAAGGTCAGGAAAATGAATGAAGCTTTACATACACACACACACACACACACACACACACACACACACACACACACTTCAGAAGGCATGAAGATGGATGAGTCTCTGAGTAAAACCACCTCCTGGATAAGGACACTCTTAACTAACTGTTCCTAGCCTTCCACAAAAGGGACTCTGTTGATAAATAACAACTTTTATCCCCCAATAAGTGGATTTTACATGTCACCTGTATTGATCTAAGGAAACGTAGGCTCTTCTGAAATGCTCCTCTTGTTTTCAGTCCCACTGTACCTATACAAAGTCCCTCTCAGAGAAGAGCACCAGAGACGGTAAAGAAGGGAGACTACAAACCAAGATGTCTTTCCACTGTACAACTCAAAGAAAAGCCCGGATTCCTCGGCCTGGTGGTAGATCTTCCTAAAAGGAAAGTAGCCTCTGTAAACAATTAGTAATCATATTTTCCCAGTGGCCTTGGTGAGGGCTCCACTCTTATCTTCTGGAGTACAGGGCACGTGAAGCAAGGCCCCAGGTGTCCCAAAGCCATCAAGAGAAGAACCATGCAGATTTGAGAATAACCCTTCTCGCCCTCATACCCTGCCTCTCCCTCTGCATTTTTCCACCTTCCCAGACCTCCTGTTTCCTGCATTTCTAAAAACTTCTTTATATTTATTCTAGCAGCAGCCTGCCATGTAACAAAAGAATGAGGAAAATCTCGTTAAAATTATATCAAAAGGAAAAAGATGGAGTCAAGCTTGAAATCCCTGCAATCTACACACAATAACCCAATCAACTGGAACACACAGGTTAAACGGAGTCCGCTCTACAGTGAGCCCAGATGATTGAACCCCCCCAGGAGAATTGCTGCCTTTGGGATACCTACTGGTAGCCATATTAAAATGCAGCCATGGAAATGCTTCAGATTTAGAGTTCTTTCATCCTTCCCACCGACTCGAGCAGCTATTTATCTTCCTGGCTTCTGCACAAGGATCCTGGGAGGAGAAAGAAGCTAGTACTATTATTCCTTTTTGAGAGTTATGGCAGAAGACACGGTGAGTTTGCTCTTAGGTCACCTGGTCAGCAGTCAGGGCAACCCCAGAAAAAAAGAAAGTCTATGTCATGTCTTCCCACACTTCATCCCCTGTCTTCAAAAGGACCCAGATTCAAAGGAGACAGATGACTGACCAAATCATGGACTAGGGCCCTCTTCTCCCTAGGCTCCCTGTTTCAATTTGGCAGAATCTTGGAGAAGTAAGAGAGAATGGTCTGCCAGTCATGTTTCCTGAATCCATACTCCCCTGGGAACTGAGGAAATAGGTGACAGAGACCTGCATACATGGAAGCTCCATCAGAAAACAGGGTGATTTAATGTCTTTACATTTGCGTTGCCCTTTCAAAGCTAACTCCAAGATGTTTGGGGCATGCAGGACGTATGCTCCCAATCAAAGAACATGACAAATAAAATGGATGAGGCAGAGCCAGGCATGGTGGTGTACACTTCTATCACTAGAGAAGGTGAGACAAGAAGATCACAAGTTCAAGGCCTGTCTGGGCTGTGCAGTGAGCCCTGCCTCAAAATAAATAAATAATGTGCGGGGGTAGTGGGGCAGTTGGTAAACTCTTTAGCATTAAAAAACAAAAAACAAAAAAAAAGCCTCAGATTCCAAGAGGTGAAAAACCACTTCAGACTGTGTCTTTGCTGACCCTCCCCTCACAATTTTCCAGGCCTGATTTCCATTCCTACAGGGGCCTGATCTCAGCTTTCAAATGTTAGGAAGCTAACATGATAATTTAATAGGTATTAATAATTTAGTGCTTACCCTTCCCAAGTAATAATATATGTGCATTTTAAAAAGACCCTTTTTTTGACAACATGCTTTAATCCAAAGCAAACTTTCTGACCCCTGTTCTCAAGCTGTGGCCTGTCACCCAAGTCCCAGACCTAAATATTCCCAGCTTCCTAAACATTTCCACTCGACCCTCCTGGAGGCATCAAACTTAATTTGTCCGAAATCAGTATTCCTTCCCCCCCCATACCTTTTTTTTCCCCCTATACCTCAGTGAGCGACACTATCATTATAAAAGCCACAGAACTGGAACAGCACTAGGGCCTTTGCCAGCCTACCCCAAGCCAATTGCTGACTCATCGATGTAATCTGCATTTCCCAAATTGTGTTCATGAGCATCTCCTCAAAACGCAAAATAAGTTTTCTGATCAAACAGGTTTGGACACCACTGGTTAGACAGAGGAAATCTTTCATGATAGGATCTAACAGATTTTCTGATATGCCAATTTGAATTACAAATATTCATAAGGAAAACATACTACCAAGTGTTTCCCAAACGCATTGGCAAGGGAAGCTTTACTTTCTCCGCAGAAGATCTTGCAGGATGTCCTGTTTGGATTTCATTTTTGTTTGTTTGGTCAACTTGACACAAGTCAGGGTCATCTGGGAAGAAGAAACTTCAATTGAAAAACTGCCTCGATCAGAAAGGCCTGTAGGCAAGTCTCAGGGGATGTGTTTTCTTAATTAATTACTGATGTGGGAGAGCCCAAACCCACCATAGGTGGTGCCACCCCTGGTCACGTGGTCCTGGGTTATATAAGAAAACAGGCTGAGCAACCCACCATAGCAAAATCAGCATTCTTCCATGGTCTGGGCTTCAGTTTCTTCTAACAGGTCCCTGCCCTATTTCAATTCTTGCCTTAATTCTTCTCTTGTCGATTTTTATATCAAAGCATGTTAAGAAAACAGGTGAAAGTCTTTTTTTTTTTTGGCTATAGTTGTAATTTTTTATTTCCTCTCAATGATGGACTGTGAACAGGACATGTGAGTCAATAAGCCTGCTCTTGCACCACGTTGCCTTTGGCCATGGTGCTTCATCGCAGCCGTACAAAGCAGATAAGACATATGATCATGCACGTATGACCTTCGAGAAGGTCACGCTGCACTTTCTTTGGACTGCATCCTACTGTCCTGAGATATCTCCTGCTGCTTCTGTGAGGTGGATGACGGACATCACGCTGCACACATCACAGAGACACTGTAAGCACAGCACACATACAGAACACTGATGTGTTCAGGCATTGCACGTCATGAATGTCAGAAAAGTGGAAGGAAATGTTTCCTTCCAAATACTGATTAAGAACTGCTACTCCAAATATCATACATTTGGGAGCCACATGGTGAATGTGTTTATGGATAAGAGTAGGGGCAACTGGAAAAGGATGTCCCACAGATGCCTGACAGGAGCTGGTAAGCAGGGGTGGGGACAGGGATGATGGGTGGGGTGGGGTGGGGAGTCAAGGCTCCATTTGTCATTATTGTTTGAATTTGTTCTAGCAAACATATGTTACTTTTATAATTTATTTTCTTGGAAAAAATCAATATACGAAAAAGTGCTCAGCATAGTACGATCTATTTTTATAATCCTTTTACTAATAATTTGAGTTTCATACAACGTATCTCAATATCACCCTCTCACCCTCTTCCCATTCCTCCCTGTTCCATCCTCCAACCCCGGCATCCTCAAAACAAAACAAAACAAAAATTAAGTCGATTAATCAAGCTTGTGTGGCAAGAGCATGGATCACTAGCACCACCATGGTCTTGGTGGCAGCAGGCTGCTCTGATCATGAAGATTCACCTGGCCTATACAAGCCTGAGACAAAGCATGATAAGCATGATAAAGTTCAACCCAAAGTTGGGCATCACTGCCCAAATCAGCAGGCACCTGTACATTGCTGAGTCACCTGGATACCTGGCAGGCACCCAGATATCCTGCCAGCACCAGTGCATCCCACAGGACCACCAGCATCCTACAGGGACCAGGTCCTCCTGCAGGCACCAAAACATCCTCAGGCATGAGGACCACTCACAGGTACTCAGGCTGGCCACAGGCTCCAAGACATCCTTCAGGCTCCAGGGCATCCTGAAGATGCCCAGGCACCATGCAGGCACTGGACCAACCCACAGACCCCAAACATAACACAGGTACCTCAATATCCCTCAGTTAAGATCTAGTTCTTAAAAATCAATCTGAAAGACTCAAAACACACAAAGAACCAAAATGTTCTTTTAAAGATAGACTGTGGGGAGTTTGGTATACAGTTTGGTGATAGAGTGTCCTCTAACATGGTCAGTGCCATGGTTCAGTCTCCAGCTCACATACACACACTCTTACACACACATGCACACACACACACACACTCACTCACACACACTTACATTTGCACACTCACATACTAACTCTCACACACACACACACACACACACACACACAAAGGACACTGCCTGAAGAATGGATGCTGGCAATTTATTTATAGTGCACACAAAAATGCAATCAGTCTCAAAGTGAGGAAGTGGAATGAGTGTGTACCGTGAGTCCCCTGTTTAGGACAATTTAGAATATTTCAACTTACGTATCTTTGATTTTATGATAGTGCTCAAGCAATCTACATCCGAAGAAACCATGCTTTAAATTTTGAATTGGAATGTTTTCCAGGACTACGGATGTATGATACAATTCTAGCCTATGATGCTGAGAAGCACCACCAAGCCAAGCTCCTAGTCTGCCATAGGATCATGAGGGACAACAGCTAGCCTTCTACAGTGTACCATGCTTCTAAGCTGTGATGCTCGGGAGGCTACGGGAGTAAAATATGTTCTCAATTTATGATAATGGATTCATCTAGACATCATCCTATCATAAGCACAGAAGTATCTGTAGATATACAGAGGAGGTGACTCAAACTCAGACTCCACAAGGCAAAGAGGCATCAGTGCCACACTTTAAACATCTGGGATAACCTGCTCTTGTGTGAGGCAAGAAGACAGGGCAACTAGTGTAGGAAGAAGGTGGCATTTCAAAGCTGCGAAGAATGGCATACTCAGTAAGATTTACTATAAAAGCAATACATTAGCTACTTTTGTGGGATGAATGAGAATGATCCCCATCAGCTCATGCATTTCAAAACTTGGTCCCCAGATATTGGCACTGTTTGGGGAGGTTATGGGTTAGATGATGGAGCCTTGATAGAAGAAGTATATCACTGGGGGAAGACTTTGAAGTTTGCTAGCCTGAAGCCCCATCCTATTCTCTCTTTATGGCTTCCTATGTTAGGATGGTGTGTGATCACTCTGCTTCCTGACTGTCAGACTGGATGCTCCTATTGCCACGCCTTCCCCATCAAGATGGACTGTATCCTCTCTGGAACCATAAGCCAAAATAAGCCTTTTTCTTCTCTGATTTGTTTTTTGTTTTTATATTGGCCAGGATATCTATCACAGCAACAGAAAAGGGATGAAGAGAGCTACCTTCCAAACAAGCTTGGACTCCTAACTTCTTTCTCTCCCACAACCCCAGCCCTCTGTGTGCTGTACACATCCTGTACCATAGGTCACATCCATGACTCCTAACTTATCTCTTACATCAAAACAAATTCCATGTCAAAGTCTTATAAGTTACCTATGTGGCATGAAAATATCTTAAACAATTTTAAAAACCCAGAGAAAAGTATTTTAATATGCATGACAAACATCCTATCACATGAAGCTCCCCTGCAAATTACTGAGATGACTACTATTGGTAAGCATTATAACACAAATCTCTTAAATTTGGCCTTAACTAATTAAAGCTAAATCAGAGGCCACCGTTTTTAATAGCAGGAGTAAATACTGCAAAGACAAAGCACTAAGCAAGACTTTAACACTTTCTTTATAAATATAAGGGAAAATTGCACCTTGATAAAACTAAGAGTATTAATCCTACTCAGGTCTCAGTGGAAGGTCTTGCTTAGTATCCTTACACTTAATTAGCATCTTGTCATTATGAAACTATCTCTGGAGGAACATTCTGCAAGAAGCTCTTGTGTGAGGTCAAAAACAATATCTTATTGTTTCATGACCCTTTAACCCTCAGATTAATAAGTAGGCTTATTTGTTTGGTATAGGAAGCTTTACTTGTTCATGTCATATGAAAATGAATTTAAAGTGATCCACTCATCTAATGCTCAGCATACGGACATTTTCTGATAATTTCCTATGTATACAATATATTGTGATCATATTTATCTACTATGACCCTTCGTTGTCCCCTTCGGTGTCAGTTTGAATGAGAAATGTCCCCCATAGGCTCAGGTATTTGAACATTTGGCCACCAGATGGTGATGCTGTTTGGAAAAGTTTAGGAGGTACAGCCTTGCTGGAGGAATATGTCACTGGAGACAGGCTTTGATACTACATAACCTCCATCTAATTCTAGTTTGCTCTCTCTGGCTTGTGTTTTAAGATATGATCTCTCAGCTTCCTGCTCCTGCCCCTGTGCCTGCTGTTGCTACCATAATGTACTCTTTTTCCTTTGGATCCATCAGCCCAAATAACCTCTCTCTTCCCTAAGTTGCCTTGGTCCTGGTGTTTTATCACAGCTACTGAAGACTAACTAATACAGAAGTTAACACAGGAAGTGGGGTGTTGCTTTGAAGAACCTGACCATGTTGTTTTTGGAGGAATGTAGAAGGCTTTGGAACTTTGGCCTGGAAAATTAGCTGAATACTGTAAACAGAGCTTAAACGACCATTTAAGTAGAAGCCTGGAAGACAGTAGTTCTGAGAGCAAAGAAGGCTAAGGTCTTG
Source organism: Cricetomys ansorgei (assembly GCA_026225945.1). Lineage (NCBI taxonomy): Eukaryota > Metazoa > Chordata > Mammalia > Rodentia > Nesomyidae > Cricetomys > Cricetomys ansorgei. The sequence goes on along the minus strand of JAMJFZ010000242.1, from coordinate 41,137,801 downwards.
ATCAACAATTTGGCTAGATATTATTCTTATGGTTCTTTTGTGGGGTAAAGTCTTGCTGTTGTCTTCCCTTTCCTTAAGAACTTTCCTGGGGCTAAAATTAAAGGTAAGGGACTAACTTCTTTGAAAGGGGAAATTTAGAGACAACACAATGTTGAATCTGTGATATGGTTGTTGCTGATAATGCTTATGCATATCTACAACGGAAATGAACAAGTGGGGCAGAAAGTAATAAATGTACAGTTTGGAGAAAGAACACCAGGAAGCTTAATGTCACAGCCAGTGCATGTACCAGAAGGAAGGCTGGAATTGTTAAGGATATTAGCACCATTAAGCAGAGGCCTGCTCCACACTACAACAAAGGGAAGGGCACTCTCAGGGCGAGACCCACCCAGCTTAGCTTTCCACTCAAGAAAGAAAGAATAAGGGTTTTTCTGCTCCTAGAGGGAAACTTAATAAAAACATTGCTGTTTGTGTGACTTAAGGGGGTCAAGGTCTATCCTAAGCTGAACTTAGCAGTGTAGTCCACATGGTGCTGGCTCCAGATACATGAAGGATACATGAGTGAAGGGGTTGTAGATTCTTCTTCCATTACACTTGGTCACTAGGGCCAGGTATAATGTGGCAGTGGAGCTCATGGATGAAAGACCAGAGTGGGCAAGAGGTACTGAGAGGCCATTGCATGAAGCTGTGGAAGTGAAGCCTGTGTTACAGTGGAGATCCCTGAGATGTTGGAGACGCCTGTGGCATGAGACATCTGGCAAGGAGAACTGCATACAGGGAGTAGAACCAGCCCAGCCCAGGAAATAGATGTGTGTTGCATGCAGAAAAGCTAAAGGGGAAAAACTTTCTAAGCCTTTCAAACTGAGTCCCACACACCAGACAAGGAGCTACAGGATTTGGTATTTGTCCCACTGGTTTTGGACTTGCTTTGGTCCAGAATATGTTTACCAAATGCCCATTCCTCCCTTTTGCAGTGGTAATACACATTCTGTGCCATTATATGTTGGAAGTATGTAATTTGAAGAAGCTTTTGATTTGGAGTTTTCAACAGTGTTGAAACTGAAAACCTGCAGATTTCTTAAGTTGGGATAAATGCATTTTATATTATGATTGCCTTGAGCTTATAGGGGCCAGGGCATAGAATGTGCTGGTTTGACTAAGAAATATCTCCTGTAGTGTGCTAGCTAGTTTTATGCCAACTTTACATAAGCTGGAGTCATTTTGGAGGCGAGAACCTGGGTTGAGAAAATCTCCCTACCAGATTGGCTCACGCACAAGCCTGTGGCACATTTTCTTGATTGATAATTGATGAAGGAGCCCCCAACTCACTGTTGAGAGCTGCCACCCCTGGGCTGATGGTCCTAGGTGTTATAAGAGAGCAGAGTGTGCAAAGCATGGAGAGAAGGCCAGTAAGCAACACTCCTCCGTGCCTTCTGCATCAGCTTCTGTCTCCAGGTCCCTACCCTGCCAGATTCCTGCCCCGACTTCCTTTGATGATGGGACTGTGGTGTGGAAGTGCAAGTGAAACAAGCCCTTTCCTTCCCACACTGCTTTTTGTCATGCTGTTTCCTCACAGCAGCAGCAACCCTAACGAAGTCACATGGGCTCAGGCATTTGGACACTTGGAGCCCGGTTAGTGGCACTGCTCGAGGAGGTTTAAGAGGCAGGACCTAGCTGAAAAAGTATGCCACTGGGGAGTGGGCTCTGGGAGTACATAACCTTTCCCTGCTTGCAGTTCACACTCTCTTCTTCATCTTGCTATAAAGCGTGTGCTCTTTCAGCTTCCTGATCTGGCCCCATGCTTGCCACTCGCTATGATGGACTCGTCTTCTTCTGTAACCATAAACCAAGACAAACTCTCTCTTCCGTAAGTTGCCTTTGGTTGCGGTTTTTATCACAGCAACAGAAAAGCGACTGACACTCCCTCCCACGCCTCCTCACTCCCTTGCTCCTCCCAATCAGCTCCCCTCTTACCATCATGCCTTTTGCGTGGCCCACTGAGGTTTTGTGTGAACATAGGTAACATGGACGACTTCAGTGGCAACAACATTGAAGAAAAATGACCTGCTCCCCTCGGCAGCAACCATGAACTGGCTGTAGCTTCTCATGGAGTACAGGGCGGGGGTGGGGGTGGGGTGAGCCTCTCACTCATCCCTGATGGAATGCTAAAGGACCCAACCTTCTTTGGGCTATGGGGCTATGCGGGAGTAATCACAGCTGTTGTGTGTTCCTGACTGTAACAGCCATGTCATACGCAGGAGGCAGCATTCACAGCCCTCTTCCCATCCTCCAGCTCCTATATTCTTTCAGCCTCCCCTGGAACAATGTCGCCTGGGCCTTACAGATGGTGATACAGATTCCCTTTAGGGCTGAGCATCCAACAACCCCTTATTCTCAGCACTTCGACCAGTTTTGAGTCTCTGCATTAACTGCCACCCACAGCAAAGAGAAGTTTCTTTGACCAAGGCTGAGAACAACACTAATCCATGGGCATAAAAATAGTTACTCAGAAGGCAGTTTGGCTACAGCTGACATTTTTTAAGATACTTCAACCAGGAAGAAAAGGAGAGAGGAAGAAAGGGGGAGGTAAGCTCCAACTGTACTGGATTTTAAAAACCATGTTCTTCCCTCCATCAATAATTACAGTGCAAATAAAATAATTACAACCATAGCCAAAAAATAAAGATTTCACCTGTTTTCTTAACATGCTTTAATATAAAAATCGACAAAAAGAAAGCCCACTGTATCTGGTAAGATTGCTTTTGGCTAACCGTTACAGAAATCCTAACATTGTCTAAGCAATAAATACATTTAATTACTTCAAATCACAAGAAGCCTGATAGGAAATCCTAGGGATTGATTCTGCCTCTCACTGATGTCAACTTGCCAAGTCAATACCGCTATGATTCTCTTGTAAATTGGGGGAAGAAAAAAAAAAGGCAGCTAAGATTCGCTAGCTAAAAAATTGCTGCAAACCCCAAAAGCTTAATTATATACACACACTTCCCGAAGTGCATTTATCCACAGCACAGACCTTGTCACCTGATCCTGCCGTTTCTCAAACGTGCTAACTCCTTTCTCCAGCAGCAGTAGGTAGGAGGCAGCATCCAACAGTGCGTGGTATATGAGGAAACCCTTGCTACTGTCTTTTGAGCATTGTATCATGACTGCATAGTGAGCCCATACAAGAGTAGTGGGATCCACACACCGTTCAGTGTTCCTTAGATTCTGCTTGGAATCTTGAGACTGCCTAGGAGAAAACGTTAACATTCAACAATAAGAGAATCCTGCAAATCCAAAGCCAGTGATGTGATCATGAACACCCTGAGACTAGACAAGTACCGAGACACAGTGTCGTTAGGGAGCTGAGTAGAGCCACGCATGTGCCTCTTCCAGCTCCCCTCAGCACAGCCAAGAATGTAGGTGAAAAATGAGAGCAGAAGTCACTCCTCAGGGCAGCCTTGCCCCAGGAAACTGGTACTTCCTTCCTTACTCTTTTCTCCATTTCCTTTTCATTCAGGGGACCCTACCTCTCACAGGAAATCCACCCCTCACCCCATCTTTGAGTTTGTCACCTAGGGTTAGTGTCTCCATACAGACTTTGCCTGGGAATCAGCCAAGAGGTAGGCTTCAGAAACACAAAAACAAGACCAGAGCCTGTGGCGGATGGAGAGCAACAGCTCAAGTGAGAACTGTGGGAAGAGAAATCACCATCTCATCACACTTGATGTTCTAGTTAATCTCCACAAAAATAATCGCGTTTTTCTAGGCACACACACCCCACACTGGATTTCTGCCCCAATTTTCAGGATAGTAATTCTCTTGAGCACAACACCCCATGGTAGTTTGACACCAGCTTTCCTATGATCAACTTGGGGGTCATTTTGCAGCGCTAACTTAAGGCTCTGCATCTCAAAACTGCCAAACAAGGGTCCCCTCAGTGCCTCCTTCCTGCATTCACTGCCCAGACCAACAGATGGAGTCTGGTCACAGGAAAAATTTTACTGCTGCCACGACTGATCTTAATTGTCAGCTGATCAAAATGCCCAGATTTGCAGAGCACACCTCTGTATATGTGTTGAGGAATACCCAGAGATCACTGCATGAGTGCTTGATTTGATTGGATTGATCCTTTGAAGGATTCATAATACAACCACATTGTCCAGAAGTGGTGAAGGGTAGAGGATGTGGGGCCTAACTGGAGGGAATAGGCTACTCGGGACACATCCTTGGCACATGTATCTTGTCCTTGGCTTCTCTGTGTCCCTCTCTCTGCTTCCTGACCACTGAGATGTGAACTGCTCTGCTGCATTACACTTTCCCTGCCACTATGGGCTGATACCTTTGAAACTATGAGCTAAAATAAATCCTTCTGCTGGGCGGTAGTGGCACACACCTTAAATCCCAGCACTTGGGAGGCAGAGGCAGGTGGATCCCTGTGAGTTCTAGGCTAGCCTGGTCTACAGAGTGAATTCTAGAACAGCCAGAGTTACAACAGAGAAACCCTGTCTCAAAAAACTAAATAAATAAATAAATCCTCCCTAAGGCTGCTTCTGCTGGGCACTTCATCACAACAATAAGGAGAATAACTGATATAGTAGGCCTCAAAGGACTTCCCATCAGTATCTGGTAGACTTATGGGTAACATTCTCCTCAGTTTAGGAAGACCTCCTCAGTAGAAGCCAAATATACACCTCAATGATTCCCTTCATTCTCAGTCCTCAAGGGTCAAGAAAGCCACATATGTGTATGATCTGGTTCCTCCTTCCCAAAGAGGCCCTGAATCTTAATTGGTTGTGTTATTGCCAGCTACAAGTCTCTACAGTATTATAAAAAACAGAGGAATTTGTGTTTCCCCTAAGCTCTTGTAATTATCTTCTGAGTATTGCTTTTCTGGCCTTGGGCAGTATTCTGCAGAGTCCATTCTCCTTCAAGGCACAGTCTCCCCACAGCTCACCAGGTGTTGTGGCCACCACAGCGGGAGATGTGTCTGTGCATATAAGAAAGCAGGCTTCCACCTGGCACTCTAAAGCCCAAGGAGCAAGAGTCATTTGAAGACAAACTGTTGTCCCTGCTAGTCCTGTCACGAGCTAGGCCGAAGCCATTAAGTTCATTTCTTCATCACTTTCTAGAAGATTCTCCTGCGAGTCTCATCGGTCTTTTCTGTGACTGTCAACAAGGCAATTTCATTCTGTCTTTTACACACCCCGTGCTTTCTGGTCTCTTTCTGGTGTGTCCCTGCAGATTGAATCCACCTAGGACACTTTTTAAAACTCTGCCTCTTGGCAGTCTGCCCAAATTTCTAGGCCCCATGGTTTCTTCCACTTGGCTACCTTTTCTCTGTCCATCAATTTCCCTATCTAGATTGTGGCCTTCACCTCAACATGGAGCTCCAGCCCTTGAGGGATTGTGAACTTTCCTTTGAAGACTTAGAATCCTTGGATCTAGTTCCATGGCATCAGGTGCAAATTGTGTCAATAACTTTCTAGCTTTAGAAGCCCTTTGCTTTTATATTAACTCACTTCATTTCCATATTGATACTGCATTCCTCTAGGAAGAGACAAACTCAGAGCTGGTCACATTAGACTCCTCCCTCTCCTCAAGGCTTTGTTTAGGTTCCGGGGGACCTCACATGATGCTCAAATGTGTGATTCCCACAGGAGACCAAGAGTGTCTATTCTTCATCCCTTCATGCCTCCAGTCGGGCCCACCCAGCTCTCTACACACAAATGCCACACACTCGGAAGGTCATGGGAGCACTTGGCTCTTTGGATGCCACCTTGTGGCCTGGGACTCTGCAGAGCTTCATGTCCTGTCAGTAGGGCATACTGATCTTCCCCCAGCACTGACTGAGCTCAACCCTCTCCCCACGCCGCCCCACCCAACCCCCCCCCCGCACCACCACCACCACCACCACCCTCTCCTTCACACCCTGGCCTAAGAGAATCTTGTCTTAGCCCAACCTACTGTCACATTCTTACCTCTATCCCAAACTGCTCCATTCCCTGGCCTTTGGGTTGGGGAACAAAAGCTATCACTTCTAACATATGAGTCACATTGGTCCCCCCGAGTCAATGACCTCAGAGGACTGATTTAGTCGGGTGGAACAACAGAGGGAAATGGAAAATGAGGACAGGAAAAAGAGACAGGTAAACTCATCAGCTCATATTTTGTTTTCTCTTTTGAAATTTCCTATTTTCCCCCTTGGGTTGATATTTTTATATGCTCTCCCAGTTGTGCCTGTGATGACCTGATTTGACACTCTCGGGCTCACATGTCAGATGGCACTCACTGTGGGAAGATGCCTTCCCCCAAGGCTGCTTTCTTCCTTCCAGACACTGGGCCATACCCGTCACTCATGCCTATCCTGGGAGTTTGTTTTATCCACCATCATCCAGAAGCCTGAGCCCTTCTTCACAGTAACCACCTCTCCCCATTATCCCATTTAGCCGTTCTTCTGCCTACACTCTTCAGACCACTTCACATTTCATTAGGTGCTTCATCAGCAAGAAAGAAAGAAGTGGGCTGGCTCAAAGCGACTGCCTTCGGTCGTTGATTTTTTGTTTTGCACCAGAAAGCATTCCTGCAACTCAGTTGGCGATTTAGGCACAGATAAGAGAAACCCTCTTGTCAACTCCAGTTCCACTCCATTTACTGGCGTACACAGTTGAATGAGCTGTTTAAGTGGGGCTGCTATGAATGAAATGAACTTGAATTTGCATTACATTCTTTCAATTATTTACGGTTTGGGGTAAGCTGTCCCAATGACTTTTCCCCTCTACCCTCTTGAAGCACCACGGGAAAGCAGAAGGAACACTAGTCAGCACTTTTTGGCCAGGTCTGATGGTGATTGCTGCTTACTGTGCGGAACTGAGTGTCACTAAGAGCTCCATGCCCTGGCTTCTTCCTGTGGCCTTCCGGACCTTGGGAGATCCTGGGGTCCAGGGCCACCACTCCACAGAGCTGTAGGAGAATAAGCGTGATTTGAGATGCCTCAGCGTCCCACCTGTTCTACCCTACTGAAGTCACTTTTCTGAAGTCACTTCTTACGCTGATTCTGGGAAAAGTCTTACATAGACACCAAGTGCTCCTCTGGGGATTTGCAGTATGACCACTTCAAGGTCAGCGTTAGGGTAGATACTTTTATGGCCTTCTTGCCACTGGTTTTCTTTCATTATCATCTTAGCTAACTATTACCCAGCAAGACTCAAAGACTCTAGTGATACAATGGAGAGTTTTTATAAATGACCCCAGAACCTTGTTTTACTTGAAAAAGGATATCCTATTATTAACAGCTTATTAAATTGATGCACATACTCCAGACAGTATGCAAACAGGCCCTTACCTCAGAAAAGGAGTCAAATGTCTGAGCGTTTGGATATACCAAAAAGGCTAGAACAAAGAAACCTGGCTAGTCACTGTGTCATCCCAGGGCTGGCACTAAACCCGTGAGTCAGCCATCCTTCTCTTGATCCAGTCCATTCTCAAACCACTCATTTCCACTGAAGTTTATTCAGGCATGTTGGTGATTTTCTTAAGTTGTTTTTCTTTTTAAATAAAGGAGGGCTATATGGGGAAATTGGGATGGTGTGTCTTACTGAAAACCAAACAGCAAATTATAAAGAACTGATATGGTAACTACAAGGAGGCTGTAAAATAAGAGCCCGGAGAAAATGAGCATCAACAAAATGAAAGGGCAGCATTCGGAGGTCCTTTAATTGCATGGTAATTGGGAGTCAAAGCAGAATCTATTTAGACTCCACAAGGTCTATTAGGAGTACAGAGGACCAATCGCAAGTCAACCAAAATTAGGGAAAGAAATCAGACTTTAATTGTAAACAGAAGACTAATCATTAGCTGCCCCTTTCCCTGGAGTAAGTCATGGATGCTTGCCTGACATTTTACATTTCACTTTAAGTTAAAAAAAAAAAAGTTGCACAAGCGCCCTACTCATTAGCAGTTTCTTCTGTATTAGAGGGCTTCTAAAGCCTAAAGCCAGAGTCTGAAAATACCCTCATAGCAGCATACCTCAAAATGATACTCCATCCAGTCTACGACTGCAGATAGAACATGTGCGTGCACAAAGGAGCTCACCTCTGCCTCTTGAGTCACCACACCGAGATAGGTACACTGAAGATACAGCTAACTCAAAGACTTACAGAACTGTGTCTGTGCCAGTGTAGCCTGCATTTCAAAACAGCAAAAGGCAGGATTTTTTAAATAGTCTCACCACACAGAAATAAAAATGTCTGAAGTGGCAAATGTGCTACTTAGTCTGATCTAATCATTTCACAATATGTACATGTATAGAAGCATCATACGAAGCTCCCTAAACTTATACAATTTTCATGTGTCAATTAAAAAAAATGAAAGGCCGAGGATTGCTCAGTCAGTAAGGGATTTGAGGATCAGACATTGGGTACCAAGAACCCACATAAAAAGCTGGGTAGACATGGCAGTCCACCTTTAATCCCAGTGCCTAGGAGGTAGAGACCAGAATCTTGGAACTAGATGGCTAGCTAGCTGAAATGGCAAGCTCACCAAAATGTCAAGCCCCAGGTTCATCTAAAGACCCAATCTCACCAACATAAAGTAAAGAATGGTCAAATATGCTAACCTGAGACCTCCACCCAAACATACATGTGTGCATATATATGCAAACATACACACTCACACATGCACACACGCTCAAAACACTCACAAACATACCAGTAAAATGAAAAAGTTCATAGATAGCCTGATTGCTGAGAAGCAAAGACTTCTGTTCTTTTTCTGTTCTCTGTCATAGTCATGAGACAGAGGTAAATAAAGTAAGGCTAAGCCATAAGTACACACAGGCTGGGACAGGATCAAATGATCATGAGGATGGCAACATATTTTAATAGCCATGCTTGTCACAAAGAAGTCAAACAATATTTTTAATACTTAATATAACACTTAATATCTTCAACAGCATTAAGACTCTAAGAGCCAAACACATTAATTACCTGTTGATGAGTTAGAAGTTATATATCATTACCAATATTATTAAAATAGAAAATTAGGCCGAAAACCACCAGTTGCTAATAGGAAAATGCCTTGCACTCTGACCTTTATTTAATTTTTCTTCAATATCCTGTAACTCCTTCACCAGATCCAGATGTTAATCTGCTCTGCGAGACTTCTGGAAAAATCTCTATGGAGTTAAAAAGAAAAAAAACAACAAAAGAAGAAACAGCTCCATTTTTATTTTCATTTATTAAATATTCAATTATTTATTTGTTGTGTTTTTAAATTCTGCTTTACTCTGTTTGCTTTGGGGAGTACCAAGTCTATATCCCAAGGCTCCATGCTACACAATTTTAAAAATCTTTCACTAAGATTTCGCAACTTAACCAGTGGATACAAAGCAGAGTGACAGGCACCAGAAAGACTCTATAAATTGTATAAAGTAGCACAGAGACTCAAGGCAGGTGGGGTAGCTACCTGGGGAGGGGTCGTAAAAGCCTTCATGAGGTGATGGGATGAAAACCTGGCCAAGAAAGGTGGAAAGAGCTCTGCTGATGGGTGCGGCCAACAGTCCACTCATTTACTCAGTGCGTATTTCTTGACTACAGGGTTCGCACAGGGCGAACAGGCACAGGAATGCTGGCGTAGCAGCTACCGACAGACTGGCTGAGCAAAATGCCACAGAGTCACGGGGCGGGGTGTAGGGAGAAACTTGGCTTTGCACTCAATGGAGCATCACCCCAAACATCAGCTTAAAAATATCAGACTTCACTTCTAGGCAAGACAAAGTCATTAACTGTCTGTGACCAGCATAGATACACACTAGAGGATCACGTGAGTAATTTCAAGGGACCAGAAAATACAAAAGGAAAGGACTAGACGCAGCAGTAAAAACTGTGGAGCTGGGCGAAAATGGCATCTTGGGTGTCCAGAAAGTAAAGTTTCATGAAATAGAGATTCCCACAAAGGGAAGATGGAAAGTGAGCGTGTGTCAAGACTTGATGAGCTAAATGTGAGTAGCCCAGATATTCTGTAAGAACAAAAATCTAGAATGTTTCTAGGTGTTGAACAATGCGCGAAAGGCAAGCAGAGACCAAAGTCGAGGCAGAAGACAGAGGAAACTGGCCGTGTTTACACCAGCAGAAGTTATAAACAACAGAAGGAATCCAGAGTGTCCATTGTTGTCAGAAAAGAGCTGGTAGAGAAAGAGGACAGTGAAATGTCATAGTACACTACTGCGACAGTTCACTAAGGATGACAAGGGGGCATTCTCATAGGTAGAAGCCCTACCAGACCTCAGCAGAGAGAACCACCATCATGGCAGACTCCATACTCAACAATGGAACCCCGAGCATCTGAGTTCAGGTGGTTTTATTGATTCAGAACTCCTCAGGTATTCTACTGATAGTACATTCAGATCATCAGCAATCAAACATCCCCCACATAAATACCTGCAAAAAATACAAAATGCCGCCACCCAGGCAGTCCCTCACCCAACAGTGCATTAAACAATTATTTTATACATAACTAAAAATAAACTCCTACAACAGTGAAAAATTATTCTATTCACAAAGGCAGAATATTTCTTCTGGAAAGTCATAACTGCCAAATAAATGCCTAGGTTTCCCAAAGTCCTCAAAATACGTATCACAGAGTTAAGCCCTGCCCCAGCGCACTGTAGAGGCCAAAACACAGGCAAGCTGGAGATTCCAGTCGACTCCACCCTGGTAGTGAATCTTCACTGTCTACTTGACTGGATTCAGAGTGAGGCTGTTTCCAGATAGATTTATCTGAGGAGGGAAGAGTCACCTTAATGCTAGTTACACCATTCCACTGGCTGTGATCCCATAGTAAATAGAAAAGGGGTTAAAACAGGAAGCCAGCAGAGCACTGGCATTCACCATCTGCTTTCTGAATGTTGACACTGTAGGCCAGTCTCCTGTTCCTACCATCACGCCTTCCCCACTGTGACGGACTGTGGCCCCTCAAACTGTGAAGCAAAGTAAACCCTTCCTCCCTTAAGTTGCATTTATCTGTTTTTGGTTTGGGGGTGCTTGCTTGCTTTTTGTCACAACAATGAGAAAAGTAACCAGTACATCCAGAAATGTATTAAACCAAGCACTTGTCCAGGGTGCAGTGGAGAGAGGCTCTCCCTGCGCATGCTCACATACCAGGTATGCTGTTCTACCAGTACTTTATGAAAGTGAGAAACATTTTCTAACTGCTCAGGAGGCTACAAAGCCCAGCATTATGGTGCCAGCCTCCGATGTAAGCTTTTTTTTTTTACTGTATTCTCTCAGGGTAGAAGGCAGAAGGGCAAGAGCTCGAAAACACTCACTGTCAAGCTGGGAGAAGAGCAGCAGAGTCTCCCTCCACTCCACAAGCCCTCTCTATTGCATCACCAGTCTCTTCAGGCAGAGCCCTCCTGTCCAAAACATCCCCAGTTAATCCCATCTTCCCATTCTGCTGCATTGGCGATTAATTTTCCAGCACCTGAATGTTGAGGGACCTGTTTGATTATAGCACAGAGGATGAGCTGAGGACCATCCAAGATGCTGTCTCTGTACACATGGATTATCTCTACTGCTGAAACGCTAAAAATGTTCCTCGTGACACATTGAGTTCTTAAATGGATATTGGATCCTTTTTTCAAAGACTAGCACCTACCCTTGACCAAATTGCTATAATTCTTGACGATATTTTTATTAATTGAGCATTAGTTAGAATGAGCAAGTAAATTTTAGCACATTATGCAAACGATTTCAAGTATATTCCTCTTAAGAATCACTCAAATATTTCTGAGACAAATGTAAGTCTCAGAGAAGTAAGAGTTCTGTTGGACCTCTGATGCACAATTTGGAGAGAGCTCTTGTCCCTAGAAAATTCTCCAAATCGCTCCCACTTCCCAAAGGGTATCTCCAGCATGGACCACTGAACAAGGTTGTGTTGTCAAAGACTCAGCTCAGGAGATGTCAATAGGTGCTCTAATTATCCCAGGGCTCCTTGGTTTTGCCTATCAGGAGGTAAATCCCAATTTCTGTAAATGAACCAGATTTGAAAATAGGTGTTTAGGAACAGGAGTGGCCCCAGTGCTATGCTCACAAAGCAGCCAGGCAAGGAGCATGTGCAGCCCAGCGTTCAGTGATAATAGGTTCACCGAGTGAAATGAAGACTAAGCTGGGGAAAGGGGAGAGGGCTTTACCCTGTCTGACCTCTCAGGAAAGTCACCTGGTGTGCCCTTGGGGAGCAAAGCTGCTAATAGGAAAATGCAGACGTGTCCTCTTATCTGGGTTGATGGTCCCTTGCTGCAGAGCTGAACTAGAAAGAACTCCCTGCTTACTTTTAAAATTCTTTTTAACCTTATATATGAAATAGGTCAAGTGTCCCCTCAACTTGGAGTTAGGAGAGATGAAACCCATGATCAGAATATATTGTGTGAAAAAAAAATATTTTCAATTAAAAAAGAAGAGTGGACAAGTGTTTGTCCATTGCTCCTGCTGTCAATTTACAAACATTTAAGGGACAGTGACTACTCCAAATTTTCCCCAGATCATGTCTCTGAGGGTAACCTCTGTCCCCATCACCCATAAACACACAAGGACATGTCAGAAATCCTAACAGCTCTTCTCAGTGAGTGGCTGGGTGGGGTGGGTTTGGGTAAACTAAATCACAACTAGAGAAGCCTAGACTTCCATATAGAACATTACCCATCCCAAAATTCTTCATTGAGAAAGAAAATGTTGAAGTCTATCTGTGCAAAGACAAAATTATATGTTAATTCTGTTTATACTTTTTTACATAAAGATCACTGAGTTTTCAGACCACTGATTGTACACATAGATAGACACATCACATTCCGGAAGCCTGCATGAGCTGCTTTGTGAACACTAACGCCTCTTTGTTAGTGGGAATTCTTGGGGTGAGTGTGTATCTATGTGCCATGTGCAGTGTGTAAGTGCCAAGGCTACTTTTAGGTCCCATCGTTTTCTAAAATAACATTTTCCTGTAATTGTGATAAAGTACACTTATTACAGAAAGTGTGAAAATAAAGGAAAGCTCAGACAAGAAAATTTAAGTCACTCATAAATTCTTAAGCACAGGTGAATATTCATCATTTTTCACATATTTCCAGCTTGGTTTTGATGTATAAATGCATTTGGATTTGTCTACTCCAAAACAGCATTGTACTGAACATATTATTCTAGTCATTTATTTTTATTTAATATACCCTAACCATTTTTCTATATTATTAAATATTCTTCTAAGTGTAATTTTCAAAAGATATGCCATATAGTATATATACCTACTTGTTTAATTGTCCTCAGATGTTGAATAACTAAGTTCTTTCCTATATTTGTTGTTAAAATCCACCAAATTATGCTAAAGAACTCTACATCTTTGCTTTAAAATGAATTAGTTCCTTAGAGTGAAATCTTTTATTTATTTTATTTTCCATGTCTGAGTGTTTTGCCTGGTTCCCATGGAAGCCAAAGAGGGCACTGGATTCCCTGGAACTTGAGTTAACAGAAGCTTGTGAGCTGCCATGTTGGTGCTGGGAACTGAACCTGGGCCCTCTACAAGAGCAGCCAGTGCTCTTAGCTGCTGAGCCATGGATCTAGCCACTTAAAATATAGCCTGTAAATCAGATCACTGAGTCACTGAGTCAGGTAATTGCTAAGACTTCTACTTATAAGGTCTGGCAGCAATGGTGCATGCCTTTAATCCCAGAACTCAGGAGGCAGAGGAAGGCAGATTTCTGTGAGTTCTTGGCTAGCCTCATCTACAGAGTAAGATCCAGGACAGCCAGAATTACAACAGAGAAACCTTGTCTCTAAAACCAAACAAACAAACAAAAAAGACTTCTACCTAAAGAAAAATTGCTTTTTTGAAAGATTTCCCAGATTTCCCTCCCCACCAGCAATGCTTCAAAGTGTCAGTTCCCTTTTTCACCATCAGTAGGTTTCCTGTCAGTTTGATTTTCTGTCTTTTGGGAGTAGAACTTCTGACTACATTCTCTAGAACCATAAACGATAACAGTATGATAGAGTTAAGCATGTTCCCATCAGTTCCCATCAGGACAACTGACGGGCACAGCCAACCATCAAGATATTAAACATGTTGCTGATCACCAGATACTCCTTCCCCACAGCTTGTCTATTCCTTTTCATCCCACATAATATCTATGACCAAAGAGAGATGTGTGCTTAAGAAAAACTAATGGCAGTTTCAGAGGCATAGATCCTAAAAATGGTTCTACAAAATGCAATGGAGTTTTGGAAGGAAAAATCTCTCAGTTGAGGGGCCAGTTCTCCACAATAGCTGGTACACTAAGAGGAAGAGATAAAGGATAAACAGCTCAGATCCCCAAAGTAACCTCTGAGGAATGGGAGCTGGTGAAGAGCCAGCAGGAGTGAACGGGATGACAGTAAATAGACTGTACTTATTCCAATAGATAGGATGGCTAGCATCCAGTGCAGTTCTAATATAGCCCACACACATGGTTATCTAAATGAGAAAGGAGCTTATGAAAATGAAGTGGATGTCAGGGAGGGTGCAGCTATGTCAAACAGTGGGCATATTTATGCAAACTATCCCAACCATCCTGCTAAAGAATTCTCCCAAAACAGGAGCTAAGCCTGGAAAGTAAATAGAAAATGGAGGTAGCGAAAATACTTTTTATAAGTATTTTAGTAATTCTTTGAGAAGTTCACTCAGTGCATTTTGACCATATTCACCCCTATTTCTCCTAAATCCACATACGCACCCCTACTCATTGCAACTTCAATGTCCTCTTTCAGTTTTTATAACCCTTCAAGTTCAGTTTTTGCTGCCCATACACTTCTGCGTGTAGGGCCCCCCAACAGAGCACTGTTGACCTAACCCTAGCACAGCAAATGCATGCACAGCCTTTCTCATCTAACGTAGCTTGAAAGTCACTAACTAGGACAAGAGACAACGACAGATGTCTACCAGAGCAGCCTATTGCGGCCGTGTGAGCTGCCACCAGCCGCCTCACCCAGAAGACGACTAAGTGAATCCGGGAATGTTGAGGGAGATCTGACACTCTGAAACCATCTTTAGCTTATCGATTTGCTTCTCCACTGAAAAACAAAGTACCATATCAATAAATGGCTTTAGTTAAGAAGTTACGGTCTAAGAAGAAACAGGGAGGACTGCTAGAATGTGCTGGAAACATCGAGGTTTATAGAAAATAACATCAAGGGCTTCCCGGAGGAGACTGACGCTTGGGAGGAACACGAGCGTATTAAAAAGCACAAACTTGAAGGCCAGCAAACTAAGATCTATGTCACAATGCCCTTCCCTTTTTCTTCTGCCTTCTCGTTTGTACAAAAACTTAAAAAACTACAGCAATAAACTGGTAATTTTTGGATAAACTAATCTAAAAACAGTGAGTGGGATGAATAATTCAGAACTCTGGGATCCAGCAAAATATGACTTTGTAATTTGTGGCTTTATGCTTAATTATAATGATCAGTTAAAGAAATCTCTGTATGAAAATTAAAAATAGGGAACCCTGAAATGATAAACCTAAAAAGGAAAGTAAAAGAGAAGAGGCAATGATGTAAAATTAAAATAATCCTTAATTCTGAAGATGAAAATGGTCCCTGAACATATTTAAATTACTTTTTGCTCATGCAGCTTTATATTGTTCTTTTGTTAAAAAAAAAAAAAAAAAAGAAAAGAAAAGAAAGAAAGAAAGAAACTGAAGTCCTAGGAGATGGCTCAGTGCATAAGGCACTTCCCACCCAGCCTGAGTACCGTTCCTGGGACCTATATGGAAGGACAGAACCAACTCCCATATTTGCCCTCTGACCTCAGCATGAACACTGCAGTGCCCACACATGCATTCACACACACTAAACTTTTCTTAAAAAAAGAAAGAAAGAAATGATAAAATTTGGAGTTGTGTCAGCCGGTGGTGGCACACACCTTTAATCCCAGCACTTGGGAGACAGAGGCAGGCAGATATCTGTGAGTTCAAGGCCAACCTGGCTACAGAGTGAGCTTCAAGACAGCCAGAGTTACAATAGAGAAACCCTGTCTCAGACAAAAACAAAACAAAAACAAAAACAAAATTGGAGTTGTGGAAATTAGGGTATACTAATAATTCTGGGGTAATTTGGGAATTTTCTTTTTAATATATATGGAAAGTTATAAATACAATTAATATATGCATATTATAATATTTCAGATGTTCTGAGTCATGGAAAGAAGATCAACACTTCTCATCCTTCAGTATAGTTAGTGTAATTGTTGTGTGATCCTTTCTAACATTTTTAACACAAGTTGTTCATAATTGTTACCATAGAGTGTGCTATGAATCTTCTTTGTCATATAACAGCAAGTCAAAAGCCTCTTTAAAAGTTTTAACCTTTTTTTTTTTTTTTTTTGCATATGGGTATTCTGCCTGCATGCATGACCATGTGTGTGCCTGATGCTTAAGAAGACTGGAAGGGGCATTAGATTCCCTGGAACTAGAGGGACAGATATTTGTGAGCCACCATGTGGGTGCTTGGAATCTAAACTAGGTCTTCTGGAAGAATAGCATGTGCTCTTAACCACTGAGCCATCTCTTCAGTCCCATATCAAAAGCAACTTTGATGTTGCTACATTAACATTTTCAGGTAATTATTTCAGAATGTCATAGTTTTTACAGGTTTTTTGGATGCTTAAATGACACCTATGCTTTGCTACAGTGTAGGAATCACTATGAGGAACATCTTAATACATTTTAGTCTTGTGGCGTTGTAAAAACACCCAGTAATCCCACCACTTCCAGTGTACATGCCCTCTTGCTGTGTACCCCATGTTTTCCCACTCCGGATCCAAGCTCAGCTACATAATTTGCTTGGCAAATGAGACACAGGTGCTTACACATCCAGACCTGGTCCCTCATGATCCTGGAAACTGTCTCCATATGAACAAGCACTGGCTAGCTTGTTGTATAAAATACATGCACCACTGTTCCCATCTCTCCTGGAGGCCTGTAATACATGAGTGAAGCCATCTTAGGACCCAGCCACCAGCCAAACCACCATCTCAACACACGGATCTGAACAAGCCAGAGATTGGAGCAAGGCCTGGCTGGCTCCAGTGAGAGCTGCTTACTTACCCATGGAATCATGAATCAAATACATGATTACTGTTTGCGGACAGTTTGCTCTTTAACAACTTAATATTTTAAAAAGTGAACTCACTTTGATTTTTTCTACCATACTTCTGCTAGTATCCCAGAATGAATTTTACTGAGTCCAAGGGCAAGAAACCTGGCCTTTATTGACTCAGAAAGACAATATCACATGCTTTCTCCCACCAAGTGGAAGCTAGATTTTGAATAGACAGACGGACATATATGACATAAAAGTAGAAGAGGGCTTATGCGTGGAAGGAAGCAATTTCAAGGGGAGACAACAAAGGAGGGTAATGGTGAGGAGGTAAGAAGGAAAGCGTTGCATTTTTCATCTGTGCAGAATCTAAGTTATGAATATTATAGACTACAAGGAAACAGAGATAATTGGAAGCAAGTGTGAGGAGAGAGAGGATACAGCAGAGGTGTTATTGTTTGAATCTGACCCCCCCACACACAGACACACACTCAGGCTTAGGTTCTGAAGTTCAATCCCACCTTGTAGGGCTATTTTGAAAGCTATGGAGCCTTTAAGGGCTGGGATCTGGATTGTAGAACCATGTCACTAGAGGCAAAACCTTTGATAATTATACCCACCCTTGGCTCCAGCCTGCATCCTCTGCTTCCTGCCTGACATGTGTGAAGTTCACTCCGCTGCACTCTTCTGCTGCCACAGAGTCTGCCGTTGCTTTCCTTCTATGGTGGACTGTGCACCCTGACACCATGATCTAACTAAACTCTTCTTCCCCAGGTTGCTTCTGTCAGGTGTTCTGCCACAGCGATGAGAAAAGTATCTAGTAGAGAAAACTGGGACCAGAAACCAAAGTCACTGCACAAGACTGATGCTATCAACATTCCATCATGAGTTGGGGAAGGATTTGTGAGGGTTCATCCTTTCCTGAGAAGCTATTACTGTTCATGGTTCCTAAGAGAGAAGGAATCATTTTCTTCAGTGGTGTAGCCACTGGCAAGTTTCTCACACTGTGAGAAATAACCCACCCCACTTGCTCGTGCCAGCAACCCTGATTAAATAAATCCAGTGACTCTCCCTCTCTCTGTCACACACACACACACACACACACACACACACACACACTTACTTGCACTCATGCACACATGCATGCACACACACAAAGATATGGAAATAGGAGGAAATTTGTTGGAAAGTAAAAGGGATTCAGGAGGAGGAGGAGATAACAGAGGACACTGAGGAGGGGTTAAGATCAAAACATGTTATGTGCCCATATGAACAACTGCCAAAGGATGTATTTTTTTAATTAAAAAAATAATAATAATAAAGTGAAGTCATTGCTATGGCCAAACCTGACCATGTGGTTGGTAGATCTTTTTAAATGGTTCTTAGGAAGAATTTGAAGGTGCAAACTATAGAAGACCTAAAATGTTTTGAGCTTAAAATGCAGTGCTCTGGTGGGATCTGACCATAATGAAATGCAGGTACTAACGCAGGCAGTAAGGAATGTGTCGAACAAGGCCCATTCATGTCACAGTCTGGCAAATAATCATTCAATAATACATTTCACCGGTTTTTCAAAAGTCATACTTTTTTTAAACTAATTAATAAAGTAGAGGAAAAATGAAGGCAAGATAGCAGTCAGGTTGTATGTGTTGTTATTGGCTACTTTTAGCCAAGTTTACAATGATATCAGTCGGCTGAAGTCCAACAGAAAGATATGAATAACAGGCCAGTTAAGAGTGCAGTTGAATTTAAAGTTTCAGATCCAAATATAGACAAGGTTGTTATATTAGCTTCCTTTCTTTCATATATTATTATTTGTTGACAATTTTATACATGTATACAATGTATTTTTTAAGATTCATTTATTTTATGAGTGCTCTATCTGCATATATACCTGCATGCCAGAAGAGGGCATCTGATCCCATTATAGATGGTTGTGAGCCACTCTGTGGTTGCTGGGAATTGAATTCAGGACCTCTGGAAGAGCAGTCAGTGCTCCTAACAGCTGAGCCATTGCTTCAGTCCTATATTTGTTACCTTTCTATTGCTGTGATATACAATGAAACACCATCAAGACCAGGACAATTAGAGAAGAAGGTGTATATCTCGGCTATGTTTTCAGAGGGTTAAGAGTTGATCATGGTGGGGAAGTATGGCAGGAAACATATGCCTTAGCCGCTGTAGCAGGAAGCTGAGGGCTAGCATCTTAAACCACAAGCACAAAGCAGTAAACTCTCAAAGCCAGCCTCCAGAGACACGCCTCTTTCAACAAGGTCACTCCTCCTAAGCGTCCCCAAGTAGTGCTATCTACCAAGGACTAAGTATTCAAATGCCCAAGGCTATGGGGAACATCACATTTAAACCAGGGCAGCTGCTGCCGCTGCTGTAAATGCTCAAGAGAATGGCGTCATTAAAGAGAAAACCTACATGTTCCTCACACTGGAATAAAAAAGGTGTCTTCAAGGTAAGACCCCATCCATCAAAGGGTTGTAAGGTACAAAAATCCAAATCCATGGAAATTTTTTATTGAGAACATCAGAATTAAAAGAGCCACAGGATATCCTACCAGAATATTACCTAGAAGAACGTTTTGCTTGCTTTAGTAGCCCAAACACTCAGACGCTACAGCCGTCGTCCAAGGTATCTTGCCTCTTACCGCAAACTGACACAAAAACTTCACATCATCTACACGGTTTTGATTTTCAGACATACAGAATGTAAGGGTTATGAAGTTGTGAGAGCTTACATTAGGTATTAGAGCAAAGCTTACAGGGTCAGGCAAAGTGTAACAGGGTCAGATTCCCTGCGGAGAGCCCTGGAGTGCTTTGTGGGTGAACCCAAGTTGCAACTGAGATATGGGCACCAAGTGAAGCTGCCCCAAGCTACCACATGCACTGTCAATAGCAGGGCCGTAGAAACAGAACTCTCAGACTCCTGGAACTCAAGACACCACCATGCCCCGGGTACTGCTCATGAAATACAGGATTTAATGTCTGCCCTGGTCGGTTTGGTCCCATCTTTCCTTGCTATCTCCATGGTTCTTCCATTAGGGATGGTAATGTTTAGTCTGCCATTGGATATCAAAAGCAACTTTGCTTTGATTTGATTGTAGCAATGAAATTAAAAAGACTTTGAATGCTGCTTTATAAAACAAAAACAGAAACAATGTTGTATCTATTAAGAATATAAAGAATTTTGAAGTGGGACTCAATACATTTTGCAACATCAGGTGGCCACACATCTTTGGGAGCCAAGGATGAAATATTACAATTTGAATCTGAAATGGGAACTGTCTTAATGTCTTGAATGCTCAATGACCAGCTTGTGCTATTTTGAAGACTGCAAGCCTTAACAAGGTAAGGCATGGCTGGTCAGAGTATGTTGTTAGGGGTGGGTCTTTGAAGGCTGTGCCCAATACTGGTCATGGTGCTCTTACTCTGCTTCCAGTCAGCTATGCTATGAACAAATCTTTGTTATACACTCTGGCCATCATGAACTCTGCCAAGCCTTCCCTTCCATGATGGATCATATCCTCTATATCATGAGCCAAAATAAACCTTCCCTATCAGGTATTTCTGTCCTAGTGACAAAAAGAATCACATTGTATAATGGGGGGAGGGAGTTGTATGTTCAATGTATGTTCTACGTGTATTAAAATGTTTTATGTGCATTAAAATAACATAATGAAACCCAGTATTCTGCATGCTCACTAAAAAGAAATCAATTTTAAAAAATAGAACAGTATTCTTTAGTTATGACATCCAGCAATTATAAATTACGGTAAACAGCTTACTTTCTCAACACTCAGTAGCCTTAAAAGTAGATTAGCCATTACATAACTATCATCTGACTGGTCCCCTTAGTCTTTACAGTTTCTTCCAAGAGTCTGAATGTAGCATTTGAGAAGTCAATGAGGCAAAGGGGACCTTCTTGGCAGGATCTGCTTAAGACCCAGAATTCCAGTCGTGGGAAAAACAATTCCTGGGTGTCCCTTTTTTGCTGGTATGTGGAAGTTTTCCTATCCTCTGGGCATCCTTTCTCTTGTGGCCCAGTGAGCCCCACTGTAGAAGAGTGAAGCCATCCTGTCTTTCCCTCATTCATTCACAGTATCTTCATGTACTCAGAATTTATTGAGTCATGAACAAGGTACCAGGAGACACCAAGAAAATCATTTTACCTCCAGGTACTTGTAGAGCGGAGGATCTGGGCAGCAGTCTCTAGTGTACTGTATTCTGAAACAGGGTTTGCAGCTGCCTACCTCTGCACTGGTCTTACTTTCACTTCTCTTAGCTTTGGCAGCAAAGCCAAAATGATTTAGAACACAACCATATGGCTAGGTGTTGAAATAGTAATATTTTGAATATGTCAATTTAAATATTATTAGTAAAATAACTTTACCTTCTTAATTGTAATGTTTGGTTTTTCTTTGTTACCAGAGATTTTCAAATGTTCTTTATTCAAGCATCTGTTTTTGTCCCTGACCAATCCTTCAGTTGATAGCAGTAAGCTTGATAAGAAGCACACTGTTTGGTAATGGATATTTCTGGTAGGATTTAGTCCAATTCCAATTTTATAAAATGCCAATGGAATTCTAAAGAAAATCAAAATTGTCTGCAACTGAGAGCAGTCCAGTTGCTGAATGTTTCTATACATAGGACCTAAGAGTACAGGAACATGCATGTCAAGAGCCCAATCCCATAGTATTAGGTGAAAGATTCCTTAGGGATGCTAGCCTTGTGAGCCTCCCTTGGCATTTAATTAATTGTCCTCCCTTATCCTCCTCCCCCTCCTATTGATCTCCTGCTTTGTCCCAGTTAGTCTCCCCTCCTACTTTATGTGAGTAATCTACCTCTAATGTGTGGTTCTTGGCACAGTTCTGTCAAATGGTGTTACCATAGATGCTGGATGACAAAAAGACTGGATCAACTGAGAAGTAAGGTAATTAGTCAAATGCAGTTAAGAGCCAAGTGCAGGCCTGTAATACCAGCCTCTTGGGAAATTGATGCAGGAAAATCACAAGATCAAGACCTACCTGGGCTACAGAACGAGTTCAAGGTCATCTGGGCAGCCTAGTGAAATGCTGTCTCAAAAGTAAACATTAAAAGAAAGCTGGGGTGTAGTGCCAGAACAATTCACTTGTTTGGCACCCTCAAGGCCCTGCGTTCAATCCCTAGTACTACCAAAAATAAAGTGAACAGCAGTGTGGAAAGTGGTAAAGACACACATCAGACAAAATGGCTGGATCAAAGTGTGGTTTAGATTTCTCTCCTTGAGGTAGGTGCTTGGAAGACTGAATAAACCTTTACAGATGATTAGACCAGTCACGAAAGAGTAGGGTGGAGCTCAGCTGTAGAGCATGGGCTTCTTGTGCCCAGTGCCCTGGGTTCAATTCCTAACATGAAAAGAATTTTGAAAACTCACATAATATGTGGCCTTTGGAAGTCAGGCATGGTGGTATATGGGCACTGAGGCAGGAGGATCTCTTGAGCCCAGGAATTCAGGACATATCATAGAAACACAGCAAGATTTTGTCTCTTTAAAAAACAGAGGCTGGGTGTGGTGGTACATGCCTTTAATCCCAGCACTTGGGAGGCAGAAGGGGAGGCAGAGGGGAAGGCAAAGGCAGGCAGATCTCTGTGAGTTTGAGGCCAGTCTGGTCCACAGAGTGAGTTCCAGGACATCCAGAGTTACAACAGAGAAATACTGTCTTGAAAAACCAAAATAATAATAATAATAATAATAATAATAATAATAATAATAATAATAAATTAATAAAGAAATAAGAAACAGAGTATTGGCACCAGAGACTCACATAGTCCTCAAGCTCCACACCCTGGCTCCTACCACCAGACTCATGCTGCCGTGACTCAGTCACTTTGGATCATGACTGTAAGACATTTCCTAAAATGTTTGTTAGAAAAAAGAAGAAGAAGAAAATGTAAACTTAGCTAAATAAATCAGATTCATCGTACTAGTCATGTTGTGTTAAATGTGAGAACACATTTTTACATTGGCACAAGCAGTAAGCATCTAATGTTAAGGAACTTGTAAACGTTAAGAGCAATTTGAATTTTAAAGATGCTAACAGCTTTTTAAACTTTGTAATTCCAACTCACAACATGCAATTAATTTTAGAATTTCTCAGATAGTGAGAATCTTTTAAACATGAATAATAATTCTGAAATTCCTCAAAGCACTTTTTCATATTGACCATGTTTTATGTGGGTGAATTTAATGCTTAGACTTCTAAGAGTCAATAATTTTCCTTGTCAGACATCCAAAGTTCTATAAGATACAACAAAACAAAATAAAATAAACTACGCTAAATGCACTGATGTGCTTCAAATGTGTAAGGAATTAAATTAAATTTATAAATGGGATTGGTTGTTTAAGGACTCCCAGTCTTTCAATTTGAGTTAATTAAATATGTGCTCTAAGAAAAACATGAACTTACTTGTTCTTGCTTTAATAAATTTGTGAGTTAATATTAAAGTCTTAAATAGATTTCACAGTTATAATTTTATAAGCTATTAATTTAAAACATTATGAAACATTCTTCCTATATACAAAACTCCCAATCAAGACGTGAAACAAACCCCTACACAGTTGCAAGGGAAGACACCCAAAATCCGAGAAAAAGCCAAGCCACTCTTTGTGTTTACATTATACATTTTTTGCCACACATTTTTTTCTGTTTCAGAACTTAAAAGTTAATATTGTTGTTTTATCACTCTGTGTGCACGTTTGTATGTGTATGTAGGTAGCACATACACTGTGCTCATTCATATGTACAGTTGCAGGCCCACATACGTCATAGCATACATGTAGAGGTCAAAGGACAACTTTGGGTGTTGGTCCTCGCCTTCTACATTGTTTGGAACAGGATCCTTTGGTGATGTTTTATACATGACACTAGCAGGACTATGAGCCTCCAGAAATTCTGTCTCCTCTTCTCACCTTGTTGTAGGCACACTAGATTATACACATGAGCTACAGCACATGAATTTACATAGGTTCTGTAGATTCAAACTCAGGTCCTTATGCTTGAGCATCAAACGCTTTACCACTGAGCCCTCCCAGCCCTAAAAGGCTCATCTTAAACGAGAAAATAAAGTTGAGATTAGGTTTCATCTCCAGCCCTCATCTGCCTGAGTAAACTAAAGTATGTTGGCCCTTGGGAATATGTATGTGGATGTGCTCATGAAATTGAATAGCAGACAAGTTTTGTGGGGCCATTCCTCTAAATGAGGGACCACATTATCTCAGGGGTACAGAATGTTCTGGCAATGAAGCAGTCCATCTGCAATAGAGGTGTTAAAAGCTTCCTTTACATCGTCTTAGTTGACAGCTGGGGTATAGCTCAGTGGTTGAGTGCTTGCCTACCATACACAAGACTCTATGTTCAACTCCCAGACCACATAAACACATTCATGGGACAGAGGTTAAAAATTCTCTATTGGACTGGCATAAAGCTGAGTACAGTTCTGAAGTTCTAAATTTCCTGGCTCATTGTTATTAAAAGAACAGTTTTAGGCCTGTTTCAGAAAGAACTCCTCCCTAGACTCCTGGCCCAAAGGATTACTAAAACATCCAGCATGGCCATACCAGCAGCCAGGATGAAACACTGGCCCAGACTTGCCTCTTGATTTGCTGCCTGCACACTTCGTTCTGAGAGAAAAGGAGCTGAAAACATAGCTTGAAATTCGTGGTAGGCCTTAAAGAGCAAAGGGCATTCACTTAATTTAAAAGGCAATGATAATTTGGCAAAGATTTTTAAAGAAGATAAGAAAGTTATCAAAAAACAAATTCCAGTGGCAAACGGTCAGGAAAAACTAGAGATAAGAGCCAAGTCAGGAGACATCCCACGGGCTGAAGCTCAGTGGTACTGAGTGTGAGGCCCTAGGTTCAACCCCTAATACTGAGAAAAAACAGGAATTGTGAGGGCATTCAGTATCTTCATCAGCACTTGTCAGTGGCAGAGTGACTGTCTAAGAATGGTCCCAATCAGGAAACTGTTATAAGGGAGCAAGGATGTAATACAATTGGATGTTGGGCAAAGATCCCAGCTGCCCTGGACAAACTGGGCTTTTTGTTTGCATTTGTGAATAGGAGATGAAGAATAAAGCGGAAATGCAAAGAAAAACGAGAAAGAGATTGTGACTTACCAGACCCAGAGAGTCAAAAGGAAATAAGGAGTCCAGTTCAGCTCAGGACTCTGGGCTTTTTTGAGAATATTCGCAAAAGTAGAACATGCTGGGTGTTGGTTTGAGGAAAGAGACAGTTATAGATGCTAAACAGAAAATAACTTCTGGATTAAAGCCAACCTGGTCTGCATGGGATTCATCTCTATCAGAAGAGAGATGTCTCAAGAGTACACAGCACAGGGGAGACGAGTGTGGTCTCTACAAATGGAGACAGCCATGGAGAAAACCAAGCTTTGCCACTGAAACACAGGATATCAAATGAGTTTAGAAAACAAGGAGGGTCAGACACCACAGAAAATACCCAGGCTGGGAAAAATAGAGCCACGACTACTGTTTTGAATGTGACAGTGAATGCCAAGAAAGCAATTTAGTTATTCATTTATTACTTTTTAAATGTATTTATTTTTATTATTTTTAAGTGTGTGTGTGTGTGTGTGTGTGTGTGTGTGTGTACACATGAGTGTATGTACTATGAAGCCAGAAGAGGGTGTCACATCCCCTAGAGCTTGAGATATGGATAGTTATAAGCCTATAACTAAAAACTGAACTTTTGGTCCTCTGTAAGAACAGTATATGCTGTAAATGGCTGAACCAACTCTCTAGTCCTCACTTCCTCATTTTTTTTTGTTTGTTTTTTAAAAGCATCTAGGAAATTTTAAAGAAAACCAATAGAAAAGATCAGAATACACCGCAAGGGAGCAATGACCAACAAAGGTAAAGACACTCACAGGAAAGAAAGTTTGTTAAAGGTCCTGAACTCAGGGATAGAGAGATGATGGCTCAGCAGTTAAGAGCACTAGCTGTATTTCAGATAACTTGGGTTCAATTCCCAGCACCCACATGGCCACTCACAACCAACTGTAGCTCTAGTTCCAGGGGATCCAGCACCCTTTTCTAGCCTTTAAGGGCACCAGGCACACATGCAGTACACATGCCCAGGGATAGCACCACCCCAATCGGCTGCCTGTAGGGTAAAAAGTCAGAGCTCACTGAAATGTTAAGAGTTCATTTCCAGGTTTTGAAAAAACCACCAATCACAAAGCAGTAACTGAGCCAGAGACCCACCAATCCCTGAGCTCAAAATCCCACCAATTTCTGAGCTCAGAATCCCACCAATCACAGAGCCAGAAACCAACCAATCCCTGAGCTTGCCCCAAGATCAGGCCACAAAGAATCCACCAATCTCAGTCTTCCCTGGAAAGCTCTGCCTCCACCCCACAAGAAACCTTACATAAAGAGCTTCATTCTGTTCAGTTCTTTAATGCTTTTCACCAGAGCAAAAGCAGCGGCCCTCCTAGGTGCTTTCCCCTCCCAATAAGTCTCCTGTGATATTTGTTGCATGGTATGACTTTGTGGTATTCCTTGGCCTCCAGCTGCCAGGATACCTTTCCTCCCGGAGCTGTAACACTCCTACCAGGACTTCTCCCCTCCAAGTGTAGTGAAGTTGTAACACTACAGCTCAACCCAGGGATCTCCTCCTCTCAGAGCTGCAACACTCCTACTGGGCAAACTTCTCCCCTCAGAACTGGGTGGTTCCTTGTCTCCCAGCTGCCAGGATACTTTTCCTCTTCGAGCTCCACTGGGGACACCTTCCCCACTTCAGAGCTATGTAGTTCCATGGCTCCCGCCTACCGGGATACCTTACCATCTGACCTGAAACACTAATACTGGGCCCCTCCCCAATCACTAAGAAAATCTCATCTCATGGAGGCATTTTTTTCAATTGTAATTCCCTCCTTTCATATGATATTAGCTGTGTCAAGTTGACCTAAAACGATCCAGCACAGCATAGTATTACAAGAATTTGTCTACTTATTGTCTAAGATGTCAGGAACTACATCTGTCTCCTGAACAGCTGTGTGAACACCTCACAGTGTGCCTAAAACAGTTAGCACTCAGTCATACTTAGGAAGTGATCATTAGAACACTTAAGAAATGCAATGTTCCACCTTTTTTGCTTGGGCCACAGTAATAAAAATAACATGAACAAGGCTGCTCATAAATGCCATTTATTCTCACATGGTTCTGGAGTCTTGGAAGTCTAAGATCAAGGTGCTGTCAGGTCCTCAAAGATGGTGCCTTCTTCCTTGCCCATTGCACAGCTGGCTTGCTCTCTGAAATGTCTTTTATAAGGGCATCAGTGTTACTCAGAGCTTAATCACCTCTCAAAGTCAATGTCTTTTCTTCAATTAAAGCAACAACAGAAAACAATGAGAAAGACCCTCACTACCAAGTTAGCTGCTGATCCAGTAAGGGGGAAATGTTTGCAAAGAACTGCAGTCAACTTTCTAAAAGGCGTGTGTGTGTGTGTGTGTGTGTGTGTGTGTATGTGTGTACACATCTACATAGTGCTTTGATGGAGAGAGTGTATTAAAGATGTAATTCTAAGAACTCTGCACCTCAGTTCCATTATCTGCCAAATGAGGACAATACCCATGATCTCACAGGGCTAAGTGAGAGCTGAATGAAGTAGGCATGAGGCAGCTACCAGGGCTACAGTTTGCTGCCTTTCTTCACCTCTAGCCTTCCTTCAAAAGGATAGTGTTATTCTCCTTACTATGGGAGTTTACATAAGCTTTTACTTTGTGTGTGTGTGTGTGTGTGTGTTTGTGTGTGTGTGTGTGTGTGTGTGTGTGTGTGTGTACGCATTTATTATGCACATATAACAGTGCCTGGGTGGAGGTCAGAGGACAACTTTTGAGAGTCTGTTATTTTCTTCTACTGTGGATTCCATGAATAGTTGCAGCAAAACTCTGAGTTGTCTCTCTGCACCATGGTGGGAGCTTAGAAAGAAAATTCTTGGTCAGGAAATGCTTTATTTGAACAGGTGCTTTAGGACTGTGCCTTGAAGGTAGTGCAGGAATTTGATAGGAAGAGCTGAAGAAAGGATATGACATGTATGCATGAGGCTCACATGTAAAAACATGGTTTCCTTTGGAGCCCTGAGTTATTTTGCTCCACTAGGATTATGATTTGTACAGGGAGACCCTATAACAGAGAATAAATTGAAGATCAATAGATACACTTTGGCTGAAATATCTGTGCCCTTCCCAAATCTATAGATTGAACCCTAAACCCCAAGGTTCTTCTATCTATTCTTTATTCCAGAGTGACAACAGCATCTTAAATCCATAGAATGGAAGACTGTACTAACAGTAGTAGTGATGCTTAGAGAGGGTCTAGTTTAAACACTATGTTTAGCAATAAAACATCTCTTTATATTTTCTGAACATATTCTCATAAATGCTTTCTAACCTCTAAGGGAGTGAAGGAGAGCTAAATGGTATGAAACATTCTTGGAAAGAGGTGGTGGCTACCTGTTATGCTTTTCTGTTCTAAGAAAGCAGGTATGCATACTTTCCACAGCTGCTCAGAAGCTTGTTATAGAAATGGTAATTGGGCAGCTATTCCAATTTTCATTGGTAATTACTCTTTATTCAGAAATATTATTTCTAAGAATCTGTTCTATAGAAAGTCCAAACATATGTACAGCATAAACATCTCTGAACAAAACTTTGTGCACTGTTTTTAATAAAGAAAAGTTAGAAGCAACCTCAATAACTAGTAGTGGAAGCTTTAAATGAAGTATAACATTCATACTATGAAACATTGTGAACGAAGTCTTAAATGGTAGTAACAAAATCAATAATGGGGCTGAAGAGATGACTCAGTGGCTAAGGGAACTTGCTCTTTCAGACGACCTCTGTTCTTTCCAAAGACCTAAATGATAGCTCAATAACTAACTCCAGTTCCAAAGGATCTGACATCCTCTTCTGGTCTCCTTGGGCACTGCATGCATGTAGTACACATACACAGGTGCATATATGCAGGTAAAACACTCATACACAAAATAAAAATAAAGTCTTCTTTTTTAAGGAAAGCTGGTGTGGTAGTGGATGTCTTTAATCCCAGTACTCAAGAAGCAGGAGGATTTCTGTGAGTTTGAGGCCAACCTGGTGTATATAGGGAGCTCCAGGCCAGCCAGGGAGGTATAGTGAGACCCTATATCAAGGAAAGAAAGAAAGAAAAGAAAGAAAGAAAGAAAGAAAGAAAGAAAGAAAGAAAGAAAGAAAGAAAGAAAGAAAGAAAGAAAGAAAGAAAGAAAGGGAGAAGGGAGGGAAAGAGAGAGAGAGAGAGAAAAAGAAAGAAAGAAAGAAAGAAAGAAAGAAAGAAAGAAAGAAAGAAAGAAAGAAAGAAAGAAAGAAAGAAAGAAAAAAGAAAAGAAAGAAGAGAGAGAGAGAAAGGAAGGAAGGAAGGAAGGGAGGGAGGAAGGAAGGAAGGAAGGAAGGAAGGAAGGAAGGAAGGAAGGAAGGAAGGAAGAAAAGGAAGAAAAGGAAGGAAAGGAAGGAAAGAAAAAAATTAACAACAATGATAAAAGTCATATTTAAATAACAAGATAACAAATTGCAAATCTTAAATGATGTACCCAACACATAGGGAATAGAGCACACAAAAGTCATCGGGACCAGTCTAATTTTTAACAAAACTAATACTTTTCTGTATTTACTAATGACTGTATTTACTAATTACAATTACTAAACTCTGAAACATTTTGTCCTATTTGAAGATTCAAAACCGGTCAATGCATGGATTGTTAGAAGGATTTGACAATTATTTCTTGGCTGAAAACTGTTTATGTGTAAGTACCAGCAAGTTGAAAGAGTTTGGGGTACTCTTATAGATTTCAGATTAAGAAAAGAGATGTTCCTACAAGACTACTCAGAAAAGCAAGCAAGCATTCTCCGACATCAGCAGCCGTGGAGAGCAAGGGCACCTGGTGAACTGCACCTGATTCCACCCGAGACATCTAAAAGGAGACACAAGCTGTCTAGCTACTGATGGATGAGGCAGAAGAAAGGTGGCTGCATTGAGGGTGGCCAGAACTCTCAGAGTTCCTGGAGGCAGGAAGACCTGAGTGGGCCAGATGTGGACCATAGGGAAGAGACAACCAGCCTGTCTTCTTGGGACTCATCCAATTGAGCCAACTGAGAAGGGGTCAGGACTCAGGTGAGAGAAGTATGTTCCCAGCGGCTGCGTAACGGGAAAGCAGCCAGCTGGAAGTGAGTTCATCATTCTTGTCAAGGGAAATACAGGTGGGAAGTTCCTAGTGGTTGGAAGACATCCCAAAGAATCATGCAAACATCCATGAAAGAAAGGGCCCTTGTTAAAAATTGCCAGATTCAGAAAGTACAAAACCATTCAATTATGAAAAGCATTCCTGTACTCTGCTGCTACCCCTTCTCCACTGCAAGCCTGAAGTCCTCAGAAACTGTAGAAAATGCCAGGAGGGGAAGAGATGCACAAAGAGTATGGGGTGGGGAGAACTTGAACACAACCCAAAAGTAAGCTTCCCACCCACAGCAGATCCCCGAGTGAGGGAAAGATACAAAGCTTAGTTAGCAATCCAATCTAGAGGTTTGTTTCTCACACAGTTCCAGACATTTCTAGTTCCTGGATTACAGCCTGTGTGTTCAATACTTTTGTCATCAGTGTGACCATGTTTCTGACAGAAGCAACTTAAGGAAGCAAAGATTTATGTCAGCTTGAGGGGCTCAGTCCATGAGTTCTTGGCCCTGTGCACCTGAGCAGAAAACCATGGGGGTAGAAGCCAGCAGCAGAGGACAGATGTGCGCATCATGCCGTCAGGAAGCATATGGAGACAGAAGAGGGATATCATGGTCCCTGAGAACCCATCCTTTATGAGCTGCTTCATTTTCCTTCTTTCCATTTCTCAGAATCATGAGTGTGTGTGTGTTGTGTGTAGTGGGCCTGAGGAGGTTGATGTTGAGAATCATCTTCTATTGCCTGTCTCCCTTATTCATTGAGGCTGGGTCTTGAAGATATGGCTCTTTTCACTAGCCAGCTTGCTATGGGGATCTGCTGACTTCACCTTCTGAGGCTAGAATCATAGGTGGACCACTCCCACATGGCATTATTGTGGGGTTCTGGGGACCTGAACTTGGGTCCTCAGACTTACACTGCAAGCACTTTACCCACTGAGCCATCTCCTCGGCCTGTGTGACCCACTTCTACTACCCAAGCCCAACTCTCAAAGTTTCCAGAACTTCCCCAAACAACACCATCAGCTGGGAGCCAAGCATCCAAAACATGAGCCCGTGGGGGAGACGTTTCAGATTCAAACCATAGCACTGTGTCACAACCTAAAGTGACTTCTTGCCACTGTTTAAAGACACTCTGGAGAGTTGCAGGACTCATGGGGCTCACATCCGAAGCAAGGGAGAAGCATCCCCCTCCAAATAGTGTACAGGGCCAGAAGATAACAGACAGTTCTATACAGCGATCCCCTTGCATGCTCAGGTAATGATGCATTAACGTTTATCAAGCACTGACACCGCCAGGAGCATTGCCGAATGCTTTATTACATTCTTGCCGTTAAAGTACAGATACTGTCATGGAAAGGAGATGTCAAGTGAATAAAATAAATCTCAGGGCAATAGAATCTGAAGTGTTTGTGTTTGAGCATATGTGTTTGAAGATATTCAGAAAAAAAAGAAAAGGATGCTAAGGTGTATTAGGGTTCCCTGGAGAAACAAACACCAGAGTGTATAGCTATATGTTTATATATGAATAGGATTCCCCACATACATTAGAAATCTAAAGGGAGTGATGAAGAGAGGTGGGGGGAAGGAAGGAGAGAGGAAGGAGGAGGAGATGAAGGTAGCTTGAGGAATTGGTTTGTACAATTGTACAATTATTGTATTGTACAATTATAAATCCCAAACTTTGCAAGAGGAGAGCATCAGAAGCCTTGAGAAGAGCTGCAGTTCCAGTCCAGAGGCCATCTACTTGAACCTGGGGGATGGGGGGTTGTCAGTTCTGTTATAATAGGGCACAACTTTAATTATAAGAGGCTCTCCATATTGTAGAGCATAATCAGCTTTTCTTAAAATTTGACAATATAAATCTCAACTCCATTCCAAAAAAAACTTCACAGAAAAATCCAGAATAATGTTTGACTTTATATCTGAACCATGAACCAGCCTAGTTGACACCTAAAGTTGGTCAGAATGGAAGGATGCACACTAAATTATTGATACTAACTGGGTACCTTTGGGGCAGGAAACAGAAGAGTAAGGCCTGACATTATCTACCTGTATTTACCATTCACCCAGAGACCTGAGTAAAAGGACCAGTATCCTGTTCCTAGTCCTGTACTAAGTAAAACTTGAAACCCTTCTGCAGCTTCGCTCTGACCCTTCTTCACCAAGGCTGTCTTCAAGGTTAGGAGATTCCAAGGCCAAGGGCATCAGTATACCCAGAATTTGCCTACTTTCATAGGCAACCTTTCCAGTACCTAGGACTCTAGAATGCCCCTTCTAGGGGACCAGAGCCTGTGTACAGCTCATTCCCAAGACCATTCTCAAGGCAGCCTGTACCACCTCCAGAGACTATACCACACCCCTCAAAGGCATCTATGGTGCTGATAGGGGAAAGATGAGAATTCAGCAGGATGTGCTGGCTTTGTTTTTATACACAAATGCACACAGCCCCTTGCAATGAGGTGGCTGTGGTGATCAGTGCTCTTGCCACTATGCCATGGTTTGATGGAGAACCCTGAACTTAAGCCTCATCTTCCAACTCTTCCAACAAATAGTGTTCAGAAATGTAAGAAGATATGTTGGAGAAATTTGTTTAAAGAAAACTGTCTCTCTTCTAGGAGCACTGGACACAAAGAGACAATAGTTTTATTACCACACAAATGTCAATCCAACACAGGGGACACATTGTAGACAACCCATTGATAAACTTCACAATAGAAATCTCACCCTTTACAAAGCCAAGCAAACATATCTTCTTGCATTCATTTCTCAAGATAAATAATAATTAGTCCTCAAATAAGATTTAGTAGCACCAGAGGCCAGAGAATTGGCTCAGCAGGTAAAGGTGCTTGCTGCCAAGCCTGATGTCTTGGGTTTCTGTTGCTGTGATAAATACCATAATCAAGATCAATTTTGGGAGGTAAAGTCAGCTTACAGTCTATAGTCCATCGTGAAAGGAAGTCAAGTCAGGAACTCAAGACAGAACCTGGAGGCAGAAACTGAAGCAGAGGCCATGGAGGAACAATGATTACTGTTTTGCATCCCATGACTTGTTCAGTCTACTTTATTATACAGCACAAGACCATATGCCCATAGAAGGCACCACCCACAGTGAGCTAGGCCTTTCCATGCCATTCATTAATTAAGAAAATGCCCCCACAGACTTGCCTACAGGCTAATCTGATAGAGGCAATTTCTCAATTGAGATTTCATTTTCCCAGAAGTCTAGACTTGTGTCAGGTTGATGAAAAAAACAAAAAACAAAAAACAAAAAACAAAATGCAACACATCCAATGACCTAAGCTCAGTCTCCTGACCCACCAGGTAGAAAGAGAAAGCTGACTCCGGCAAGTTGTTCACTGGTCTTCACATAGCACGCCATAGTATGCATGAACCCACAGTACACACACAAATGAATAAACACATGATCTAAAGATTTGACAGTATGAACTGTTATATAGAGTTCATTCTAAATTTACCTAGTAATTGGGGTAACCATCTGTATTAGTTAATTGCTTTGATACAAAGGACTAATAAACTTCTATCTTTATGACAGAAAGTTTGAAACCACTGGAAAGCTGCCACCAAAACAATCTCCCAACTACTCCTAGAATTTGAAAATAGGGGTACCAACCTTCAACAACATTCAAGTTCACTTTAAATTTTGTATTGTGTATGTTGGGGTACATATGTAGAGGTCAGAGGTAGGAGTCAGTTCTCTATTTATACCATGTGGGTTCCAGAGATTGAATTCAAGTCCTCAGCTTGATAGTGAGAGCCTTTTCCCACTGGGCCATCTCACTGTCCCATTCAAGGAGCTCTCTGAGACATGTTCTAGGGTCACAGTGCTGGGAGAGTAGCAGTGCACTACTGTAATTCTGGCCCTCAGAATGTGCAGGCAGGAAGATCAGCAGTTTAAGGTTGGAACTGGAGAGGTGGCTCACTGGTTAAAAGCACTTGCTACTCTTGCAGAAGACTGGGTTAGGTTTCCAGAACACATATTGTGGTGACAATCATGGGTAGTTCCAGTTCTAGGACTCCCATTGCCCTTTTCTGACTTCTGGCACTGCGCTCATACAGTATGTATACATGCATGCAGGCAAAACATTCACACATATAAAAATATTTAAGTATAAAGGGATGGGGGGAGAAAGAAAGAAAGAAAGAAAGAAAGAAAGAAAGAAAGAAAGAAAGAAAGAAAGAAAGAAAGAAAGAAAGAAAAGGAAAAGGAAGGAAGGAAGGAAGGAAGGAAGGAAGGAAGGAAGGAAGGAAGAGTTTTAGGTCATTCTTGGCTATATAGTGATTTCAACAACCAGCCAGTTATATATCAGACCCTGTCTCAAAAAACAAAAACCAACAACAAAAAAGGGAATAAAAGCTAAGCACAATTCAAATACATTTCAAAGATGCTGTGAAAGGCCTGACAATTCCAAATCTTCTAAGTAAATTCTGTAATTAAAAGGGAAGGTGAAATTTATTTACAGCCAGAAGAAATAGCTTTCATTTTTACTCATCTTTACTTCCACCTCCAGCTCCATCCTGCAGCTATTTAGACATATTATACATGGATTCTCATTTGTTTTCTAGCCAGATGTTAGATTGTTTACTAGTACTGAAGATGTTATCAGTCTGTCAGTGTATCAGTTTTCCCCTCTTAAAAGCACTATTTGGGTAAATTCAGATCTTTTTTTAAGAGAGGGGGAACTGAGGTAACCTAGCTTCCTGTTTTTCTCTCTCACGCCATTAGCCCTACCACATGGTCTAAACTTCCTGTAGGGAAACTTAGAGTTCTGAATGACAAAAAGTCAGCCACTAGTTATAACAGTCATTCATTGCTGAATGACTAGGGCAGTTCTGAGAAACCCACTGAGAGCCAGTTGTATCAATATCCAAGCAGGGTGTCAAGAGCCCCCAACACATGTAAAAATGACAGGCACTATAATAGGTGTTTATAATCCTGGTGCAGGGGAGGCAAAAACAGGCAAATTCCTGGGGCTGCCTGGTCAGCAGGTGTCTTAGGTTTTCTATTGCTACAATGATGGAGAGGAAATTTGACTTACATTTATGCAACATAGTCCACCACTGAAGGAAGTCAGGACAGAAATTCAAACAGGGCTGGAACCTGGAGGCAGGAGCTGATGCAGAGGTCACAGAGAAGTGCTGCTTATTGGCTTGCTCCCCATGACTTGCTCACCCTGCTTTCTTATAAAACACCAGCTCAGGGGTGTCCCCACCCACAATAGGCTGGGCCCTCCCACATCAATCATTAATTAATAAAATGCCTTACAGGTCTTATGGAGGCATTTTCTCAATTGAGTTTCCCTCCTTTCAGATGACTCTACTTTGTGTCAAGTTGACATAAGACTAGCCAGCACAACTGACTCATGTCAACTGGACAAACCTTTCCTTTCTTATTTGTCCCCAAGATCTCACATTAAAATCATAAATAACTTTAAAAGTCCCACAGTCTTTACAAATTCAAACACATTAACATTTCAACCCCTCTAACATAGCCAATCTCTTTTTAAAATCTGACGACTTTTAAAATTCAAAGTCTGTGGACTCCAATAAAATGAAAAATCAATTAAATAATTTCTTAGTTCAAGAGAGAAAAACCAGGGCACAGTCATAATCAAATCAAACCAAAGCCAAACTCCAAAAATGTAAATAACTCAGCATCCAATACCTGGGATTCACTCACAATCTTCTGGGTTCTTCCAAGGGGCTTGGGACACTTCTCCAGCTCTGTCCTCTGCAGCAGTTTTTTTTTCTAAGCTTTGGCAGACTTCACTCTACTGCTGCTGCTGTTCTTGGTGATAATCTTATGGTACTGGCATTTTCAAAACTGCTAGGGTCTTCTGCTGCAACCAGACTGCACTTTCACCGGTAGGGTAGGCTCTCTCTCTCCTAGGCTCTCTCCATGGTGCCAAGCCTCAACTTCTCTCCATGACCCCTTCAATCCTGGGCCTTGAACTGCCACTAAGGGCTGTACCTTCACTGATAACCTCCCCTGGCCTTTCACAGTACCAAGCCTCAGCTGCTCTCTGTGATTCTTTCATGCTGTCAAAACCAATACTACCTGGGTAACTCTTACACTGCCAAACTCAGCTGCCAGCAGGAGGTACAACCTTGGCCACTTTTGGAACACAGGTTCTGTGTGCTGTCTCCGAGGAAACACTTCCCAAAAGATTTCAACTCAGTAATGTTGGTCTCTTCTCAATCACTGCTAATTTCTCAGCTCCAGCTGATCAGCATTTAGTATCCCAGCAAAGCAATGTTTCACTTTAGTAGTTCTGGTACCTTGTTAATCACAGCTGATTCTTCAGCCTCAGCTAACCAGAACCACAGAATCTCAATTCAAAATAACAAATGGCACCAATAGAGTCTTTAAGCTTCCCTCTGAAATTTCACAAGCCAGGCCTCCATCTTTCTGCATTGCTCTCAACATTCTCATCTTCCAAGCTCCCACAGAACATCACACTGAGCTCTCAACCCTCAGTGGCTTTTCTAGCTCAAAGTTCCACAGTCCTTCCACAACCCTCCCAAAACACAGTCAGTTCTGTCACAGCAATACCCCACTATGCTCATGCCAACTTGCCTTAGTTAAGGTTTCTATTGCTAGGATGAAACACCAAGACCAAAAGTCATGGGAAGGAACAAGTTTTTTGGCTTATACTTCCATATCACTATTCACCATCAAAGGAAGTCAGGATAGGAACCTGGAAGCAGGAGTTGATGCAGAGGCCATAGAGGGGTGCTGCTTACTGCCTTGTTTCCCATGGCTT
Source organism: Cricetomys ansorgei (assembly GCA_026225945.1). Classification (NCBI taxonomy): domain Eukaryota; kingdom Metazoa; phylum Chordata; class Mammalia; order Rodentia; family Nesomyidae; genus Cricetomys; species Cricetomys ansorgei. Next base: position 41,100,638 of record JAMJFZ010000242.1, on the reverse strand, counting down.
GGTTAGCCTACTTTCTTTTAGAACCCAGAACCACCAGTCCAGGGATAGTGCCACCAACAATGGGCTGGGCCCTCCCGCGATCAATCACTAATTAAGAAAATGTCTTACAGCTGGATCTTATGGAGGCATTTTCTCAACTGAGGTTCCTTCCTTTCATATAACCTTAACTTATATCAAGTTGACATAAGGCTAGCCAGCATAGTAGGCATAGATGACTTGACCCAGACCAGTGAGAGACCCCATCTCAAAAAACAAAATATATGACACTTGAGAAGTGACACATGAAGCTGACTTCTGACCTCTACATGTGCACACATGAACATGCAAACATAAACACTCACATGCAAAGCAATTACTGAACTGTGAGGGCTCCTATGGCCATGTTGAATCACCCAGACAAGGAAAGAAACTGGGCTTCAGATTTCTGATAGTTTCCCACACATTATTTTGATATTTCCCCCCAAATTTCTTTCCCTTCCAGCATCCATGACCTTCAGATGCAGATATAGAACTTCTCCCAACTTTGGCATCTTCCTTGATTCCCTTGTCCCATCAACAGACAACAAATTCTTCATCAAGTCTTTCTGACTCTTTCCTTATGGCATACTTGGGTTCTTCCAACTTTATGAGGTGCCACTTTGCTCACTGTCTTGGTTATATCCATCATGCCAGTCACCATTCCTATATTCTCTGTGAACAATGCAGCCTACAAGGCAGTAAAGAAATAACAGCAGTAGAGCCTTCCAGCTAATGCGCATCCCTAGCAAAGAGGTCATTCATTCATTCATTCTCTCAGCCAACTTGTACTTGTGATCTGCCAAGTATAGAAATGTGACTAAGGTATAGCCTCTGCCTCGGGGGACCAGCCTTTCCAACAGAGAAGACAGTCGTGTGTAAATATTAAGCAGAAATAAATAACTAGATAGAAATTTATTTTTCTGAAAGAAAATCCCAATGCCAAGTTTCTGATTGCCATTCCAGGAAGAACAATGCAAGCCCACCCAGCATCCCTTAGGCCCAGCCCACACATTTCAAAGAGAGTCCCGCTGAGCCCATGCAATAACCTACAGCGTGCCAACTTGTGTTGTAATCTCTTCGTGGTTTCAAAATGCCCATCTATCGCTTTAGCTAAATGGGATTTGGGTGATTACATTCCTTTCAGCTTTAAATTTCTGTGTTCTGTGAAATACGTAACTAATGACAGTTATGGTTACCCAGATACATATACAAGGGTGCTTAGAGATGCTTAGGTTGATGAGTCTGAAGATGAGAGGGTGAATCTACATGGATTTAACAGGGAACTACCCACACAATCATTCCAGTAAAAAGGAGACTATTTCCTGTCAGTATTACGGCTGAATGAATAATAACAGCCACAACCAGGACCCTAACTTATGCTAAAGGCAAAAGGGTTTCCACACAGATTATTTCATTGCATAGTAACACGTGACTATTTAATAAAATGTTATGGATTCATTGTCCATGATTATTTTCTATAGCCTTATCTATTTTTTTAATTTATTCCATTTATTTATTATGATTTTCCACTTCTTTTTTAAGAGTATTCATGTATTTTTATTTTACGTACATGAGTCTTTTGTGTGTATCTGTGTACATGCACTGTGCATGTGAAGTTCCTGTAGATGCCAGTAGAGAACGTTGGGCACCTTGGAACTATAGTCACAGACAATTATAAGCCACCAGTGAGGGTGCTGAGAACTGAACCCAGGAACTCTGTAAGAGCAGCAAGTTCTCTTTGCTGCTGAGACATCTCTCCAGCCTCAAATTTTCTATTTCTAAAAGTGATCTTTAAATCTCTTCTAATAAAACACATAGATACAATAGAAAGATTTTATAAAGCATGAGCAATCAAGAGATTTATAACAAAAGTTAATTACAGTGATAAAATCAATCAGAAACTCTTACATCTGTACTTTCCGGTATCCAAGGCAGCTTGAAAATCACCCTCGCTATCTCATTCCTGTGACCTGTTAAAAAAAAAAGTATATTCATTCACCAGGTTCTCTTTTTACATTCTGAGGAGGTGTCATTGTTAGGTCTCTGTGAATGGGACATTTAGCTATTTGATAAGACAATATTCAAGAGCAGATAGATGTATGTAGATAAATCATTGCTCAAAAAATACCAAAGCTTAGGACCAAACAATAGTGTATATAGAACTACCTAATAGAATGACGGATGCCTATTTCTAGAAATTAAGATCCTATCTTTGAGACTGCTGGAAATCTGGCAGTCTTGTGCTCTTTTGCTAGACCAGCCACGCTATCATTTCAAGGCAACACACACCCACATGTCCTACAACTCTGAAAGAGAACCTTGAGGTGAAACCTCAGCCAACATTTATAGATAACTTACTAAGGTAAGACACAGATTCAGCGGTGTCACAGTGTCAAAGAGAAAACTCTGACAGAAGCAACCTTCCTTCTGTGCTTATTCCTCCTGGTCTCTGAACAGCCCAACTGAACTTGCCTGAAAGGCATTAGTGGCACTGAATAGGCTTCCCCAGTGTACCTGTCACATTCCCACAATGCTAAATGACAGACTGGTGTTGATGATGTTTCTTCTTTCTTTCTCCAAGAGTATAAGAGTGTGAATTTCTCTAGTTCCCTACATGGATAGTGGCTTTTCCCTTGTACATCTCAGCCTCGTCTTCATCTTGATCATGGACTGCTGCAGAAGTTTATTTCTAGTTTTGTTTAAAATGGTTGTTTAATGCATTGTTGGGTGAAGGGCTCCCTAGGCCTTGCCATTTTGTATTACCTGAAGGTGTTGGCTTTATGTAAAAGACATTTGACTCCTCGTGATCTGCATGTGCTATCAGCAGAACACCTGAGGAGCTTCTGTGTCAATAAAAACCCCTGAGATCAGATGATTGCCCAGGATGGTACTTGCCACGACAGGCGGTGGTTCCCTCTGCTGAGGTCTGGCAGGGTTTGCACCTACAAAAATGCCTCCTTGTCTTTATTGCAGAGCAATACCATAAGGTGTACTGCTACAGTGGGCATCCTTCCAGCAACTGCTTAGCTTCTTGTGCCTAAAACCAGCAGTTATGCTGAAGAACAGGGAGTCTGGTGCCTCAAAATGGACTCTCTACAGCAAGGCAGGATTCCAATAGTCCCTTTCTATGATTTGCTTTCCAAGAGTTTTCTGGAGAATTTGCAACCCACTTTGAAAATTTCACATTGAAGTTTCCAGACTTCCCAAGATCCATGAAGCAGGTGCAAAAGCCCCAAGGAGCTTCAGATCTTACTTCATGCCCTTCAAAGATCACAAGGACAGCAGCACCAGAATTCAGGCTGCAAGGTGGGTGTCTCTCCCACCATTTACCTGTACTTCTTTCACTTCGATGAATCTGCACCTCTCTTGCTCATTCATCAGAAATCCAGATCCGGCATCATTACATCTGGAAAAATATCCCTCAATCCCTCTCTTCAGAAAGGTAGATCAGCCAAGGTCTACACTATTTTGTTCAGATCTTATTATTCCAGGGTCCCTTTGTGCACTTAGGTTTTGCCCACAGCTCTAAACTCCTTGCAGTAGGAGTTTTACTGCTCCTTATGATTCTCAACCCTAGCCCAGGGCTTACCAGTTTCTAGGATGTCATTTAGAGTTTGTTCAACTATCTGGACAAAGAGTTTAAGTATGGTTTACAATTCCAAACATGGTGTGAGCCATGTGTCTGGCACCCAGATGACCTTGGAAATTCAATCCATATCCATTGCTGACTAACATACTTGGATGTAGGGACTGCAGGGATGGTTCAGCAGAAGGCTCAACTGGGCTCACAGAGGACTCAGGGAGATCAGATGCCCTCTTCTGGCTTCTGCTGGCACTGCACTCACATGCACAAACCCTCACACAGAGACATAATTTAAAATAAAAATAAAATCTTTTTTTAAAACAAGATATTAATCTTTCTCAGTTCAAAACCTGGAATGGTGATGGATCAGGATGGGGAGGACTTGGATGCTAAGTGAGACTGTAAAGCATGTTGTCTCTGTTGTCCCTGCATACTCAGACTCAATGAATTATTCTGTTTATACTCCAAGAACCTCTTTCCCCTTAGCTTATGAAAAAACCTAAAACCCTCTCACTAGGAACCAGAAAAAAGAACATTGCACTTATTTAACTTAGAAAAGATGGTTCAACTCACTTAAACCCAGGGAGAAAAACAATGTAAATGTGTGCTTTGTTTTCCTGGAAATAAGAAAAATGTTCCCCTCAGCTAGAAAAATAAGAAAGAAGAAGAAGGATACCTGCTGGGGACAATTGAGATGGAAATAGCCAGAGTCTGTGATCTGAGCCCACTATGTCGTTGCTCTTGTGTGTGAGGACCCCAAGCTGATCACAGCCACCAGCCTGACATACTCTGACTTGGAGGGGCTCAAATAAGGGCACCCTCCTCTTTCTACTCGTCTTTATGAGAATAAAACCCTCATTCTGTGATCACCGAGACACTACTGAGCTCCCCTCACAATGTAGAGCAAACAATACCACCGTCAAGGAGGATAGCAGGAATGGAAAACCCTCTGTGGGATCGGTTTTCAGTGGACCATCTATCAGCCCAGCAGAGGGACACATCACTCCCCTCGTAACAGCCTGTAATTGGGTGATTATTCTGAAATATGGAACCTTCCATGTCACACACCAGGCAGCTCAAGTGCCAAGATTCCATTGTTCCCCATAGGACTGTAGTTAAATGATCTATGGCTTGAGGAGGAGACATGTTGGCTGTCCCCAGGCGACACAGTGGTCCCCAAGAGGAGGAGTCACACCATTCAACTTTGAGCAAAGACCCTCAGTGCCAGCATTTTTAATACTGGGGACTCTTTTCAAAACTGTGCTTAAAGTTAAAATCTAACCTAAAATATACATTTTCTTACTTGGTGACTGAGGTGTGAAATGGAATCTTGTGGGATAAGGAAGTGGCAGAGTAGAACAAAGAAACAATACCAACAACATAGAAATTAGTGTTTCCCTAGCTCTGGGAAACACATGTTTGAGAAAGTTAATTCCCTGGGAAGCGCTTGCTTCTGTGTTAGAGTTTTTTTCTGTTCTACTCTACCACTTCCATATCCCATGTGATTCTGTTGCACGGCTCAGTCACTGAAAAGAAAATGTATATTTTAATTTTGAAGTGTGAATGCTGAAACGCTTTGAAATGTGCACCCCGGCGACAAAGCCGAATCCCTAGGCCTGACGGTTCAGTCACAGAGGTTGAGAGGACTGAAGAGAAAGTTGAGAGCCGGAAAAGTTGGTTCAGCAAGAACATTCTGGATGGCACTAGGTGTCAAGAGGTAAATAAGGGGCAAATTAGCTGGCTGCTACTCAAAAACAGGTGACAGGTATGGCCACCAAAAGCATCACAGTGCAACAATGCAGCTCGCTCTGAAAGGCACATAGCAGCCACTAACAAGAAAACAAAGACATCTTTCACCATGATTTTTCTGGAGAGCAATGGTATTATGTTTGGGCTCAATTAAAATAATTCTAATATTAATCACTGTGCTTGTGAAGAATGATACATCCAAAAGACTGGCTTGTCAAATACACCACTGTTGCTTTTTAAATCAGGGGAGTACTACAAGCAACCACACACAGTTCTGCAGTGGGCAAAGGGCAGCAACTGCTCCAAGTCTGTTATTTGATATTTCTGTACTGACTGTTGCTATTCGAGGAAAGCTCTCAGAGAGAAGGGACAAGTGGTAGAGGAGACACAAAACACAGGGCTGAACAAACACCAAAGGCTCCTGTCTAGTGCAAAGGTCTATGACGTCAAGGCCAACTGGAATAGGATAGCGATTGTGTGTGTTATTTATCATGTCATTTCCTTTTCAGGAAAAAACAGAGAGGAAGGAAGGAAGGAAGGAAGGAAGGAAGGAAGGAAGGAAGGAAGGAAGGAAGGAAGGAAGGAAGGAAGGAAGGAGAAGGAGGGAGAGAGGGAAGGAGAAAGGGGAAAAGATGGAAGACAGGGAGAGGGGGAGGGAAGGAGGAGGGAAGGGAAAGGGAAGGGGTAGATAAGGTGTTCTGTGTCCTAGGTGGACAAATTTCCATCTAGTAGAACAAAAAAAGCTCCATATTTACATGCTACCATAGCACCAGTGTGCCAAGCAGACCTTCCTTAGCCCTCAAATAAACATCTAATCTGCGGTCTCTGGAACAGCTACTTCAGTTTATCCCTGTAGTAGAGCAGAGAGAAGACTCTAAAACTTCCATTAAGCACTTTTGTTAGACGACTTCATATGCTGGGTGCAGAAAGCCATGGATCTCTACCAGGCCTGTGCACTGTAGATTTGCCCATACAAGGAGCTGGTGAAGAAAAATTGCAACATAGAATAAAAAGACGAGGAACCCCTGGCTAGTAATGGTCCTGACACCTCCCGGGAGAGGTCTTTGTGGTTGACAGGTATCCCTGGTGTGCTTTTTCAGTAAATTAGTTGAATTCCTTACTAAACCTCTCTCAAACTTTTCTGTAGCAACTTCACTCCATTCTGTGACTTAAGACAAAGTAGCAGAAATTGCCTAAACAGGTGAAAAAGTTTTATTAGCACTTCTTACTATAGTCAAGAACCTGGAACTTTCCCCTTAAAATGAGATATAAATTTTTCAAATCATGACTATAGCCATTTATTATTTTTACATAAAGTCAAAATGTACAAGTTCTAAAGAATGCACAGCTGTGAGGAAATGGCTCAGGAGCCATACCTGTCATTTAGTGTGTCTTGTATTTGAGCACAATGCACCTTAATAAATTTTGAAAGTATAAGTTTCTAAAGCAAGAAGAATTTTCTAGCTCCCTCCCGGTGGATATTTTATGATTTAAGAAACATATAAGTGAGGACAGCCTGGTCTCCAGAGTGAGTTCAAGACAGCCAGAGTCTCAACAGAGAAACCCTGTCTTGGGAAAAGGAAAAAAAAAAAAAAAAAAAAAGCAGGTGAGTGAACCCAAACTGCGGAGCATTCTACCGAATACAAAAACCATCAAGGTTGGGACAAAGACAGACTGGGGGAAATGGAAGAGACTACAGAGACTTGGCAGTTGGACACAATGCACCACCTCGAATTCTCTCCTGATATAAAAGACGTTATTGGGGAAATTAGCAAAATTTGAATACAGTGGATTGGAAAGCAGTGGCTCATCAAGGCTACTGTTCTGACTTTGGTGGTTTTAAAGCAGTCCAGATCAAGCAGCCTTGTATCTCCAACTTTCACTTCAGAAAGCAGTTTAAAATAAAATATATGAGTAAGATTTTACTCCATGTAATCCACAAGGCCTTTAGTGATATATGGTTAGGAAAAAAAAAAAAAAAAAAAAAACTAGAGTCAAAATCCCTACTAGAGAGTATGTTATAACAAGGAGGAAGTAGCTGACAAGAAAACATTCAGGGGGAAAGGATGGAACAGAGCAGTTGAAGTCTGTCATCTGGACAGACACCACACAAGGAAAGACATCTTATAGGTTAGTTGTAATTAGATCTTTAAATTTGATACCATGGGCTAGGGGTGTGACTCAAGGTTAAGAGTACTGGCCAAGCATGTTTAAGGGCATGGGTTTGATCTCCAGTATCACAAAGAAAAATGTTAATATGAGACCTCAGAAAAGGGGATGAAATGCTGCCAGAAGAAAGAGTTATATCCCCAAATATCAGCCCTTTCTAAAAAGAAAAAAGAAAAGAGCAAGGCTTTCCCCATTCCCCGTTAGGCTAAGCACAGAAACCACATGAAGAGAAGTTAAAGGCACTGGGAACAGGAAGACCTGCTACAACTCTGACTGATGGAAAATCCAGAACAAAACTATCCCTAGTGAATCCGGGCTTGGGTTCACTAGATCACTGCTTTAGCAAGAGTTATTCGGCACATTTTCAAATAAGTGTAAGAATTCCTTAGTTTATTTAGTATTATATTCTTATTCATTCTTTGAGAAGTTCATACACGCATAAAATGTATTTGATCATATTCACCCCCTCCACTTCTCCCACTAACTCCTCCCAAATCCATCCCCAACTCCTCCCAATTTCATTTCCTCCTCCTTTTTCTCTTCCTCCTCCTATTCTTCCTTTCTTCCTCTTCTTCTTAATCCATTGAGTCCAGTGTGTGCTACCCACATACACAAGGGTGTGGGACCATCCACAGAAGCATGATAAACCTACCAAGGACCAGCTCTGGGTTCCATGGTGTGGTGGTAAGAATTCTGGACTCTCAATTTAACAATATGAGTGCAAATCTCAGTATGCCCTTAGCCTCTTTACACCATTACCAGATTCCTTCTTCCAAAGGATGGGTTCTCCCTTCTGTGCTAAGTCCACCCTAAAAGGAAGAGAGAATGCTGCCATCAGGAATGAATTAAGAGAAAAGAAGACAAGCAGGCAACCTGCAAAATCCCCTAGCACAGTGGTTCTCAACCTTCCTAATGCTGTGTCTTAATTGGGATTTCTATTGCTGTGACAAAACACCATGACCAAAAGCAAAATGAGGAGGAAAGGGTTTATTTGGCTTATACTTCCACATCACTTTCATCATTGAAGGAAGTCAGGACAGGAACTCAAGCAGGGCAGGAACCAGGAGGCAGCAGCTGATGCAGAGGCTATAGAGGGGTGCTGCTTACTGGATTGCTTCCCCTGCCTTGCTCAGCCTGCTTTCTATTATAAATCATAATGTAAATATCTGATATGCAGATGGTCCATGAACTTTTGTGTTTTTTGTTTCGTTGAAATTAAAAACACATTCCTTCATTTTCCAGTCTACGTATTTTACAAAAATGTATGTAGAGTTAGGAAACTCCTTGGTGAAGGCAGGAATCAAAGTCAATGTCAACAGTACTTGAGTTCAGCCCAACCTGAGTCACTCAAGAAGATGAACTGTCTCTATTTCCAGATGCCGAAAGGTCTAATATGCCCTTGTTAAGACATACAAAATAGTTATTTCTCTTTATCTGCTATAATGTCCATATATATATATATATATATATATATATATATATATATATATATATATATTCTATCTTTACAGTCCCCATTCATTTTGAAGTTTGCAACCCTAGCACTTTGAATTATAGGAGCTCCAAGAGCCAAGCCACTTGTTGTTAAAGAAAACAAAGCTTTATTTTCTTACTCTCACACAGCAAAAGTGGCCTGGCTACCATTGGGTTTGGAAGGTTTAATGTCACCCATAGCCTAAGATGAGATTTTTCACAAGCTCAGTCTTCTCAATTGCCTTTAATCCTATGTTCTGTAGTACTATGAACATCTGTTAAACTCACATCATCATAAAGACTAAGAATCCAACCAGGATACAGGTGTTATGGTATCCACCTTTAATCCCAGCACTTGGCTCAGGAGGCAGAGGCAGGTACAGCTCTGTGAGTTAGCATCCAGCCTGGTCTCCATAGCAAATTCCAGGCCCGCACAGTGAGACATGGTGTCAAAAAAAAAAAAAAGGAAGAATTTGACATTATTATTATTTGATTTTGCAATTCTAGACTTAAAAAGGAATCCAGTAATGGATTCATTCATTGTTTCTCAAACAAAACTGTTAACTGGAACACATAGGAAAAGCAGTTTCTGTATCACCCAGTGTCCTTTAAATCAGAGCAGGACCCAGAGGGCCCATGGCCTCTCTTTCCCTCCTTCCTTCCTACCCTCCTCTCCCTCTCTAGTCACAGAAGCACCGTGGTGTCAGGCATTTTATATGGGTGCTGAGGGTCATATATTTGTGCAGCAGGAGCTTTACCATCCAAGGCTGAGAAAGAGGTTTTAAGGAAAGGGAGGGTGAAAGAATAGGCATGACCTGTAAGTGGAAAGTGAGGTAGAGGGGATCATGAGAAGGACGAGGAAAGAGGAGCAGATGAAATGAAGTATTATGAAATGCCTTATATATATGGCATATATATATATATGTATATGTGTGTGTATATATATATGTATATATATTTTTTTCTCCCCTCAAAAAAGCTCAGCTTCCCTATGTCATTGTATAGAAACTTATCACAAGATTTTGTTCTTTCAATACAAAATTTTCTATCACTCAAAGTCTGCCTCCCTAATATAAATGGCCGTAGGTAGACAAATTCATTCAGCCACTCAAACCTCCAAGGAGAATTATGCAAACTGGAGGGTGCAGAGCTCTTACCTTGGGCTCATGTGTAAAAGCAGCTTCAGGGGCAGAAGCTCACTCATGGGGTCTAAGTCTCTTCAGTTCCTGCCAAGCTCTCAGGCATTGTGATGCTGGGGGCCAAGGACTACACTTAGAGTCACTGGCAGAGCCAGCGAGCATGCATGCACAGGCCTAGTGGAAAGAGAATACAAAGCTTAAATGTGGTGCCTGTGAGGTTTTGACAGCACTTCAGACTCAGCTCTTGGGCTCCTTCCATGGGAGACTGGAAATTCTCCAGGAAAAACCTGACTGTAGTCTTGAGCCACCCATGGATGAGGAAAGATACCCAAAACTAGAATTACTTAGAAAATTTAGTTTTTAGGAACACACACACACATACACACACACACACACACACACACGCACACACACACACACACACACACACACACACACACGCACGCACACACACACACACATTCAGCAAAGGGAATGGGTAGGTCTTCCCAATAAATCATATATATATCTAGCACCCCACTTGGCATCCACAAAACTCTAGGCTTCCGGCCTTACCTGTTTCCCTCCGTCTCCAGTTAACGCCTCATTGAGGTGACTTCATTGTAAGCACCTAGCTCCACAGGGACAACAATAGTTCCCTGTTGGAGAGGATCTTCATAATGGCGGGGACAGCATCATTTGCTCAGTAGGCTTCACTGAGACATCCACAGAGCTCCTTAAGCTGTTTGCATCCTGGAAGGCAATATCCAGCCTTCCTTCCTCTGTGGCGTTATATGGGGGCTGAGAGCTCCATTAGCCCCAGCTTAATTCTTACCAGATCCCTACTGAGCAAACGAAGAGCAATTTTTTTAATTAGCTATTTTTTTTATATTTTGTACTTTTTTTTTCTTCTTTTCCTCTTTTTGAGTTTACGCAAATACTATTGCACAAGAAGAATGAGTCACTATGAAGTTTGGAGCTGTGTTCATTAGGATGTTTTTAAAGGATTAGGGTTAAGAATAGTCTCTCTCTCTCTCTCTCTCTCTCTCTCTCCCTCTCTTTCACTCTCTCTCTCTCTCTCTCTCTCTCTCTCTCTGTGTATGTGTGCATTCAGGTACACCTGCACATGTATGCATGTGAAAGCCAGATGTCAACCTTGGATGTCATTTCTCAGGTGTCATCCACTTTGATTTTTGAGGCAGGGTCTCTCACTGACTTGGAACTTACCAAGTACACTAGGCTGGCTAAACAGTAATCCTTAAGTTACCCACCAGTCTCCACCTCCCCAGTGCTGGGAGTACAGGCATATACCACCACATCTGGCTTTTTCACATGGGTCCTGGGGATCAAACTCAGGCCCTGGAATTTGCAAGGCAAGTGCTTTACCAACAGAACTATCCCTTGGCCCGTCTTCTCTTTTTAAAACTACATAATTCATTAAAATGTAACAAAATAAAGAAAAAACAGCTCCCAAAGAGCTTTCAGACACTTGTACATGTGAAATCGTATCACTTTAAAAAGCAAAACAAAACAAAAAAACAATGTCTTACTACATCACACTTACTGCATTACTATTGTGTAGACCAGGACAGCTTTAGATTCTCAGTAATATTCCTGCCTCGGTCTCCCAAGTGCCGGCATTAAAGCCATGCTTTACCATACCGAGCCTTATGTCTTCTAGTTTGTCTCATAATGGATAAAATTAATTTTTGGAAATCCTAGTATTTTATATTTCTCTTGAAAACGTCTTTTATTGAAAATAACTATTCTTTTGCTATCATCTGTCAGTCACAAGCAAGCTTGCTACAATTCAGGGCTAACATGGTTTTGAACTTTCAGTTCCCCAACACCGATCAGCATTTCTCAGCCTTACTGAAAGACCCAGCATTAAGAATCAGAGATGTTTCAGTCAATCAGTAGTTAGCCCCCCCCCCTTCCTTCCCAGGACATCAGCATTATCTTGTCAGCATTCAGGATGCTCTGCAGGGCTTCCTCTGGCTCCCATCTACTCTTCCCAAGTTGAGAACTCTTCCTCCTACTCTATCACTGAAAAGTCAATGTTATTTTAACACGCCCCCTGCCGCAGCCTCAAGTCTCTAGAGAATTATATTCCTTTCATAGAATGGGCATTTTTGCAACTTAATATCTTACATTTGATTACCATTGGTGCATATTTAAGTGTTGTCTTGCTCGTCTTGTTTATTACATATATGTATTAAAAACTAATAAAAACAAAATAATACAAAAATGAGCATTTCATTTTGGCGTCCTCCCTCCTACAGGACCCTGCAGATGTTTGGCTGCCTGTGATGTATTTGGGAGAATGGAATTTGCAACTGCTATAATTAAGCAATACCACTAAGTCACCCGAGAGTAAATTAGAAGCTAAACTGGTGCTGTGTGCTCAGGAACCCAAGATTATGGGCTGAGATCTCTATTCAGCACATGAAGTCAACCCTCTTCAAATTGATTCTGAAATAAAAGGTGTTATTTCTATTCCCCACCCCCCAAATACATAAGTGTATTAAACATGTCCCTAATATCGATTTGGCATGCCAGTTGTAATCTTAAATTGTAGGGGGAAATGTTTGTATAAATAGAGCTATTTCTGCTTGCTACTACTGTTTCAGCTGTAATGGGCAAGAGAAATGCGTAGTTCTGGATGGTTTCCAGGGGTTTGGCTGGGTTCCATTGACTCAGTAGCAGCTTAAAAGAAGAGGAAGAAAAAAAGAAAGAATAGAAGGAGCATCCTAGTACATCTTGTTGCAATTAGAATTGGATAAAGATAATGGCAGTTCTTATAGTTTTCCTTCTGTAGTGACCGAATTACAGCAAACAAGAACATCAACTCTCAGCTATCTGAATAAAACAGTGAAGTTGTAGTTGTTACCCAAAGGCAATTTAACAAGGCACAACACGTTATCTCAGAATACTAACAATTGAAAACCTGCTAAGAAATCACCAAATAAATATAAAAATAGAATCTTCAGCCCTGTCACCGTGCAGGGTCATCTCTTCAAGTACCATTTAAATTGTCCACATTAAAACACAATGGCTCCCTCGCAGTCACTAGTCAAAATTCAGCCTTAACATTTTCTTCAGTGATGTAGCCACTGACATGGTTCCCATGCTTCCATGAACAACGCCTTACCCTTGTTCCTATCAGCAACCCTAATTAAATTCAGGAAGTAATATACAACAAAAGACAAAAAGTAGAAGGGCAATTCATTGTATGTAAGGAGATGAGCAGATGAATCTGATGAAAACATATCGTGTATGAAAAGGTCACAGTGAAATCCACTATTGCATACAATCAATATAAGCTCATTTTAAAAATTCGTTTTTTTAATTCAGCCTTTGAAACAATCTCATGGGTATAATCCTGGATATTGTTAGAAATGCTGACTCTTGGACTCCACCCAAACTTTCTAAATCAGAATGCACATTTTCAGGAGACCCTGAAGGGATTCAATGTGCATATTTAAGTTTTGCTGGTGATAGGGGGAAAAACTGATCTCTCAAGTAAAGGCCTTGGAATCATCCTTAGAAGAAAAATGTCTGGCCTTCATCTGCCATCTCTCAGTTCTGCTCTCCTTCGAAGCAAGCTATAGAATCCAGAATTCCTCTTCCCCAAGGCACACCACTGAAACCAGGAACCCTGCCCCCACAGCCAGTCACAAACCTTGAAATACTACTCTTAGCTTGCCTGCACTTTCTGTGTGGCCATAAAGAAATTAAGATCCTCATTCCAAAAATACCTTGCCCCATTCCCAAGAAAAGGGAATGCTACAACTGGAGAGCTGAGAAGAATTTGAGCAGATGGGAGTGTTGAATCCACCTCTGCCCTGTTATTACATCAAACCCTTTTGTCCAATCATATTTCTATATGGCTGGCCACGCCTCATAGAAACAAAACATAAAAATGGATAGTTTACTCCGGGTCTTTAAATCTTAAATCTAAGGCTCCCATGACATATGCTTTTCTCTTGCTATCTTGTCATTTGTTTAGAGTGTGGGCATAGCCCTTAATGATAAGCTAAAAGGACCACTACTTTTACAATCCAACAGTTGAGGAGCTCTTCTCCAGACCCTTTGCTCCCAGCCAAACTTAACAGGAACATGTGCTCAAAAGCTCTGACTCCTCACTTGGGCCCACAGAGTAACAGAAAGCAGAATCAAAGCCTGTACCTCTGCCTTTACTCTGATTCTGTCGCCTTTAAGTATCTTAATAATGAGCTTTTATAGCCTGTTTCCAGCTTCCAAAAACCAGTCTGGAAGATGCCCAATCATTTCTTCTAAATCTGCAGTCATCTTGCATTCCATGAACAACAGGATTGATTGAAAAACATCTTTACAAACCAAGTGTCGCAATGCATGCCTTTAATTCAAGCACTCAGAGGCAAGGGCAGTTGGATCTCTGAGTTCCAAGGCCAGCCTGGTCTACAGAGCAAGTTCCAGGACAGTCAGGGTTACACAGAGTAACCCTGTCTTGAAAAAACAAAAATAGGTAGAGATGATAGATAGATAGATAGATAGATAGATAGATAGATAGATAGATAGATAGATAGATAGACAGATAGATAGACAGATAGATAAATAGATAAAAGAAAAGAAGAGAAAAATCTTTATAAGGAACAAAAACTATTCCCAGGCTGTGGCATGACATAAAGGACAGACCAGGCCCCAGATTAGAGCAATCATCCATGATAAGCAGGCTGCACCCTTGAGTAGGAGCCATAATCTTCTGGGAAGCAAATTGTTCCCCTCAAACAATAAGGTGCTTCCTTGCAGAACCAGAACCTAGGTAACGACCAATAAGATATCCAGATCAGTATCTTCATTACACCTGTTGCCCTAATCCTGCCCTAATCCTTCTTTGAGTTAAACTAAAACACATATAAGTGGCCTGAAGATGTACTTGGGGTCACTGAGCCCCTTCAGGTGTGCTCCCCATTATGGTCACCTTGACTAAATCTTCACCATTACTAGTCTCTTTGATTGACATATTGGAACAAATGGTCGATCCTAGACCATGAGGACTCCCAGAACCTGCTGTTACAGAAATACAAGTTGGCATAACTCTGAGAAGCCCTAAGTCACTGAACGGTGACATCTGAACTGTGTTCTCTCTCTATTCTTACATGTGGCTCACCTTCCTCTACCTTCACAATATCTGATCTCCCAAGCCACACACACCATTCTGTCGGCTTTCCAGGATTCTCCACAAACACCCTCTGGCCCAGGATTGTATGTCTCCGCTCTCCCCTCCAACAGTGGCTTCATTGAGCTTCTTGGAGCAGTGTTGACAAGATATGGATGCTGTGCATTTTCTGCTTGCTGTTCAGACCGGCCCTCTTGTTTGTCCAAATGGATGGCTTTCCTCTGCACACCTGACATTTGTCTTCCTTCCTCTTGGTTTGCTGCCTTTTGACAGCCTAAGCTTATGAAGGTTCCTATTTCTCATTCAGTTTTTTTTCTACACACACTATTCTATTTTTCTCCTTCATTGGTCTGAGTTTAATCTATCTTGAAGTGATAGTCTTTACACAAGGGAAACTCATTGTAAAGTAACATTTATAAAATGTTATAAATTTATAAATGTGGCAATCTTATAAATGCGGCCTATCAGTAATGTGTCTTCCCTAGAATAGTTCAACCAACCTTCTTTCCTCTGTGGCACCCTCTTTTTCATTCTTCTCTATTAAGGTGATGGAAATATGTTTCACATTCTTCAATTCTTTTGAAGACCACAAAGAATTTCAATATTTCAATATTAAGACATGGGGCTGACAAGATGGCACAGCGCTAATGGTGCTTGCTGCCAAACTTGATGGTCTGAGTTCGATCCCCAGGACTCACATGATAGAAGGAAAGAATCAACTCTGACAAGTTGTCCTCTGACCTCCACACACAGAGAAACAGTAAATAAAAGAATGGAGAGTTGACTCCACAATTAAGAGCATTTATTGATTCCCAGCACCCACAGGGCAGCTCACAATCGTCTATAATTCCAGTCCCAGGGGATCTGACACCCTTTTCTGACCTCCTATGGCACCAGGCATGTACATGGCACACATACATACATGCTGGCAAAATACACATACACATAAAGTAATAGAATTTTAAAATAAGTAAACAATAATGTAGTTAAAAATTTAAAAAGTCTATAGATCTATGTGAGGTATGTGTCCTTCAACGATCTTTAAGACAAAGGAAAATAAAAACACAGATTTAGCTACATACAGTCTTCAGCACAAAAAGACTTATTGATGGCTAAGTGCAATCAACAGCTATGGTGGCTACTGTGTGAACCGAAAGGGCACAGTGGGCTTTGAGCAAGGCCAACTCCATAAATGCTATTTCTCCTCACTAAACAGCCTTTTGAGTTGGTCACCACCACGATTACACCCAGTACAAGACTTTGCTTTACAAGGGTTTGCTTTTCTGTCCACCAGTAGTTTCAGTGTAGCCATGAGCTCTAGAGTCTCAAAATCATAAGTGACTTGAGCAAGCAATGGCCCCAAAGGCTTGATACCATGGGAAAGCTGCAAGCTCTGGCTTTTAGCTCTACTTCTTGTCATGAGATATGAGAAACATCTGGCCAGGTTCGTTACTTAGTTTCAAATTGCTTATCATTTTATTACAGTAGAGCAAACATTCCTGGAATATATATATATGTATATATACATATGTGTATATGTGTATATGTTATATGTATATATACATATGTGTATATGTGTGTATGTGTGTATGTGTGTATGTGTGTGTGACATACCCTGGAGATTATATATATATACATATTTTTTTAAACATGCCAGAACATAAACACCCAAGCATTTCCTGTTCATATAACTTTTTTTTTTTTTTTTTTTTTTTGCTTTTTCCAAGATTTTTCTCCTCAAAATCTATCACAAGGGCTTCCCACGCAGTTGAAAGTTCCCTGCGGCTCGCTCTACCCCTGAACAGTTTGCAGCAGCCCAGGGAATACTATCGATTCAGGAGAGGCTCGAACGCAGCTCTTCATCTCCCCGCCGAGGCTTTCTCCTCAGCATCTGACAGAGTGGAGCTCTTGACGGCAAATCAAACATCATTTTAGTTTAATATGTTTCTCAGTCAACTCAGTTTAATTTTTGTCCTCCCTCCACACGGAGCATTTTCTCATACAACGACCAAAGGCATGAACGATTTCCTGGCCTCTTGAAACTCAGTGTGCTCGGCACTGTGGGATCTAATCAAGTTTTCTGAGCGGCTCCACGCTGTGCTCCTGGCACTCGGGGGCAGTGGGAGATAGTTCGCAAATGAACTGGGAGAAAGTATGTTTTTCCTTTCCTATTCCCACGTCTGTAGTTGGCTCTCAACAAGTTTGCTTCTGCTCTAGTAGCCAGTTCTAAGACTTGATCATCCTACTGAGAATCACTGTCCCCAAATGCCACTAGAGAGACTCTTAGGGCCGGATGGGGATCTACAGGAGATAAGGAAGCAAGTCTCTGTGCTGAGTGCTGGTTTGGGATGTCACTGACTGGGCACAGAAAATTGGGGTGATGGCTCAGTCGGTAAGGCACTTGATCCTGGGTGCTCAGAGCTCATAGGAGAAACTCAGCACCGTGGTGCACATCTACAGTCCAGTGCCAGGCCAAGAGCCCCAGGCAGAGATCCCTGTACCTTGCTGGCCAGTCCATCTGGCCAGTTGGTGAGTTCCAGGTTCTGTGAGAGACATTGCCTCAAAAAAACAAGACGAAGAACAACTGAGGAAGACACCCAACATTAACCTCTGGCCTTCAAACATGTGTACATGCACATACATGTATACCTGTATGTTCACAAGCAAATACATGTACACACACACACACGCACATGCACACGCACATGCACATGCACATAACTGCATACTGCTGAAAGCCCTGGTGTTTAGGCTACCAACATGCTTCAGCTTAGACTCTGTCCAAGGGTCAGGAGGCTTTTAACTAGAAGGACTTTCCTTCAGTTTATTTTCCTAAATGCTCCTTGGTAAATTCTCTTTTGCATAAGACAAAGATTATGTGTTTGTTTATTTGTTTCCAGAACCTTTCCTTGTGAGCTTGCTTGAAGGTCTCCACAACCCCTTTTAGACAGGAGATACCATGAGAGACTAAGCAAACAGAATTATAAAGTGTAGGCAAATGCTGCCTGGTTCTAAAACTCAAAGCAAGTCAGATTCGGCCATTGCCATCTAGAAAAATGAACCTTATTAATAATAATATGGTGCTTCCGCTCCAGCCTCTACTTTATATTTTGTAAATTAGCCTGCCAGTCTCATCAGCCAGCCCTCAGGGTTGGCGAGAAGAGTACTGACGCCCCAGGTAATATTTTTTTGGCAACCCCTCCCCAAAACAACAAAGCCAGTCCCCCACTGCTCTCTCTTCTCCATTCCTCAGGTCGCCCCATCTCTCTAATTGGTATTCATCCAACGCTGAACAGTAGCTATCAGTACTTGTGATTAACAGCCTTGTGAGACCTTGTGCAAGCAGCAAGAGTTGGCTCTTGTATCCACCGTTTAAAAGGGACGCTGGAATGTGAGATTCTTGTTTCAAAGACATGCAGATGGATGGCACTGTGTCCCCACCATCTGAATGGGTCACAACAGCAAGGGATATGTGGCTCAGCAAAGTGGAAGGGGACATCCGAATCTCTCCGCAGGGTCGCTCCCAGCATCTCTATGTACTGGGATACTTTGAAAGCTGCATCTGGGTCTCCATCACTCCAGCATAAATAAATCACTTGCTTGTCTAGTGGTGAGATTCCCCTTTGCCTGTCTTTTTTTCTTTCTTTCTTTCTTTCTTTCTTTTTTTTAGTTTTTAGTCTGTGTGTTTGTGTGGTCTGTATGTCTTGTGTGAGTACTGGTGCCCTCAGAAACTAGAAGAGTGCGTTGGATCCCTTAAAGATGGAGTGACAGGTGGTTGTCCTTAAGTAGGTGCTGGGAACCAAACTCAGGACATCAGGGAAGAAGAGCAGCAAGCATCCCCACACACTTTATTTACTTTTCTTCCCATATTCTGGTGTATGAAGCCCTACAGCAGCTCCTCTGGGTCATAGGAAATTGGATACCCTTGTGTATTCACCGTATTCTGAGTGACCCTGAAGGTCTGTCACTATGAAGAATTTTGCATGTCAGATTCTGATCCCACCATATGGGACTCTTTGCTCTACATCGGAGCTGGGCACAGGATTTCAGAAACATGTTTGGAGTCTCATGGAACCACCAAGTATGTTTGGACTGTACCAGATTTTACAAGCCGTGGAGCGGATTGTAAATACTTTTTGGATACTGCTGCACATTTTATAAATAATTCTGGCAGAGTTTTAATTCTCTAGGACTTCGGGGGTTTGTTATATTCAATTTTTCATTATTTGTTCATTTCCATGTGGCCTTATTTCTGCAAACATGATTTCTTGAAAAATGGAATTAGGTCCAGATTTAGCAAATACAAAAGGATGGTTTGTAGCATTTCTCTCATAAACTGGTTCTGAGCAGAGGCAAAATGAACTCATCTGTACTTAGTGAAGCATAATTGCAAATTTATACATAGGCATTGAAGGGAAATTGGGATTTTAAATCACACTCGTATTTATAGCTGCTATCTTATCATCTTTGGGGTAACTGGGTCTCTCTCTCTTCCGCCCCCTTTCCCTCTCCCTCCCCTCCCCCTCCTCCTTTTCCTCTCCCTCTCCACCAGTCTTATTCAAAGCACTACCATCACCATACTGCCAAGCACACTTCATGAGAGAAAGCAACAACCAAGTGGCCACGGTGACAAATTATTTTCAGTAACACTATTTCTTTTCAGAGCATTTTGTTCATAGCTGCATTGGTTCTGTAGATGATCCAAAGAGAGAAGAACAGCTCTGCCACCAGTTTTCTCCATATTTTCATTGCTGTGACCAAAAGCAATTTACAGGGCTGGAAAGACGGCTCCATCGGTGAAGGGTTTCTTGCAGGGAAAGCATGAAGACTTGAGTTTGATCCTCAGCAGCATGGTGGTGTGTGCTTTTGTGGAAGGGAAACTGAGGCAAAAGGGTCACTGAGGCTTACTGGCCAGCCAGTCTAGTCAAGTCAGCAAGCATAAAGTAAACAAAGAGAGAGAGACAGAGACAGAAACAGAGACAGAGAGACACGGAGAGAAAGTGATTAAAAGAAACAATGTAAGAGAGGAATGACTTACTTCACCTTACCATTTCATGGACTATCACGTTGTGTGTGGTTGAAGATGTGATCTCAGTTTCCCATCCAAGCTGCTGTTGCCACGCCTCTCCCTGACTTTATAGACTCTTTCAAAATAAACTCTTCATTCTCTAAGTTGCTTTTGGTCGTGGTGTTTTATCACAGCAACAGAAAAGGAACTGATACAGTGGGGCAGGCATGGCAGCAGGAGCGTGAAGTAGCTGGTCACACTGCAGTACAGTCAGAAAGCGGAGAATAATGAATGATGGGCCCTAGCCCAGGGGACAGTGCCGCCCACACAAGGGTGGTCTTCTCTGCTCAGTTAAACCTCTCTGGAAACATTACTATTACCTTAGCATTAACATTGCCGTTACCCCTGTAAATCTAGGCAAGTCAACAATGAAGAGGCTAAAAACATTTTGAGCCTTTTGCATGGTTTACATTTCCTCCACTTAAAATACCCTTCAAACAGATGCTGTGATGGCGACTCCTCTACCTCTCAGGTCGCTCAGGTGCAATTTTCTCAGGAGCTCCCAAATTCCAATATCCCTTCCATTTTCCTTCTGTCACTGGACAGGAGGGGAGAGGGAGAGAGGGAGGGAGAGGAAGAGGAATAATGGAAAAGAAGTCTAGGTACAAAATTGCTATCAGCTTTGCCCTCCAAAACTGTGGTGAATCTCATGTGGTCCTGGTTTGGATTTGGAAAGGGTCCTAAGAGTATCACCATTACAATTCTGCTAACATTTGGTTTTCCTCGTAGAATTTAGCCTGAGACTAGCATCCTCATGCAGGTCTAACCCAACTGGGAGAAGAGGATATATATATATATATATATATATATATATATATATATATATATATACACACACAAATTTTAGGTATTACATTTCATTAGTGACTTTAATATTCAGTTGAACACTGTTTAAGTAGAAAAAATAGAAGGCTCGTAGGCCTTCAGAGACTATAAAGATGAATTAATTATAGTCCTTGCCCCCAAGAAGTTTATAATCTAGCACGAGGCTAAGACAGTAGTCTGTGATAACTTACACAAGAGAGCTTCAAACAAAATAGAATGTGGATTCAAAAGAAAAAGATAGGTAGAGAGATAGAATCGCTGCCACTGAGAAGGGCCTTGAAGGATTTTTAACAGGAATCTATTAAGCAGAGCGAGAGGAAGAGAAAGCTGTGGAGGCACCCCAAGGGCAAGGCCGTGTGAGACTCATCCAGCCACTCTGCAAGCCCTGTGCTGCTTATCCTCTGCTGCAAAACCACACCGAATGTTAAAACTGCTATGTAGATTTTTTAAATTTGGCTTGGTCTTCATCATTGCTGCTTCTGATCACCCATCAGCAAGGAAATTCTTAAATCATTGAATGTAGCATGAAAAGAAAGAACTGGAATAACTCACTCTAGTTTAATGGCTAATGTAGAGGGGCTGGGTCATTCATCAGTCATGCAATCTGTTTGCCAGTGACCCCAAAGTCAGAGTCCAGGGATAACCAATGGGAAAGGAGTACTCAAAGTTAGAACTTGTCCTCAGTCCCTGAAACTATGTTCTTGTGCAATAGATTATCCAACGTGACCTACAGGGCATCTACCTAGCACCACCTACCCTCAGAGACAGATAAGCAGAGACTCTGTGAAATTTCCTCACTCACAGTGTAGTCTTTATTTCTCATTGATATCTTTCCTTGAGAGGAAAGCATAATATAATACACATTATAATAACTCAGTAGGCACTAGAGAGATGGCTCAGCAGGTAAAAGTGATTTCTGTGCAATTGATGACCTGAGTTCAATCCTTGGAACCCAATGGTTCCAATGGTAAAAGGAGAAAACTGACTCCTGAAACGACTTCCACAGATGTGCCAGGGCGCACACACACACCACCCACAACAATAAGAATAAATATATTTTTAAAAAACACTCAGCAGAACTAACTATATCCAACAGTGGGGCTTGTTGGATACATCCTTAAGTATATCTCTGTAGATTTCCCTGCTTGCAAAACGAAGCCAGTTGCTAGAAAATGTAAACACTATGGGATGATTAATTGTTCAGGGTTCATTGAGTGCTTTCAATATGAAAAGCACGATGTATGTCACAAACAGAGGACTGTGACTTCGGGGGACACAATAAACAACAAGCAGAAATGAACTTCTAAAACAAAAGCCCTATTCTCATGTAAATGCTCAATAATAAAGGCTATGGGAGAAAGCGGCAGGAAATGTAAAATATAAACAAGTATTTTCCGTGAGGAGTCAGCAGATTTTATCAAGTTAATAAATTATTACAATAGTGTGTATAAAATCAGACTCATGCAGAACCAGCCCTGAGAATACGATGTGTGGCTCCTGGCATTATCTGGCAGGAAGGAAAATTTTATTGATTTTTGAAGAACATTGGATCTGGGAGATTTTTAAATTAGGCAAGGGTGATGACCCAGTTTGGGTAGGAAGGCTTAAAAATAATCCCAGAGAAGAATAAAGCCCAAGGAGAAGTCTCTGAAGGTAGTTATTTTTAACCATTCAGGCCCATGCAACACAAAGAGAATTCCAAAAACTGAATGCAAAAGGAAATGTGTGTGTGTGTGTGTGTGTGTGTGTGTGTAGGTGCGTATATATCCATGTGGGCTCCCACAGAGGCCAAAGCAGGACATCAGGCATCTTCCTCTGTTGCTCACCACCTTATTCCCTTGGGACAGGGGATAAACAACCTGAAGTTCAACATTTTTGCTAGGCTGGCTGGCCATGAAGTTCCGATGAGCCACCTGTCTCTGCTCCCATGCCCCAACAGTGCTAGGGTTATAGGCACACAGCTGACCATGCCTAGTTGGCTGGATTGCTTTCTTCTTCCTTTCTTCCTTCCTTCCATCCTTCCATCCTTCCGTCCTTCCTTTCTTCCTATCTTTCTTTCTTTCTTCCTATCTTTATTCCTCTTTCTTTCTTTCTTTCTTTCTTTCTTTCTTTCTTTCTTTCTTTCTTTCTTTTTTCCTTTCCTTTCCTTTCCTTTCCTTTCCTTTCCTTTCCTTTCCTTTCCTTTCCTTTCCTTTCCTTTCCTTTCCTTACATAGGCCAGAGATTCAAACTCAAGTCTTCACACTTGCATAGAGAGCTCTCTCACACACTGAGCCATCTCCCCAGGCCCCCTCCCAAAGAAAACTTTTAAGAACTCCACTCCTATTATCATAACCTTAACAAAATATAAAAAGGCAAGGTTTATTTATAATTAAGAATGAGTTGGAGGAAAATAAAAACCAACTTGCTTTTTGATTTTTATTAGTGTATGAGAGAACAAAGTTGTCATATTTTTTTCTAGGATTGTGATTTGACTAAGAAATTCTTATATGAAATAAAGACCACAGCATTGAGTTACAGTATATTAAAAGTAGGTATGCTGAACTTAAAGATTGCCATAAAACTTGTAAAAATCAATAGGAATCCCAAGAAGGGGGAAAATGTGTATCAATTAGCTGTTGCCAAAATAATATTGTATAATAAACAGCCACAAAACAGTGTCACACAATGAGAAGAGAAGCATTTGTCTTCATCATCCTGTGAATCCCTTGGTGTATTTCTGCTTTCCATATGACCCTTTATCTGGTCCATGTGTCTGTGTTCCCTTTAGAACATTGGCATGGCCTGTTTTGGCTCAAAACTAGAACTTCCACTTAATTATGGCAACCAGAGCAGAAAATGTGGCTAAGACCAAAATTATGATCCAGGAAATACATTTCATTCATGCCAGCAAGATTCAATGAAGGGTATAGGAAAAAATGAACTGAACCAAGAGCTAAACATAATTTTATTTTGATGTTACAGATCAGAAAAGGCTAAGGATAGGAGTGGGGACTACAGAGAGTGAGAAGGAGACATCCTTGAGATGTAGACTCAAATTTCCAACAAAATGCGTGATACAAAGGAGAAGTGGAGGCAGCGCGAATCTCGGCTTCCTGAGGGTGTTCAGCAAGGACTCAAGCACTCCTTCAACGCTGTCAAGACTGTTAAGTATTATTATAAGCATGTCTGTATGTTTCTTCTCCTTTCAAACAAGGTAAGATGTAAGGAGGCAAGTTGATTTGATTTTTACTTCATTTTAATTCTATTACAAGTGTGTACATGTGTGTGTTTGTATGTATGTAATGGGGTACACATGTAGAAGAGAGAGGACAACTTTGGGGAGTCGGGGTTTTACTTCCATTATATTAGTCCTAAGGATAGAACCAGGTCACCACGCCCAGCATAAAGCGACTTTGTCTGCAGAGCCATCTCACCAGCCCTAATTTAAAAATTTAAAAAAGATTTTAGCTTCAAATACGTATGGAGGGAGGTAGGGGCTCAGGGTATTGTAGCCGTGAATGCAGGAACCTATAGAGGTCAGAAGAGGGCGCCAGATACCACAAATCTGGACCAAAGTTACAGATGTTCGTGATCCACCTGTTGTGAGTGATGTGGACTCTCTAGATTCAGTGATTAAGAGTACTTGTTCCCCAGACTGTCTCCTGTGGCCAGGCAAGGCTTCCCACGATGGGACTGGGACACCATCTTAGCCATAAAACCTCCCACCTATGACCTATCCACCTGGCAGGATCCTCTGGGACAATGGAAACGCAGGATCCCATGCCAAAAGAGGAAACCCCTGCCTAATACTGCAGATCAGGCCAGGAACTAGAAACTGAATAGCCTGGAGATGATTTCTAGTGATGTCATGTTTGGTGCCAAGTCCAGTTCTCATTAGAGATGCCCCCTACAACAGCCAACAGGAGTATATATGTAGAGACCCAGGACCAACAGAGGCCCAGGGAACCCCACAGAAGAGGGAGAGGAGGGATTGCAGAGACCAGAGGATCTGAAGACACCAAGAGAACAAGCCCCACAGTCTCAACTGACCAGCCCTTAGGGGCTCACAGGGACTGAAGCGGCAGACACAGAACCTCAAGGTCCTCTAAATATATCTTATGACTGTCTGGCTTGGTATTTTTGCAAAAATCCTACAGGCTAAAGTTGCGGGGGGGTAGTCTCACTTTATATAAATGCATATATATATGCTTATAGCCTAATAAGATATTACATTAGAGTGCTCTGTAGTTGTTAACTACAATCTTTTACTCCCAATTTAGGGAAAGAGAAAGAAAGGATAGTAAGAAATTTTCACCGCTTTTGCAGGCAGCCTTGATATAGAATGAGAGAAAGGTAGAAATCTTTACAGACATTTTTAGGCTGTCCTAAGCTTGAAGAGGAGTAGCTGTGAGTGAGTCAGACTAGTGTCTCAGCTCACTATCTGTAAACTCAATCTCTCCAACCTTTGTTCTTTTACGTAAGAATCAACTCACTAACAGCAGCAACCCAACCAACAAACCACCAACCAACACCCACACCAGTTTTTGGGACTTCAGACCTTTTATACCTGTCATCAGAAGTTCCACAAACCCAAGTGGCACACTAGCCCAAGAACAAGCTATAGGTGCCAGAATGACTGTACTTTACCAAATTCTAGTCATCTGCATCAAGCATTCCAAATCTAACTCATAAACATCTACTACACCTGGGATGGGAACATAAAGCTAAGCAAAACGCCATTTTGCATTTCCAAAGAAACCAAAATAACAAAAACCTTTTTCAGGTGTTCCACTACAGTGCTCTGTTTTGTTGTTTGCTTGGAATAAAAAGCCCAATGACATGGATGCCAAATAACCATTTAGTCAAGTGGTGTTTGGTTAGTAAAAGAATGGGTACATAGCCAAATAGCCAACCAGCAACCTAAATCAATTAAACTAGAAATACATTTGTAAGACAGAGAGCTCTTCTTGGTTGACCTCCACTGTGTGGACTGAAAGATAGAACTTCAGAATTAGTGATCCAAGTATATTTCAACAATCACCTACAGAAAACTACTAGTAAGGCCTTTTGAATATAGATTTTCTGATCATCTTTCGTATCTCTAAGAATTTCTGAGAGTTACAGAATCTACATGCAACAATCTCTCCCCCAGCCCTGTATTCTGCAAACATTTTCCTCTTCACTTTTGGGTAGTAATCCATGATCCACTTCAGTGTTTAAAAAAAAAAACTGATTATGAGAGTGCAGAACTCTTACTCCTCTTGTAAAATTGGAGAATTAAATGTCCTTTGTTGATAGAAATCATGATTGATAATTTAGCTTTAAATACATTCTTAATCCTCATAATCAAAACAGTAGATCTTAGGCAAAGCTCGCACCTAAATCCCTTACACCTACAGAGTGAGAGTTCTTCAACATCACTAACCGATAGAATTCTGCCTTCGCTACTGTTTGTGTGTGAAAACTTCTTGGCATGTTATAACAATGAAATAATTCTCTAGAAAGTTTCCTTCCACCCCATCTAATGGATGAAAAGTTGCTAACCAGAGTTTGAATGAACCAAATTCCCAATTAACCAACCTTATGAAGCCCACTTTTGCTTGCTCCAGTAATACCCTAAGTATTATTATAATCACTCCGTTCACCTCAGATTTCCATAAACAACTTTATATTCCTGTGACCATTTATTTCACTGATACTGCTGTCAACTAATGCCCCTCTTTTTCTTTTAGGGAAAAATAATTTCAGACAAGATTCAGATTTAGTAACAATTCACTAATGCGGCGGGTCTTGGTCCAAGCATTCTTTCAGACCTTTAGATTGCAGGAGGCTACACTTAAGGCATAGGCTATTCTTAAAACAAAATTAGTCCAGCACAGAAGCTCACCGAAACACAATTTCATTCAGATTGGGAGTCTTACTTAGAAAAGTTATCTCCCAGAAGCTGAGAGTAGACATTGGCTACAACAGGCTAGGAAATGTAGAGAGGGAGGAAGAGGTAGGGAAACACTGGCTAACAGTGTAGACTATGGTGTAACACTATGGTATAGACAGGGGATAAGTTCTGCTATTATACCACATAGTAGGGTGACTGCAGGCAATCTTGTATATTTCAGAAAAACTAGTAATAAAGTATTATTAATGTTTATTATTATTTATTTATTATAATTAATTATATTATTAATTAATTAAAGAAACAATAAATGCCTGAGAATAAATCTTTTTAAAAAAACAACAGTACTTGTTCTCACAGAGAACCCGAGTTTGATTCCCAGCACGTGAACGGTGGCTCACAACCATCTCTAGCTCCAGTTCCAGGAGATCCAACACCCTCTTCTGAACTCCACGGGCACCAGGCGCACACAAAGTATAAATACATGCATATAGGCAAAACACACATACACATAAAATAAATCTTTAAAAAAATTGAAGAGTATATGCTCTTAACCACAGCCACTTCCACAGCCCAGTTTTGACATTTTAATTGACAGCTATCAGACACTTGTGTGTAGCTGACTAAGCAGCTCCTGCTTGGGTGACGGGTCACCCTGTCATTATAGCAGTCCAGTTGTACTTCACAGCTCCTGAATGACTTGAGGATGCTCCAGTGTTCCAGCAGGAAGGAACATGGAGCTGTATGCACAACTCCCACCCCGGACGACCTGCTCCAGCCATGACTGCTTCAGACACCTTGCACTGGCTCCAGTCATTGTAAGCCTCAGTGAACTCTTGATGACCCAGATTACTCCCCAGTTACTCACAGAAAACTTCTGGTTGGTGCAATAAGAGGTCTGTAGTTGATTTTGATGTGGGGCTTGTGATTGGTCCTGATGTTAGGCTTGCGCAAAGTGAAGCTTTGCTGTGATTGGTCATTTTCTCATGGCTATAGACACAAGCTGCTTGGAAACACTCCCCTAGTCTGCCTTGTGGTATTGTAAATGAAAGTCTTTTCCTTCATGCTGTGATCTACACCAGGGGCGAGAAAACTGAGTTGTTAATACAGAGGAGACAGCAGGGGCAATAAGCAGCAGCCAGGGCAGCAGCTGCACTGGTGAGACGAGGATGAAAGAGTTCCAGAGAGCAACTGGGGCCAGGAACATCAGGGAACAGAGACAGAGAAGATGATGGACAGAGGTAGATACAGAAGGAGGAGAGGGCGTGATATAGCAGAAGATAGACATTCATGAAAGAGACGGCAGGCCCCAGTCGCTAGGATAATTCCATGGATCTGTCAAGCCCCATTGGCTGATGGTGACTCTGGTTTGGTAGACAAGCATCCCTCTATACTGGATAACTTTGTGTTATTCTTTAGGCACCACTTTTTTCCCAGAGACAAAGCCTCTCATTGAACTGGACTTTGCCAAATAGACTAGACTAGATTGCCTGTTTCCACCTCTCCAGCACTGGGATTGCACTCACACGCCATCATGCCCAGCTTTTTATATAGGTGTTCTGGGAAGGTTTAACTCAGACCCTCATTCTCTCAGGGCAAGCACTTTACCAATGCATCAGACTCCCCAGTCTCTAGGGAGCAAACTGTTACGTTCTCTTCTGTTGCTATGAAGAAGTACTCTGACAAAAGCAGTAAAATACTTTTTGCCTTCTTGCTTCCCAAGATAGCCCTACCTGCCTCTTCTCAGGCTGTCACTACAATCCACAGCTACCCTTCTAGGCCAACAGAAGTTCAGCTTCCCCACTACTTGGGAACAGCCGTTGAGTGAGGGTGAGAGAGAATGCTGACCATTCTGTCTGACTTTACTGACCTCAGTGCCTCACGGTATGGTTTACTTTCATGCATGTCCTCACTTTTCTTTCATTTTCTCCAGTGAGATCCTTTCTCCATGCCTAGTTCTTCACAAGCCAGTTCAAACAGAACCTCTACACATAGTGTTAAGGAAGTTCACTTTTAGTTGTGTTTAAAATAATTGTTTTTGTGCACTGTTTGAAAAAGAAATGCATAGGCCTTGACATTTTGTATGGTCTGCAGGTGTTGGATTTCTTCAGGGGACGTTTGATTGATTATGATCTGCACATGGTATCAGAACGCCTAAGGAGTTCTGAATCAATAAAACACCTGAGCGCAGACGCTCGGGGTTTCAGCCAGGATGGTGGTTCCCTCTGCTGAGGTCTGGCAGGGTTTGCAGAGATGAATATGCCTCTGTGTCATTCTTGGTGAGCCACCACACACAGCACGAAGCCCTAGAAATTCCTCTTCTTGACCCTGAGAAAGGGCTTGACTCTCTCCCCTGAAGTTTCCACTGTTTTGCACTCTCTCCATTGCACTAAGAACACACTGTCTTATCCTGTGTTTTGGTGTGCCCCTGCCTGCATTCCCAAAATGAGTTAAGACTCTTCAGCAAGTGTGACACCATCACCCCCAGATACTTTATCCTTTTCTGCTGACACTATATTACTGAGCCAAACTTCAGGACTGGATCGAGCCAACAAACTCCATTTTTTCTACCACACTAAGGTGATTGAAGGATATTTGACTAAGACTACAAAGTACCACCATTGCCTGCTTCATAGCAACTGTACACTAAGTACTGCCCAGGATAGCCTCCTTCCCATTCTCTACTTCCACAAAGCAGCTGGTCCAAGTTCTCTTGCCCTAGTTACACTCAGTAGCCACCACTTGGTTCTTCCCTAGATTCTGCAGTTAATTTGGATTCTTCTTTGGGAGAGAAAGACCATTCATCTAGAACTGTATTGATTCTTTCTCCTGATTACAGGAGTCATTTGTGATGAGTGACCATCATTGTCAATTTAAATGGATTTGTAATCACCTAGGAGACACACCTCTTAATGTGTCTGTGAGTATGTTCCAGAATGATTTGACGGAGGAGGGAAGACTCACCCTAAATATGAATAGTCCCATCCTGGACTGTATAAAATGGTGAAAGGGTGCAAGCCAACTGAGCACCAGAATTCATCTCCCTCTGCTTCCTGATTGCCAATGAATTATGACTAATCTCATCAAGCTCCTGCCCCCATGACTTTCCCACAATGATGGCCTATACCCTTGAACTGTGAGCCAACATAAACACTTCTCTCTCTAAGTTGTTTTCTATCAGGTATCTTGGCACAGACACAAGAAAGACACAACAAGATATAATATGTAGTATCCACACTACAATAGTTACTGCTGTTGTCCCATATGACACTATTGAGTGGCAAGCACTCTGTCTCTCAGCTGCTCTGAGTGCATCATTACTCCCTATACTGGAGCTTGGTCCTCAAACAGTCCTAGCCCACCTAGGTAGATGTCTGTAGCAATTCCTTTGGAGGGCCAACCTCGCAAATAAGTGACTAGCACAAGGTTGGAGATATACCTGTGTTGTGGTTTGCAGCACCGACTTCAAGGATTCCAATCAGGATCACACTCAGCTTTCTTCCCTTCCTAGCCTACTACCTCATTCCCGATAGCATGTTCTCTAAAATCACCTTAATGAAAATTTCAGAACCAGGAATGGTGGCACACATCTGAAATCCTAGCTACTTGGGGAGTTGAGACAGGAGGGTCACGAGATCAAGAATAGCCTAGGCTACATGGCAAGTTCAAGGTCAGCCTGGCCTTCATAATGATCTCATCTTTAAAAAAAAATCTGTCCCAGGCTCTTCTCTAAGAGAACTTATCCTGTGGCTATAGATGTAGGTCTGAGTCCAGAGGGTTCCTCTTCCAGGTTCTTATGTCTCTGAATAACAATTTGGACATACACACATGGATAGTAGCAGTAAAGAAGACAGTAACTCAGAAGAGACAAACAAGCTAGGAAATGGAGATGTAGGCTCCAAAGGAAGCCTTGTGACCTTTTATGGGTCATGATGCACTCTTTCTGCACTCTGTTTTGTTACATGCAGGTAGTGGTTGGATTTTCTATTCTTCCATTGTCTTTGGCTTCTTTCATGTTGATCTTGATACCTTTGCAATCTCCCTTTGCATGCTATTCTTCTGCTTCACTAGGACACCTGGATCCTGTCAGTGTGCAGCTGATTCCTCTTCTTCCACAGTCAAGGTGATCTGGGACCCTATGTCTCCCACCTCATCAGCCATCTAGTCTGTGACCTATGGTCAACCTCTTCCAGGGAGCTTCTTATTAGGTACATTGGTCTCTGTCACAAATGAGTCTGTGCAAGGCACTCTTTTCTTATAACTAGACCAATAAACAGCCCCACACGTCCTGTATCTCCCATTTACCTCCTTTGTGGCCTTCATTGCCAAAGCCAATGTGCAATGTATTTCCACTTTCTCACCTCCAAACAGTGGTTTAATTCTTCAAGACTCAGTGCACCAGAAGAGTAGAAAATGTAGGAGAAAATACATTCTGTTTTTGATATGTCTGAAATACCTATCATTTTAAATGTAAATTTTCTGTTAAGGAGTTGGTATTGAGGGTCTCAAGCCACAATGCGGTAGTCAACATTTACCAGGCTCTCTGCTGGAAAGTGGGTGTTGTCATGTATATGTATATCCAGCTTTGCATCTACCACTTTGTGAAGGATATAATTTATAATAATAATCAATATACAGTATTCTTTACGGCAAATTCCATTCTACCAATAGATTCTCAAAGCATGGTTTTCTTGGCTTTTGGCTCTTGGATCCACAAGAAATAAAAAACAGCAACAACTAGTTGTAATTGACAGATGATTCTGACGAAGGAATTTGAAGACAATGGACTGACCTTTCTTGGGCTAGTTGTGTTTGGTCATAGGGTCTAAGGTCTCAGACTCTCACCATTGCTAAAGATTAACCAGGGGCAGTGGTATCGTGTATATTGTCTTGCACCAGTAAAGATAAAAACATGCAGATTCCCATGGGTGTATGTGAAGCAGAAACAAATTTTATTAGAGAAAATTATAGAAAAATTGAGAAACTAAAAGTTGAGGAATTAAAGAAAGTGAGAGATTTCTCCTGAGAATAGGAGGGGTTTCCAAGAGAGGAAAAAGACACCGACATTCCTTGCCCAGAAATTTTTATAGAGCCATGGAAGAAATTGGACAAGGGCTGAGGAAATTCTTATGAGACTGATTAATTCTCTAGACTATTGCAGACTGAGCCAATGAAGACTCATGCGTACTATACATATATAGTCCAGCCAAGGAGATGTTCAGGCTCCATCCACATGCTCTCCACCTAGTTAGGACTAGTCACTCTCTCCTGTTACAACTTTGATTGTGTTTCAAGTGCTGCTAATTACACTAAACTCTCTTTATTCCCAGGGCTTCCAAGAAGCATCTGCAGTGTCCTTCGTTATCCCCTTGCCTGTAAGGTCTGGGATCTCTTTCCTGAAGTGGGTGGAAGTTTTTAGAAGCCATCCTTATAAAACAATTTACTCTGTTATATTAGCTGCATTAGAAGCAACAAACTGCAAAGGGGCAATAGTGCCTAGCATGTGCTATCTAAGGGGTCTCATGGGCGCTGGCCAGGTGGCCCAATGACACTATCCAAGCCTGTTTCTTAGGGTCTGTATCTGTCTCTTGCCAGATCTACTTGGCTATCTCATACTCAACTGTAAGCTCTTTGTTTCTCATCCCTAGTGCTCCTAGCCTTATGACAGATTGTAGTTTTTCACCGTGGACCATTTTTCCTTACCACCTTCTGTGAAATAGTCACTGCCTCAAGTTCAGGTTGGACATAAATATTGGCTGATGTTTATTCTAATGGGTAAGGAAGAGTAAAACAGTGAAGATGTGATCAGAACGTCCCTTGTTCACTAAAGATACAAGCTTTTTGCAGCTGTTGTTAGCTGAGCCATGTAGATAGATTTTTTTTAAATATTAGAATACTTCCTTAATTTTTCATGTTAGTCACAGTATCATACACTGTTTAGCTTAATACGCATTGTGAGTGCTTTATATATTACTTTCTAAAGTTGAGGCAATCAATATCTAAATTGAGCCCTGGTTTGTAACATTTCCCAATTCATCTGGTTTAAACATCCCACCGTGGCAGTTAGTTTTTAAGCTTCCAGTAACATCATCACTTGGTTGAGATGGGAGTAGCACACCCTTATATTGAATTTCCACTCTTCGGATATGATGGACACACAACAGTGTAGACATATCTCAACAGCATAGACAGAATGGAATGTGCCAAAAGAAGTAATGCATTGTAAGTATTAATTACCTTTTAAAAATCCTAAATTCACACTAAGTTCTAGCCATGGCTAGATTTAGCTCACGAAATTCTAGAAACTGTAAAGACTGGTTTCCATGAGCTGGATCACTATCCTATTGGTCTGAAGCAGAAGGAAGAGCTGTGGAAAGGGACAGAGAATGCACCAACAGTAGTCAAACCAGGGATGTATGGAACAAGCTCCTGCAGGAAGAAAATAATTAGAAAGACACTAAGAGAAGGTTGCTGAGGGCAAAACCTTGAAGAATGCCAAGGTTTAAAGAGTAGACAGTTTTAAAAGACAACAATAATGTGAGTCATAGCAGACGGAGATGTGGGAATGGTATCAGGAGAGAAGGTGCTCAGAGGGACTGGTGAGGAGGTGACTGGGGGAGAAGAGGTAAGCAGTACGCAATTGTAGCAAGAAGTGGTGACAGGAAGGGCATAAACAAACCACCCATTCCTTCAGGAGGCCGTTTGTTCATTCATGCAACAACTTGGATGAGTATTCTTACGTATAGTTTGAATAGGAAATGTACCCTGCATGATCAACACCCCAGCTGGTGGTGCTATTTCTAGAGGAGCCAGGACATTGGGGGGATACCTATGAAGCTTATACCTAGTTCCCATTCCTTCATTGTTCTCTGCTTCCTGTCTAGCATAATTAACTTTTCCTGGGGAGATGTGAATGACTATCTCTTCCACCCAGATATCCCACAAACAGACCAAAGTAACGCTTAAGTCAAACTCCAACGTGGTAAACCGATGAGTATATTGGGATTACTTACCTACCGTGAACAAGAAGTTCCTTATAAGAGTGTAGTGACCTCACAGCAGCTGCAAAGTCCTACCCCAGCATAAATGACAACCCATGGAAGCTGAGACTCCTTTCATTTAACCATCTCTTTCTTACATACTACAGCATCTCCCAAGATCATTTGCAGCTGGTAGAGAGGCAACAGTGGAGAAATACTGCAATCTCAGTTCAGGATAATGTAATCCTGCTTTCCCTCCTTCTACTAGTGAGAGACAACAGCTGCATCACCATTGCCATACACCCTGTATTGCTCTACTCAAACAATGGCTATGACCAAGAAAATCTCTCTATTCCAAAATGAGGATGGGATGGTTATTGTGCTTGGTGGAAAAAAGCTACACAGCATACATGAGGAGAGGAACATCGTTTCCCAGCTGCTACCATTCTGCTCTGCCCAAGCAGATATGACTAAGCACTCATGGACTGAACTCTCTGAAACTATGGGCCTTTCCTCCTTCAAGTTGTTCTCCAAGGTATTTTGGTCACAGTTATGCAAAACTGACTAACACAGTAGATTGCTTGGAAATCAGGTATATTGATTTCACTTGTGTAAGTGTTTTGCCTGCAAGTATGTCTGTGCATCACAACTGTGCCTGGTGCCCATGGAGACCAAAAGAGGGCATTGGATCCCCTGGGACTAGAGTACAGATAGATGTGGGCCACCATGTGGGTGCTGGGAATCGAACCTGGATCCTCTAGAAGAGCAGTCAGGACTCTTAACTATTGAGTCATCTCTCCAGCCCCAAAGAAATCAAGTACTTGTATATAAGGAGTCCACATATACAAAATTGGCTGAGATTATTACACCAACAACCCTTTAAGAGCATAAAGAGAGCAAAAGCCAAAGTGATGTGGTGATGAGAATTTCTTTGAAGATTCAAGAGAAGATTGTGTAAGACAATCTCACATTGTTTTACTTAATCCAAGCCTATGACGTCACCAAAACCTCCTGGGACTGTATTGCCTGAGGTTTCTGGAATGCTGAGAAACACTACCTAGGCCTCTGACTCATTCCAGAAAACAAGAAGCATCCCACATGAGAGGAAGCTGCTGTGACATATAGCCTCAGAGTAGACGGCGATGTCTGAGAAGTCGCTGGGCTGCCTCTAGCAGCAGCCTGGGGGACTTTGTGATGTACACTGCCTAAAAGGACTCTTCTGGAGGTCTGGGTCACCTCTGCAGTAAGGCTGGAGGCACACGCTTGTATGTTCACATCGAGGAAGAGGAAAGCCAGAGAGAGAATTCCCAGGACTAGAACTGGACACAGCTGCCCACTTGCTCTATTAAGTTACCTTTCAAAGAGCCAGGTGTGGTGGCATACTCTTGTAATCCCAGGTAGGGAAGCAAAGACAGCTGGGTCCCTGGGCTCAGCACCCAGAATAGCCTCCTTAGTGAGTTCCAACTGCTGAGAGACACTGGCACACAATTTGTTACATCTACCAAAAGGATGACTGACACAATAAATAATA
The DNA here is from genome assembly GCA_026225945.1 of Cricetomys ansorgei. Classification (NCBI taxonomy): domain Eukaryota; kingdom Metazoa; phylum Chordata; class Mammalia; order Rodentia; family Nesomyidae; genus Cricetomys; species Cricetomys ansorgei. The sequence goes on along the minus strand of JAMJFZ010000242.1, from coordinate 41,065,089 downwards.
AAGCATGCTTTTTTACCTGCGAGTCAATTGAAATTTTTTACTTAGGTTGTTGTAGACTCTACAGAGTTTTCTAAGACAAAAGTGAAAGCAATACTTTTTTTTTTTTTTTTGAGTCAGAGTCTAACTATGTAGACCTGGCTGGCCTAGAACTCATATGTAGAGCAGACTGGCTTTGAACTCACAGAGACCCACTTGCCTCAACCTCTGGAGTGCTGGGATTAAAGGCATGTGGCATCATGCCTGGCCAATAGAGTATGTTTTTTATGACACTGACCATATTCATCTAGTCTAAAGCACTACTTAGTATAGGATTAAGACACATCAATATTTTATGCTACAAAGAAAAATTCTTCCAATTTCAGAAATATTAAAATGTGAGCAAAATCAGTCTCAGATAAGATGAATAATAGCATATGTAGTTTAATTTAGTACATCTTACTTTTTCTGAAGATAACATGTAGGATGTTTGCTTACGTATGTTTGTGAACATATGCATGTGTGTGCAAATGCATGTAGAGGCCAGAGGTTATTGTCTGGTATCTTTCACTACCATTCTCCATATTTTTAGCCAGGTGGTGGTGGTGCAGGCCTTTAATCCCAGCACTTGGGAGGCAGAAGCAGATGGATCTCTGTGAGTTCGAGGCCAGCCTGGTCCCCAGAGTGAGTTCCAGGACAGCCAGAGGTACAATAGAGACTCTGTCTTGAAACACACACACACACAATACATTTATTACTAATTCTTTAAGGATTTCACACATGCATATAATGTATTTTTATAGATATTTATTTTTATGTTATGTGTGTATGTTGCTTACAAGTATGTGCACCATGCATACCTTGCAAGAAAAGGGAGTCAGATCCTGTTACAGAAGTTGTGAGCTGCCACATGGGTGCTAGGACTTGAACCCAGGTCCTTTGGGAAAGCAGTGAATGCTCTTAAACAATGAGACATCTCCCCAGTGACCATATGATGTATTTTGATTACACTCACCCCAACTCTCCCCGTTAACTCCTCCAAGATGGACCCTCTCTCAGTTTTGTGTCCTTTTTTTAATTTTTCATTTGTATTACCCACTGAATTACCCAATTCATGCTTCCCATTTACCTGTGAGTGTTGGGTCAAGCACTGGAGCACAGTCGAACAACCATTAAGGGCAACCGTAGGGGCAACAACGGTAAGAAGACTGACTCTCCCTCCCCAAAACAGCCAGGAGCCAATGGCTGTTTGGGAAGGAGTTTGGGGTCATCAGTCCTCCTTCCCTCTGTGCTGGAATGTGACCTGGCTCTTTCTAGTGCAGGAAACCGTGGCTGTTGTGAGTTCATGAATGCAGCTGTCCTGATCTGGAAAAACTGCTTCAGTGCAGTCCTCCCTGAGCGCTGGCTCATACCGTCTTTTTGTTCCTACTTCCACTATGGTCCCTGAACCTTGGGGACAGGGACCTCCGTATTTTTGAGTGTAGGTCTCTCGCTGAACCTGGAGCTCACTGATTTGGTAAGACTAGCTGCCAGGGGGCTCCAGGGGTCCATCTGTCTCTGTCTCTCCAGCACTAGGATTGTAGGCATGCGTCCTTGTGCCTGGCTTTTACATGGGTGCTGGAGACTAGAATTTAGGTCCTTATGCTTGGGCAGCAAACATTTTCCCAGTAAGCTGCCTCTCATCCTCTGAAGAAAGCTACAAATCGGTGTAACATCGCTATTCCTTCTCAGCCTGAATTTTTAACTTCCCCACACCGTGGCAACCTCATCAAGGCATTAATATAGAGGATGATAAAATTCCTCACTTTGTAAACAATAAACTAATGCTATCTATTCTGTATAGAAGAGGAGAAATTATTACCGACAACCACACATGCCAGACCAGAAGCCCATCAACCTGAATGTCTGCTATAGGAACTTAGAAATTCTTAAAAGCCATAAAACATTTAAAAAGAAAATAGGTTTAACAGGTAGCTTGATTGAACATGGTTGAGTGAGTATTACACAATGAAGAAAGACTTTTGGAATCTAACAACATGTGGGGCGGAGTCTATAAAGGGTTGGACAATGGATGGGACAGTTAAGGTAAGACCGGCTCAGTGTGTGTGTGTGTGTGTGTGTGTGTGTGTGTATGTGTGTGACAAGGGAGGCAGAGGGAAGTGGGGGTAGTTAAGAACATTACATGGTCATACACTTGGTGTTACAGGCAAAGGCACATCAGCACATGCTTTTCAGCAAGTATGATCCTAAGGATTTAGCTTTGGGAACAGAATGGCACACACAGACTGGTGGAGCACCTTGAAATTTCAGTTTCGATAGAGACACAGGTACCAAACTACACCCAGCTATATCAAGGGATGCGAGCTGAATCCAGGAAACCCACCATGGAGCCAGGGACCCCAACCACGACTCCAGAGCATCTAAAAGACAAGACTCCAAGCCAAAGATTATTTGGGGAATTTAGAACTTAATGTGTTTTACCTTGTTGGATTTTAAAGCTGCTTGGGACCGCCGGCTTCCTTTTATCTCCTTTATTTGTACCCTTTGGAATGGGGTATCTGTCCTCATGCCTGTCCCATTGCAGTTATTCTGGAGGCACACTGACTTGTTTGATGTACAGGCTCACAGTTGGAGAACCACTCACACCCGAATGAACTGGAACGGAGTCCCACCCACATCCCATTCGGATGATGCTCAGATGACACTATGTGTTTAAGTTGATGAAGGAATGAGTTAAGACTGGGAGGGCTTTTGAGATGCATTCCAGTTTATGAGGGCAGGTGCTCTCTGAATGTCTGAGCCCCTGCCCAATTCACATGCTGAATCCCAGGAGAGGCACTAGAAAGCAGGGCCCTTGGCAGTGACTAGATCATGAAGGTGCCTGGGATTTGCAAATGGGATTGTGGTCTGCTAAAATGAACCTCAGAATGCTCCCTTACCCTTTCCACCATGTGACAACATATGAAAAGACACCTGCAATGAACCAGACACCTAATCTACCTATGCATTACCTGGGTCTTTGTGGCTTCTAGAACATCAGAAATGAGTTTCTGTTGTTTCTAAGTCACCCACTTTCTGGTCTTCTGTGTAGGACTCTAAGCAGACAAAGGCATCTGCACTGCAGAACTTGTGTCTTGTTTTAGTTTAAGACATAGAAACAACTTTTGGCTTTTTCTGATTCTTTCTGTAGACCAGGCTAGTCTTTACATCTCAGTCTCCCTGCCTCCACCTCCTGAGTGGAGGAATTATGCATGATCCCCTTCTTTTTGCAATGACATCACAATTATTCATGTGTGTATGTGAGTGTTTATGTTGTGTGGTGTGTACATGCCACAGCATACATGTGCAAATGTGGAGGTCAGAGGACAATTTTTGCAAACTTGTTCTCTCCTTCCACCATGTGGGTTCTGGGGATCAAACTCAGGTCCTCGGACTTGGCTGCAAGCACCTTTACTCACTGAGCCATCTCTTTCATCCTTGTTTTTTTTTAACATTTGCTAATTTCTGTGTGTATGTGTTATGTGGGTGTGGGTTGCACACATGCATGGCATGGCTGTGGAGGTCAGGGGACTAGCAGGAAATCTGCTTCCTCCTTCTATCATGTGGACTCTGGGGATTGAACTCTTGCTGTCAGGCAAAGCAGCAACTGCCTTTTATCTGCTGCGCCATCTCACCAGCTCAGGATTCTCTACTTTTTAAGTTGCACTATTCTTAGCTCCTCAAAAATACCTCCAAATATTCACGACTACCCGAAGTTAACTTTGACTTCCTCGTGTACACTCACAGAGTGTGTTTTGCCTGCATGTATGTGTGCACAACATGTGAACACCTTGGATCCCCTGAAACTGGAGTCATGGACGGTGTGAGCCACATGTGCTGGGAACCAAACCCAGGTCCTCTTCGGGAGCAACAAGTACTCTTAACCTGAGCCATCTTGTCAGCCCCTCTCTGTTTATAAATAATGACGCTTGAGACTACCGACTCATCTCTAAGAACTTCATTATCGTTGCACTTTTCCTTTTTGTTGTTGTTGTTGCAAGTGTGTATGCATAGCGTGCATCTGTGAGTTCACATATGTGAGCGTGCATGTATGCAGGTGTGTGTGTGCACGTGTATGAATGCCTACAGAGGCCAGAGGTTGACCTGGGTGTCTTCCTCTGTCACTCTCCATTTCAGTTACTGAAGCAGGGTTTCTCATTGAATCCAGCCTGTGAATTTGGCTAATCTCATAAACTTGCCCTGCCCACCTGGCTTTTTAGGTCCAAACTCCAGTTCTCACATTTTCACGGCAAACGCTATCCACAGAACCATCTCCCCAACCTTTCTCTCTTAACTTGTTAAGTGTGCAGTATATTATCGTTGATTACAAGTACAGGTTTTGACCAAGAACTTCCAGTGTAGCTCATTTCCATTTTTTTTTTTTTTTAATTCTTGATTTTTCTTTAAGCACAAGCTATTGAAGAACACATTTTCAAAACTCCTGGCACATGTATTATTATCAAAGAAAATGGCTTATATCCTACTGAGCCTTTGAATTGTGATCAGGCAGCTTTTAAGTCAGCAAGAGGTCAGTTTAAAAAAATATATCTATTATATATACTTGAGAGGCTGTGCACTGTCGAGTGCAGGTTTCTGCCTGACCTACTAGATTTTCAGCATCATCACTCTCCCAGATGCCACATCCACTGGCCAGATGTGGCTATTGAGCACCTGAGATTTGGTTAGACACTGTTAGAAGGAAATATGAATGGGACTTGAGATATAACCACACAAAGGATACAAAATTTCTCATAAATTTACACACTGAACTACCACTATGGCCATATTAAATTAAATAAAAAATATCAATATGATTTTTTTCTGCATTTTAAATGGAGTTCCTAGAAATTTAAAAATTCCACCAGCAAGGATTTTTTTTTCCTTCCCTCAATTTCAGGGATTGAACCTGGGGCCCCACACACAATAAGCAAGTGGTCTACAGCAACTACATCTGATACACCCCCACCACACACTTTTCTGAAACGTTGGTAAGGTCTAAGTTGATCAAGCAGACCTGAAATGGTGATCCCCCTGCCTCAGCCTCCAGAGCAGCTGCAATTGCAGCGCACCACCAGGCCCAGCTGACATAGTTCTTAGAACTGTCCTATGCCACTGCTGATGTTTCTTCTGAGCTGAGTTCCTACCATAGGTGGGCTCATCTTCCCACTGTGGCTCCAGTTTTATGCTATGCTTACATGTTTTCGTGTTATGTGACCCACAGTTACATCTTACATGTGCTGCGCTATTTGGGTTCCTTCTTTACTCCTCTAATGGTTTTGCTCCAAAATTGCCCATCAGCATCAGTAGACCTGTTTCCGTTATCTGAGTTTTTGCTCTATTATTTTAGGAATCTTTCATAAAAAGCGTCTAGACTGAGTCTTCCCTGTCTAAATTCTTTCAATGAATGAGTTCAACCTGGCTATATTGGTTGTGCCTACTGACATACACAGATAAAATTGTATGGCTTTCATTTGTATTTTCAAGATAGGGCCTCATGTATCCTGGACTGGACTTGAATTTCTAATCCTCCTACCTCCACCTCCCAAGTGCAGGGATGATAGGGTATGTACAAACCATGCCAGTTTTACAACACTGGGAATCTAACCCAGGGCTTTGTGTACACCAGATAAGCATGCTACCCGCTGAGCTACAACCAACCTCCTAAATTTTTAAAGCTCCTTCTATCATTTTCCTTCATTCATGCCTTCCATTGGATGAGTACATTTTCTCTATTTCTTCTTCCCCTCTTCTGATGCTATAACTTTCTGAATTTGTCTTTTAACGATGATTCTTACATTTACATTTCAACTTTTAACATTACTATCTTACCTGAAAAATTGCAAGCAAATCTAAAGATTTTCAGTGATCTGCTCACAAATCTCCCTTAGCATACAGCTCACTCATCACACCCATCTTTCCTCTGTACCATTTGAATGGTATTTATTCCTATAATATTGCTAAGACACATACAATCAGTGGCTTGTGCAACACATGTTGCATAGGAGCCTGCAGAATCCAGCTAGCCTGGGAAGGCCAGCCTGAGCACCCTTGGTACAGTTGGCTGGGTGATGGCAGCTTTTGGTTGGGAGTTGGCTGCTTCTGGCTATGTAGACAGGCTTCAACCCGTGTATCTATTCTACTCTCCTCCCACACTAGCCTGAGCAGACTGTCAAGGCAAAGACATAGTAACAAGTAGAAACAGAACTTCCACAAGCTTCAACAGGCATCTGCCAACATCCCATTGGCCACAGCAAGTCACATGTCCAAATATGGCCGTAAAGGACAGAAAAACCACCTCTATTCCTTCAGTCAAGGGACATGTATAAGGCCCAAGCCAAGGAGCATGACCTTAGAGGGATGAAAAACTTAAAGGGATGGAGACAGGGTGATCAGCCTATGGCATTTAATTTTGCCATTTCTTCCAACCTAAAAGTTTTCCTATCAAAAAACCTGTCAATTTCATATAATCTCTAGTTTTAAAATTCTACACTTTCCCTCTGGATGATTTCCAATTTACCTAAAGTTCATCTTCCATGCATGGATGAGGAACCCTCTTGGTCGTTGTTACGCAGAATCCTGACACCTTTCCTCTTCCTCTTTTGTTTGCAGACAACTCTTGTCCAAGTTTTATTTTACAGGTAATATACCTTTTCTTTCAAGTAGTTTAAAACTTACCCTTTCAAACACCAATACAATGTCCGAGGGTGAACCAGATTCATTTCTATTTGATCTGACTGAACTACAGAAACTGTACATTTGTGTACTTGGACTCATTTGTGGGAACCTGACCGCTTGTCTTCATGGTGTTTTTTTTTTTTTACCAACCCCCTCCCCCCACAAAGGTTTTGTTATCAACACTCTGCACTCAGCTTTCCTATGTCTAAACTGTTCACATTTTAAAACAGGAATGTTTCCTGGTGCTCTGGAATAGGACAATTTCTCATACCATCATCTAACACCCAAATTTTTTCTCCATGTCTGATCTATAATTTACACCAATTGAGCATTTTTGCAATGACTGTTATTTTTTACTTACAAGATTTCCAAACGGAGTTCCTATGTAACTTATTGGTTCTCTGACTTGTAAACTCTCCATCTAATTGAAGACCTATCTTTGAGTATTCTGTAATAAGGTTTTACTTGTTTTTTTTTCTTCCCACTTCTCCATGTTTCCTCCCCTACCAGCCCCACCCCACCCCCGCCGCCCGTACTTTCATTTGATACATTCCCTCCAGAACCAAGTACAGAATCAAATCTTTGAGGACTTGTTTCCCTAATGACTCTCAGGAATTACCTCACACCTGATACCAGCAATACAAATGTTAATACTTTCTAAATGAAGAGCAAGGAAGTGATGATGGCTACTGCTTTGCATACAACTCAAACACATCCTAGCTCCTGCCCACATCTAAGCTCCAGGACAGCTTGGTTCCATCCTAGATCTCCATCTTCCTATTATCACTATGTTCCACTTCTTCAAAATGAGGCCCCATATAGCTGACAAGTAGCTTCCTCGTTTAAAGGGAAGACAGCTGGACAGCCTTAGTGCCAGCCTTAGTGCAACAGAACTGGCTGCAGTATTAGATCCCAAGAAAGGCTTTTAGTCTCTATCCATCTACAGGTGACAATTTCCTAACTCATAACCCAGGAGGCCCATGGTTTAACATTTCTCATGGTATATACCTCCACTCCCCTTTTTGGTCCACACAGATGCTTAGCTTTAATTGAGTCTGGTTGTATCTGGGTCTCTTAGTTTTTCCCATCAGCAGCAGCAACAGCAGCAAACAGCATAGTTACACCACTGTTACAAAGCACACACCAGTACATTAAGTGCCCTCAATCAATCCTCTACGAAATTATATATATATATATTTTATATATATATATATATATATATATATATATATATATATTTAGGGATATATATATAGGGATATATATATATATTTAGGGATATATATATATATTTAGGGATATATATATATATTTAGGGATATATATATATATATATATATCCCTAAACAAGCCAAAACAATGCTACAGGCCTCTTGTTCTAGGTCTAGAAATTATTAAGCCCAAAGGTGAAAAACACTTTTGGTGACACTGGTGACTGACCATAAACTGGAAACATCTAATGACAGATTTCCATTCGAAGCCATTTAATCACTAGCACATTTAGGTAGATTTTACTTCACCAAAGCAAAGAGTTAAGTGCCTCCTATCTGCTGCCTGAATTTGATTGCTTTTTATGAAAGCACAGTTCTCTTATTAAAACTCCAAAAGCTTTTTAAGGGGGTGGTGCTTGTGAAGGACGGATGACTCTGAGAAGAGCCTGAGAGTCTCGAATAAAGAAAAACATCGCTGTTTATTTAGAGAGTATTACCCCTCGGAGTCGGCGTTGGCACTAATGCATTCTACATTAGTGTGCCGCATCAGGAAATCCTGACTTTTTGGTGCCAAGGGGGTAATTAATATCAGTTCATGTTTTCAAAATGGCTGTGTTTATGTGGGAATGAGGACCGAGGACTAGCGTGGAGAGCTTGAAGTACGAAAAGCTCGCTGTGAAGCAAGATCTTGGGAGGGAAAGGAACACAGAAATTAATGAACGGGAAACAGGATGCGCTGGAGTGGAGTGATGCTATGACTGAAGATGCTGTCAGCACACTTCCTTGCTCTTAATTTACCAAACACGAACAGGCATAATTCCCCGGTATATAAAGGTAGGAAAGAAGGTAAAATGTGTGATAGCTATAAACAATATTTTCGTCCACTTTAAGTCTTAAAAAGTTTAAAAACTCAGCCAGGCAGTGGTGGCACACACCTTTATTCCCAGCATTCAGGAGGCAGAGGTAGGTGGATCGATGTGAGTTCGAGGCCAGCTTGGTCTACAGAGTAAGTTCCAGGACAGCCAGACGTACAACAGAGAAACCCTAACTTAGTCATGTGTAAAATGAGACATTTCAAAGTATTTTCCCTCTATTAAGTTCATTTGCCACCCCACCCCAAAGCTATGTAGAAAAGGCTTGCTTTAAATTTGTGATCCTCCTGCCTCAACTTGAGAAGTACTGAGCTCACAGACCTTAAGCACTCCACCCAGCTATAAAATTAAATGTCAGTAATCTGTCTTTATTTTTATCCAAAGTTGGCACATGATCTACAATCAAAGTACACACATCAACTGGGAAGCCAGAAAGTTAAATAAGAAGAAAAATTTGGAAGAGAACTAAGTGTGTAACAGAAGCCAAATAAAAGTGGAAAACTTCACAGGTTTTGAGGTCTCACACAAATCTCCATCAAACAAACAAAACCAGGCAGTTCGTGAAGTTTACACAGTTACCAAAGGTATTGTGACTATTACGTATAAGTTATCAGTATTTTTGAGTGAGTCTATGAAGTGAGGAGTCACTCAAGGGCTCTGCCTATTTTGTCAGTCCAGGACACAAAATGAATGACTATGACACACACTCTATGTATGTTAACTTGTCGTTCTTAAAAAATAACCTTATAAAGAGTGTGCCATAGGGAAGGAAGAGCAGTCGTCACACTACACAGCCTGTACTGGCGTGCCTGTAGTAACTGCTTAGTAAGACACAGGACAAGCCAGTGAGCTGAAGAGCAGGCACTGCTGAGTCCGTTCTGGGGAGCTCTGACTGTCTCTCAGTGCAGCCACGCTCTCGCCGGATGTTCTTCTAACCTACACGTACCATGCACATTGGAGCCCAGGAAAAATGGAAATAAATGTACCAGGAGGCTGGAACATTGCTTTGGCTTACAACTAACGGGCCCGAAAGCCACACGGTGATAAGCAGAAAAGGATTTACCCATCTCCAGGTAGGTGGCCACACACTCACACAACATGGGGTAATTTTTTTTAAGACGAGAGAATGATCGTGGGGGATATTCAATATTCTCTAGCAGGGACAAGAATGGTGATAACTTAGAATATTTTGGATTTCTCATTCACCTGATTGAAGAATAATTTTATTTTGAAATGCTCTGCCATTAAATACCCCATAGCATGACGACACAGTTAATGATGCCACCTTAAGCAGAATGTATTTCTGTCCCAGGGTTTCTATTGCTATAATTAAACACCATGAGCAAAAGCAACTTGAGGAGGAAAAGGTTTATTTCTCCTTACAGCTGGTAGTCCATCATCCAAGGAAGTCAGAGAAAGAACTCAAAGGCAGGAACCAGGAGGTAGGAGCTGATGCAGAGTCACAAAAGGGAGCTGCTTACTGGCTTGCTCAGCACCCAGCACAACCAGGGTGACACTGCCCAAAGACACATAAGAAAATGCATTCTAGACTTGCCCACAGGACAATCTTATACAGGCAGTTTCTCAAATGAATGTCCCTTTCCCCAAATGACTCTAGTTTTGTTAAGTTGATATCAAACTAGCCACCACAATTACCCAAATTCGTCAATTATGGGACCTGTCAAGAAAACATTAAAATTTTCAAAGACTTATTTTTATTATGATTTTTCTTAATATGTATGTATGTGTGTCTATATGACACATGCATACTGGTACCCACTGAGTCCAGAAGATGTCAGACACCTGAGAGAGGGAGTTATATACAGGTGATTGTGAGCCACCTCTATACAGGTGGATATGGAGACTGGGAACCAAATCTGGGACCTCTGGAAGAGCAGCAGGCACTTCTGTTGAGCCATCTCTCTAGCCCCAAACACTAAAGTTTAAAAACCTATTTACTCATAGATATAGAACATATACGCACATTTATAATACAGTTGTACACACATTGTGCGTATATGAAATGTGTATGTAAAATATTCCCCCATTCACCCTGCCTACTAGACTCTACTGAACTAGTGAGAATTACATTGCATCCTCTACTTCTGAGATTTGAACTCACAAACAATAAATAAGATTTCTATATGAGACTTGGACTAATAAACAATAAAAAAAAATTTTCTATTGACTTCTTAATTTTTTCCTTAGTAATCCACAGAGGCACTTTGAGGCAGCTTTAGAGATAATTAGCAGGGTTCAAAAAATAATCAAAGAGCTTCTAAATTTCAATAAGTGATAAGTTTTACCATGTTCTAGATAGTCTATATAAAATATCTGAATGATTCTTACTATTAAGAAGCCAGTCACTGTAAGTTTGCAAAAAACTTTTATCCAATAAAAAAATACAGACTAAAGAACAACTCAGCTTTGTGGCAACTAAGCAGTTCCACTCCAATGAATCTATGTGGTCTTTCAAATGGAATACTTAACACACCTTACATACAATTAATTTTTAAACAAAAGCGATAAAATGGCATCTCAAATCACTCCAAAAAATGAATTATTTAATAAATGGTTAAATAGCTGGTTACTTATATAGGGGAAAAGTTAATGCCTTAAATCATAGAAAGTAAAGTATAAATTTTAAAAATGGAAGCAAACAGGAGGCATACTTAACTAAATCTGCAATATAGGAAAGTTGCAAGACACTGTTTTGTTTTGTTTTTTCACTACATAAAACCTTTAATACAGTGAAAGATATCATAATCAAAAGTTTTAAAAGAAACAGCTAAACAGATCTGTAAGAAACCAAAGAGACATAAACCAACATATGCATAAGGCTAGGACATGAGAAATGAGTGTACATAAACAGCCCCAAGGCACAAAGAACCTGCTCGATATTTTATGTAAACTGTTTCTGTAATAGTAAACAAAGTAAATAAATAAAATGGAAAATAAAAAGAAGCATCCTAAGGTAAAAAAAAGTTACAAAGCAGCAGAGCACAATTCTCTTATCGAAAAGAAAATAAGTATATTGATTATATATATATTTATTGGCTATATGTCAAAAAATCAAGTAGGAAAAATCTACCATATCTTAATAATTATTACCTCTTATGAGATAAAAATATGCAAAATGTTCACTTTTATGTAATTTACTTGTTAATCTTTTACTGTGGAAGAAAAGGCAGCAGTCTGAACATCCAGATGCTGAGATAGTGTCTAACTGAACGTTAATGTTGAAAATATAGAATTCAGGAGAAGAGTTCTCAAAGTAAAAGGCATTTTTTAAAAACAAGGAATCATTCAGAGGTCCTTACTGAAATATTTATGAGCTAAATAGCAGTGTTTCCCTCTGCTTGTGAGAAGGTGTATAGATAACAGAAGATTAGCCCTGAGTGCTAAGTGAATGAACTGGGTTACTGCAAATGGGAGCACATGACCCCATTCTCTGCACTTTGGCTTGAAAATTCACTGAAGCCCCAGTAGTGTGCCACCAAATGAAGCTGCAGAATAATCCTAACAGAGTCGCATACAATGAAACTAGCACACTTGACTATTCTGGAAAGCTTTATCAATAACCATACTACTCTTGTTAGGATTTTACTTCTTGGATTTTATGAGATGCTATAATATTTATTCATTATAATTCACTTGATAAAATACAAATTTTATGGGTTTTTTTTGGTATGAAAATGTCAACTTTGGTAGAAAAGCTACTGGTGAAGTTATAGTTCTTACTAGGTACCAAAGGAGTAAAGTAATCTTTGTCACCACCAATTAAAAACTTTTACGAAATAGGACTGTTATAAAACAATTAAACCTTGCAAATGCACCAGTCTCCAGGAAGAAAGTCCTGGAGGAAATTCTGCTTATTAAAATTGCAATTTTAGTTTCCATTAAAGGAGAATAAGACAACAGAAGATGGGTTGGCAAGACAAATTATTTCTTAATGTCAGTTGAGCTCATTTCAAATGAGATAACGTATCTCCACCAGGTTGGGATCAGCACAATTTTGTCTCCGCAACTCATTTATCTAATTCAGTCATCTTGATTATAGCCTCATGGACTTCATTTTCAGAGAAAGAATTCTGCAACAAACAGCCTACACAACACACTGATTACTGAACAGTTAATTCTAATTAACTTGGGCATGGCAAGAGAATTTTGATCAAGTCTTAGAATACAAATATTGTCTATTTTTACTGGACTAACTTACATTAAAAACTCAGAGTACAGTCTCCAGACAAAAAGATAGAGTCAAAGAGATCTAATTTAAAGAAACAAATGAGAAAATTAAAATCACAAATAATTTATTCTTTCGTTAGAGTTGATACAGTTTTAAATAGCAACAAAGTACACAGTGGTGGAGAACCTGGCACAGAACCTATGAGCATTTCTGTCATAAGGCCTCCCATGCCTTCTCTGTTCACACTTGACACCTATTTTCTACTGACCAAGTTGAAGAACACCCAATATTCTGACCTTAAAACATACACACACACACACATATTCTCTCTTTCTCTCTCTCATACAAACACATCGAAATCCCTCCTTTGATTACAGTATGTTGAGAATTATAAGCTTTGCTTCTTCGAATTTATGGCACCCCTTCTGTTCTGTTTCCAGTTAGAAGTGGCAAAAAATAACTCAATTATAAAGAATATGTCATAGTCCCTGGACACAGACAACTGTGAGGACACAGAAACTCACCTTTGGGCTAGATGTTTTCAAAGTGTGCTTAAGTAGCTGTGTTTGAATTCTCTCAGTGCATGCTTTCCGGCCCAGTGCAATATCCCCAAATTTAGCTAAAATAGTAAGTCTCAAATAATGACTAAGTATGTCTTGCTTAAAAAGAAGGAACTGTAAAAATGCAACCTCTAGGCTTTTGATATAGATCAGAAATGCCTCATCACAAGCATTTTCCTGTTATATTAACTAAGATCAAGAGAGAGGAACATAAAGGTGCCCCTTATATCCAATTAGGAAAGTTAAAATACAAGTGTGTAAAGTCTCCTGGACTATTCTTACTCTGTTCCATGAACCAATTATGTTAATGTTAAAAAAATAAAATGATCACATCAATACTGACTCCTCTTTGATGCAGTTAGAAAATGTGCTGACAGTACTTACTAAGCTCCCTGATTGTTCAAACAAGGTAAAAACTAACGCTTTCTCCTTTTCAGTTATTGCTGTTTTAAGAGAGGATTCCCACTTCATTTACACAAACCTGCCAAAGTTCACAGATGCAACATAATTATTGCCTTGCATTTGAAAACAGTATTAAAAATCATCTTTACAAAAAGGTTTTAATGCACAAAACTGGAAGGCTTTAAAAAAAATGTCTTTGTACTCAAAAACTGTATCACAGTGCCCTTGCTAATCTGGTAGATAAGAGATGTGAATTTCCTCTAAGGGTAACAGTGGATTCGTGGTGTGCTTCTGTGTTCTCCCTCACAACCACCAAGCGTCTCCCACACTCCACATTAACAGGACTTCTGACTCTGCCCAGTGCGTAGTGTACCGCCTTGCATACTCATCACATGAAATAAAAATAATATACAAAATATTGTTGTGAAAAGTGTACATTTCCCCTTCCCCTTACAAAATAATCTGTGGAAAAGTATGAAACCCCCTCGACCTTCATGAACATACAAGCTGTTCACTCCTTTCAGTCTGTGACAGTCTATTTGGAACACAGTTCCAAAATCTCTGCAAATTACTTATGTCAATGCATTTTCTGTCCAATGTTGCCATCTAGAGTAGAAATGTGAAATGAGGTGTATTTGGGAACTACTAATGCCTTTATAAACTAAACTGCAAAAGCTGCTGGCTGATGAAGCAGCCACTTATCCAAAGATTTTTCCAAAAACTAGGTGGAATGGAAGGAGTCTTCACAGGGAGGTGTCCACAGTGCAGAAGTTGTGACAGTATGGCTGCTAACAGACACTGGCTGCTATTGGAATGTAAGGACATTTTCACTGCTGGTAATTTCCATATTGTCCCTAAAAGATAAATTTAAAAACAGAATTAGATAACACCTTGACCTAAGTAAGTATAGTACAGAAAGTTACAAATGCAACTTGTAATGCCATCATATCAAGAAAGCATCTACACATTCAGTAAGTACAAATGATTATGTATTAGGTATTATCACTCTCATTTACCTGATATTATATTCAATTGCACATGGATCTTGCAGCCTAAATTACAGAAAGGATTAGTACTTCAAAGCCGGACCTGCTAGCACCCACCTGTAACCCTTGGATTGGGTTGGCAGTGGCAGGAAGAGTACGCAGAAATCTTAATGACTAGTCAATGCAGTCAAAATGAAGTATTCTAGGTTCTGTGAGAAACACATGCTTAGACACACACACAGACACACATGTGTATACATAACTAAAAACTAAAAAATTTTAAAGGGAAACTGTCAGTATATTGTAGTTTTTGTTTTAACGTTACAGACCCTAAACCCAACACTGAATACGCGTTCTAACTCTGCTAACTTAATATTTGCCTAAAAATACTTGTTAAGACTCAGTTTCTTCGCCCATGAATTGAGAAAAGTACAAGCTACATCTCTAGACCACAATTTCCTTTCCATCAAGGACTATATGAAATCCTACTTCATGACTATTATGACCCTAACAGGAGGACATGAGAAAGGGCTTTCAACAATGAATAGGGTTCCATAGTTTATGCCTGAAGTCCAAGCCACTATGGAGGCCAAAGAGGGCTACTTCAGCCTAGAAGTTTGAGACCAACAATATGGTAAAACCCTGTCTTAAAATAAGTAAGTTAATTAATTGATTAATTATAATACACCAAGACTCAATTGGTGGGAAATATTCTCCTGTGCATGTGTAAAGTAAAATGTTCATGATGACAGTACACGGTACAAAACTGGAAAGGAGCCTGGTCAGAACGTGCAGCAGGCTTGCCACGCGAGGCCTGCAGATCTGAGTTCAGGACCAGAGCTGGAAGGAGAGTGACTCCTATAATGGTGTGCCCTGGTGCCAGTGCACTCATGCACACACAAGTAAATGTAATAACAAGATTTTTGTTTTTAAGGAAAGCTATAGCCAGGCAGTGGTGGTGCACATCTTTAACCCCAGCACTCAGGAGGCAGAGGCAGATGGATTGCTGTGAGTTTAAGGCAGCCTGGTCAACAGAGTGAGTTCCAGGGCAGCCAGAGTTACAACAGAGAAACCCTGTCTGGGAAAAAAAAAAAAAAAAAAAAAGAAGGAAAGAAAGAAAATAAAAACAGAAAGCATTAATGTTTTTTGTTTGCACTAATTTTTAGGGAGTTCCTTTTCTATCCAGGAAAAGGCCTTATTCATTTATTTCTGCTATATTCACTAACAGT
This sequence comes from Cricetomys ansorgei, assembly GCA_026225945.1. Lineage (NCBI taxonomy): Eukaryota > Metazoa > Chordata > Mammalia > Rodentia > Nesomyidae > Cricetomys > Cricetomys ansorgei. The sequence continues at coordinate 41,048,950 of JAMJFZ010000242.1, read as the reverse complement.
TTCCAGAAGGCTCATCTAACTTGTTTTTGCCTACCTGAAATTGTTATCCTCTGCTGTCTCTGTGCAGTAGTCCTGAATATAACTGCTTCTTGTGTTTTGTGTAATTTTGTAGCTGGTTCAGGCTGGGAGGCAAATCTATGCTGACTAGAAAAGTGCTCTGCTTTTTTAACAGGGCCTGTTTCTAATGTTCCCTACTGCAATCAGTGCAAACTCCTTAAAAAGTCACTTGGGTTGTTTTTATCACCACTGAGTAGCTGTCACCTAGGAGGCAATGACATGTACTAACTGGGTTTCCAGGCTGCAAGTGGTGAAGGAGGGCAACAGTCTGGTACTGACTCAAGCTAAACACACACACCATGTGACATCCACACCTTGGTATTTAGATTGAAAAAATATATGTCTGTGGATAAGTTCATAAAGACTTACTCCTGGCTATTCAGGTACTTCATCTGAGAGACCCAGTCTGAAAACTCAAAATGCCCATCTACAGAACAATAGAGAAACTAGGTAGAAAGCCTTACCATAGCATACTAGTTAGCTATAAAAAAATATTTATAGCCACAACAAAATGAGCAAATATCAAAACAATTGTAGCAAATAAAAGAAGTCTGACTGGGCTTGCAAGATGGCTTAACATGCAGTACCTGCTGCCAAGTCTGATATCCTGAGTTCAATTTCCAGAACCCACAGATGGAAGAAGAACCAACTACCACAAGCTCTGACACATACATGCACTATAAAAACTTTTTAAATAGGTTAAAAAAAAAAGTCAGATAATATATAGACTATTCTCTTCTATAGTGATAGGAAGCCTATCAGGGAGGGATTGGATGCAGCAGAAAGTTTTAAAGGTGGCACAGGACCTTTGAGGCATGATGAATACTTCATTATTTTGATGATGATATATACAGTCAAAATACATTAGAATGCATAATTTTAATGTATAGTTTATTATGCAAATTATGTAAACTATGTAAATTAAGCCTCAAGAAAGCTATTTTTTGCGTGTGTTTTTTGATACAGTCTCATATAGATCAGGCTAGCCTCCAACTCATTGTATCTCTGAAGGATGACCCATGACCTTGAACTCATGATCCACTGTACCTTAATCTTCCCTGTGCTCAGATTACAGGCATCAGTCACTACCCCTGACTATTTCAAAATATAGAAAGGAAGACCAAGTAATCCAATGGTGAGCTACATTCAGTACTGTAGCTGACAAGGAAAAGTGAGAAGGACTGCAGGTAGAGGGGAGTTTCAAGTAGAGTGTAGAGGACTAGGCGTGTGTGAAAGCTAGGAAGGGTCTATATTCTAAGGGTCTATATGAAGGAATCACATTCAGAGGCCTCTGTGATCTGGATGGAATGCAGAAAGAATGTTAAGTACATACCTTTGGTCCCAGTATTCAGAAAGCAGTGGTAGCAAACAACTTTAATCCCAGTATTCAGAAGGCAGTGGTGGTACAGGCCTTTAATTCCTAGACAGAAACAGAGTGTAGAGCAGACGCAGGAAGCAGAGCTCAGAAACAGAGCCTGAGATGAGTCAGTGAAGGACAGGCAAAGTGACTAATCAGAAGATTAAGCAGAGTGAGTCAGAGTGAGGACATGCCCAACTCTCATGATAGAAAAGTGGGCTCTCAGCTGAGAGCAGTCAGTTACAGAAAAGTCAGTTATAGAGGCAGTATGGAGCAGGGGACAAGACACAGAGACAATGAAGTGGCCTGATTGAGGAACAGATGGGCTGACTGAGACAGTATGGAGCAAGGAGAGCTGGGATGAGAGAAACAGACACAGAGGCAGCTCAGCAGAAGTCAGTATCAGACAGGAAGAGTGAGTCAGTTTGAAGCTGAGCAGAGCAGTTCAGGCTGAGGCAGTCAAAGAATCAGCCAGAGTAAGACAGAGTCAGAAAAGTTAGTCAGAAACAGTAAGCCAGCTCAGAAAGTCAGTTTGAACCAGCATGGAAAGAGTTTGAGCCAGAACACTGACTGGATGAGTTGAACCAGAAGAGTCAGAGTTCAGAAGGAGCTAATCAGAATGGCCCAGTCAGTATTTGGTCTCAGAGGCTTAAGACTAGATTGTAGGGAGGCCAAAATGCTCATGGGCTCCAGCACTAAAAACTGGTGATTTAATTAGACGAAAGAATTAACACCCTTAGGCCTGACTCAAAGGGTACAGTAGAGGGGAGCTGCAAACAAAAGGATTTTGAAGTAGCAATTTGTCTGATGTGCATCAGAAAGAGCAAGAGGCCAATGTGATTGAAGAAGAGTAAGGAATACAGCAACTCATGCTGTGAATATACAATGCTGAACTGTATGTGTATGAACTGAGAATAAGTCAACTCTCTTCTTCCTGAGAGCCAATACAAGGTGTAACTCTTAAACCTTCATGAGATTGAAGCCACCACTGAGGAAAGGTGTCAGACTCTGGCTGCTGTTATTAAAAGAGATCAGAGGCTAGACAGGCATGGTAGCCCACCTGGAACCCAGAGCTTCAGAGGCACAGACAGAGGACCCTACAACAAGCTGGTTATCTAGACCAGAGGAACCGGTGTGCTCTGGGTTCAAGTGCAAGATCCTGCCTCAGTATCTGGACACACATGACTATCGACCATACACTAGTTAAAAAACAACAGATCAACCGGTGTTTTGTGTAGGATAAAGTATAAAAGCTGGATTGCTCAGTAACTTACCAAAATACCTAAAACTCTCTGACCCTGTATAATCCAGATGAACTAAGATAAGAACGAAGAGCTGCAAAGGCCAGACAAGCACAAGAGTGCTGGAGACACTAAAGTCCACTGAAGCCAAAAGGAACACGCTGAAAGGGAAATGAGACCACATGCCCTCAGCATCCCATCTGTCTGTCTTACCCAGGAGCTAGTTCAGTGTCCAGCACATGTGGCAGAATGACACGCATATAGAGTCTCACCTTTTAAAATGTTAATTTAGAGTTTAGAATGAAACAAATTATCTAATCAGATTTTTAATTTTTAAAAAAGTATCCTAAATTATGCATATTTGTATCTGTGCATGGGTACAGGCACACAAACACAGTGCCAGAGTCAGGGCCCAGGAGCTGGACTCACAGGCAGCTGGGAGCACCTGACACAGTGCTGGAAGCTGAACTCGGACCCTCTGCAGGTAGTCCTGTTAACCTCTCTAAGACCCTCATCAGATCTTAAGGTATCTTAAATATTCAAGAATAATTTTCCTTTTCACACTTTATTTCTGGGTTGGAAAGATAGCTTAGCAGTTAAGAAAACTGACTGCTCTTCCATAGGACCTAGGCTCATTTCCCAGCATCCATATGGCAGCTTACAACCATCTGTAACTCCAGTTCCAGGGAACCCAGTGAGTTATTCTGACCTTCACAGACACTGCACATACACGGTGCATAGACATATACGTGAGCAAAACACCCACATACACAAAATAAGACAAGAAAATTACAATTCAATTTCTGCCTTCTCCTGACTGCCTGGCTTAAATTAGGCATTGCTTATGTGTCCTTAAACTTCCTGCGTCAGTCTCTTATATTCGTCCAAATGTACCTACAAGGAGGCTGTAGGCTTGACAGAGGCAAGAAACACAGCTTCTGGCTCTAATGCTGGTTAATTAGTGCAGCAACAAGGCTCTTCCTCAAATTATAACATCTTCTATTGTAAACTATACACAGTTCCATGTTCAAAACTCCCCATTTTTGTACATTAAAGCGGCGAGTATATCAGAATGTCGTCACTGAAATCCACTGTCCGATCCTGAAACACTCTATGGCCAATAATATCATTCCCATAACAAGTCAGAGTGAGAACAGGAGCCTTCGTAAGTGCCTATGGCGTGCATTACAAGTCTGAGGAATTTGATTAAAAGAGAGAAACTTAGATGAATTCTACTCGGTTCCAGGGAATCTTGTCTTAGGATAACATACATTTCAACATTTGAAACCTAAGGGTAGAGAAAAAGTACTTGGTGACAGACAATGTGTGGAAGGACTAAGCAGAGAAGTTTGAAGGCAAAGAGCTCTGACAGCAAAGACAGAAGTTTGCCAGGTGAGCTGCCCTGGGGAGCTAAGAGAAGCATGGTCAGATGCGTTCTCAACAAACATGAGGGACACTAGAGAAACACTGACAGTGTGTCCAAGGAAATGAGCTGGTGTCTTATTTCAAGTTGTTTGACAAGTAAGAGTAACTGTTACTGAACTGTGCTGGCATTCTAAAATATTTTAAAGTACTAGGTGGAGTGGAGTAGTAGCTAGCAAACAAGAGAAGCAGACTTGTGTGATGACCCATGCCTGAAATTCCAAGCCCTGGAGGCTGGGGGTGGTGGATTATGAGTTCAAAACCAGTTTGGGCAACATAGTAAAATCTTGACTCAAGAATCAGTAAAAGAAAAACAAAACCAAATAACAACAAAAATCCATTGAGGTAAAGAACAACATGGCGATTCCACAGTTGGTAGATAACTTACCTGGTCGTACCCATAAGGCCTCTGCTGAGGTGGCTGGGGTGGTCCTGGCTGTGCTGGTCTATAGCCCCCATACTGCTGACCTTGACCCTGAGGATAATTAGGATACTGAGGACCTGGACCGCCCTGGGAAGGACCTGCAAGATAATTAACACCAACAAAAGCTTAGATGAAGCTAAAATGAGTCTCCACAGTTTCAGAAAGGATTTCAAATGAGATGTTACTACAGTCTTGTATATAAACGAAAAAGGACAGTTTAGTGCCTTGACTTTCTCAGGGTAATGTTGTGAAATAAATGTTAATGGTTGTAGTAAAAGCAAAAACACTGAAATGCTGCTTCAATGAAATGATTGGGCTAAATGTACACACTGGGAGGTGGAAAGACAGACTCAGCAAGCAATAACCCAGGGTAACTCTGTGATAATAACAAAGTTAATCTCTGCATCTATCCATGAGTTAGCCAGTATAACCAAGAAACAGGTCCAAATAATGACATAATTTCTGATTAAAGTTGAAGAATCAATGACATTTCTAACTGTGTGACTAAATTTATGTTTGAAATCATTAAAATGGTAGGGTTATACCACCAATAAACTTATCTCCAAAGTATTTTAAAATAAAAACAAGTGACCCAAAAAGGCACAAGCTATATGTGAAAAAAGCTGATAGAAAAGTTACACTCTGAAGGCTGAAAATACAGCTCAGCAGTTAAGAGCAGTGTCTGCTCTTGCAGAGGACCTAGGTCTGTTTCCCAGCACCCACACAGCAGCTTACAACCATGTGTAACTCCAGTTCCAGGGAATCCCATGCCCTCTTCTGACCTCCTGAAACACCAGGCACACACGTGGTGTACATACATACATGCTGGCAAAACACTCATCCACATGAAATAAAAATAAATAAGTCTTAGAAGAAAATTACACCCTGAAAAATCAACCTCTGTTAATACTTTACCCATAAAAACAATTATAAGGGGCGGGGGTGATACATGCCTTTAATCCCAGCACTTGGGAGGCAGAGGCAGGCAGATCTCTATGAGTTCAAGGCCAGCCTGATCTACAGAGTGAGTTCCAGGACAGCCAGAGTTACAACAGAGAAACCCTATCTCCAAACAAAACAAAACAAAAAGAAACCCTACTACAGAAACAGTGACTGCAAAGACTCTCAGAATAGAAGAATCAATTTTCAACTTCAATATAATTATTACATATTCAATTATTAAAACTCTAACTTATAAGAAAACTTGACAAGTGATGCCTATAAATGAACACAATGGGAAAGTCTCCTTTAGGATTCCTGTTATTCAACAAAACTATTTAATAAAAACTTTCCTGTCTTCCCAGTGAAAACTGTTTTTCTCGTCAGTATATTTAGCTCATTTAGTGACATCAAACTTTTCATGCAATTGCAATAAAATTTATTTGAAGTACAAAAGTCATGAAAAGTACATCCCATTCAGGAAGGGCAAAAATGGTCTTTGGGAACAGAAGAAAAACATGAACAACTACTCCTCATCATATATATCTAGACTTCTCTTCCATAAGAAAAGACGTGATGCCACATCAGGTGAATCTTAATGCAAATGTTGAGGGGACGAAGGAATTTCAGCATCAGTTTGGGTTTTTACTTCTCACCATAAGCAAAGGCAGTGACAGAAAACAGAGGCACTTACACCAATGGTCCAAAGTGTTCACAAGAAAGAGACCAAGTTAGCAAGGGATTGCATCCCTTCTGAAAAACAACTGCTGTGCCCTGGCCAGGCCTCACTCATTTTCTACTTTTAAAATGGTGCAAGTAGCCTAAATTTAAGACAGATACATAGGTAGGTAGGTAGGTAGGTAGGAGGTAGATAGTAGGTAGGTAAGTAGATGAATGACAGGTAGCCAAATAAAATTATTTAAATTCCGAAGTTGTAATATACTTTTTGGTGCTGAAATTATTAGGAATTAAATCCAGGGCCTTGTGCACATTAGGCAGAAGAAGTGGACAGTACTATGAATATTTCATAAGAAAACACCACTGTACTTTCCCCTAAACTCTATATAATTCACAAATTCAGTAAATACAGTTCCCTAGATATGTATGATGCTTTTAACTCTGATAAACATTGTTTTTATGTATTCTGAATAATCTTTCCCTTTGCACTAAAAGGGGACTGTTGTAGTAACAGTTACTTGTATACCTAATTATCATTTATCTAAGTTCATATAAAGCTACTTCCTGTTCATACATGCCAAACAGATCTGCAAATTCATTCTTCATGTTTTTAAAGTAACTGTCACCTTACTGTTAAGCAATGAACCATCTTTAGTCTGTAGTTATTTCTGAACAGCTAACAAGTTTATCTAAGGGAAACAACTGTATATGTGTCTGTGTTTATGGTATGTGTTCATATATATGTGGATGTTCATGCTAAATATCTGTGTTACTTTTTGAGATAATCTCTCGCTGACTGATTCACTGGGCTCCTCCCTCTCCTGCCTCTCCAGTACTGTGACTGATGATGTGTACTTCTTAAGTGGATGCTGGGATCTCATTCAGGTCCTCGTGCTTGGGTGGTAAACACTTTTGCCAACTCAGTTATTTTCCTATGCCTTTAAAAGAAGTATGTTAAACAAATACTGTAATAGTAGACTGGACTAAAACAATACTTATAAAATGTTAAGGACTGGAGAGATAGATGATGCAGGGGTAAGGGGCACTTGCCACTAAGTTCAACTTCCAGGACACATATGGTGGAAAAAAATGACTCCTAAGGTTATCCTTGACTTCTGCACATGCACTGTGCTCCATGTACATGTATACACACACACACACACACACATAAACACACTCTCTCTCACACACACACACGCACTAAATACTTAAAAATTAAAATAAAAGTCAAATGCCATTTCTCTATTTCAAAGAACAACCATGTCATGTCTTTGTCATGAAATAGAAATAACGCAGCTCTCACCGTAGCCCTGCTGCTGCCCTGGGTAGCCCTGCTGCCCTGGGTACTGCTGCTGCTGGGGTGGGTACCCTTGCTGTGGAGGTGGTCCTTGATAAGCATCTTGCTGTTGGCCGTACTGTGAGTTTCCTAACAGAAGAAAAGAAGAGGAGAACAAAGCACTGAGAAGCCTACCTAATTAACGTTTTTGTTTTTTCCCTCTAAGATGCACAGCCAACAACACAAGAACAAAATGAAATGCCATATTGATTTTTAAAAAGTTAACAAAACAAAGAAAAAACTCAAACCAAACAGAAGGATTTCGGCCAAACAAACTGCAGTTAAAGCCAATTGTGCAAGGTTGAACTGCAGCTCTTTCAGCGTCTCTGCATACGAGCATTATAGTTACTGGAGCATCACAGACCTAAGATCATGACTATGCTAAATAAAATAAAAAAGACAAAATTAAAGACAGCTACAAGAGCACACACAAGCTACACAAGATCAGCAAGCTGTTCCCTAAAGGCACTATACTGAGAGTAAATAATACATATGTACACACACACACACACAAGGGGTGGGGGCATAGGGTTGGTGGATTTATGTTCAAAGAGGAAATTTCCACGGAGCAAAAAAAAGCGTTTTTAAAGGTTTTAGTCTTTTTACTGCTGTTAGAAATGACACATCGTGGTTACACATTCTAAATATTTGTGAGGTTGCTTTGGGGGCCCTGTACTTTCCAGACAGCCAGCAGCTAGTATGCTACAAGAGCTCTGTATGGGAAGACACTGTCCTATGCGAGAACGGCCATTCCCGTGGAAGAGATGTGTATGTGTATGTGTGTGAAGGTATATAGATACCTCCTTCGTAGTAATGTTGTGAGGAATCCTCATAAGGCCTATCGTAGCCTTGTTCAGGATACGACGGTTGCTGATAACCGTAATCATTATGACCTACATCAATTCGACAAGAGACAGGAAGAAACGTTAATGGCCACTGAGTGAAAACCCTACAATTAAACTTTAAGATAAAACTGAAGAAAAAAAAAGAAAAAGAAATGGAAATACATAAAAAATAATTTTAATTGCATTAGCAAATATTTACCAATGTGAATGCTTTCACAGCAAGATAATGTGAACACTTTTTTCTTTTTTTTTTTTCAAAGCAAAGAGCAGTAGTTTAGAAATGTTACACGCATTGTCTTTGATAATCCTCACTGAGGGCAAAAAACCTTATATTCTATTTTTAAAAAGAAATGAGCACATTTAGGCCTCTCACACGTGAGTACCTCCAGTTAACTCAGAATGAACAAAGGATGTAACTATCATATTTTGTCAACCCCCTGTTCTGCTGGTTGCCATTTCCACAACATATGCTAAAAACAATCCAAAATATACAAGTGGTCCCTAAGTTTTTCCCCTGAAAGAAGCTGAAGTGAGTTTTTAATACTCTCCTAACATTTTATTGCATCAAGTACAGGTGTTTCACAGTATTTTCAGATAAAAATAAAAATTAAGATAGGGTCTCTCACCCTGGCTTCCTGGAACTCACTATGTAGCCCAGGCTGGCTTCAAACTCACAGGGATCCACCTGTGCAGCTCAAGTCAATGTCTTAATGCTGTCACTTTAGACATCTTTAGAAATATTTCTAGAGTATCCTGCACATAAAACTTCAAAAACATCTTATTTTCTGAGTTAGAAAACTCTCTAAGTTTTGACACAGGAACCTTCACCGGTACAGTAACTAAACTAAGTTACTTTAAAAAGTTCTAAGTTTCACTTTTTAAAAAAATGTAAGAACTAATGTTTTAGACTGGTAAACATGGTACTAATGTTCTGAGAATGCCTAATTAGGATGGAGGACTATAGTTACAAGTAAATATTACTCTCATTGTGTTAGTATTTGAAAGCCCCAAGCACTTTAAAGGTTGGCAAAATGTGACCCAACAGCTTACTGAGGCCAGTGGCCTGTTAGAGATAGAAGTTTTATTATGAGACAATTGTGTCTGTTCATTAAGCACTGTCTATAACTGCTCTCTTGCTATAGTTAAGGGTTTGGAATCTTGAGAGCAAGACCATATGGCTCACAAAGACCAATCACTACCTAGCCCTCTACAGAAAACTCAGTCAATTAATTATTCATCCATGTATTTATGGGAACGATTATCTGGACATGAGAGAAGATACTCAATTTTGCCTAAGAAAATACAATTATTGATTTAAATGGAATACTCTGTACATGTCAAGACATACATATCTGTGAAAACATGATACCCTTTAAACTAAAAATACACTAGCACAAGTAATTATAATAACTTTGAGTTTTAATATTTACAAAAATAGCATGTCTATTTTGAATAGGAAGGTTTAAAATAAGACAGATTTCACATTTCAGGAAATATTGATGACCAAAAAATACCAAGCTCAACATAATTGCTTAAGATGTACTTCAATGGTGATTTAAAAAAATAATTTATTCCCAGATTACTTTTATTAATCAGTTAGATGTCTAGATGTCACCTTTAAAATTTTTTGGTAAACATATTACAATCTTATTAAAGTTTCTTTAAAAAAAAAAAAAAAAGCCTTCATATAGCTACACAGAAACAAGGGGAAAAACCCCAACATTCTGAAAATTTCATGGCAAGAAAATCTGAGATAAAAACTACACTGTTCTAATCAGAATGACCTAGACATACCATTAATAAAAGTTTATTGTGTGTAAAGCTCAACAGGAACCTGCCTGTTCTCTCTGCTTCGTCAGGACCTCTGTGGTGACTGGCAGTGTCTTAAGTGCAGATACACCTTTATGCTTCTCACAGTGATGAAAAGCGACAGATGAGATGCCTTTTGCAGCACGCCAAACTCCAGCTCCATCTTCTTGCTGGCTTGAGTTAGGTTCTAGCCAAGGGGTCCTAACACTTTAGCCTGAAGTGTTTTTGCCATATAATTTACATTAAAAATAACAAAGGAATGCACTATACAAACAAATATTTTGGCAAAACATTTCATTATAAGTAACTTATGTAATTTAGTAGTTCACATCTATTACTTTACCAGTTCTGTATGTTTAGATAATTTTTCTTCAACATTAAAATACAAAATTTTCAAACAAAAACGATTTGTAAACTGCACAGTAAAAATCAAATTGTGCACCTGGATAATCATTATATGTACTTTCTTAGCACGTAGCACTTCCTCAGTAGAGTCAACTTCTCACAGTTCATCTTCCCTTTCAAAGGGGGAAAGGGAAAACTACTAAACGAAAATCCACATGCTTTGTTTATTCAGTACTATTCAGTATACCTATCTATTGCTGTATTGTGGACACATCTTTTCTCAAAAGCAAGCATATAAGCCACAGTTCTTTCACAAGAATATAACATTAAATAAAATCAAAAATAATCAGGAATTGTATTTTCTATCATTCTACAGAGTCATATTCTTTATATAGAATACATAAAAGTAAACCATTTGGGTGAACTTTATAGCATGTGAATTAAATCTCTATAAAGGTATGATGAAGAAGAAAAGGAGGAGGAAGAAAAGGAGGAAGAGGAGGAGGAGAAAGAAGAGAAGAGGAGAAGGAGAGAAGAGGAGAGGAGAGGAGAGGAGAGGAGAGGAGAGGAGAGGCCAATCAGTAACATTTGTTTTTAGTTCAAATGAACAATCCTAAATATAAAAGGATCCTCTTTTACATGGGAAAAGATTATAGTGGCGGAATTCAATTCTTGACAGTACTAACATTAACCATACAAATATACCTTGAATTAATTACAAACAAATGCTCTTATTGGTGGCTCTATAGAATACCCAAATGTTTCTACAAGAAGAAATAAGTTGGTATTTTCTTCACCTTTCATTAAAGAGTTGTGAAATGCTTTCTACATTAATACTGGGCAGGGATAGGGAATAGGAAGGTGAACATGAGGAGAGATTACCATCAGGGTAATATTGCTGGTTCATGCCTTCTGGAGGACCTTGTCCACCATGACTGTATTGGTCCCCATAATAGTCTTCCTGGCCTGAGTACTGCTGTGGTGGGCCTGAAAAACCACAACCAGTCAAGACGTAAATCATTTGTTCTCTATGTCATCAAAGGCGTTCTTTCTAATCTGATGCTACGAGAGACTACTTCTCAGTGTAGACTCCCCTCCAGTGCTTTGGCACTTCTGATGCTTATAGTTATTTCCACACACACATACATACACAGCAGGTCCACAGACACATTTATGAAATTAATATAAGACCATACACATAATAACAATACCAGCTCAGAAAAACAACCTCTTAAAGAGGTTGAAGGTAGTAGAAAACTGATCTCTTTTTACTTTAGTATTAGAGTACTATGAAGTAAAACTGGCTTTGTTCTTGGTAATAAACCTCTTAAAAATAAAAAAAAAGCAAATTCTGTTGTAAATGAATAAATTTTGATAGAAACTTTACGATGTATTTTCCTAGAAATAACAGACAAAAGGAAGCTGTGTGCTGAGGAGCTCCTATATGCCTCATGACCCTCTGTAACCTGAACCCTGCTACCTTTGGGGATGTTAGGGGAATCCAACAAAAAGCCCTGGATTTACCTAGATAAAAAGTTCATTAAAATTTAAAGCCTTTCAAATACTGTTATTTACATTAAGCAAGGAATTTTCCAAAGGGCCTCTCACCCTGTTGTGGAGGTCTATAGGGAGGCATCTGTCTCTGACTCATCATGTGATTGCCTTGGTTAACTTGACCCATCATCCCCAAGGGGGGCTGCTGCCCTTGGTAATGTTGCCCGCCTCCAGGTGGCATGTTGTACTGCTGAGAAGGTGGTTGCTGATGCATCATGGGACCTGAGGACACATAAAACATTATCACACAGTATTCTGGCACATTTCAACATCTTAAGATAGATACGAGAATTTTTTACAGTATAATACACAAAACGTGTAATCAAATAGGAAAACTAACTTTGAGTATAAGTCTTTGCATAAAGCTCACAAACCCAAATTCACCTGGAAGTAAGGAAAACAACCAAATCCTGGTGGCTCCCGTCAGGCACATCTGAAGAGTACTCCAGTCATTTTTTTTTTTTTTAAGTCAAAATGTAGACAATATATAACCTCTTCCTGAACACATACATACCATATTATCTATACCATCTCTCTAGAGAAAAATATTATCCTACTGCAGTATGAGATAAGCTATAAAAAACAAGCTCCATAAATGTTCCATATCAAGCCAGTAGTCAAACCAACAAAAGAAACCAAACTTCTGGATTTCCATTTCATTCTTTTTTTTTTTTTTTTTGGGAGAGGAGGGTAAAGGTTCATTTCTTTGTATGTATAGGAGCTTGTATGATTTATATGCATGCGGGAACCCAATGAGGCTAGCAAAGGGCATCGGATCTCCCAGAGCAAGAGTTACAGGTGGTTATGGTCTGCCAAGAATGAACACTGAGAACTGAAATCAGGTCCTCCACCAGAGCAGCTAGCACTCTTAACCACTGAGCCATCTCTCTGGCTCCACTATTTCATCTTTTGTTGTTTTGCTTGTTTGGAATGGGGTTTCTCTGTGAAACAACCCTTGCTGTCCTGAAACTCCCTCTGTAGACCAGGCTGACCTCGAACTCACAGAGATCTGCCTGCCTCTGCCTCCCAAGTGCTGGGATTAAAAGCATGTGCCACCACACCTAGCAATTTCATTCATTTTAACAGACATTTATTCGATAGTGATAGGCAGAAACCTATACAAGCACTTCACAAACAGATCAGTTGAATTTGTAAACTTCAATTTTTGAACCAAATTTCAAAAAAAATCTTTCCCTTTCCGAAGTCTTTCACAAGCTTTATAAACTTTGAATCAAAGGTCTACAGTACTTCTGTGTGTGTGTGTGTGTGTGTGTGTGTGTGCGCGCGCGTGTCTTCTACCTGCCTGTGTGTGTCTGTATACCATGTGCATTCATGCCCACAGAGGCAGAAGAGGGCATTGGATATCCTGGAACTGGAGTTACAAAGCTGTGAGCTACCATGTGGGTGCTGGGAATTGAACCAGGGTCCTTTTCAAGAACAGCTAAACCATCATCTCTCCAGCCTCCAGGACTGCAGAGCTTCTTAATAAAGAACTAAACCCTCTCACCCCCTCCTTGTCTCCCCACTCTAAGAACTACCTGGAAAAGGACTTCAGTAAGGCATGGGCTCAGAAAAACAGACTTGCACAATCTCCAGAGTGAGATTCCAGGGAAGCAGAGTACCACCGCTGCAGCACAAACAACAATGACAATCTGTCACATGACCAGGTCCCATGTTGCCATCTAGCAGTGTAGGCTGTTCCTTAGAGGGCTGCTGGGTCATCAGAGGGCCACACTCACCATTCAGCCATTGCTATCTCAGGAGCATGTGTGGGTCACATGCAGAATCCCACTTACATACCACCCTTCCCTTACAAACTTGGGGATGACTTAAGAAAGTACAAAAGGCAAAGACCAGACAGCTTGGGAAAGTTCTGCAGGCAAAAGTGACCGAATGAGCCAAAGGCTCATTAATAATTTAAACAAACATCTTAAAAATTAAGCCAACCCGCTCCCGTAAGTGTCCAGGACAGTGTGAACATGAGACTTGACCTCATTGCAGTGTGACAACTGTTTATCAAAAGAAATGCCTTTTCAGAGCTATTTTCCTCCTAACCACCTTTATCTGTCCTGCTTTTTTTTTTTTTTCTCAAATTCTTTTGTCTTCTCTCCAATTCTTATTATCATACATATATGCTTCCCAAAGCTTATGCTGGGGCCCTTCAGTGTGGAAACAAATCGTTGGCACAGTAGGGAAAGGATGGCTCGGTAAGAGTGGTAAGCAACCACTGGGCACACTGCAGGTGCCACTCAGGCTTCACATGCACTTGCTATGAACCTCTAGGCAGCACGGAATCCAGAGACTAAGATCAGCTCACAGTACAAGGCAAGAGGACAAACCTCAAGAGTTCAAAGTACACACCTTGCGCTTCTCAAAAGTAAGGTTTGACAAAGTTCACAGACCCAGAGCAAACTCTGCCATAGGAAAGTTCTAAAACACTAATGAATTTCAGTGAATTCAGCATAAAAAATATTTTTTTATTTGTATGTCTGAGTGCTGTGCCTGCATGTATGTATGTGCACCATGTACATGCCTAGAGTCTGAGGGGGGCACTGGATCCCTTGGAATTGGGAGTTACAGACAGTTGTGAACTGCCATGTGGAGACTAGGAACTGAGTCCGGGTCCTCTGGAAGAGCATCAAGTGATCTTAACCAATGGGTTATCTCTCCAACTCATAAATTTAAAACTTTTATGTATACTTCCTGTTTGATAAGGTATTCATCATGCTATTAATCATAATTTTATTGTCAATCTAACTGAGCCTTTGTATAATTTCATTTTCAAGAAATGAAAGCTTTGCCTTATTTTTATTCTCAAAAAATGTCCAAAGAACTTTTAGCTTAGAAGTAATAGTCTAATTAGACCATATTCTGTATACCAGAGCCAAAATTAAACATTAATAGTCAAGGGAGGGTGGAACCCACAATTATCTGTCACCATGAAATTCTCAGTCTTACTCGAAAGGTTTTCCAGGAGAAACGTAATTCCAGTGTAAGTCACAGCCAGCCAAGACTGGCAAGACTATGCCATTTGAGCCCTATCTCTAGGGACTGCCAGTAGCTCCAATCCCAAAGAGCTCAATTACCACCTCCTTTTTCTCTGTCACTTCCCTCCCAGGACCAATCTAAAACCAGAGAGAATGGGACAGGATGGCACTACTCAGAACAGGCACTTTGCACCACCCCCTTGTAGGCTTATCCATAATAATAGCTTAAAACATCGATGCTGATTGTTCAGGATGCATACTGTTTTCCTCAACACACTAATTCAAAGAAGTTAAATGTCAAAGGCTACCATTCTAAGAATGTAGTAAAGAAGGCTTGCAAAACCAGTCCACTACAGATAATCATTTTCTGCAAATAACAGCAGCACACATTACTTTTCATTTAACAGGTATTTAATTTTACATCAATTATTTTGATATGTTATACTACAAAGTATACACAGAGAAGTGCTAATGCTTTATTAATCCAGAATATATTTTTCATGTATTTTTCAAGAACATAAAGCAAATATTCACCATCTACACTATTCCATTTTGAATTTTACAACTTACTACACAGACTACAATAGCAATTCTACATAAAGCACATGGAAAATAGTCCAAAATTGCCATATTTTATATTACTAGAATCGTTAGCTCCAATGAGAATTTTGACAAAAAGAAGCAAACCTGAGTACTTCTCATTATGTACCAGGTCCAAGACTAGGAGTCAGGGCGACTGACAGATGTGACGGGTATTGTCATCATCCCAGGGACTTACACTCAAACCAAAAAGGACTTACAGACATTAACAGTTCATTCATTTGTGAAGAATCGTAAATGGTGTAACTTAAAAAACATTCTTCATACACACACATAAATGTATACACTAACATCTTCAGACACAAACCATCTTTCCAGGCAGTTATGTACATTCACCACTTCTTGAAAGCTGTGATTCTCAGCCCTGACAACTCTGTCTTCTAAGGGACATTCAGTAAATGTGGAGACATTTCTGGTGGTCCCAAAGAGATAAGAGGCACTACTGCTGCCTATGAGTAGAGGACAGATATGCGGCTGAATAATTCCTGAACATGTGGCACAGTCCCCACAAGGAATTATCTGCATCCTCAAAACTGTCAATAGCAGTGAGGTAAGAAGTTCTGGTTTTCTCATGGGCATTGTAGGCATCTTCACAAACTAGCCTAAGAACTAGATTATGGATTTTGTTTCGTGGTGATTGAAAAATAAAAAAAGGATGTATGTGCTAATAAATCTAGCAACAGAGAAAGCTAGGGTATATTTTAGTTAGCAACCCTCAAAAATTATTTAAAATGTGAACTAGACTACACAGTGAATCATAAAGACAGTCACTGGTAAACATCTTGCTGACTGAATTGAACTCCAGAAGCTCTAGATGTGCCTGGCACAGTGATAATCTGCTGTGAAAGGACCCTGTCTACCTTAGCAGGTGGTCATGAGGACAGGCCACATCAGAATACCTAGCTTGGGGTTAGGGATATAGCTCACTGGGTACACTGCTTGTCTAGCACACACAAAGCCCCAGACTGGATCCCCAGCATTACGTAAACCAGGCACGGTGATGCATGCCTGTATTCCCAGCACTGGGCAATGTAGGCAGAAGGAGCAAGAGTTAAAGGTTATCTTCAGCTACCTAACAGGCTACAGCCTGGGCTACAAAGCAAGGAGGGAGAAGTGGGAGGGTTTGGAGGGAGTAGAGGGAAGGAGAAAATGGTGCAATTATTTTATAATTTCAATAAATAAATAACTTTTAAAAGGAGATGGAAAAAAAGACTTAGTTTTCTGTTACCATGAAGCTCAAAAGTTATGAGTCATTTGGCACAGAAGGGATGCTCTGCCCATAAAAACTTTGAGGAATGGACTGCAAATAGTGTGATAAGAAGTATCTGTTGACATATATTTTATAAAGCATATACTTGGAAGATGAACCAACAATTGCATTCCTGAGTACATACCTCAGAGAAATGAGAATCTTTGCCCAAATAAAAAACATGTATCTGTAGTTGTTCATAACATCACCAAACACACAACCAAAATGTTTCTCCACAGGTGAGTGGTATGTCTATACCATGGGATAGTACTTAGCAAGAGAAAGAGAAAAAGAGCAAAGAGAAAGCGTGAAAAAAAAATCTCAAAAGTTTACACACTGTACAATCCCAGTCATGTAATGTCCACAAAACTACAAACAAAAGGAAGAGAATGAGCGACAGTTGCCAGGGGTTAGAGATACACGGTCAAGGTACACAGGGCCTCTCCACCTCATTTTTACAACTGTAACCCCCATCATTATTACAAGAAAGAAGCTTTAAAATTGAGAGCCTGAATTCTCTTCCATTCCTGTGGCATTGCAGCTCATTGGGCTCTTTTTTTTCTCCCAAACCTGAAAGATCTTGACTCCCTTGACCATCACTCATTTTACCTCAGTGATTGGCAATGCCTCCCTGTTTCATTCCTAGAGTGACAGCTGACGGATGACAATACCACAGAGAAGGATGTTGGTTTCTAATGTGTTATGGCAGAAGGACATACAGCTAACTAGCCAGTCAATCAACACACAATACAGTGAGACCAAAGCATGACACCGCGTCTGATTGTCTCGAATGGAGTATGTGGATGTGGGGGAGGGGAGGACAATTGCATAATGAAAACTACTAGGACTGCTCTGAGCAGTCTAAGTATGAACAGCTATTACACCTTTTGGCTTTGTGTGTGGAATAATTTAAAACATATCAGACTGAAGGTGAATCCTAGCTCACATTCTATGCTTCTTTCAGAAGAAGCGTATTATTTTTTTATGTTAAAAATATTTTTATATTAAAAAAGGGTTTACATTAAAAAGGGGTTAATTTTTATAACTAAAAAGTGGTATCTTATAACAAAATATCTGGTCTGAACTACAACAGAAGGACTGCAATACACTTCAGACTCTTTACACAGCAACTGTGGTATTAGCAAATGTCAAGACTTACCAGTCTTGATGGTGAAGAACAAAGATAACGTGATTCGGTCACTCAAAACACTAGTTACCAAACAAGACGTTCCCATAGAATGCTTCAAATAACTCAATCGTTTGCTAATTTTCTATTCTTGAAATTTAGTAGGTGTATCATGTCTGAAGTGAAGCCAGTCTTGGGCTCTGCCCTCTACAAGTTCACAGTAGTGAGGTCTGTGCTAGAAACAGTTCTCTATAGTCCCATACACCACAATTGTTTGACTCTCTAAACAGAAGTCCTACAGTCCCTACACTTGGGGTGAGTTTGGAGTGATAGAGCAGGAATCATAACTAGAGAAGTAGACGAATCATATAGGCATTCTATTAGTCAAATCTACCTAATGGGGCCCAAGGCACATGTAAAATATGTGTGTACTTACACATATCCATGCCAGGTGAGTGATGTCTACTGATGCTCAGAAAGAAGACAACATAAACACCACCCCCAGGGCCCCTTCTGGATGCTGCCTATGCGCCTCATTCCCTTCTTGATGGGAAGCTGTGCCTTTGGGGCAATAAGCTAACATACTGTCGTGTAGAATGACATTCCATAGAGTTCCACAAGCTCTTCGAAAAAGTCACAAAACCTAAAGGATGATTAAAAAACCCTCAAACTTGCTCCCTTCTCAGAAGTGAGGAAGAGTCATAGTGCCCAGAAATAAATTAAGATGATGTGGCTGCAATAAGACAATTGAAAAATCAATGTCAATTTTTTATGTTCATCTAAAAAGAAAAAGCTCGAAAACTCTGACCAAATGGTTTCATATAAATTATGCAAATGTTTACTGAATCAGAACTTTTACAGGAATCACTTCACTCACTCTTTCATCATCATCATCAGTAGTGGTAGCAACAGTAGAGGGGGGAGGGGGGCAGGTCAAATACAATTTTTTTAAAGTATATTTTATTTTATGTGTGCTTTTGCCTGTATATATGTATATATGCATCAGGCTCCCTAGAACTGGAATTATGGATGGTTGTGAACTATCACGTGGGTGCTGGGAACTGAACCCAGGTCTTCTGCAAGAGCATCAGGTCCTCTTAACCGCTGAGCCATCTCTACAGCCCTGCAGAGGGCAGTTTTCGGACAGTACTCCCCTACCACCACAAGTATCGAGGACTCAAACTCAGGTTCTCAGGTGCGTGTAGCAAACACTCCTAACAACTGAGTCATCCATCCCACTGGCCCACTTCATCTAATCTTAAAGAATCTCAATCAGTTTAACACAAAAAGCCTCCCACCCCATCCCCCGTGTCAAGACTTGAATCTAAGTCCAAAAAATTATGTACATGGAGCTTGCAAAGCATATTCTTAATACAAAACACAGCAGCTTGTGAAACTCTTCATACCTGACATTTAATTAATAAAATTCTATTAAATAAGGAAAGCAACAATTAATGTTTGTGAATGAAAAAATATACTGCTTCTAGCAAATCCAATTTTGGGCCATTTCCAGAAGGCTTTTCTGTTCTAATTTGGCTTATTTGTTGCTTTAGGAAACATCTTTCCAGACTATGACAGGACATTAAGTTCCAATTCCTAGTCATCAGAGAAACAGATGCGCATGCCCCCAAGCTCTGTTCTCAGCAACTAAGACAGAGCAGAGCAGACACGCTCCCTGCCACTTGCGCTTGTTCAGGTCTACTGCCAACTCTCTCCATGCAGGTCCTGTATGCATGCACACTGCTCTCACAGTAAAGGCACCTTCATCTGGACAAGTGAAGTAAGATGGGGAAGTAGGTACTTGGGCTGTCTGTTACATTTAGACCATGGTGTGGGGAAGTAGGTACTAAGTTCTCTGTTATATTTAGACCATGATGTGTCAGAAGTTTAAAAAATAAATTAACAATAAAATTTGCTCAAAGAGAACATGGAGAAAACGATTCTGCTATAATTATAGTTTAGTTTATCGGCTTTATAAAAAACATCCTTGTTTTCAACTTCTAGATGTATAAAACACAGCAAACGAAATAAAAGTAGACACCAATTACAATACTACCACATGTAAACTGTTTTTAAAATCTCTAAAGCCAAATGTTGCTAATATTAATTTCAATAACCACAACTATAGTAAAATATAATGGGGTCAACTTTTTTTTAATGGGGTCTCGATGTGTTGCTCTGGATGGTTCACACTCCTGGGTTCCAGTGAGCCTGCTCAGTCTCCGCAGCTAACCTGGACTGCACACAGAGGCTGTGGCACCCAGCTTTGTGAAGCTCTTTAAAATCATGTGTTTAAACAAGTTTTTTTTTTTTAATGTTCTTATTCCTTTAATTTTTGGGTCAACTTCAAATTTTTTCACAAAGAGTTAAAACCAGTTTTTACTCATGAGTTCCAACTAGAAAGAGGACCACGAGAGGGAGCTAGAGATCCTACAGGGGAAAGAGAACTAGAGCACATGTGACGGAAAAGCAAAAGGGAGTCCGGCAAAGGGGTCAGGACAGGGGTGCAGGCGGGCAGGGGAACAAGTTACAACAAAGTGTAATGAAACACACATATGACAAGATCATAATGGAGCCCAGGACTGCATATGCTCATTTATAAAATTAATTTCAATATTTTTAAAGAATTAAAAGTTCAAAAGGATTCCATAATTCTATCACTCTGTCTTCCTATACTGTGTAGTCTACGTACATCAGTACCAGAATACTTAGCAGACTATTTCTCTACTTCTTAAGCAATCTAAAAGATAAAGATGAATAAAATATCTATATATTAGATTTATTTCATATGAACTAGCAAAACTACAATAAAAAAGATTTAGGGAGTTTATTTGTTCCCATTAATTTCACAGAAAGAGATGTGGGAGAGGGCTACAGACTTCTTATAACAATTTTCAAAAGGAGTGCGGCGGGGGGGGGGGGGGGGGGGAATGAGCTTAAAAACTACTAGAATAAATGCATCTAGACTTTGTCCCAGAGTCTAGGGAAGGGTTGTAGCTTGTGGTGGAATACTTGTGGGGTGTATATGCACATGTGGATACAACCCCAGCAAGAAAAACTAAAAAGAACAGTATGACATAATCAGTTTGCAAAAATATCATTAAGTATTAATTACAAACATATTAATAAATGATACAATGCACTAGTTAACTGCCATTCAATTATACCTTTTTTTGCAGCAGAACTCTTTGAGTACCAAACCTTCATTCTGCTCCTTTCCTCAAACTCAGGATGTTGCATGTCTAAAGCTTACTCTCGCAGTGAGCTACCATCCTACATATTAGCTTAATCTTTCACTAATATTTCACCAATATTTAATTTCCATGACTCAAAAGCCCCATTAATAAAAAATGGTAACACATGACTGTAACTCCGGAATTTAGCAGGCTGAGGAAGGAGGACCCTAAGCAGAAGGCCAGCCTAGACTACACAGTGAAACTATGTCAAAACAAACAAATGGAGGGTGGAGAGAGGCTCAGTAGTTAAGAGCGCTTGTTCTTGCAGAGGGCCTGGGTTTGGTTCCCAGATCCACACTGTGACTCACAATCATCTATTAACTCCAGTTCCAGGGACACCCTCTTCTGACCTCCAAGGGCACCAGGCACATACATGGTGCATACACACCCATGCAGGCAAACACTCACACAAATAAGTAAATCTTAACAAAACAAAAACATCCGTCCCCAGTAGAATACAATAGCAAGTACTTTAAACATTTTTCTAGTGTTTCTTGATACAAAGAAAATATGGGGCTTGTCTAAAGATTTTTGCCATTTTTAATGCAAACAAAAAACAAAAACATAAAAGACTCCCTTATTAAATGTGAGAGTGGGGGCAGAGCATTAAACCTAGGACTTTGGGTCCTGTGAGAGATTTTTAAGAGGTAAAAATGTAAAAAAGTTCCTTTACATTTTTAGAATTTTTCAAGCTTTCTAAAGAGGACAACTTGAAACAGTATACTCTCATCTCTACTATGTTTTTAAGTCTAAACAGAAAAAAATGTAAAATACATAGTTCATTTTTATAAAAATCTATCTAAAGAAAGGTTTTATGATGAAACCACTAAAAACCTTAACAAAACTTTCAGTTGCTAGGTCAGCTTTCATCCAGTACGCCCCAGATAACTAACCTGAACATATCTATTGATTAATTATCAAAATTATAAAAAGATAATCTAGACTGTATTGTGTTTTGAAATTACAGTATTTCACCATAAATAATTTTCACACAACTCTAACATTCTTTATCTGAATACCTCTGAGTAATCTGATATTTTTATAATCAGAATACCGGCTCACTACATTTTGTGGGTGAAATGGCTTAAAGGTGGCACTGTGCCAAATGCTTTCACTCGGCAATCAGCAGAACAGAGCGCCACTTACTGGTCTTTAGTTATTATTTACAGGACACTTAGAGCAGAAACATGGTAACAACTTCACTGAGACTGGTGATAAACTGTAATGCACTCCAGCATGCTAAGCACCTAGGGGTGCAGCAGCACTCCCACGAAACCCTGCAGAAGGACCCTCCCAGCCTCAAACACAGGACAAGTCATCTGAAGCTCCCCAGCAATGAACCAGGCCAGTAATTTTTTAGATAGTGTGCTTATGAAAGTAAACTGTACACCCCAGCTTTCTAATGTGAAACAAAATGCTGGCTTATCCAGTAACCAGCATTATGAAACAACACAACTCCAAATAAAATGTACAACAGGCAAACAAGCTTCAAAAGGCAAATTGAGCAACTTAATTTCTTTTTTCTTTTCTTTCCTTATTTTTTTTTGTTGTTGTTTCTTATTTCCTTTTTTATTTTTTGCTTTTTTTTTTTTCTTTTTCAAAACAGGGTTTATCTGTCTAACAACCCTGGTTGTCCTGTTTTGTAGACCAGGCTGGCCTCAACTAA
The DNA here is from genome assembly GCA_026225945.1 of Cricetomys ansorgei. NCBI lineage: Eukaryota > Metazoa > Chordata > Mammalia > Rodentia > Nesomyidae > Cricetomys > Cricetomys ansorgei. The sequence continues at coordinate 41,026,079 of JAMJFZ010000242.1, read as the reverse complement.
CAAAGAGATCTGCCAGCTTCTGCCTCCCCTGCCTCCCAAGTGCTGAGATTAAAGATGTGGGTCATGGCTGAAGCAATTTAATTTTTAAACACAAAAAGACTCAAGGCAGCTTTAACTCAATGTTGTTTTCTCATGAGCACAACTGTGACTCACTTCACACTTAAGACAGAGAATCTGACTTAAATCACCAAAACAAACGAATAAGGCTATAGCACCTACTTAAGAAAAACATAAAAAGTTCAATGTTGAGGCTGACGCTGAGGCAGAACCTCCGCAAGCTCAGGCCAACCTTCACTACACAATGGAAATCCATCTTAAAAAGTATCCCCTTCTCAACAGAATGGGTGTAAGAGCCAGAGGCCCAGGATAGCTGCTGCTAGACAGTGTCCTCTACACACACAGGGAACGTCCCCAGGAATACAGTTGCCTAAATATGACCAGCATGACACCACCAGCTGACATGCCAATATGCAGAGGAAATTCCACAAGGTCCCACACCTAGGTGAAAGAGCTACAGGCGGCCAATGGCTGCTGAGAGAGGGAGAACCAGGCTCCTCCAAGCACAAACTCCCAGACAGGTTATCTGATTCCCAGTGGTCAGCCCTAAATACATGTATATATAAGCAATGCTAAGTGGACTCGAGTTGTACATGCATGTTTGTACATATGTACACGCACACATAGACACACACACAACAATAATAATAACTGAGGAAGAAATCACAAATTGGGAGGAGGGGCATGGAGCTGAAGTTGGGAAAAGGAGGGGCAAAATGATGTGAACATGGTTACCTTGATTAGGCTGCATATTCATGTTTGGTCTGGGACCATAGTTTCCCATTGGTTGTCCTTGACTCATCGTCATCTGGTTCTGTACTGGCACACTCTGGGATGATGGCACAGAATGGTTGTAACCTCCCATGGAGCCATGGCTACTTGAAGGCATATTCATGGAACTGTTTGTCATGTTGAGCTGATTGGGTCCAGGTCCCTGCATTGGCATATGGTTAGGACCTTTGAAGAAAAACGGTCAGAATGAAAAATGATTAAAGTTAAAGAGATGCATGGCACAAGTCTTTTCATTACTGTAATAGCCTAAGCAACAACTTGAATATTTAATCAAGAGGAAATAAATAAATGGTAACTCTGATAAGGTACATGCTGTTATTTTCCCAGTTTAGAGATGAGGAAATTAATCTTGGAAAACCAAGAGTTGTCTGGAGAGGAGTAAGAAAAGAACACTAGCTTGTTATGTACAGTAAGATTCAAAGAGTAATTAAAGTGTGCAGTACTAGTAGACATAAACAAACAGACTAACAGGACAATGGAACACAGAGTATAAAAATATGTACAAATACATAATGTAGTAAATGATAAACAATGATGGTAACATTGATATCCATGGGCAACAGACAGAACCCAGCTTAGAGGACAGCGACAACTGGACAGTCATTTGGAAAAAGCATCTAGCTGGATCCCTACCTCATGCCTTCCACTAAAATTAATTTCATATGTATAAAAAACAAGGAAAACAAACCACAAAAGAAAATTTTAAACATGAAAACTTTGAAAATAATCTTGGAAGGGGAAGGCCTTAAGTATGCTTGGAAGTCGTAATAAATGGATAAATTTAGCTCCATAAAAATAAATTTGAACATAACAAAAAAAACTAAAATAGAACTAGGAACATGGTTCAGTTGCTTACCATGCAGGCATGAGGACCTGGATTTGGATCATCAAAACATTTAAAACGCAGGGAGAGGCAGCACATACCTATGAACCCTGGGGCTTGCTGGCTAGCTAGTCCAGCCCAATCAATGAGATCAAGGTTCAGTGAGACCCTGTCTCAAATCACTGATCCAGCACATATATGAAGAAACACTTTCATACACTGCTGAAAGAATGCAAATCTAAGTACTGTTTTTATACAGAGCAATTTGCAATGACTAGCAAAACTTAAAAATGTAGTGGTTTTGGTTTAATTTGGTTTTATGACACAGAATGCTCTGCAGCACAGATTGGTCTCAAATTCACTATGCAGCAAGGAATGGTCTCAGAACTCCTGAGAACTCCTATACCTCTCAAGTGCTGGGATTACGGCGTGCACTGCCACACCCAGATTAAAATGTATTGGTCGTCCAATAATTTAAGTTCTAGAAATTCTATAGATAGAAAGTTTTGAAGGACATATAAGTATGGATACAAAAATATACACATGAGCATACACATATCAGAACACTAGAAACTTCATTTCCATCATCAGGAAATGACATATAAATTAGATACATCCATAAAGAAGAGTGTGTGGCTAGAGGTATGGCTCAGTGGTTAAATGCACTGGCTACTCTTCCAAAGTACCTAGGTTTGATTCCCAGCACTCACTACAGCTCACAACTGTAACTACTGCCCCAGGGGATCCTATGCCCTCTACTAGTTCCTTGGGCACCACTCACACATATGGTACAGACATGTAATGCAGGCAAAACATCCATACATATTTTTTTAAAAGATGTGACATGGCCACTAAGGAGAATGAGAAAGCTCTCCACACATTGAATGGAGTAAGTTTATATAAAGAATATTTTCTTAAAAAGAATTTAAAAAAAAATTATGTGAGCATTATTTTCTTCCTCACAGGCCTAGCATCTGGAGAGGCCAAGGGGTGAAGAAACTTCTGTGCCTTTTGATTTGGTTCCATAAGCATATAAATTTACTTTCTAAGCTTAACCAAAAAAAAAAAAAAAAAAAAAAATTCTTTTTGATAAAGGAGCTGTGTATCTGGCCAAGATCAAATGATGTACCATGCCCTGAAATTGAGATTATATAAATGAACTGTTAAAACTATGCTAAGAAATTAAAAACAGATGGAAAAAAATATAAGCTATTCCTCTTCCAACTTCTTTTACACCAAACAGCAAATTTTCTACTTTTAACACAGTAATAGGTATTTAGAAATTGCTGTTTTAGTTCTTAGTATCCTAGAAAATCTCAACATCAGTTGACAATCTTTGCTCGTAAAAAGAAGTTATAGGTGGGTGTGAGAGAGATAGCTTAGCAGGTAGAAGTATTTATTGCTATGCTAGCCTGTTGATCTGAGTTCAATGCTTGGAAACTACATAGAAAAGCCAGATGCAGAGGCACACACCTGTAATCCCAGCACTCCTACTGGGTGAGCACATACAGAAGAGAAGCTCACAGGCAGCTAGCCTGGAGTACACAGTAAAGCAGCAGAAACAGAAACCTTTCTCAGCAAGGGAGAGCCTGCTCTCAGTTCCCCACTGACCCTCACACACATCCACATCCACAATAAAGAACATATCACTATTACATATGGCTTTTACAAATATACCAAAATGTCAGGGTAACAGTAATAATATGCTTCTCAGCTGTTTCCTTGGTCTTAGGCCTCAATGCAATTTGGAGAGTTAGGTAAGAATTTAATCAAAGGTTCTTCCACACAAACTCACAGAGCTCCCAACTGGCTAATCTGGACTAGCACTGTGTCCCAGTTCTAAAGCCATGTGTCCTGGAGAGCCAGACATGGACTTGGCAAGCAGCTTTCTCTTGACTGCAGCCTAACTGCAAACTAAGAAGTAGTAGTCTGCATTCCTACCGCCATGCTGTGTGGGCCATCAACACTGCAAGCCTTAGCAGGAAAACAGCAGAGAAGCACAGACATACCATTTACCTCCTGCATTATTGGCTGCACATCAATCTTCTAAACCAGGCTACCTTGTCTCTTTTGCTCAGTGCTCTCCCCTTTGCTACTTTTACTACATCTGTCATCCTTGGACACTGATGTACCCAATGACACAACCAACCAAGTAAGAGACTACACAGGTCAATTATTCAGGCTAATACTAAAAAATTGTTGCTATTTTAATTTTCTCTCCTAGTGCTAATTGAATAGTGCTCTTTCCTTTTATGCTAATGAAACTAATCTTAGTCTTCAGAAAGTAAAAATATTCTCATATTAAAGGTAGAGTAAGCTTTACTAAAAAGTATGCCATAGACTATGTTATAAAAACATAATAGTTTAAAGATAGTTTTTGGTAAAAGATAACTATTAGAGCTGGAGAGAAAGCTCAGCAGTTAAGAGCACTGGCTGCTCTTCCAGAGGACTCAGATTCAATTCCCAGCACCCACATGGTAGCTCACAATCGTCTGTGACTCCAGTTCCAGGGGTCTGGCACCCTCACACAGACATAAATGCAGGCAAAACACAAATGCACAAAAAATAGAAAGATGAAAATAAATAAAAATATTTTTAAAGGCTATTATTATACTGATTCTAAAGTTAAAATGGATAAAGAAAATGGCTCAATATGTAAGAAAGCTTGTATTACTTTTCAGCTTTTAATATTGCTTCTAAATCAATTTTCATATTAATGTTACTCTATGAACATATGTACTAATAATCTAGATTTGGCTTCAGAAACATCAGCAAGAAAATACTAAATACACCAGCATTTCAGGAACAATTCTGTTCGTGTCCCTGTATGTTCTTTGCAGTGTTCTTGTTTCTTAGATCAATACATTTTTAGGTAAATAACCACTACAGTACTTTCATGAACAAGTTTTAATTGGTAAGCCATAGCACAATCCCTTTCCCCCAAAAAGCTTCTAAAGCCAACTGTACTGCATAGTTTCAGACAGACTAAATTTAGCCAGTTCTGTTCATCAGAGGAATGCTGTGTGTCAGCTACATCAAAGCCCAAGGGCAGCTGATAAACACTGAATACAGGTCACGTAGCTCTGTAGCTAACAAACTCGAAGAGAGCCTGGACTCGGGGGCATTCAAAGCAGTTTTGTCATCAACAATCTAGTATCCCCTGAGCCCCCATGTCGTTTCAGTTGCTAAGCAACTCTGGTGTTAATGTCTTAGAGGAGAAAAACTTACCAGGCATCTGGCCGTTCATCTGGTTCTGCATGTGTGGTGCAGGAGGGCCCCCACCCACCATTCCATCTGAAGGCATGTTGTGAGAGCGGGGAGGGGGCGGAGGGCCGCTCTGACTCATCCCTCCAGGACCCATAGGCATGTTCTGTGTGGGCGGCTGAAAGAAGACAGTTCAGTAAAACAAGAGAAACAGCCAGACTGATGTACAAAAGATGCAGACGGAATAGCTGTTGCCTATATTACTAAACTGGATATAAACAAAACAATAGATGCATTTCGATGTCTTCTAATGCATTTTAATGATGGAATTATTAATATCATATTTAATATTCCTCATAACTGTAAGTGCCTTGAAAAGTAGACTATAGTTAGAGTGTGCTTTAATTTATAAAATCTCACAGTGAAAAGGAATTTCCTAACGGGCTATACAAACAAAATTTTCATTTATTTATTTATGATCTCTAATGTGTCTATTGTTAAATTATATTTTAAAAATGAAGTGTCCTTTCATTATGAACATATTTGGATGTTTACTAATGGTAGATTATTTATCTGCAAAGAAGATTACAATAGCAAAATACATAAAAGGAGCAAGAAGTCTCAAAGAATGATGTCATATACTTTTAGAGGAAGAATGCTTTAAAACACAAGCCAACAGCTCAGCTCGACACTTCTGTGCCGATTACTGCTATAGGTTGGGAGTGTTACTGATGGCCTCCATGGGCAGCTGCCTCTAAAGGACACCTTTGGCAAACTTCCTAATGAAATTTTGAAGAAAACCAATCATTAAACTTGAGAGTTCACAAAAGGGTGAAAGGAAACACATGGAGACATGAAGACACACACACACACACACACAAGTGGGGGATATACAAGATGGTCTTTGACACCTGTCTCCCTTCTTATGGTAGAAAAGGCAAATGGCTGGTTAGTTTCTCTCTAAACCTTCATTTTCAGCTACAGTGTAGGAAGATATGAACACTCATTATACTCTACTCATCTCCCACCTCCTTTCCTTTCTCCTTCCAGACCTTAAGGTGATGTCCACTCCAGCAACTCCTCACATTCTTCACCTCTAATTAGTCACTATGTGGCCTTCCAGCTCTCCTGAGCACAGGGGCACTGAGCAGGCACACACTGTTCTTCAGCCAACACCATGACTACTCAGTGTTTAATGAATTGCTAGCAGTTACAGCAATACCAGTTATTTCTAATAGTACCATTTGAAAAAAAATCACAACTTTTCATTTATTAGTAAATCCAGATCAATGAATGATCTTTAGTAAGAATTTTAAACTCCGTCTTCAGCTCTTTGTCCAACTTGTATCTTTTCACAATTATTAATTTGGCTCAGGTTTATTTAAAAGAAAATAGCAAGTCACATCATCCTCCAAATCTAATTAAACTCCTTGTAATTCAACCTATAATAATACATCCTTAATCACTATTATCGTAAGATATAACAAACAAACTTTCCTGATCATAAAGTGCCGGGAAAAAATAATAACCTGAAGGCAAAAAGCAAGTTGGAAGAGGAACTGGAGGCTCGAGCTCCAGAAAGACGGTCCAAATGTACAACCACACAATGCATTGGCCTTTTCCTTGACTGCAAGGGTGAGCCAAGTAGAAAGCTATGCTGCTTCTGAATCTTTTGACAACCAGAAGAAAGAAAATGTATATAAAGCGTAAAGATCAAGAGAAGAATCGCGTGAAGGAGGGGAATGGTAGCCTGGAAGTGACAAGTGAGGCGGATGGCTGGAAGGCAAGGGTGCTGTAGTTGCTGGGCCAATTCAGAGAGGTGTTCATGAAGGACTCGAGCTCTCTGCAGAGGACACAAGTCTCTCCTTAGACTAAGGTCAAACCTAATCAATTGGCCTTAGCAGGTCTACACTTGAGCCTCACTAAACGTAGGGTGATCTGGTATTTCAACAACAGAGGCAAATGATTCCCTTCGGAAGAAAATAACATGGGCATGTTACTGCTGTATTTGATCAGCCACAATGTCTGACATTCTGTTAAAAATCACAAGGCATTATGAAAAAACAGAGGTAAATGTCTAACAACAGCAAGATGGCTGTAACAGTATTAAAGTAAAAACCCAAACAGTAAGTGTTAGAGGGACAGAAACTCTCACACATGCTGGTGAGGATGTAAACAGGGTTTAGGTACCATCTCAGAAAAACCCCCAAATGAAAAAAATGTAATGTCTGCCAACTAGTGAATGAAAACACAGAAGGTCATCACAGTGGAGTAATAACTGGTCACACGAAAACACGACAGTAGTGAAGAAGGCTCAACAGAATGAGCCTGAAGGGTACAAAGTAAAAGAGACTGCACAAGAAGCCATCACATGACTCCCTTCTTACAAACGCCCAATGCCCAGGACATGCAAATGCAGAGACAGAAGGCAGATTAGTTGTTGTCCAATGAGGAGTAGAAGGAAAACCTGAGATTTAATGGCATCAATTAGGAGGGCTTTCTCTCTCTGTCTCTCTCTGTCTCTCTCTCTCTCTCTCTCACTTGGGTACCTGGCTAGTACCCAAGGAGGTCAGGACAGAGCATGGATCCACTGCAATTGGATTTCCAGATGTTCTGGGCGACCATACTGGTGGGAACTGAACCTGGGTCTTCAAAAACACAGCTAGTACTTTTAACTCGAGCCAGCTCTCCAGCTGCAGACGTGAGGTTTTGGGGTTTTGGTTTTTGGTTTTGAAATGACACAGTGGTAATGACTGAGTAACTGTGAGCACACTAAAAGGTCACTGAGTTGTGTGCTCTACAATGCCTAACATGGTGACTGTTATATAATTTTTATCTCAATCCTAAAGGATGGGCAAATAAAAGAAATAACAACATTAATTTTTTTAATTTTATTTTTTTATTATATGTGATGTCAGAGGTGAAATTTCATTGTCAGAAGACAGTTTGAGGGAGTTGGGTCTCTCCTTTCCCTGTGTGGGTCCTGGGATCAAACTCACATTGTCAGGCTTGGCAGTTAAGTACCGTTACAACCTCCCCAATCCAATAAATAACAAGACATGTAAAGCATTCAAATTTGGGGGTTGTCCAAAACTAAAAATAACCATAAAAAGCAAAAAAAAAAAAGAAAATGGAGAATTTCTGTAAAGTCCTTGAAATCTTGTAAGGAAGTCAGATGTAAATTCCTGAACTAGAAAATAAAATCACTGAAATTAAGAAAGCAATAGTTAGAAACAGCAAAACAGACGACTGGAAAATAATTTCTAGAAAAAAGAGAGATGTAAAAGAGAGAAAATACAAACAAACCAAAGAAAGAATACACATGGGCTGGGGACATAACTGGTGTAAAATGCTTGTCTAGCATGCATAGGGCCCTAGGTTTGAGACCCAGCACTGAAAAAGAAAATACAAAAGCATACACAACATCTAACTGCAGTTATAGAACACAGACTAAAACACAGTGATGAGGCTGGAGAATACTAGAAAGAGTTCTCCAAGGTTAGTAAAACAACTCCTTTAAAGTACTAAGACAATATACAGAAAGGAAAAGTAAAATAAAAACATCACAAAACTCTAAGACAAAATATTCTTTTCTGCAACTTGAGGATGAAATAAAAATTGTTTAAGGTAGCCAAAAGCTAAAATTTATCACAATAAAGAGGTTCACCAAAAAATGATCTGGAGACATGGCTAAACAGGAACAGAGACATTGGCTATTCTTCCAGAGGACCTGAGTTCAGTTCCCAGCACCCACACAGCAGTTCACAACCTGCAAACTCTAGCTCCAGGGGATATGACATGTTCTTCTGGCCTCTACAGGCATCAGGTACACACATGATACACAGACATGCAGGCAAACTCTCATACACATGTAAAAAAAAAAAGCAGTAAATCTTTAAAAAAGTAAATACTATGTTTGGAAGATTACGGTGAAATGAATGAATGTAAATATCAATAAACATAAATTATATGAACATTCAAAATAACAATGACTTAGAGAGGGGCTGGGAACAGCTCAGTAGTAAAGAACTAGCAAGTACAGGGCCTTGGACGAAGCACCAGTACTAGAAGGAAAAGGAGGGATGCTCTCCAAGATAGAAAGATCCATTCAACAGCAAGGGCTGACCAGCAGGAGCTTGTATACACTTCGTAACATAACTTCAAAGATCTGTGAAGCAAAAGCTGAGAGAACTAAAGACAAGAGAAGAAGTCACAGACAGGTCTTGATAGGACTCAAGAGAGTGGGGATTTCTGGCTGTTTTGTTCACTGACACTTCAAAAGCACTAATTCCTGCAGCCTGACATAATGTAAATATACACATTTAATAAATTAACAAATTTGCAAATTTCATAATGCCATAAAACTATAAATCATTGTATCAAATTACCTTAAAAATCTCTTTATAATAGAAATACGCCACTACAAAACAAAATCTTTTGTTTTCTTCATCTGTAGTATAACTGGCATTAATAAAGCTTGCTGATGCTGGGTGGTGGTGGTGCACACCTTTAATACTAGCACACGGGAGTCAGAGGTAGGTAGATCTCTGTGAGTTCTAGATCAGCCTGGTCTACAGAATGAGTTCCAGGTCAGCCAGAGCTACAACAGAGAAACCCTGTTTTGAGAATAAAAAAAAAAGTATATGTAGATAGATAGATAGATAGATAGATAGATATAGATATATATATAGATGTGTGTGTGTGTTTGTGTGTATGTATGTTTAAGAACATATAGCTCAACAAGGAGACACTAAAATGACACAGAAACGTAAGAATCAAAACTAACAACAAGAAGAGACATGCACTAAAGCTGATAAAAGCTATACACATCAACAAGAGTCATGCGTTAGTCATACACTAAGCCAAGATACCACACTGGTGGTACACTTGCTTAATTTTTTGGCCCTAATTTAGTCTCTTAAAAGTGAACATATATGTGTGTGATGAATATAAAATACATGCATAGAACATAGTTCATCATATGTAATATATACACATATATTTATCTTAAACAGCTTAAGGCCTCCTCTCATATTCACTCATTCTCGGAGCTCTCAGGAAGCTATCACAAGCAGTATCGAATCTCTGCAGATGTTAGATGTCGCTGAGCCGTCCTAACTCCCCAACTAGAAAACTAGTAAAAATCTCAGTACTAATCACAAGAACAAATTGAGTGGCTTTCCACAGTTAACGTTCCCACTTATGCTTTCAGAATGACCATTCTCCAAACTTCCTACAGGCTCAAACCTTAATGTACAAGCTCAGTACTCCCTCTACTAACTGGACACTCCCAGTTTTAGTACCAGGTTCTCCAATCAACTCAGTCATTCTCATTTCAGGAAAGCAACTATTTCCTACAGAACAGACCAAATGTTACACTTTGCTTCAGTTCTGACAACCCAAGTTTATTAACTCCAACTCCAACATACCAATTACTGAGTAGTCATTTCCAATCCATTTAACTGAGATGGAGTCTATCTTATAGGCCAGGTTATCCTGAACCCTGTAATTCTCCTAAGTGACCCAAGTGTTGGAATTACAGGCAGCACTATGCCTTAATTTTAAATAAAGAAGACAAAAACCTTACTCTTCCCAGGAGAGATATTTTCTAGAATATGCTTCAAAACAAAACAATGGGCTGTGGATATAGCTTATGGGAAACATATGCTTAGCATGTGCAAAGCTCTGGGACTGATCTCTTGAAACATAGAAAACAAAGGTTTTATCACTGTAGCTAGAGCTAAGCTGGCAGCCACCAATCTCCGTTTCCTCCCCTACAGCACTACAGCACTTGGGTGACATATGCACATGGTCACACCCAGCTTTTTATGTGGGGGCTAGGATCCAAAGTCAGGTCTTCATATATGGTGGTTTGAATGAAAATGGGTTCCACAGGTTCATATATTTGAATGTTTACTCCAGTAGGGTGAAACTGCGAAGGACTAGGAGGTGTGGTCTTTTCGGAGGAGGTGTGCCACTGGGGGTGGGCTTTGGCACTTCAAAAGCACATGTCATTCCCAGTCAGTTCCTTCTCTCTGCTTATAGATCAGGAGAGGCTCTCAGCTACTGCTCTGGTGCCATGCCTGCCTGTTGCCATGCTCCCAGGCATGATGGTCATGGACTCTAAACCTTCTGCAACTGTAAGCCACAATAAATTCTTTCCTAAATTGCCTTGGTCATGGTGTTTTATCACAGCAATAGAAAAGTAACTAAGACATCATGCTTGCACAGCACACTTTCTTACCCACTGGGTCACCTCTATAGGCCCAAGTGTTTAAGAATGTATATGACTTTATATGCAGAAGCTGGAGTCTAACTCATGGCCTTGTGAATATCAGTCCATTAAATGTTCAACCAACAAGCTATACCTGTACTATACCTATATCTATACATTAAGGAAATGAAAGATAGTATGTGTGGCAGGTAATCCTGAATGTCAACTTGACAGCTTGAGTGGAGCCCAGGAAAATATAAAGTATACTTTTGGAGCTCTCTCAAGTTATTTCCTGAAATCATCATATCACAAAGCATTGGACCAATCAACACTTTAACCACTGACTAATTGAAACTTTAAGTAGATTATTGGGAAGCAGTAAAACAATGGGATATGAAGACTAGTCAGAAGAAGCTGGTTCCTGGGGTCATGTCTTTTGAAGGGTGTATACCTTGGACCAGTCATCTCCCAGTTAATTCTCTTTGCCAAGCGGTAAACAGCTTTCTTCTATGTCCTTCCTCCATGATGTTCCTAGCTTGTCAGAAAAGCAATGGAGCCCACTGACCATATTTCTAAAAACTTGTGCCAAGAACACTTTTAAACCTTAAGTTAATTTCTTGAGTATTCTGAGCTGGGCAATGGTAGCTCAGAGCACATGCCTTTAATCCCAGCACTTGGGAGGCAAAGGCAGGAGGATCTCTGTGAGTTCAAGGTCAGTCTGGTCTACAGAGCAGTTCCATGACAGCCAGGGCTACACAGAGAAATCCTGTCTCAAAAAACCAAAGGGGAAGGAAAAAAAAAAAACTTCTTGGGAATTCTGTAATAGTAACAAAATAACTAGCACATTTATAGTCTTTATATTATTACTTTTGCATCTATATCAATTTGTTTAAATTACAAAAGCAATGCATTTGTAAACATGATAAAAATAAGTGCAATTAGGAAATCTAAAACCTTAGTGTACACATTTCTTGAAAGTTAAAATAAAATAGACATATAAACATACATTTAATTTTTAAAATTAGGGCAGCACTACTCTGTAACTCAAAAAATTCTACTATATATATTATTCTTTATTATTATATAAATCAACTTTATTCAAGTATAGAATCCTGCTGAATAGCTGTATCTGTTTTTTCACTTATCTTCAATACTGACACTTTCTCCTGTTTGTTGATTTTATTAATATAAACAATGCTCTTCAATTAGCAGCTTTATACAAATACCTTTGTGTACTTATACAAATATTATCATGCTATGGGGCTGGGGAGACGGCTCAGTTAATAAAGTGTTTGTCACACAAACATGTAGACTCCAGCCCCATGTAAAAATTGGAGTAGGAGGTGAGGGGTAGTAAGCACAGAAAGATCCCTGGAGCTTTCTGGCCCATAAACCAGGGAAGTCCAGATTACATAAGATACCCTGTCACAAAAAAGTAAGGCCAGAGAGCAACCAAGGAAAATACCCAAAGTCAAACTCTGGCCTCCACACACAGCCCACACAGGTCAACACACTCACCTACACACATATGAACATGCATAATTTGTAAAAAGTAAGTTATTCTATTTCCAAAACACCTAGGTTATCAGTTATATAGCAAAGAAATTCCATTCACTGCAGGGAACAATGAAACATAATTTCCAATTAAAGTCAAAGCAACAATCTTTAGGTTCTTTTGGAAGGTATTTTCACTCCTTTTTATAGTGATGCCAACAATCACTCTCTCTCTCTCTCTCTCTCTCTCTCTCTCTCTCTCTCTCTCACACACACACACACACACACCTATTCACAGATACAGCCAATCTTTCTACATATCTAGATTTAATTATACATACTTTATAAAGTCCAGCAGATACAATGTTTTTATTTCCCTCAAATACATCTAAAAAAATATGCAGCAATGTTGGTAAAATGCTTCCTGTGCTATTAACACACAAAAATACGTGTACACATATCAGTCTCCACCAAAACAGGATTCTCTCATGCAGTGGTCCCTAATCTAGCAGAACTAGTAATCTCATCTGCTGTTTGATATGTATTTTCAACATATCGATATCTCTAAAATAGTACATACTACTCTAAAATATACACCAAAGCTGTCTTTGGTTATGACCATTTAACATACGTAAAATTCTTTGTTTTACATTTTTGAACAAATCAATTTTTCTAGTGTTTTCCTTTGTATGATAAAAACCAAAATAAAACAAAGACCCTTCACTAGAAGATTAGATAAATATCGATGCTTTAATTTTTACTGGATCTAATACATACTTCTGCTCCCTGTTTCTTCAATCAGATATTTTTACTGGACATCTAAAGAAGGCATGAAGATCATGGGTAGGAAAGAAAGGAGTCTAACGTGCAAGTCTTATTTGCAAGAGAAAACATGGGTTATGGACATTCCTTTCTATGTCACTGCTGTGTAGCTAAAGCCTTCACCCTGCAGGGAAACTTAAGACACAGGATGTAAAAGGAAAGTGCAAGAGCAGTACGCTTTAGGACAGGGTATTTATGAGATGAAACAACAGGATGTTCTAGGAGATGAAACACTCCATGCTACACGAATGCTCCATTAAAACAGGAAGTAAACAACTCAAATAGCTTTAGGAACTCCCTGAAACTGATCAGATCCACTGTCCCCAACAGTTTATGAGCAGTGAAGACAATAGAGAATCACTCTCAGAAAGGCTTTGAAGACTGTGAGACAAGACAAATAATCTTGAAGAACCAGAGACCATCCACGTCAGCCTGAATGTAGCAGAAACTAGTCAAACTGCCTAAAAGGAAACAAAGACCAGGTGAGCAGCTTTGAAGAGAAAGCGACCAACTAAAAGGACATGAAAGCCACAGGAAAGGACACTCTTCAGCCTGCTGAGCTGCCTGCAGGCTGTGCAGTGAGCTCCAGGTCCCCAGCTTCTGTGAGCTGTTACCCATGTTGGGGTGGGCTTTGATGATGCAGCTTGTCTTGAGTAATTTTTGCTCCTCTGAGTAACCCCTCACCAATATTCCTGTCATGCCCACTCCATCAGTGCAATGTTCACCTCTCAGTGGTGGGACAATGGCAAGGGACAACAGCAGGATGTGTCTCAGCCCATCTCTGAGGCCCTGAAGCCTCTGGACTCCATCCTCCCCTAGAAATACAGCAACTGTCTCCTCCCTTAGAAAAAGAAGTGCCCTTTCCCTCTAGAAAAAAACAAGTACCCGGTCCCTCAATATACATAAGTACAAAGATTATTTGAAAAAGTTGTTCTTTTTAGTTATAGCAGAACCTAAAGTCAGTAAAGTTCAAAGTTTATTTGAAGAAAATTGTTTATTTTACCTCAGAATTAGTTTATTTAGTAGAACCTAAAAGGTGAAAAAACAACCAAACTCTAAGCTGGAACCTTTTCCAGCCTCAAACACAGGAAAGTAAACATTTCAAGGTGAAAAGTCCTGACTCAAACCCAGCAATCAACAGAGCAGCCTCTAAGCTGGAAACCCACCAATCCCTGAGCTCAAAATCCACCAATCCCAGACCACCTTGGATAGTTCTGTCCCCTCCCCAGAAACCCTATATAAAGGGTTGCATTCTGTTCAGGTTTTCACTGCTTCTCTTTGGAGCAGAGGCAGTTACTTTTCTGTATTCTCTCCAAATAAATCTCTTTTGTGAGATTTGCTGCTTGGTCAAACTTTTTCATTGGAATGAAGTAAAGAAAAGACCAATTTTTCCTCTTGGAGTGAAGGGGACAGGAGTTGTAACACCTCAGCTCAGTCATGGATATTTTCCCATCAAAGCTGCAACACTTCTTGGAAGATTTCTCCCCTCAGAGCTACACATGTGGTCCCTGGGCTCCCAACTGCCAGGGTACCTCTCCATCTCAGTCCGCGTTGGAAAACACACTAACATTAACCCCAATAAATTGGTTCTCCATACTTTGGTCCTCGTGAGCTTCCTATAGGGTGAATAGATGTGTGCTTCATCTCCTGTCATGTGTCCTAACAGGTCAGAAGAGAGTGTTCAGTTCCCTGGAATCGGGGTTATATATGGCTATCAGGCATCTAAACTGCCAGAGTTTGAGGCCAGCCTAGACTACACAGGAACCTATCTGCAATAACAGATGATGATGATAATGCAATGGGCTTCTGAGTCCAAAAAGCTTGAAAAACCCTTCAACAGAGAAAACAAAAATCCAAGACAAAAATTGACTCTTTAAAAATATTTTTTAAAAAGCCAGGCAGTGGTGGTGCATGCCTTTATCCCAGCACTCAGGAGGCAGAGGCAGGTGGATCTCTGAGTTTGAGGCTAGCCTGGTCTACAGTCTAAGATAGCCAAAGGTACAACAGAAATTCTGCCTTGAAAAACCAAAAAAATAAAATAAAAATAAATTTTTTAAAAATTAAAAATGGTAATCTATGCCTGTCAAGAATGACAGAAAAGTCACATGAGACTATACAAATTATGCTTAAAAAAAAGATGATTCCCATATATCCTGTCATTATTAGAAAGATTATTTCATGAATTTTACAGAAATAAATTTAAAATGCTATTGAAATACTAAAAACCACATCTTACCAAAATAGACAAATGTACAGAATATATTTAAAAAAAAAATTCCCTGTCTCTCTGAAAGCAATATTTAAATAAACACTTTCATGCAAAGGAAACTAGATGCAAATAGCTTGTCTTCAGATGACTTTCCTGCAGAAGCATGCCAATCACTTACAGTCTTATTTAGCACATTGTTTCAGATAAGAAAAAGCAAGAAAACTTCATTTCATTTATGAAGCCTTCAACAATCATAAAAAAACAGCCAAAGGCATTATAAGGAAAGAAAATCAGAGATCAGTTACAAATATGCAAAAATCCTGATAAAGCAGAATACAGCAGGTATTTAAAAGGGTTATGACCAAGATGGGCATGCTCACATACACATACTGTAATCCTTAGAAGCAAAGGCAGGATTCAAGTGTCAAGCCCAGCCTGGGCTATACAGTAAATTCCAGGCCAACCTCAGCTACAATGCAATGTCCCATCTCAAAATTAAAAAAAGGCCAAAAGATCATGACCAAGTAAGTGATCATACACAAGAAAGTTAACTATTAAGTGTATACTAACTGACAGATTACAAGTGAGAAAGCACAAGACCATCTAATTAGGTGAAATACATTGGAGATAGGTTTTTTTTTTTTTTTTTTTTTTGCAAGGTGGGGGGCACGTGTAATTGCTTGAGACTGGGTCTCTGTGGCTGTCCTGGAACTCTGTAGACCAGGCTGGCCTGGAACTCACAGAGATCTGCCTGCCTCTACCTCTCAAGCACTGGGATTAAAGGTGTGCGCCGCCCCAGTTGCCAATGCCTCATCATCACCACAAAGTGAGATATACATTCTTAATTAGCACACCAGAAACCAAAGGGGACTTACTTATTTTGATAAAAGTTATCTACAGAATACTACAGCAAACATCATACTGAATGGTCAAACAGTTAAAACTCTCCCTCTGAGATCAGAAACTAGACAAGGATGCCATGTGCTATCACTTCTAAGAACAGAGAATGTCAGGACTGGCAAGAAACAACAGAATTCCTGTTAACAAATGACAGAACTGTGAATACAGAGAGCAAAATGTCACTAGTTAAAGACAATACCCAAAGGCTAAAATTCACTGCATTCCCATACAGATGGCAGATGCAATTAGAACAAAGCTTAAAAACAAAGATGGGCAGAGACAGTTCAGCAGACAGGTGCTCGCTAAGCAGCACAAGCCCAGGACCTAAATTCCATCACTCATGGAAACTCATGGAAAGGCAGGAAGAACAGAGTTGTCCCCTGACTTCCACAATAGCGCTGTGACACATGTGCGCGCACACACCCCTGATTAGAAGGCCTAATACTATATCCAATAAGAGCAGAATGACACTTCAGGAGAGAAAGCCAGAAATTTAACTCACAGGTATTAAAGGAATGAAAAACAAATATATATATAAATGCTCTTGATTTGGAGGACTCAATTCTATAAGGTATCAATTTTCCCCAAAGTGACTTAAAAGTCCAGGGAATCTCAATGGAAATCCAAACAGGATTAGGCAAGGGTAATAACCTGACACGCTGGTATCTAAGTACATTTCTGTTAGATGAAGATCTGAAGGGCTACCTGCAGCCAGGATATTCTTGAGTAGGGGAAGAGGAGTAAGGAGGATATTATCAGGTGTGACAAGATCATGGATTTATTTAGAAAGACCAATAGAACAGAGGTCAGACACAGATCCACACATACACCAGTTCTTGGTAAATGACACAAGTGATCAGACTAGACACACCAGGTGAAGGAAAGGTCACTTGTACCAATGCTGAGAAGGAGAACTAGTCATCTGGAAGCAGACAGAAGAAAGCCTATTTCTCCACTAAACACCGAAGTCAACTGAGATGTAATGAAATTTATAGCAATATCCATACAAACTGTTTCAAGTTCAGAACTAAATGTTTTAAATATCCCCAGCAGGATGTAGCTTAAGGTCGAGGATCTTACTGTCAGGGTACTCTTGTGATTCGACAATGTTGTCATACAACACACTATAAAGCAATCAACTACAAATGAAGAGATTTCATTTTGATTCATGTAGTAGATGAATGGAAGGGCGGTACTAACTGACAAAATCAGAGCTAAGAAAAAATGTTTTCTGAGGGGGGGCAAAGCTGTACATGCCTTTAATCCCAATATTTAGGAAGGAGAGGCAGGTGGATCTCTGTGAGTTTAAGACCAGCCTTGTCTACATAGCAAATTTTGGGCCAGCAAAGGCTCCATAGTGAAACCTTATTAGTCTCAATAAAATAAAATAATTAAAATCATTTCTGGAAATAGAAATACCACTTAGATCTCAATATCTTTAAGAAAAAATTTCTAGTTCTATCTACTAAAAACGCTCATGAAAATCTAGTAACAACAAATGTCCCAAGCACTGAAACTGGTCTGAGTACGAACCCCCAAATAAATGAGGAAGAAATGAAAGAAAGCTCCTTGTAAATAACTGGTTCCATTCTTGGACATAAAAGATAGCCAGTGTTATATCTCATATCCCAAAAGCACCAAATACATCTTCCTGACACGATCCAACAGGATCTCCACACTACCTAGAATAATATCAAACCCAACTCTGAAGTCTCTACCTAATTATCGGTTTATGTCACTGAGGTATACAGACACGTTATAAAACTGTGAGACAGAATCCAGAGTATAATCAAATCTGCACAACATGTGGCTCCATTTCCCCGACAAATGAATGGAGATAGAAAGAGATAAACTGATCTACACCACCAGTGTAACACCTGGATTTTGTCTGGACATGATGCAATCAAATAAAGGTCTTTTTTGTTTTGTTTTGTTTTGTTTTTTGAGTAAAGTGATGAAAATTAAAAAACAATTAGACATTTTAAGATGTTGCGAAACTGGTTTACTTTGTTGCTAAAGTTAACAGTCCATATAGAAATGTTTAGTACTGAAATGATATAAAATACACCAGACACATTAGCAACTTAATTAGTAATTAAAAATAAACTAAATGGGTAGGTGGACAAGTAAATGGATACAACTTCCCCAGGGAAGGGAGTGTTTTATGTGAATTAATTCAACTTAGATGAGTGAACACAGTTTAGAGAGTATAGAATAGGCTCAGTTCTCAAGGTAATTCATGGTTTAATGAAACAAAATTCAAAATCACCGGAAAAAAAAACAAAAAAAAACCACTATGTTACATCACATAGCTACAAAGACGTCTACTTCACACTATATTTTAAAGGTACTTACTGCTGGTAAGAGAGACTGCATATTTTGATTAGAATCTGCTATTGTAGCAAGGTAGACCAGGTTTGTATGCAACATCTGCTGATACCTATTAAAACAAAACAAATACCAATATTTAAAAAAAAAAATCTTCCTGCTTAAATACAAACAGCATTATAATTATTTTTTAGCACTTAATGAAAGCTTTATTACCTGAATATCAAAGCACTTCAACTTCTCCTATTTTCTCTGCAAAATGATTGTAAATGATACACAGCACATTTAAGGTAAAGTAGAGCCAAGCAATCTCACCGTGTGCTAGATACATTCTCGTTGTTTTTCTACGTGCACACACCTTACTATATGCCTGAAGCAATACTATGAGGTAGCAGTTCTTACTTTCTCCACTCACTGAGGAATCATGGTTTAGACCAGAGTTACACAGACTGCACGGCTGGTCAAGACAATAACTTTATGTCCAGCATCAGATATATAGTAGATAAGAACTAAAATGAAGGAATTCAATGAACTATGCTTACCATCTCCACTCCACCCACACACACCCTTCTGCTTTTTTTGTTGTTGTTTTGAGACAGGGTCTTAACATGTAGTCCTGGCTAGCCTGGAAACCACTATTTAGACCAGGCAGGCCTTAAACTCACAGAGATCCTCCTGCCTCTCCCTCCCAGAGGGCTCCTCTGCCAATTGTATTTTAACAAAAGCTTGAAACCAAGGTACATTCCACAGGCACTCCTTCTTGAGCGTCACAGTTGATTTTAGCCAAGGTTACACTCCTCTTCTAAAAGGACATCTCTACCAACACAATGGGCAAGGTATTCTTCAATCAGCTTTAAAATGTTACAGCACACAAGAACAAAATGATAGAATACTAAAATCATTAACTATTCACATCAAAACTATAAAGTGAATTCTTGATACTTGCTTGGGCTATATGGTTAAATATAACTAGAAAAAAATGGCTTTTGATAATATTTGCTTATAATTATTTAAACTTATTGTATAATTTTTAAAATTAACCATATAAAACCAGAAACTGGAAGTCACCTAATTACTGTTTGGGCTCAGTACAAGCCCCATAATACAAATTCAAAACCTACAGTTTTTGTGTTGCTGTGTTTTAAGACTTAGTTTTCCCCAGGCCAGGCATGGTGGAACAGGCTTGCAACCCCAGCACCGGTGCAAGCTATTCTGGGTAAATAGCAAGACCATCTCAAAAGCCAAAAATCATTTATTGTAGATACTGGCTATAAATTTAAAATGAATATGTCAAAAGAATTTTATTCAAATAAATGAAGTATTCTAACCCAGATCCAAATTGAAATACTTCTCTAACCTTGTTATAAACAACTGGTTTCACTTTTTCTAATAAGGGAACATCTTGATTTTTACTAATCAGTTTCCTCACTAAGAAGCCTATACTTTTAGCTCCATCCCTCACATATACCTAATCAGAAAGGAGACATTTTTATAAGGGTTCTTGGATATACAAGAACCAAGAAGTAATTACTACAATTAACTGTGTTTCTGAAATTCTTCAAACAATACTGACAGCAAACAATAGTTTGGAGTTTCATTATTTTATACAAGTCTTACATGGAACTTAACACCATTTTGCCCTTAGGCAAAAATAATCAAACAGCCTTTTCATTTTTGAGGCAGGGTTTCTCTGTATAGCCCTGGCTGTCCTGGAACTCACTCTGTAGTCTGTAGATTAGACTGGCCTTGAATTTAGAGATCTGCCTAAATTCTGGCCTCTGCCTCCTGAGTGCTGGGATTAAAGGTGTGGGCCATCATGCCCAACCCTCAAAACAGCCATTTTTAAAAAAATTTTATTCGTGATGGTAGGAGCAGTATTAGGATCACAACAGAGACTTGCTTCTCTCCCTCCACCATGTGGGTCCTGGGGATCAAACTAAAACCAAGGTTGGTGATAGCAAGCACCTTTACCTGCTGAGCTGGCTGGCAGGCACAAGCAGCCATTTTTAATTAGGACACACACTGATTTCAAAGACTACATTTTGAAATCGTTTCTTCTCTGAATTTGATTATGGTAGTAGGATGCTCAAGTCTGAGCTTTCTAAGGACTACCAATTACATCATGGCAAATATAAACAACCAACCTGAAGACTGAGCCTATGCATAGTTACAACAAAGGTTTTAGTTATTATGCTGATTAGTCCTTAATAAGCCAGCCTTAGAAAATTACTAAATGTGCTGTGCTTAAATCAGGTGTCTAATAAGAGTTAAGCAGGCCTCTAAAGCTTCTCATAGCTTTAAGTGTCTATATGCACAACCTAACTCAGTTAAGTTTTCAGGATAATTACTCAACTGCTCTCACCATCAAAACTAACTTTTAATTTTAAAGGATTTTAAATTTTCAGAGGAGTTTCAGGAATGGGGGAGGGGAAACCATTTACATCTCTCTTCCAGATTTCTGAACAAAATTTTATAGCATTTGTCCTATCATTCTGTCTCAGGTGTATGCACACATAATTTTTGCCAAAACTGTGTAACAGTCAGTTGCAAACATGATACTTCAATATCAAACCCCCAAACAAGGGCACCGTTAAGTACCACCACCAGGAGGACATAGCAATTGCAGTATCCCGTCTAATCCAGAGACCCCATTCCAATGCACCCTACTGCCTGCAAGACCTTTCTGGAACATAAGAAGTTGGGTGAAACATAAGAAGCTGGTTTATATTTTTTGTTGTTGTTATTTTGTTTTGTTTTGTTTTTTGAGACAGGGTCTCAATTCTATAGCTCAGGCTAGCCCTAGAACCAACTACATAAACCAGGCTAGCCTTTAACTCAGCCATGTTATCTCACTTTATTTTGAGACAGATCTTTGTCTGGAATTAGTAATCTACTTGCCTCAGTCTTCAAAGTGCTATGTTATAGGAATATACCAATAAGGTAGGCTAACAGGTACTCTCTGGAGTGAAACTACAGTAAGAAAAATAAATAATATTCTAAGATAAAAACAAGCTTCAAAAAATTAACAAAAACTTAATTATTTATATAACTTTTCTTCATTCTTTTCTGAGTTTGTATGTAAATCCCATACAATAAAAATTAAACACACACACACAAGAATCAAAACTCAGCTCAGACTACAGAAATGAAAATAAAAACACTTTCCTGAGAAATTTCATTTCCTAGTCTACACATACCATTACATTTGTCACTGCAGTCACTCATGAGTCTGTGATTGTCTACATTTTAGTCAGTGACAGAGAGGGTATGCCCACAATACCCTGCTGAGCAGCATCACTATTTCAGTCTCTGCAGAGAGCTCTGTAATGTTTACACAACAAGAAGACCGGCCCATGGTGCTTTTCCTGCCGCCCCTATCTAAACATAACTGTGCCCTCTTAACAATGCTATGTTAACACAAGAAAACAATACGTAAACTAAGGGGAGATTACAAAACATATCCAACATCTTATATTTGATGATGGTAACAGCTGAAAGCCAGCCACAGCTACAAGATTCATCAAAATTTTATGTTTGGTGAGTGTACTGTCCTAATAAGTTCTGATAGATACTTGCAAATATCTATGATCACTATTAAAAGCAAGCTCAGCTCCCAAAGACTCCACTAAAAGCCACAACACATTAACTTGTATAAGGCAAAATAACTAGTCCTAAGTTTATTAATTAAAAATTAATCTGAACAGCTCAGTTTTAATTTAAAAATAACTTTAACAGGGCACATTTACTGAGCTATACTACAATTTATAGAATAAAAGTTATCTTTGTAAGCAGTAACTAATCTAGAATTCCATTAAATAGAGACAAATACTAATTTTTTGGCATTAAGATTTATAAAACACTCTAAAATAGTTGTACCCATTCTAAAATAACAAAAGGGGGCTGATTAAAGCAAAATCTGGATTAATTTAGAAAACATTCAAACCACATAGAAGGACACAATCTCAAATATGTTAGCAAATGTGTAAAGAACATAAGCCCATAGTGCTTCAGGGCACTGCCTAGAGAATAACACAGGCTACCTTTGTGTATTGTGACGATGGCAGTCAGAGCCATGTACAGGAAAGAATCACTACTGGGACTCTCTGTTTGGTAAAGATATATATTCATTGTCTTGTTTTAAGTGTATTTGTTTTCTGATTTTTTTAAATGGTTAGAAAACACTGAGGTTTTGTTTGATTAGCTGTTTTTGACACAGGGTCTCACTATATTGTCTAGGCTGGCCTTGAACTCATGCCAATCCCCCTGGCACAGTCTTCTGTGTGATGGGATTACAGATGTGAGCCTTCCAGCTAAAACAGTCTTTTTGTGTTTGTTTGTTTGCTTGTTTTGCAAGTTCCTGTATTCTTTCACAATTTCATACCTATATATAAGGTACTCTGGAGATATTCTACCCCATTATGCTCTCTCATCCTTGTCAACCAAACCCTTCAACCAAGCCCAGCAAGTCCCCCTCCTACTTTCGCATCTTTTTGTTTATTTGCGTGTGTGGGGTGGGGAGACCCACTGCATTAATCAGGGTTGCCTGCAAGGGCAAGGCTGGAGAGTTATTTTACTAGGGCAAGGGCAACTTCCCAGTATTACACCACTGTGGAACAGAACTCCCTTCCCTGCACCACAAACAGCCTAGAGGTGGGACTTTAAGAGATCCTCTCCTCTCTCATGATGGAGACAAGTTAGTTATTTTTGATCTAAGAAGTTGTATTCACATTCAATCAAAGTCCGACTATCAATTCCCAGATAGCCGTCATTTACTAATGCTTCTCTGCATTTTCCTTTCACCTCAACGAGGCACAGGATCATCTGTCTGTGTTGAGAGCAGGGGATTTTTCTCTTTATTCATAAACTGCATCAACATCAAAAGAACAGTCAAAAACGAGGGTAAGAAGACATGAAAGTGGAAGAAGGGTTAGGTAGAAGGGGTAAGAGAAACGAGGTAAGAAGACATGAAAGTGGAAGAAGGGTTAGGTAGAAGGGGTAAGAGAAACGAGGTAAGAAGACATGAAAGTGGAAGAAGGGTTAGGTAGAAGGGGTAAGACAGCATAATGGGGGAGAATATCAGAGTTCATTTTATATAGGTATGAAACGGTGAAAGAGTAAAGGGACTTGAAAAAAATTAAGAAAAATTCAAAAACCCAAGAATTCAGGGCAGCCCTAGGTGACACAGCAAAATCTCCTTGGTTAAAGGTAGAAAGGAATTATAAAATTCATTAGAAAGGACACAGTTTAAGTTTCTGCCTTAAGTCAATCTAATCCCAGTTGCATCAGATATAGGTGAGAAATTTCTATGATATCTACCCCGATGAGCAGAGGAAGTGGGGAATAGTGACATGCACACATAGATGACAATCCTGAGAATATAAATAAAACGTTGTCAACCACTGCTGACTCAGGTTGGAAAAGCTGGTTCCAGCTGGAATACCTCGTGATCCCTAACACTGGGTCAGACCTAAAGAGGAAACCTGTCCTACACCATAAAATCCTTGGGCTCTACCAGGTCCCTAAATGCCTTTGATGAAAAAAATTACTCCAGTAGTGTCTCCACGCCTGGCCTCACGGAGTGATCTCACCACTGATGATTATCCCAGCTAAACCACAGAAATACATTCACTACTTTTTAAAAATAAAATTTCAAATATATGCAGACAAAATTATCGAAAAAGCAAAACATATATAAATGAGAACGCTCATACAAAATGCAAAATGTTTAAGTGATTAGGAAACAAGTTAATCTGATAACATTTTGGTTTCTGAATTTCAGCGTATATAATTAAACAAAACCACCACCAATCTGATCTTGAGAGAAATGGATTATTCCAGATTTGTACAAGAAATAAAAGGTAAAACTAAAAAGCATTTCCTGGCATAGAAAAATAAAATGCTCAAAAAATAATAATGGAGAGATGTCAATAAGCCAGAGAGAAAGGCTCCCAGTAGCCAGATCTAGAACAACCCAAAAAAGAAAACAATGGCTAAATGTAAAATATGACCATGTTGGGACCTGAAAAGAACAGGCGCATAGGACAAGTCTGGAGAGGACAGTATTGCACTGGTGTCTTCAATAATTTACACTCAAGCAATATAAGAATACATGAATACATATCCAACTTTAGGAAAAACTTGGGTTACGAAAAGAGAATTGTACCTGCAATCAATGTCAAATGTGTATGAAATAAAGAGCAATTGGGCTAATCTATTATCATCTGAAATTTTTCAGTAAAGGACATAGAGTAATTTCTTTTACGACTGTTAAGGCTTTTTCATTACAGAAATGAAGTAGGAAATGCTTTGAAAGAGCATTTGTTTAAAAATTGATAGTTTTACCAATCAGATGTACAGACTTGTGTAAAAGATGGCCAACATCTACTGTTGGCAGTGGTGGGTGAATGCTAGGACGTGGATGAAATAAACAGAGAGAGCTTTGGCAGGGTAGTTTTGGCAGTTTAGCATGGTCTCTGACCTACTGATCCAGAACTGCAGCCTAGGACTGTGAAGTCACTCAGGGGATAGTATTTGTCAAGCAGAAACAGGATCTGAAGTCTGATTCTTGCCCAACAAGCAAAAAAGAGAAAAAAAAATATTTGGATAAACATTACAACTTCATAATCTGTATCTGTACTAACATAAATACATAGAGAAAAGGAAAAAAGATGATAGGAATTAGGAGGTAATTATTAAATTTTTATAATACTGAAAATAAGATCTTTATTTTAAAATAATTTTAAACAAAGGGAAAATAGACACCTAAAGCTCAGAGGTGACGTGAATCACTGGAGAGAACCAACAACAACTAAAAAGCAAACCAAGTGTTTGCTGGAGTATCTCCCAAAAGCAGGCCAATAAGACCTAGAGCAGTGTTCTCAACCTTCCTGATGCTGCGACCCTTTAATACAGATCCTCATGTTGTGGTGACCCCAACCACAAAATTATTTTCATTGCTATTTTATGACCGATGAATATAATTTTGCTACTCTTATGAATCGTTAACTATCTGATATGTAGATGGTCTTCAGTGACCCCTGTGAAAGGGTCATGCGACCTACAAAGAGGTCGCGACCCACAGGCTGGGAAACTGCCCTAGAAAAGGATGGGCACCAAAGGATGGCTCAGTAAAATACTCTTAAAGCTGTGTTCTCCACTGTAGTGGTCACTGGCCACAGTAAAATGACATATTTGGTTCTAACCCAAAACACTACACACAACAGATTCAGAGACTCAGTATGGAAAGGGAGTGTGAACTCACTCAATGCTTTGCTATCGGTTATATATCAAGGTGATAGTATTTTGTAAATGATGCATTAAGTGAAATGCATTCATGTCACTTCTTCCTTTTGGTTTATGGCATCCACTAGAAAATGTGGCTTGTATTTACATCATCCGCTGGACACTGCTATTCTAAACACTGAACAAAACAGAAAGTTAAGGTTCAAGCTGGCCTTGAATTTGTAATTCTTCTGCCTTAGCCATGAAGGTGCTGGTATTCCTGCCATTCCTGACTTCACATCTGATTCTATTAGGATGTATCATTTACCTCCCAGAGATCACTTTAAAATAAAAGTATGGTCCTTGTAAATGACAATCAGTTCTCTAGGACATAAAAGTTTTGCTCTCTCATCAATATCTACAGAAGAAATTAAATAAAGTACATACATGAAGATTTTATTTTTTGTTTGTTTTTACTTTTCAAGACAGGGTTTCCTTGTTCAGGGTTTCAGCTGTCCTCCAACTTCCTCTGTAGCCCAGGCTGGCCTCAAACTCAGAGATCCGCCTGCCTTTGCCTCCAGAGGGCTGGGATGAAAGGATGAAAGCCACCAAAACAGGGCTGAGATTTTACTTTCCATAGATGAGGCTCTGTACAAGTTTAAAGACATTATTTTCTAATATAGGGCAAGGAGTAAAAACAAAACAAAACAAAATGACACCCACCATCACAAAGGGATCTTCTTTTATAAAAATTCAAGAAAAGGCAAAAGTCATATATTCAGAGCAGCATCATGAACAGAGAACTGGAAACAGCCCAAATGACTAGAGTATGATGCGAGATCATAGGCATTATAAGGAAATATGAGTGCATATACCAGCATCCATCTACCTTGAAAGCATCATGTCCCGTGAAAAAAAGTCAAACAGAGCTGTGTGTTTGCACAAGCCTATACTGTGCATTTGAGAGGCAGAGACAGGAGGATCAGAAGTTTGATGCCACCCTGGACTTCATGAGACCCTATTTCAAAAAACACAGAAGGGGGAGAAATGTCAGTCAAAACAGACCACATGTTATCAGAATCCATTTACACAAAAGGTCCCCAATAGTCAAACCTACGCCAAAAGGAAGTAGGTTCTGGGCGTAAGAGATTGGTGGGAAATATTCCTAATGATGACCAATAGATACACGTTTCTCTTTAAGGTGCTGGAAATGCTCATTGTGAAGTAATGTAACTTGGTAGAGCTGCTGTCCAAAGGAAAAGTGAAAACTAACAACGACACGCAAACACAGAGGGCTTCCTATGGGTCTTACTGCGAGCACTCGGAGGCCTTTCCTTTATTCTGGTAGTCCATTATACACTGAATAAGATGGTTATTTTCATCCAGCATCTGAAATGAAAACAAGAAGAATGTTTACTGTAAATCTAGTGCATCAAGTAAAATGTAAAGCTAAAAACGCTGAGGAGGGAAGATGTTTGTGAATACTATTGCACAAAAGCGCTTTAAAGTGACAAAACCCTGTTTCCTCCAAACCATCGTAACGGACTACAAGATCATCTAAGTGAACATGGAAAGCAACATCCTCTTCAAATCACTTTGTGTTAATGCTTCCACCTGCTGCTACAAAATATTTTAAAGCTCCTATTAATAAGAAATCATGAGACTGAATTAGTTTAAATTTTTTCTTCCCGTTAAAATGTACATAAAATATGCTACACATGATTCATATAGATAATTCTACAACAACTTATTTTTGTAATTTGGCTTTTCTAGAAATGTATCTACATAACCGACTGAGGTCTATATACAGATTGTAACTTGTCAGAAAAGCTGGAGGTGGTGGCACACACCTTTAATCCCAGCACTTGAGAGGCAGAGGCAGGTGGATCTCTGTGAGTTCAAGGCCAACCTAGCCTACAGAGTGAGCTGCAGTACAGTCAGAGTTACAACAGAGAAACCCTATCTTGAAAAAAACAAAAAAATTTATCACACACACAAAAAATTTTTTTTACTTGATATATTTGGAATCACATTTAATCAATAGTTTAATACCTATTGCAATTACTCTCCTTTTTGAAACCCAAAAAAATAAAATTAGTGTTTCCTTCGACTTTGTTTCATTTAGAGGGTGTATCTGTGTTTTCGAGCTCGCTTGTGATCTCATGGACATATACACCTGAGTGTCATGGTGCACTTGAGGTCAGAGCACAAATCTATGGCACTGGTTCTCCCCTTGAGCCCCATTAGTCATCCTCCGGGCCCCATGTTTCCTTTTTTTAACACAGAAACACTTAATTACCTCTACTATGTGTAACAGTAGTTTCAACTAGTTGAAAGTTGAGTCCCAGTTGGTTTTGGAGCATTCTAATGCTTTGTAGTATGAAAGAGAGAATCTATCCTTACCCAGAATAAAATAAACACATGAACACTGCTGCCCAGGGGACTTGGGATAACTGGCTAGTTCCTCTTCTAACTGTATAGATGTGGGATTCTTCAAAATGACACATAACACAATGATCTCTATGCATGTATATTTAAATTATATATTTAAATATAAAAATGAGGTATCTCAGAAAGTTTAAAAAAATAAGATACATCAATTATCATTTTATCATCTTACAACAATCTAAACAAAGTTAAATAACCCATCTACAACACTAAATGGCACTAAAGAAAGTGACCTATAAAAGAATGGCTTTAGAACCAGTGTTGTCCCTAGCAGGGCAACGTTTGTAGGAGCTTTAAGATCAGGGTAACGCTGATCTCGAACACATCCCACCTTTTAAGATTCAATGAATAACAAGGGACAACACCAAAACCACCATCTCAATCACTTAATGTGATGTTCAATTAAAAACAAAGACCCAATTACCATTAACTGATATTTCTTGCACTAATCTTCGATTACTAAGGGCACTTTTCTAAGGTGTGATTCTTAAATACTAGATACTAAGAATATTCTTAAATACACCAATTCGGTATCAAGGAATTCACGACACACTAAACAACCCTAACCACTGAATATCTGTCTCCTGTACAATACCAATGTCTTGACACCGCAAACAAAACTTAAATTGGAATACACTTTTTTTTGGGGGGGGGTGCTGGAGAGAGACCTCAGAGGACAAGAGCAGTTCAAGTTCTTGCCAAGGACCTGGGTTGGGTTCCCAGCACCCACAAGAAGGCTCACAATTGGCAGTTAACTCCAGTTCCAAGCTATCTGATGTTTCTTCTGACCTCCGCAGGCCCTGCATGCACATGATGCACAAGATGCACACATGCACATAAAATTAACAAATACTTTAAAATGTTTAATGTTTTTCACTTCTCATCCAAGAACGAAAAATAACCAGCTAGCATCTTCTAAATAAATCACCCATGATAAGCAAGAATACTATATATGAAAAAATTCTGAGAGAAAATGAAAACGCCAGACTTCTAAAGTTCAAAAGAAATCGTGAATTCCTCCAGAAACATGCTTTTTGCACGTGTGTACTTAAAGGAAGCTGTTCACCAGGTTACAGGCTCAACGCAGCGCACTAGAGAAAGCAACTGCCTTTCCAGGCGCTGCCAGGCGGGTTTCTTCAAAGAGCATAAAGCAACAGTTGGGCAAATGTCAAATGCTACATACAAAGACCCTGGCAGTAAACAGAAGCCGATGACCAGAACCCACAGGTCTGCAAGAGTGCCCGGTTGCTACTACAAGTTGACTTCCTCTCCTTAACCTTGCTCCTGGGCAGAAAGAACAAGATGGAAATACTCAAAGCAAACTGGTAAACTTAAGCGACTTTTCAATGTCTAGCACGCTGAGATCTACAGGAGTGCCTTGCTCGCAGACACAAGCTCTAGGGATAATAAAGAACCTTTGTGTCCCCAACTGGCAGCCCCAAGAGAGGCGACCCGGGTGGCACTCTCCTCCGAGGACGCAGCTCCCAGCGCTTCCATGGTGACTTAACGCGAACCGCCCGCCCTCCGGTGGTGACGGCCGACTCCGGCCGGGTCGGGGTAGGCTCGCCCTCCCGAGCCCCAGCGCCGGCCCAGCGCGCTCAGGCGCATCCATCCGCTGCAGACGAGGACGGATCCCGGGGAGCCCCTGAGCCCAAGGGCTCCTTCCTCGCCTGCCCCAGGCTCCTGCGGAAGGTTCCCAAGTTCTCCAGGGAGGGCCTCAACTCCGAGGAGTTTGCGGCTTCCGCGAGTGGGGTCCCGGCGGGGCGGGGCGGGACGACGCCGGAGTCTCGCGGGCCGCTCCTCTCCCGGCCCCCGCGGAGCGAGGCCACCCGGCCCGCGGGGAAATCGGGCGGCGGTTGCCGGCGCTTTTGTGCGGGCGGAGCAGGCGCCAAAGGGCTCCGCCGGGAAGCAGGCGCCCGCCCCCACCCACGCCGGGCCGCTCCCCCCCACGCCGCCCCGCCTCGGCCCGCACCCGGGCGCCTCTCCGAGCTCACTTTCTGGATGGCGGCAGGCGTGATCTCCCCCTTGCCCCGCTGCCTCGGGGCTGCGAAAGCCACAGACATGTTGCCGCCGAGCCCGCGATCGGCGAGTCCCGAGCGCTCCGGGGGCCGCGGAGCTGGGGCCCGACGCCCGCCTCTAGGGCAGGCCCACCTCACCGCGCGCGGTGGGGGAGTATGCTCCGGGGCCGCACGCGTCGCCAGCCGAGTCTGGCTTGGCGTGGAGCCGCAGCTCCCAGCAAGACGTGCGCAGAACTCATCGCTTCCGGAGCGGCTTGAGCACGGCGCCCCGGCTCGTCCCGGCCGCCGGCCCCTGCACGCTCTCGGGACGCACCCCCGCGTCCGCGCGCTGGTGGTAGCGCCGCGCCGGCCGCCTCCGCCGGGACGCTCAGGAAATGGTCCCGCCGCCGCGGGAGGGAGCGGCCGGGCCGCGCTGTCACAGGAAGCGCGGGACCCGCCCGCCGCACTGTCCCGGGGCGTGCGCTCGACCCTCCGGGGAAGAGCGGCCGTCCAGAGTCGGCCTGGCCGCCGCTGAAAAGCAGAGAGGACGGCCGGGACTCGGGAGCGTCTGCCGAGTCAGCACCAACAACGCCGATTCGCTGGTTTAAATGGTTCCGTGCGCTCCACGTGCGCACCCCAGAGTCCACGCTCGCAAACTCAAGTCTAGCCCAACAGTTGGAAGGAACCCCGACCCGCAGCCTACCGCTAGGGGTAGACCCTCCCCACACTTGTGGATCTACTTGATCTGACTTGGGGCCTCTGGAGCGAAGCTGTGAAAAGGCACCCTCTTTTCCAGTTAAACACTTAGTGGCTTGTTAATTAGGCCCAAGCATCCAGGCTTCAGAGTGAGTATGAACGGAATAAAACCAAACGCTGCAAATTAATTAGGAACACTTGCCGCGGATTAATTCTGCAAACTTAGACTTCCTGATCTCACAAAAGGAAATGATGTGATGTGTTAACGTCGGCGATGCTCAAAATTTGGTGCCTAAAATATCGATAAAATGAAAAACGTATTTTTAAATGTTGTTTCTAATAAATTTCACAGGTCAGTGTGATTCATTCAGTGGTTCTCAGTGTCTGTGCCCTGCTGTTTGGAAGTCCCAGTGATAGAACTGAACAGCTGGACGGGAACCTCTCTCAAGGATATTATGCTATTACAGAAAAGACAACAGAAACAAATCTGCATATATGTAAAGTTTAACCATTAGCAAACAAGGAAAGAACTATGCAGTTATTCATGTGACTTAAAGTGGGAACTTTCCTCCGTTATATTTAAAGACATCTAAAGGGTAGACTAACTAGACTTTCAAGAAGGCTGAACTGGTAAAGGTGCTTGTGGCCAGGCTTGACATCCTGAGGTCAGTCCGTGGGACCAACGTGGTGGAAGGAGAGGCCAACTCTAGCAAGTTTTATTCTGACCTCTACATGTGCCCCACCACCACCATCACTACCACGCACATAAAATAAATATTACACACACACAGGATAAAGAATGAAGATTTGAGCCATTCGAAAAATAAAGGAAGGAACCTTCTTTACAATGGTACTGCTTGGGAATTGACTTGTTGCCTTTCACCATCCTAAGCCTAGTGAAAGCACTGTGATACAAGTGGATTCATGTAATCCACTGAACTGAGAATTCTATTGAATGCAGAACAGTAACCAATTACTGTCCACCACTAACACTGAGTGTCCAATGCTTGGCATGAATGGTCACATTTGATTTCCAACAATACCTTAGTAATTAGGAACAGTATTTCAGAAGGGAGAAGTGAATCCATTTGTGTCCACTTGGCAGATAGCGTGGAAATACTACAAGCAAACCAAGACTTGTCTGAATTTCTACATTCCAGTTTTTAAAAAGAAAAACAAATATACTTGAAAAATTCTCACATTCCAGGGAGGACTCAGTTTACCAAAAGTAGGAAAGGGGACTCTACGGACCGTATCTTATAAGCCTTCAAGTGGCCCCAAGCAAGAAACAGCCATAGCCTTTCCTGTGATTGTCTGATGGACATTGAAGTACTCATTTCCTATGTGTTCCTTTACATCTGTTGGAAAGCATTGGTCAAAGGGGCCAACCAAAAATGCAAATGATCTCCATGAAAGAAGACACCTACCTCATCTTCAAGCTTCCTTGGTAAAAACACAATCTGTTAGCCTTCCCTGGAAAAACAGAGAACTGGAGAGAAGAATGAAGCCTAGAGAAAATCCGAAATAGGGGATACTAGTGTTGCAAATGCTGTTGTCTTTACTGTTAGTTCTGTAACAAGTCCTGGGTCAGTGGCTGGCAGAACAGTGGGAAGTAAGAGAAGAGATTCTACTATTAAGCTAAGGAAGAAAGCCATAACCGATATGGGAAGTTGGGCTAAACTAGAGAAATGGCTTTGGGGAGCCATTTCCCAGGTAGCCATCTTCCCAAACAGATACATCAGCCCCATGAATACATCTGCTCATGAATTAAAGAATTCAGGTCACATAATTGAAAGTAGAAGGTTCGCAGCATAATTCTAACTGACATGAAAAGTGAATCATAATGAGCAAAACTATCAGTGTGAGCAGTTAATCACTGATTATTCCCACTAACAAATGTAGACAGAGATGAAAATCCAAAAATAGAGCTAGTACTGACCCTGTACTAATAGAAAACTTCATTTGACTTTCAAATGTTTCCATTTTTCATTTTTCATGTGAATTTTTTTATATCTCCTAAATATATTCCAGTGAACTGACTAAATAAAGTGTTCCTGGAATATACTCAATACTTGGTTGAGCTAAATATCTCTAAACTAAAATCATGGGATTAAAAATTGTTTTAATCTTGCTAAATCCTCTACATGCAAATGTCAGAGATAACTGTTTGCATAGGAGAATTTCTTTAATACTTAATGTTTTGTAATTAGTAGAACATCTGTACTACAAAATTTACTGATCTTTTAAGCCTCTGCGCTGCAGTAAGTCTTCAGAATATATTGAGAAGGCAGTACCCAAGTCTGTCTGCTCACGATTGAGCTCAGAGCAAAACCACCTCAGATCATATTTTTCAAAATATTTCCACTAACGGTCTCTGTTGCGTTTGAGAAGTGATTCTGAGTAGTGACTTCCACGGATTTCAAGACTATAAAACAAACAGCATACATCTTTAAGCATAATTGTTATTCTAGTCAGAACAAACCATTTTTTCCCAATTCTCCATAAAAGAGTTTATTTTGAAAAATCCAGAAATTTTCATTCAAAATAGATTCTAACAAAGCCTATCCAGGACATTTTCATCTCTTCTCGTATTTAGCAAACGCTAAATTAGTTAAAGATGAACTAAATCAGTTATATATGGAGGTTTAGTGACTTAGAAAAGTGTTTCTTAAGCCAGGTATGGTTCATGCTTATAATCAGGAGGCTGAGGCAGGAGAATTGCCATGAGTTTAAGGCCAGCTTCAACTAATTAAGTTCCCAGCCAGCCTGGTCTACAATGTGAAAACTTGTTACAAAAAGCAAACAAACAAAGTTTCTAAGTAAATATGTGTATGATTCAGCTGCCCCATCCTTGGTAAAATAGCTGTTCTTTTTTATAGGGAGGGCTATAATATGATGCCCATTAACTGGTTTTCATAGGAATGAAGACACCAGACAGAATTCTATAGACAAAAGATGACTACTTCCTATAAACTGTGATTGTGTGAGCATATAGAGCCAAATGGAAGTAAGGCTCCAGTAGAATGTGGCTAAGGACTTTAAGCCCCAGAGATTAACCTGAGTACCCAGGTGGGTCCTCATGTAGGGGATGGAATAACAAGGCTGACAGGTCGGAGATCAGCAAGAAGACATCTTGAGAAAGACGAGAGGCTATTGTTAACATTACTAGTACCTTTACCTAAGTCCATAGTCCTATTTCAGACATGTGACTTCTAAAACAATGTAGCAATATGTGCTGTTTAGACCATAAACTTTATGATAATTTGTTAGGACATTACTAGAGAACCAGGCATGATGGCACATCCTATAAGCTCGGCAATTTGAAATCTGACGCTGAAAAATTGACTTCAGAACCAACCTGGACTACATAGTAGAACTGTATGTCAAGAAAATAAACAAGAAAGAAGCAATAGGAAACTAACTCAATATTTTCCAATATAACATCTGTCCATAAATTTGACCACAGATAGGAAAATATTGATAAGTTGTTCATATACTACCCTGATATATATTAAAGCAACCAGTTACGTTGATATATTTCTTTTAAGTAGTATAAGTTTGTGGTAAACTGTCTAGTATACAACAAGCTCTCAGATCAATTGCTAGTATGAAAGATAGAGACAGAAAATGAATACTGAAGAAATTATAACACAAAAAGAACATGGGTTCAGAGTCCAGCACCAGTGTTGGATGGCTGATACTCAGCCGTATGCTACTTGGCTCAAAAGTATCCAGTGACTTCGTCTGACCTTTGCAGATACCTATGCACATGTGTCTGTGCACGTGTGTACACACACAAAATAAATCTTTTAAATAGTAAAATCCATGTTAAAGACAACTGAGATGATACACTAGTATAAGTCTTAAATCCTGGCAGTTGGCAAGCTGAGAAAGCCAGTGAATTAAAAGTCATATAGTGAGATTATGTTTTAAAAAAAATAGAAAATTAGTGGGCCAGAGAGATAAATCAGTGGTTAATAGCATAGCTTGCTCTGTTCTTGCAAAGGACCTGGATTGAGATCCCAGCACACATAGTGGCTTACAAACGGGTGTAACTCCAGCTCAAGGGGACTGTGACTCTCTTGCGTCCTCCATTGACATCAGGCACATGCATGGTGCACATGCTGGCATGCAGACATATATACATGCACATAGGAAAGTAAAATAAGTAAAACTTAGGATTCGGAGACAGCTCAGTGTGAGAAGTGCCTGCCACATAGGTGTGAAGACCTGAGTTTGAATCTCAAGTACCTATATAAAGTCTTAGTAGCATGCATCTATAGCACCAGAGAACGTAAGGGAGATGGGAGGAGACTGGGGAATCACTGGAATCTCATGGGCCAGGTAGGTACCCTGGTATCCAAAGATGAAAACAAGGTGGAAGGCAAGGACCTTTACCCAAGTGGGGTGGTTTGAATAAGAATGGTGCTCATAGGCTCATCTATTTGAATGCTTGATCATCAGGGAGTAGCACTACTTGAAGAGAATTAGGAAGTGTGGCCTTGTTGGAGGAAGCCTGTCACTGGAGGTGAGCTTTGATGTTTCAAAAGCCCATGCCACGCCCAGAGTTTCTTCTACCAGCTGCCTTCTGATCCTGATGTAGGACTCTTAGCTACTTCTCCAGCACCTGCATGCTGTCATGCTCCCCACTGTGATGGCAATGTACTAAACCTATGAAACTGTAAGCAAGCCGTCAACTAAATACTTTCCTTTATAAGCGTTGCTGTGGTTATTGCATCTCTTCATAGTAATAGAACATTAAGACAGAAGTAAGTACCAGGGTATTGCTGTTGCCGGCCTGACCATGCTGCTTGTGGTGGAATGTGGACTTTGAGATTTTGGATTTGGAAAGCAGTTGAATGCTTAAGTGGGGCTTAATGGGTCATACTAATAGGAACATAGAAGACAATGCTGAGAGCAATGTAGATTATGATGGCCCTACTCAAGAGGTTTCAGAGGAAAAGAATATTAATAAGTCACCTAGAGATTGTTCTTGTTATATTTTGGCAAAGAATGTGGCTGCTTTCTGCCCTTGCCCAAAAAATTGCCTGAACCTAAATAAAGACTTTTGAATTGATGGCATTGGCAAAGGAGATTTCAAGGCAGCCTAGTATTGTCTCTATTGTGTAGTTATTAGTGGTTATTCTTATGCAGATTTGTAATGAAAAGGTGTAAGCTGAGCAAGGAAAAAAATACAAAACATAGAGTTTGAGGAGAAGAGGAGCACCAGAAAGTGTAATAGAGCTAAGTCCCGTGTTCAAGGAGATAAAAAGTTTAAAGAAAAGCCTGAAGCTAAATGGAATAAAGGGAGTGGTGACCTCGGGGTAAGACCTACACAGCTGTTTCCAATTTGTGAAAAAGAATTAAGCAGTGAAGGAAACCATCAACAACAGAAATCTGATGAAAATGTATTTGGATGACGGAGCCAAGTTCCAGTCCCAGTAAGCGTAAAAACTTGGCAGCTTCAGCCATGTGGTTCTGGCTTTAGAGTCAAAGATAAAAGAAAGGGGTTATGGAATCTCCCTCTACAGCTAAGGAAAGCTGCTGAGGACAGGCATATGGCAGGGGTGTCCCTGTAGGGAGGCCTAGAGAGGCCACTGTGTAAAGCTGGGAAGGTGAAACTTGGATTGTGTTGGAGACCCCAAGAGGTTGGAGATGCCAGAGCTGTGTGATACCTGCCAAGGAAAGTTGCTAACAGAGAGTGGAACCAGCCCAAGGGAAATACGTATGATGCTGTCAACAAAGCTGAAAGGAATTGGGAGATCTAAAGAGCCTCTGACAGCAGACATAGAAAAGCAGTTTGGAGTTTACCTAGCTGGTTTTTGGACTTGCTTTGGTCCATTATTTCTTCACTGTGCTTCCTTTCTTCCCTTTTAGAATAGTAATGTATATCCTGGGCCTTTGTATATTGGAAGTATGTGATCTGATTTATTTTGATTTTACAGGGGTTACAGTTAAGAAGAGGCTTTGAACTTTGGATTTTAAAACAGTGTTGAGACTGTGATAGGCTATGTGGACCTTTGAAGTTGGACTGAATGCATTTTTGCATTATGATATGGCTATAAGCTTTGTGAGGGGCAGAGAGAAGAATGGAGTGGTTTGAATAAGAGTGGCCTTCAGCGGTTCATATATTTAAATACTTGGTCATCAGGGAATGGCGTTACCTGAGGAGAATTAGGTATGTCTTTGTGGTGTCTCTTCACAGCAATAGAGCACTGACTAAGAAGACACCATGGCTGTCCTCTAACCTCCAAACGCACACTTTGGCATGAACATGCCCACATTAACACACATGAATATACTTAGCCTCCCCTCTACACACCAATAAAATGAAATGAAAATAAAAATTTCATGATAAAATCAGTGCAAGGGATAGAAAAAAACAAATAATTGTCTTAGTCATTGTTCTATTGATGTGAAGAGACACAATGACCACAGCATCTCCTATAAAGGAAAGCATTTAATTGGGGCTTGCTTACAGTTTCAGATGTTTAGCCCATTATTGTATGTTATTGTCATGGCAGGGAGCATGGTGCATATGGGCAGATGTGGTGCTGAAAAGGCTAAGAGTTCTATATCCAGATCCACAGGCAACAGGAAGAGAGAGAGCCACTGGACCTGCCTTAGACTTCTGAGAACCCCAAGTAACACCCCCAGTGACGTACTTCCTCCCACAAGGACACACCTCTTAGTCTCTCTCAAGTAGCACCACTCCCCGATGATCAAGGGTTCAAATATTTGGTCTATGGGCCATTCTTATTCAAGCCACCACAATTGCTCTACTGTAAGGTTCTTATATTTTAAATAAGATAATATATTATTTGTAAATACGCATACTTAATTCTTAAACTTTCTGGTCTCTTTTGAGTTTCTGTACCTTCTACTCTTTTTGTTTGGTTGTTGTTTTGTTTTGCTTTGTGTTTTAAGATTTATTTTATTTTATGAGTATGTGTATTTTGCCCACTTGTATGTCTATATACTACATGCATGCCCAGTATTCTCAGAGACTAGAAGATGGCATTGGATCCCCCAGAACTAGAGTTACAGATAGTTGTGAGCCATTACCTGGAAGCTGGGAATCAAAGCCAGGTCTGGAAAGTCTCTTAACTGCTAAGCCATTACTCCAGCTCCTGTTTTTGATTTTTGTTGTTGTTTGTTTTTTGTTTTTGTTTGCTTTTTTAGACAGGGTCTCATTCAGACGGCTCTCCTGTGTAGCTGAGAATGGCCTCAAACTCCTGATTCTAGTTTGTCAAGTTCCTAAGTACTAATATTACAGGTATGAGTAGGTTATATAGCTATCAATGTTTCCCTCATGAAATGTTGAAACTTAGAAATACTCTGTTAGATGTCAGTGAGACCCACAGAATGTGACTCTGAGAGATTTCCTCTGTACTCATAAGATAAGATGAATTTTTGAAAGCAACAAACAAACAAAAAAAAACCATAGTAGTATAATTACTTTTCAATTGTGTATGAATGTGTGGGCTTGTGGGTTTGTATATGTCAGTGCAGTTCCCATCAGAGGCCAGAAGAGGATGATTCCCCTGGAGTTGGAGTTGCAAGTATTAGTGAACCACAACAATAATTAAGTGAATAAATGCTTCTCTAAAGATCATATTTCTAAAGCTCCAGAAGACAATATGCATATTCAGAGTTGTATATATGCCCAGGTAAGACCTGCAGAAACCCTAATCTTTTCGTTTTCTTTCTTTTTTTTTTTTTTTTTTAACCTTGAGGGCTTAGAAAAGGAGGTAGTTAAAGCAAAGACAGAGCTTTAACCTTATGGAACACTGAAATGATACCCCAGAAGAATACACAATGCATATGGTAAACAGAGAGAGACTTATTGATCCAAGACATTTCAAAAAAGTCACCCATGACTTAGCTGGCAATTAAGTTAGCCAAGCAGAGGGTCAAATAGCTACATATAAATGTAAATGCTAAACAATTGCCTCCAAGAAAGTAACAGAAAGTGACAATAAACCTTGTGGAGGGAAAAATCGGCTTTACACGGTTACCAAAATATATAATTTAAAATGTGAGTGTATCAACAGAAATTTTCAGAGAAATAGGATATGCAGCCCATATTCAGGGAAGAAAGGTGATTGACAGACAGTCCCTGAAAAGTCTAGATATTTCGATTCATTCATTGTACGAGGGCTTGGGATCACTCATTGTCAATATTTCCAATTAACTAAAGGAAACTATGCTTCGGAAGATAGAGGAAAAGCCAGGCATGGTGACACATGCCTGTAATCCCAGTCCTCAGGAGCTGAAGCCAGAGGATCATGAGATCAGGCCAGTTTGGACTAAAACATAAGGCCATGTATAAAACAAAAAGAAGGGGGAAAATGATCTAAGAGAAAGGATATTAATAAGAAATTTTAAAAAGTACACAAAAGTATACTATTGGGAAGATAAGATGGAAAAAAGAAATTTCATAAAAGGAGCTTAAAAAGAAGACTGAAGCTAGAAGAAGGACTCAGCAAACTGAACATATGTCAGTAAAGTTACAGACTGTGAGAACCAGGAAGAAAAGGAACAGGAAAATTAATCTTATGTGGTGCTTCAGAAACCTGTGTCACACCAGCAATAATGCCAATACAAGAGAGAGACAGAGGAAAAAAGACTGTCCAAAAAAGTGATACCCTTAAACATCTGATTGTAATAAAGTTAACGTCTTTATGTCCAAGAAGCCCCACACTGGTATGATGAACTCAACCCATCCCTGAACACATCATAGTGGACTATTGAAAAGGCAGAATGTTGAAGTGTGACAACACAGCTCAGTCCTGCAAAGAAACCTAGTGAGATTAATATCTGACTTCCATTCAGAAGCAATCAAGACAGGGAGCCATGACAAACAATGCCACCACGCTCAGATCTACAGTGTTGGGCTTATGACCAGAGACACCTCAAAACAGTTCCTGCGAAATGCTAACTTTCAAAGTCCTCCTCTTCGGTTTCTGGCACCATGCTCACATGGAAACATTTTAGGAACCTAGGCATTTTCTATAGCTGCACGAGAGGGAATCATTTGAATGTCTTTCTTGAAATTCACTTAGGACGTTTATCTTGCTCCAACAGAAGAGTTACATTCTACTTTCTTCACACTAGGGCCCATTTAAAGTACTTTTCACCATGACACTGTTATCAGGGTAATATGATCATCACATTCAGGGATAGTATTATTCATAAGCTCTATATTCCTTCAGGTAACTGAAGAGAACCCTTGGGATAGCAAGAACTGATAGGTTATTTTATAACTAACACTGATTATGTAATGAGGTACAGCTTATTACCTGGAGATGCTACCTCTGTGAGAGGAATGAAGTTATCAATTCAGATAAAAGTCCTGTCTTCAGATGACACAGTCCCTGACTTCCTACTCAGCCCCGGGTCCTGAACAGATGTATGATGAGCTCGCTAATGTCCAAGCCCATCATAAAACCAGAAGTGGTGACAGTAGCATGGAAGAAATTGCTCATACTTTACCATCATTTTAAAGACGGCAGAGCAAAAACTGCAAGAAAAGCCTAAGCCTCCCTTTAGAAATTGTAAATTTCGTTTTATTTCACAATAAGGTATTTTAAAGGAGGGTCGAGGATCAAATTACATTTAAGGAATGTTGCTGTAATAGTTATTACCCATTGTTCTCCACGCTGATCCTATTTTTGTATAATAAAGAATATTGTTGGCAAATTTTGTGGAGGGCTTTATACATCAAAAAAAGATAACTGGAGGGATGGCTTGATGGTATCCACATGTATGTGCACACACATACACACATATTAAATAAATAATAACATTTAAAAATCTCAGGCATCAATTTTTACTATTTTCTTGTAAAAAAAAAAAAACCTGTGTGTGTGTG